>CM069415.1:139362349-140562349 GCA_035609135.1 Eleutherodactylus coqui
GATAGCAATAATTAACAAAATATGAAAATAAAGACCAAGCCAACCGGCATACGAAAATAACTAAAGAAATAGTTTTTCCAATATTTTTTTTTTTTTTTTTTTTGGGTCCCCAGTGCAGCTCGGGGGCCATGCCTGCTCCATCAGTCCGTGCCCAGAGTTCTAAAGTTCAGGACGTGCCAAGCCACACCAGGGTTTTGTTTTTTTTTAATATATATAAACTGTACAACACTCTGCCTGCCGCAGCCTGGGGGCCATGCCCGCTCCACCAGTCCGTGCCCAGAGTTCAATGTTCGGGACGTGCCAGGCTACGGCTCAAGGCGTGAAACCACTCCCCCCAACCCCCCACCCAACCTAACTACCACCCAGAACGTGAATATATACATATAAACATACATTAGCCAATATACATGACATACACGATATACATTAACATAACCCGAAAGCCTAAGGTCGGCTCACCTGCAGCCCTACTTCACTCCATCTTGCCCAAATCAAAACAAAAAGCTTTATGGTGCACTCACAGCCCCCCACCGGGATTGGAGGTGATAAGCCGGGCACAGATATCATAATGTACTATCCCTTGCATTTTCTCCCTATTCTTTCCCTAATTTGCCCTAGACTGTCCTTAGTCTGCCCCTCAGTCTGACCCTTCATGGAAAACTGTCCCTGCCCTATCCCTCCTCTCTCCCTATCCTGTCCCTCCTCTCTCCCTACTCTGCCCCTAGAAAATTAAGAAAAACAAACTGTCCCTAACGAAATACAAGCCCTCTCCATAGGAGAGAAGCTTTAGATGTGCCCAGCCTCTCATACTCCACAGAACGCACCTTCACCAGGTCACCCAGGATGTTCCTACATACCGTATCCACGGGGAGGACTTTCAGCTCTGTCGAGATTAAACACCGTGCACTCCAGATGTGGAACCTGGCCACTAGGCTAACTAGAAATAAAGTGCAGCGGTCCCTGCCACCAAGACCTCTGAAGGCTCCATAAGCCCACTCCGCATAGGAGAGGTGTGCCAGCTGAGGCCAGCCTATGGAGACCCCTACCCGTTGGTATACCTCTGTATTAAAGGGGCACTGAAGCAGGAAATGCTCCATGCTTTCCAGCACGTCGCTGCACTCCTGACGGGGGCAACCCCTGTCAATCAGAGGCCTGCTCTTCAAGTTACCCCTTACATACAGTCTCCCGTGAAAGCAGCGCCAAGCCAAGTCCCAAAACTTCAAGGGGACCCGGGTTGAATTCAGTAAACGTAACCCTCCCTCCAGGTCCCGACTTGGGCAGTCCTTGAGCGCCAGGGGCTTCTGGAAATGGGTCAACAGGACTCTTTCGTCGAGGAGCCTCCTCGTCAGAGTCCTGATCTCCCACATCCCCAGACCCCACCGGCGTATCACCTTCAGAACCAAGGTAGCGTAAGCCGGGAGATGTCCGTGCTGCGTGCGAAGGTCCTTCACTCGCCCTCCTGTCTCCCATTCCTGGAAGAAAGGCTGAAACCATCCCCTGCAGGAGAATACCCACGGAGGAGCCCTCTCTTGCCAGAGGTTGCCTATGTTGATCTTAAAAAAAGTGTTTACAAGAAACACCACGGGGTTGACCATAGACAACCCCCCTAGTCTCCTCGTGCGGTATGTAACATCTCTCCTGATCAGGTTCAACCTATTCCCCCACAACATTAGGAAGAACAGGTTGTAGACCCGAGTCCAGAGAGGTTCTGGCAAAATGCATACACTGCCCAGGTAGATGAATAACGGGAGCAGGTATGTTTTGATCAGGCTAATTCTTTCCCGAAGGGTCAAAGACCAACCCTTCCACTGGTTTACCTTGTGAGTTGCACCATCCAGCCTGTCCACCCAATTTTGCATGGGGTAATCCCCCTGGCCGAATTTGATGCCAAGTACTTTTGCTGAAGTTTGGGGCACCGGAAGGGTGTCCGGGAGATCAAACGTAGGATCCCCCCTTCCTAACCAGAGACTTTCACACTTATCCCAGTTGACCATAGACCCGGAAGCTTCCGAGTAGCGGTCCACCTCCGACACCACAAACTCCGCCTCCTCTCTCGAGGACACGAAGAGCGTGACATCATCGGCGTATGCCACTGCCCTCAGGGTAGCCTCCGGCACCGCCCGGTCCATCCTCACCCCCGCTATAGGTCCACAATCAACCCTCCTAAGGAAGGGATCTATCGCAAACGCATACAACAGGGGACTTAGAGGACAGCCCTGACGGACGCCGGACCCCACCTCAAAAGGGCGGCCGGGCCAACCGTTCACCAGCGGGAAAGTCTCAGCCCCTGCATACAATGTTCGCAGCCAATCAACAAACCCCACTGGCAGGCCGTATCTCAGAAGGACTGACCAGAGGTACTCGTGATTAACCCGATCAAACGCTTTGGCCTGATCCAAGGACAGCAGGTACCCCTCCCAGTGACCAGCCCTACCCTGCTCCACTGCCTCCCGGACACCGAGAACAGCGCTAAAGGTGCTACGGCCTGGAACAGAGCAATGCTGCGCCCCCGAGAGGAGTCGGGGTGCAAACTTGACCAGCCGATTAAACAGCACTTTTGCCAGAACCTTCCTGTCCGTATTGAGAAGCGCTATGGGACGCCAGTTCTCAATACGGCTCGAGTCTTTACCTTTTGACAGAATGATCAAGGCCGACCTCCCCATTGACTTTGGCAGAGTGCCCGAGGAAAGACACTCATTTAATACCTCCGTCAAGAGGGGACTCAAGAGGTCCTTGAAGGTCTTATAATACTCAGATGTTAATCCATCCGGACCTGGCGACTTTTTGGGCCGGAGCCCATCAATCGCCAGTCTAACTTCCTCTTCTCTGATCTCTTCTGTCAAAACGCCAAGAGAGGTGTCTACCCCTGGCCCAGGGACAGTTTCAGCCAGGAAAGCCGACATCACTTCCGAATCTAGATCCCTCTTTCCCAAGAGTTGCGAGTAGTAGGATCTGACGACCTCCAGAATCCCTGATCTGGATCGATTCAGGGACCCCGTACTGTCAATCAGTCCAGTGACCACTTTACTATTCACTGACATCCTACAGTTTCTGTAAGGGTCGGGCGAGCGGTACTTCCCGAAATCCCTCTCAAAAACCAAGGATGCGTGTCTGTCATACTGGCACGTCTTGAGTAAAGATTTCACTCTGGAGATCTCCTCGCGGCTACCTCCTGTCGAAACGAGATGTTCGAGTTTCCTCCTCAGGCCATTGTACAGGCGGTACCTGTCCAGGCATCTGAGGTTGGAGAGCTCATGGAAGAACCTTGCCGCCCTCCTCTTGAACATCTCCCACCACTCTGACTTACTGCTACAAAGATCCAGTAATGGTACCTGGCTCTGCAGAAAATCCTCAAAGGACTGTCTTATCTCTGCTTCCTCCAGGAGTGATGAATTCAGTCTCCACAAACCTCTGCCCATCCGGGGGGTCTCTGCAACATTCAGAGAAAACAAAATCAGACAGTGGTCGGAGAATTCCACCTCAACAACGGACACTGGTGAAGAGATGGCTTCCTCCTTCAAATAAAACCTGTCTATTCTAGACCTGCTCTGACCTCTATAATAGGTGAACCCCTCGTGGCCTGGGGTGTGCCGGATGTGGACATCCACCAGGCGAGCCTCGCTAGCTACACTATTAAGTGCGACGCCATCAAAAGTCAACCGCCTGTCTCCAGAGCCTCCCCTATCGCGGGCTCTTGTGACTGTGTTAAAGTCACCTCCAAAGACAACTTGGCGGCTGGTAAAAAGGTAGGGCTTGATCCTCATAAAGAGACTCTTCCTGTCCTTTTTTGACTGGGGACCATAGATGTTTACAAGTCTCAATTCTTGTCCCTTCATGAGGACATCTAAGATCAGGCACCTTCCCATTTCTAATTCAATTACTCGTCGGCATTCGACCGCTGCGGTAAAAAGTACCGCCACTCCGCTATACGGCTCGGCCGCAAGAGACCAGTAGGAAGGGCCTGACCTCCACTCCCTTTTTGCCTTATGTATGGCTGCCAAATCAGACAGCCTGGTCTCCTGCAAAAATAAAATGTCGGCTTCAACGCGGCCGAGAAAATCAAAGGCCGCAAATCTAGCCGTATCTGACTTAATGCTGGCAACGTTAATTGATGCCAGAGTCAGCGGAGTGGGTGCCGCCATCATGAGTGATTGAATTAGATGGCTTTCTTCCTCACACCCGCTTCTTCGGGGTCGGAGGAAAGCCCCTTGCTTCTTTTTTTGGACACAGATGTGTCCATAGCAGGGGATCCCCCGACCCCATCGTCCTTGTTTCCAGGCTCCAGAGTAGCCCCCTCCCCGGAAGGAACTAGGCCTCCACGAGGAGGAGACTCAGTGCCCCCTGTTGACCCTTTCTTTGCCCCAGGCACCTTGCCCTTCGCTTCCCCCTCAGAGGAGGAAGAGATGTCTTGAAGGGCCCGGTACCTATTGGAGAGTCCAACTAGAGGCGAGCAGGCTTCTCCTTCCAGTACTTGGCCCGGGATGGGAGAAGATCTTGAATCCCCCCTTCGCTTTCTCCTAGTGGCACCTAGCTTACGCCGTTTCTCTAACCACCTCTTTCCTTCCTCATCCACACTCTCATAGTGGGAGGAATCTGAAGAGTTGGTCTTTCCCTCCTCCCTCTGGATCCTCCTGTCCTCTTCATCCACTTCGCTGTCCCTCAAAGCCTCAGCCGCGAGATTTGCTTCAGGAACAGGGGCCACCATTGATCCACCTGCTGTGGGCGCTCCTGTCAGCTCCCTGCTCCGTCTGCGCTTGTCCTGACGCCTCTGCTCAGCAGGCGTCTTTTGCCGGTTCTTCCCTGGCTCCTGAGCTCCTCCACCTCTGCTAGTCCCCTCACCCCCAGAGGCCGCACCATGGCCCCCATCCGTAGGTGCTGAGACCGCATTGGCAAAGGAGCGCGGACAGCGACTGAATGGGTGACCAAGGGCACCACACAGGTTACACCTAATCTCTGTACAGGAGGCGGCTAGATGACCCACACCCCCACACAGAACGCACTTCAAGGTCTTACAAGCGGCGCTCAAGTGTGAGGGGTCGCCGCACCTGTGGCAGAGCTTCGGCTGCCCCTGGTAAAAGGCCAAGATACGATCCCTGCCGAGGAAGGCTGCAGAAGGTATGTGTGCCACTGAGTTACCTGAACGCTTCAGCTTGACCATGAATGTCCAGGCCCCGGACCAGATGCCGTGCTCATCCCGATTCTTTCTGGGCATGTCTGTCACCTCTCCGTATCGACCGAGCCACGTCATTATATCAAAACAAGAAAGCGACTCGTTACGAGTCAAAACGGTCACCTTCTTGACTTCGTTCTGGCGAGACACCACCTGGACGGCAAAGTCTCGCCAGCCGGGCTCGCTTTTCATCAGCTCGTAATTCCCCCAGAAGAGTTCTAGACCCTCTGGGCGAACGAAGCTGATGTCAAACTCAGACGTGCCGAAGGGATGGATCAGGGCAAAGATGTCAACCGCCCTGAAGCCCATCTTCAGTAGAAGCTCCACTACTCTCGCCCTCGGGGGGCATGTATCATTGCCCCTCCAACGAAGACGGACCACATTCCTACGACCTGCGTCCTGCCCGGGTGTTGGTAGGGACCATACGGTCTCCCCCCTTTGCTCTCGGAAGGCTCCTAAGCCGTGTCTCTCTGTCCAAAGAGATAGGTTCACCTCTCTTCCTCCAACTATGATTGAACTCTCCCCCTTCCGTAGAGCCCCCAGGAGGCGCTGTTGCAATACGCCCTCTCTAGAGCCTGGAGACAAGGAGGATCCCTCCCCTCCAGCGGCGACACTGGCATAACTCCTACCAGCTGTGGTCGCTGCCGGAGGGGCGACTGGAACCTGTGATACACCCTGACTATCCCCAGAACCTGTGCCTATATTTACAGTAGGTGCCCCTGTGCTGGGAACAGTAGCTGCAGCCCGTGCCTCCGAGTGCGTCGGAGCGTCAGACACGCGGACCGCACCAGACATATCCACACCTTTCATACCAAGACCTTTCATACCAAGACCCTCTGGACCAGACTTGGGGTTGGAAGTAGCTTTTTTATTCTGGGCCTTGGTAGACCTAGGGGGTGGCACTGCTGCCCCATCTTGCGTAGCTGCAACCACCGTAATGACCCCCCCATGGTCAGCACTCTGTATTCCAGCACTTTTAGTATTTTTATTTTTGCTTTTTTCCTTACTTTTGCCAGCAGCCTCCACATCACTGGGTGCCTGGGACCTAGACTGGGACCTAGACTGAGGGACCCCTGCAGACCGACCTGTCGCACGGGGGACCCCCGATCCCGACCCCGCAGCACCCTCCGCATCACTGGCCTTACTGGCGCTGGCAGTTCTGCCACTGCCAAGCTCTTTTACCACCTTGCCTTGTCCTGTGCTGGCCGCCCTGCTGGCTGTTTCTGTCACTGCACTAACTGAAACAGGGACAGAGGACCCGGCCAGTTTAACTCCTTTATCCCTGTTCCCATGTTCAAAACCCACTGCAGAGTCAGAAACCGGGGTTCTCAGGGTGGGGGTGCCCTGATCCGACTTTGCAGCCAAACCAGCGCCCCCCGTCACATACACAAATTTCTCCTGCACCAAATTCTTTTTTTTCCCTTTTTTTGTCTTGATCTTGACATCCTCCTCCGGTAGATCATCACCAAACTGGAGGCCGCTCATATTGGGGGGGGGATTCCAACAGCCGTATCTGCTGCATTATTAAAGCGCCCCCATCGCTTTTGTCTTCCTCTGGATCTGAATCCCCAGAAGTTAGAGGCAGCGCAACCTGCTCCGGCCGGAGGCTGCTGGTGGTTGTAGTGCCACTCTGGGTCTGCTCTCCTGAGCAGACCGGCTGCTCCCTCAGAGTATCCTGGTAGGTGTCCTCATCAGAACAGTCACCACTGCTGTCTCTATCGCTGGAGTGATCAGCCTTCTTGTGACCACTGTATCCTGACGCCATTTTGGAAAATCTGTCAGTGTTTATTAATTTTTCCCTAAAGGGACCACTTTGCTCCAGAATCCTGTCCCTCTCCTCCTTGCACCTTTGTATGCAGTTTTTACAGTCCTGTATGGACTTGCTGATTGCCTCTCTTTTTCCTTTAGCGGCGGTCTGGTCCTTTAGCGACCTGGCCGACCGCAGCTTCTCCTTCTGCAGGAGGATTTCTCTCCCCGCACGTTCATAGTCTGCCATGCTGGTGGCCAGACGGGAGGCCAGCTCTACCACCGACTCCCCTTTCCTGCGATCACTCCACTGCGGCTTACCTTCTTTGCTGAGCGTTTGGCTGCGAGTTTGACTGCGGGTCATCATCTCGCTTCCGGCGCTGTCAGATGCGGCTGTACCAACCTGCTGGGCCATGTCACTGCGCCTGCGACCCGGACCCTCTCTCTTCGCAGCTTTACTAGCTGCTCCGGCTTTCCTGCTTGTTGCTGCTGAAACCACGTATGCCGCCAGCGCCGCTGATGGTGTTGTCGCTGCCTTCTCAGCACTCCCCCCCTCTGACCGAAGCCGAGGGGGGGAATTGCGGGACTCCATAGAACAAGAAGCCCAGCTACGTGCTCTGATCCTGGGCTCCAAAACAGGCTTCCAGCTGGGACTGCAACCACACCCTGGTTCTCTGAGGAGCTCCAACAAACCACACCTTACTCCAGAGCTGCACTCACTATTCTGCTGGTGGAGTCACTGTGTACATACATTACTTATCCTGTACTGATCCTGAGTTACATCCTGTATTATACTCCAGAGCTGTACTCACTATTCTGCTGGTGGAGTCACTGTGTGTACATACATTACTTATCCTGTACTGATCCTGAGTTACATCCTGTATTATACCCCAGAGCTGCACTCACTATTCTGCTGGTGGAGTCACTGTGTACATACATTATTTATCCTGTACTGATCCTGAGTTACATCCTGTATTATACTCCAGAGCTGCGCTCACTGTTCTGCTGGTGGAGTCACTGTGTACATACATTAATTATCCTTTACTGATCCTGAGTTACATCCCGTATTATCCTCCAGAGCTGCACTCACTATTCTGCTGGTAGAGTCACTGTGTACATACATTACCTATCCTGTACTGCTCCTGTGTAACATGCTGTATTATACTCCAGAGCTGCACTCACTATTCTGCTGGTGGAGTCACTGCGTACATACATTACTTATCCTGTACTGATCCTGAGTTACATCCTATATTATACTCCAGAGCTGCACTCACTATTCTGCTGGTAGAGTCACTGTGTACATACATTACCTATCCTGTACTGCTCCTGTGTAACATGCTGTATTATACTCCAGAGCTGCACTCACTATTCTGCTGGTGGAGTCACTGCGTACATACATTACTAATCCTGAGTTCCACCCTGCAAGTCTAAGTCCCCCTGTCCACAGGCGTAGCGTTTTCCTGCAGCGGACCTCCGCCGTGGGAGAACGCTAAAGTCACCATGATTTTCCGTGATGCACCTATTATGATCGGTTCGTGGCCAAATTGCAACATGCCGCGATTTTTATATGCGAGCGAAGAATCGCGATGATTTTTTGCTCGATGTACATGGGGCTGCGCTTTCTATAGTTATCCTATGGAAAGCGTTCATTGCCTCACCGGCGTGCGGATTATCGTCGCGGATAACACAATGATATATCGCCCGTGGACAGGAGGCCTGAGGCTGGGCTCACACGGGTGGATTGTATTCCGCATGTGGGAGGCCCGCAGTGACCCTGCGTACCTTATTTTGCTTATTGCAGATGACTGTGGTGACTTGCCGTCAGTCATGCGCAGCAAAGTTTTTTGTTTTTTACTACTGTTTGTATTTCCCACGCCGTCACTTAGCGATGACGCGGGTACCCGCAGCCCATAGGCAATGGTAATTACGTACGGGCTGTCGGTCGGACAGCCTCCATTAACTTCAATGGAGGCTGTCTATGCAGAATTCATTGCAAAATAGAGCATGCTGCGTTTTTTTTCCTCTGCTTGCGGAATATGCAATTCGTATCTGCGAGTTTGAGCGAAAAGTCATAAGTACTTTTTTTTTTTAAATATATAGTGCCAACTTATTCCGCAGAGCTTTCAGGTAATTTTTTAATGTATTAATGGTTTCCTTAGAAGCGTTCAGATGAAGGAATTTTAGACGTGCAAAATACTCGCACCTTCCAAAGATAGGACATGCGTATCTAAGGTCCACGCTGCGTGAAAATATAGGACCTGGCCTATCATTGGTGCAAGCTGCGCTGAAGTTTCCATAGACTCTTATGGGAGCAGGAGTCTATGGAAACTCCTGCGCAGGAAAATAAGATTACAAGTCATTATGAGGATTTCTGTCAACCGAAGGAATTCCCAGCTGCTTACAGCAGGGCATTTAAAACGTGCTGCCCAGAAGCATATTTTAAATGTCCCGCTGTTAACTCCTGATAGTGCCCGCGGGGATGAGGGGAAGCCCTGAGGGTTCCCTTAATCCCCACAGGGACTAACAGAAATTTACAGCTGCACATTTAAAATGTGCTTCTGGGCAGCACGTTTTAAATATCTCGGTGTAAGCAGTTGGGAATTCCTCCAGCCCCGTTGCTGGGCAATTCCCAAGCAGCGGGGAGCAGTAGGGGACTCCCTCCACCTCTCTGCCCAAGGGATTTCCCTATAGTGGGAAGAGAGAGGGGGGCGGAGTTATAGGGCGACAGGGGATCGCGAGATGGGTTTTCCCATCTCTGCTATGAAAAGCCAGGATGGCAATACTTCTTTCATATATTGCAGCTTCCGAGCGCAGCGCGCCAAAGTGGGGGAGACCACAGTTAGGAAAGATGGTTGTCACGGGTGGCTCTGTAACCTCTCCTAACAATGGCGGCAAGGTGCCTGGCTTGGTCATCATACAGTGGCACAAAGGATTTTTGTAGCTTGGTTTCTAATGGTGGTTGGTTACGTGACGCCAGCACTTCATTCAGGACTCTGGTATTTAAGGACAGAATAAAAGACACAAGTCCTGGTAGTTTTGTTTCAGTAAACTGGAAGTGCACAGATTTACTTTAGCTTTGCATTCAAAAGAAACACAACAGTAGTCTTGCAGTAATTTAGCAGGGATTAGGACTTGGTAGTTAAATGACACGTTACTTGACAGTTGAAAACAGTAAGATACAATTTGGTACTGGTGCATCTTGTCTCCACCGCAAGAATGGGTGGAGACATGGGTTGGCCGGGTTGACATAAGGGAGGGGCAGGTGACGGCCACTAATGTGGATTGGATGATTCACACATTCCTGGCCAGACGCAAGCTCACACCTCTACCCCGTTGTCGTGCTGACCTCCGACGGACTCGACACTCCTGAGACCTACCTGCTCATGTACCATCATCTCCCTTCCCGGCTCGTGTAATTTTCCCTGCAGCCTCTGGTGCTGTCAGTCTCCCCCCAGCCCTCCCATTTCCGGTACAATCAGTGCTCCTGTCGTACTACTGCGCTCAAGTCCGCACCGCTGTCAGATGCATGTCGGTAAGCGGTGGATCAGCTGCGCTCCCGTCCTCCGCTGTCACTCTTCCCACCGGACTCCTATCTCAGCTGCAGTGTCTCCTCCCATCCACCGTCGAGGCTGAAGCCAGCCCTGCAAGTCCTGCTGTTCACCGCCGACGCATTAGCCGGCCCCACTCACCGTTTCCCTGTCCCATGCAGGTTGTCATCCACAGTCTTCAGCCGGCGTCAGGGTAGCCAATCGACAGCTGTGGGCATGCACTCTAACTCCACCTGGATATACCCATGTCTCCGCCCACAGTTCTGGTGGAGACATGATGCACCAGTTCCATACAATTTACTCTTTAATGCTCTCCCTCTATTTGACTCTAGAGGTTTTTTCAGTATGACTCCCACAGTCCTAGTTATCTGTTGGGCTTACTGGACGATTATAAGGCAGTAGCGAAGTAGACTATAAGATGGGCCTCTTTACTTTCCCATGCTTTGACTTCACCGGGTATTTTTAGTAACTCACTGTTTTAGTGGAAGCACAACCACAAATTCTCTCCTCCACACTGCTGGTTGGTAAGGAGGCCCGAGAATCCTGACTTTCTCACTCAGAACATGTGTGGTGTCTTCTCACTCTGCAGAACTCCTCTAGCATGTCCTCCTCCTGACTCTCTCCCAGTTTTGCCTCCAACTGCCTTCTCTTCCGGTCTAACTCCTGCACTTTCTCTACTCCTCCACCTAACATCCTAAATATCCTGTCTCAACCTGATATTTTCCCGCTCTGGGAGCTCACACCATCTCCCTCTACCAAACAGTGGTAGCATGACAAGCAGCCAATAAGCAGCCAGCTGTTGCCAAACAGTTAGCTGTAGCTTTGAGAAGAAAGAGGAAAGTTAGGGTTTCTCCAACATAGAGCACCTTCTTTTTCTCCTAGGAGCCCATAGCTAGGAGTTACAGGACAAAGGATTGTGACTATTCTGGAGGACCCTCTGGGCCACTACAATATACCTTCAGTTCTAGCATGTTCTGCGCTTTGTAGAACCACTACATACACCACAGACTTTTTCCCACCTACCTCCAATATGGCTGCGGCTGATGGTTTGCTGACCGTTGCCTACTTATGTTTGCCCCACGTTCTGTCAGTTGGCCCACCTACTGTACAACATGAGGACACAATGGGGGCCCAATCCACCCCTGGAAGTTAGTATCTGCCTCTTGTACAGCTTTTGTTTTCAGCCGCTCCACTAATAGGCATTAATGTATAAAGGGCAGATACAATGTACATCGTGGGTGTGCAGGGTTTGTATGGAGTGCGATCCTGAGCTGATCCTGCTCCATGGATGGCCAGCGTAAGCTGTCAGACAGCTGACACCCGGCTGCAACAGCCATGACCAGCGTTCACACTGATTGCGGCTGTTAACCCTTTAAAGGGAACCTGTCATCAAGTTTTAATAATGCAATCCATGATAAACCTTCAACAGCGCTGATAATGATTTTTTTTCTAATACGTCCCCCATCCCCCCACCCGTATGGGTGGGGGGATGGGGGACGTATTACAAAACAAATCTTACAATCTGCTTGTGAAGTTCTCCCGCAATGTATTCTAATGAACTGTAGAGAGTCTGATTTTTCAGAAAATAATCAGAAACCACAAGTTATAGCAGCACAAAATAACTTCTTTTTCAGATATTTTATTTTTTAAAACTAGTACCACAAAAAAAAAAATTAAAAAATTGGATGTTGTCAGAAACATACAGACCTAAAGAAGTCATCATGTCATTTTTGACATGCAACACTGAAAAATGAATGTTCCCCAAAGTTTTTTTCACAAAGTTGCAGAACATTGTGCAGTGGAAAGCCCCATGAACAGCGGAGTTCAGTGATTGCTCCTAATCTTGACATACAATGCAGGGGTTAATGCAAAACAGAGTTATTGTCATAGCTCCACCCCCCTTGGCGCAGTTTCTAATGCATGCTGGATCTTCATAGATCGAGTGTTCGCACCTTAACTCTTCGCTTTCCCGTGATTCTTCGTTGCCAGGGTTTGTCATCCAGAGCTTCACGATATAAAACACATGTACAAGGCAGTAAACCTGCGCTCCAGTATTTATGTGACGCGAGGACACCGCCGATTCCACGTGCCTGCCGGATGCTCCCATTATAAACAACCTGCTGAGGTTTGGAAATTTGAGATCTTCCATTTCCTGAATGAGTGGGAGATAAACGTGAGTCACATCTTGCGATGACGAGTAATATAAACCAACATGGCGGAGGCCAGGTGATGAAGACACTGAATTTCATCTGGCCATTTATTTACCACCAATATATGTTACGTCACTACACAGGGACCAA
The DNA here is from genome assembly GCA_035609135.1 of Eleutherodactylus coqui. NCBI lineage: Eukaryota > Metazoa > Chordata > Amphibia > Anura > Eleutherodactylidae > Eleutherodactylus > Eleutherodactylus coqui. The sequence goes on from CM069415.1 coordinate 139,375,114, forward strand.
AGTCGGATCCGTGAAATCTAAAGAGTTAATTCGGATAAAGGAGTGTTCTGGTACTTGGTGGGGGTCCGCTTCTCAATACCACCACCAATCTGCTGAAGAGGAACTGCTAGAGCTAATTGGAATGCTCATAACGCTGTTCATGCCGCAGTGGCGCAGTCGGCTATTGCAGCTCTCTCCCAGTGAGAGATTTATTAAAGTCAACCCTCCAGTCCTAGGATTTGACCAGGGGCCACAGGGTCGGAACTATACAGGGTGGACCCCCTCACAGTAATAGTGCCTCCTTATTCCCAGTCTCAGTAATAATGCCCTCCCATGTCTCCGCTCAGTAATAATGCCCTCCCATGCCTTCGCTCAGTACTAATGCCCTCTCATGCCTCTGCTCAGTAATAATGCCCTCCCATGCCTCTGCTCAGTAATAATGCCTTTTCATGGCTTCACTCAGTAGTAATGCCGTCCGCTGCCTCTGCTAAACAATAATGACTTCCCATGCCTCCGCTCAGTAATAATGACCTCCCATGCCTCTGCTCATTAATAGTGGCCTCATGTGCCTCCGCTCAGTAACAATGTCCTCCCATGTCTCCGCTCAGTAATAATGCCCTCCCATGTCTCCGCTCAGTAATAATGCTCTCCCATGCCTCTGCTCAGTGATAATACCCTCTCATGCCTCCGCTCAGTAATAATTCCCTCATCCCTCCGCTCAGTAATAATGCCCTCCCATGCCTCCGCTCAGTAATAATGCCCTCCCATGCCTCAGCTTAGTAATAATGCCCTCTCATCCCTCCGCTCAGTAATAATGACCTCTCATGCCTCCGCTTAGTAATCATGCCTTCCCATTACTCCACTCAGTAATAATGCCCTCTCATGTCTCCGCTCAGTAATAATTCCCTTTCATCCCTTCGCTCAGTAATAATGCCCTCTCATGCCTCCGCTCATTAATAATGCCCTCTCATGCCTCCACTTAGTGATAATACCCTCCTATGCCTCTGCTAATTAATAATGACCTCATGCCTCTACTCAGTAATAATGCCATCTCATGGCTTCGCTCAGTAGTAATGCCCTCCCATGTCTCTGCTCAGTAATAATGCCCTCCCATGCCTCTGCTCAGGGATAATACCCTCTCATGCCTCTGCTCAGTAATAATACCATCCTATGCCTCCGCTCAGTAATAATGACCTCCCATGCCTCTGCTCATTAATAGTGGCCTCATGTGCCTCCGCTCAGTAATAATGACCTCCCATGCCTCTGCTCATTAATAGTGGCCTCATGTGCCTCCGCTCAGTAACAATGTCCTCACATGCCTCTGCTCAGTAATATTCCATCCCATTCCTCTGCTCAGTAATATTCCATCCCATGCCTCCGCTCAGTAATAATGCCCTCTCGTTCCTCCGCTCAGTAATAATGCCCTCCCATGCCTCTGCTCAGTAATAATGCCCTCCCATGCCTCTGCTCAGTAATAATGCCCTCCCATGCCTCTGCTCAGTAATAATGCCCTCCCATGCCTCAGCTCAGTAATAATGCCCTCCCATGCCTCAGCTCAGTAATAATACCCTCCCATGCCTCTGCTCAGTAATAATACCCTCCCATCCCTCCGCTCAGTAGTAATGCCCTCCTATGCCTCAGCTCAGTAATAATACCCTCCCATCCCTCCGCTCAGTAGTAATACCCTCCCATCCCTCCGCTCAGTAGTAATGCCCTCCCATGCCTCCGCTCAGTAATAATGCCCTCTCATCTCTTCGCTCAGTAATAATGACCTCTCATGCCTCCGCTCAGTAATAATGCCTTCCCATTACTCCGCTCAGTAATAATGCCCTCCCATGCCTCTGCTCAGTAATAATGCCCTCTCATCCCTTCGCTCAGTAATAATGCCCTCTCATGCCTCCGCTCATTAATAATGCCCTCTCATACCTCCACTTAGTAATAATGCCCTCTCATGCCTCCGCTCAGTAATAATGCCCTCTCATACCTCCACTTAGTAATAATGCCCTCCCATGCCTCTGCTCAGTAATAATGCCCTCTCATCCCTCTGCTCAGTAATAATAACCTCGCATGCCTCTGCTCAGTAATAATGCCCTCCCATGTCTCTGCTCAGTAATAATGCCATCCCATGCCTCTGCTCAGTAATAATGCCCTCTCGTTCCTCCGCTCGGTAATAATTCCCTCTTGTTCCTCCACTCAGTAATAATACCCTCCCATACCCCTGCTCAGTAATAATGCCCTCTCATCCCTCCGCTCAGTATTAATGACCTCTCATCCCTCCGCTCAGTAATAATGCCCTCTAATGCCTACACTCAGTATTTATGCTATACTATGCATCTGATCATTAATATTGACCTTCCATGCCTCCGCTCAGTAATAATGCCATCTCATGGCTCCACTAAGTAATAATGCCCTCTCATGCCTCGGCTCAGTAATAATGTCCTCTCATCCCTTCGCTCAGTACTAATGCCCTCTCATAACTCCGCTTTGTAATAATGCCCTCCCATGCCTCTGCTCAGTAATAATACCCTCTCATGCCTCTGCTCATTACTAATGCCCTAACGTAGATCCGCTCAGTTATAATGCCTCCCCCCCAGTCCTCTGCTCAGTAATAATGGCTTCCCATTACTCCGCTCAGTAATAATGCCCTCTCATACCTCCGCTCAGTAATTATGCTATCCCATGCCTCCGCTCATTAATAATGGCCTCATGTGCCTTCGCTCAGTAATAATGCCCTCTCATGGCTTCGCTCAATAATAATGCCCTCCCATGCCTCTGCTCATTAATAATGATGACCTTTCATGCCTCTGCTCAGTAATAAGGCATCTCTTGGCTTCGCTCAGTAGTAATGCCCTCGCATGCCTCTGCTAAACAATAATGACTTACCATGCTTCTGCTCAGTAATAATACCCTCTCATACCTCGGCTCAGTAATAATACCCTCCCATGCCTCTGCTCAGTAATAATGCCCTCTCGTTCCTCCGCTCAGTAATAATGCCCTCTCGTTCCTCCGCTCAGTAATAATGCCATCTCATACCTCCACTTAGTAATAATGTCCTCCGGTACCTCTGCTCAGTAATAATGACCTCCCATGCCTTCGCTCAGTAATAATGCCCTCTCATGCCTACACTCAGTATTAATGCTATACTATGCATCTGATCATTAATAATGCCCTCCCACGCCTCCGTTCAGTAATAATCCCCTTTCATTCCTCCGCTCATTAATAATGCCCTCTCAAGCCTCCGCTCATTGATATTGCCCTCTCATACCTCTACTTAGTAATAATACCCTCCTATGCCTCTGCTAATTTATAATGACCTTCCATGCCTCCGCTCAGTAATAATGCCATCTCATGGCTTCGCTCAGTAGTAATGCCCTCCCCTGCCTCTGCTAAACAATAATGACTTCCCATGCCTCTGCTCAGTAATAATGCCCTAACGTAGATCCGCTCAGTTATGCCCCCCCATTCCTCCGCTCATTAATAATGGCCTCATGTGCCTTTGCTCAGTAATAATGCCCTCTCTTGGCTCCACTCATTAATAATGCCCTCCCATGCCTCTGCTCATTAATAATGCCCTCATGTGCCTTCGCTCATTAATAATGGCCTCATGTGCCTTCGCTCATTAATAATGGCCTCATGTGCCTCTGCTCAGTAATAATGCCCTCCCGTGCCTCCGCTCAATAATAATGCCCTCCCGTGCCTCCGCTCAGTAATAATGCCCTCCCATGCCTCCGCTCAGTAATAATGCCCTCCCGTGCCTCCGCTCAGTAATAATGCCCTCCCATTCCTCTGCTCATTAATAATGCCCTCCCATGCCTCCGCTCAGTAATAATGCCCTCCCATGCCTCCGCTCAGTAATAATGCCCTCCCGTGCCTCCGCTCAGTAATAATGCCCTCCCATGCCTCCGCTCAGTAATAATGCCCTCCCATGCCTCCGCTCAGTAATAATGCCCTCCCGTGCCTCTGCTCATTAATAATGCCCTCATGTGCCTCTGCTATAATGGCCTCATGTGCCTCTGCTCATTAATAATGCCCTCCCATGCCTCCGCTCAGTAATAATGCCCTCCCGTGCCTCCGCTCAGTAATAATGCCCTCCCATGCCTCTGCTCAGTAATAATGCCCTCCCATGCCTCCGCTCAGTAATAATGCCCTCCCATGCCTCCGCTCATTAATAATGCCCTCCCATGCCTCCGCTCAGTAATAATGCCCTCTCATGGCTCCGCTTAATAATAATGCGAGTTGGCGAATAAAGAACAGGCAGCTCATGGGCAAGTCACAGTCGCAGTTGTTGCATTGCAGTCTATTATTTGACTTGCGAAGTGACCAAATATCTAACATTTTGGGATTTTTTGTGGCGGTCGAGCTTTGGTTCCAATGCGACCCCATTGATGGTCATTAGATGCGACGCTGCGTGCTTCACGCTGCGTGACCAAAGTGGCCGTGTGGCCCTCGCCTTATTATGACTGCCCCCTACTGTCGCTCTGCTCCTTATTCCCTGACTTCTCTGACTCCGCACATCAGACATGTCAGAAGTATGAAAAACTCTCAAGGCAGAATCAGAGCAACAAACAAAAATCTCGGCATGTGACCCGAACGGCGCAGCCAAGCGAAACCTCGCATCTCGCTCTACAGCCCGCTAGGGGTCAAGGCTACAGATTTAGAAGGGACTCCAGTTATGTGACTTCGCTCTCACATCCAGATGTTATCTCCTTGAAATAATAAATGAACTGATTGTGTAAACGCCCGGGGAAAAACTCTCACAGCGGCGGTCAGAGAAAACACCCGGGGCTCATTCACACGAGCGCAGGACACCAGGCGCAAGGCAATGCATCCCCAGTGAGGATGCCAGTCTATACTCTAGATATGCTGCCAGCGATAATACATGAGTGATCGCCAACCCATGTACTATGTGTTATACTCCAGTCACATCCAGAGCTGCATACAAAGTTCTGCCTTATAAAGTGTAGTCTGCAGGCAGACATGTGACATGACAGCTAACTGCCATCGGAGATACCACAATGCACTGGAAACCGGCAGGACTCTGAATGCAGCTTTCAATGTGAATGGAGAAGAAATCTGATGTAACAGAATGAGGGCAGCAGGGGGGGGTTTTGCAAAGTTAATTGTAAACTGAAGTTCAGATGTGGAGTTCGCCTCATGACTGACCAGGGGGAGGAGGTATTCATTTGTGCTGATTGTACTCCAAACACATTCAGAGCTGCATTGAAAATTCAGCAGCTTGCCCACAGAATCAGACAGGTTCATCTTTAAAGTTTACTAAGTATCTAAATTGTAAAATTAAATTTAGAGGGGAACGTTCTTTTAAGTAATTGTACAGGAGCCAGAAGAGGAGATCAGATAATGTATGTACACAGTGACGCCACCAGCAGAATAGTGAGTGCAGCTCTGGGGTATAAGACAGGATGGAACTCAGGATCAGTACAAGATAAGTAATGTATGTACACAGTGACTCCACCAGCAGAATAGTGAGTGCAGCTCTGGAGTATAATACAGGATGGAACTCAGGATCAGTACAGGATAAGTAATGTATGTACACAGTGACTCCACCAGCAGAATAGTGAGTGCAGCCCTGGAGTATAATACAGGATATAACTCAGGATCAGTACAGGATAAGTAATGTATGTACACAGTGACTCCACCATCAGAATAGTGAGTGCAGCTCTGGGGTATAATACAGGATATAACTCAGGATCAGTACAGGATAAGTAATGTATGTACATAGTGACTCCACCAGCAGAATAGTGAGTGCAGCTCTGGAGTATAATACAGGATGTAACTCAGGAGCAGTACAGGATAAGTAATGTATGTACACAGTGACTCCACCAGCAGAACAGTGAGTGCAGCTCTGGAGTATAATACAGGATGGAACTCAGGAGCAGTACAGAATAAGTAATGTATGTACACAGTGACTCCACCAGCAGAATAGTGAGTGCAGCTCTGGAGTATAATACAGGATGTAACTCGGGATCAGTACAGGATAAGTAATGTAAGTACACAGTGACTCCATCAGCAGAATAGTGAGTGCAGCTCTGGGGTATAATACAGGGTGTAACTCAGGATCAGTACAGGATAAGTAATGTATGTACACAGTGACTCCACCAGCAGAATAGTGAGTGCAGCTCTGGAGTATAATACAGGATGGAACTCAGGAGCAGTACAGGATAAGTAATGTATGTACACAGTGACTCCACCAGGAGAATAGTGAGTGCAGCTCTGGGTTATAATACAGGATGTAACTCAGGATCAGTACAGGATAAGTAATGTATGTACACAGTGACTCCACCAGCAGAATAGTGAGTGCAGCTCTGGAGTATAATACAGGATGTAACGTAATACCATTTATTCCATGGTGAATAACTGTTTCTGTAGCTTACATTTGTATATAAGCTGTGATGTATCCAGGAATTACATATATTTGTGTCCCATTCCATTTCAGCAGCAGCGTCGCCATCGCCTACTCATGATATTATTCCCTTATGAATTGAAGATGATGTGATAAACATGGCGGCACAGTCAGACCGTCGGCACTCCAGCTAATGCGACGGTTTACAGTTTCTGCTTGTAAATGGGGATTGAATCCTGGAAACCCGAGCAGAAATACAGAGATATTCACTTTATACAAACAAGCCTCTAATGGTGTTTACAGCGGATCCTCGGCTTATATTGGGCTTTATAAATACTATATATAACGAGGCACTCCGGGGGCAGAGCGGTAATCAGCAGGGCAGCCGCTGCTCTCCTGTAACACGGCAGGCCGGATCCTAATTATCTAGATGTGATCATACGCCGCATTTCTGCCTCCAGAAACCAGTCAAAATACGCCCCATTGGTCCGGAACTGGAAATCAGCCGGGTATAGTATACAGCGCTCCCCCTCACCTCCTCCATAGGCTTCCCACTGTCAGTGCTCCCCCACTTCCGATTCCCAGCGCTGCCACACCTGACCAGGCCACTGGGAAGTGGAAGCCGGGGAGCGCTGACAGAGGAGGTGAGGAGGAGCGCCGCATAGTGTAAAATTGATTGCAAAATCCGCACCAATGGTCTTCTCAGTGGCCTCAGTTGTAATACTATTACTACTGGAGCTGATATAGGGGACACTATCACTAATAGTATACCCTACATTGACCCCAGTAGTAACAGGGACCCCCACAACAGTTCCAATAGTAATAGAAACACATATACTTACCTTCTCTTGGTCTTCAGAGCGCTGCTGCAGGCAGAAGTGTGTGCGCCCAGACGCCTTGTTCCCTCTTCTGTCTTGCCGTGGAACCAAGGAGGAGGAAGTTCCTGGGTGCACACACTGCCGTCAGTGTGTGCATCCAGCAGCGGCGCCGCAGAGTGCTTACTGACCTGGAAGCCACGGCACCCTGGCTGGTAATCACCTTCATAGTGGCCAGACTTCCCGAAAGTGGGATAAAAGCGGGACAGACGTCTCGAAAGTGTGACAAATAGCTGTCCGACTTGGGACGAGGGAGAAAGTGGAACACAGGGTCCCAACGCGGGACAGTCCCATCTAAATCGGGATGTCTGGTCACCTTATCTTTAGTCTGTCCGTGGTCCACCCAGTCTTGGTACACTCTTGATACTGCGGTTCGAGAACAGCCAACAAGTATGACTGTTTCAGAATTACTGGCACCACCCCTCCGGGCACCAACAATCTGCCCGCAGTCAAAGTCACTCAAGTCACCATGCTTACGCATGACTGCCAAATGTTGTCTTCTGCTGCGCAGAGCAGGTCAGCACAATATCTGGGAGCAGAGCGTGACGCGGCCATCACATGGTACCCGTTACTGATCACAAGATCCTAATGCAGGGATTACACAATGTGGTGGCAACAAAGTATCAATATAAGTAAAAATAGGTGACAGTCACTGTAATGGCTGCCATTTCCTGCTGTCACTTTGACAAAACGCATGCTACACCAATCCTAACCAGCGATGTGAGACATTCAGAAAAGACTACTTATACTTTTTGTGTGTGTGTGGGCGGTGCACCGTATGCTAATTAGCTCTAAACCATCCAATGGGTGGTTTATTTGCTGGACTGATCCCGGCTATCCATCAGCACAAACCACACCCCTTTGGCTAATACTGGATGATTCCTGCACATTTGAGCTGAAAAAGGTGTGTTTGTGCTGCACTTCCAAAATTGGCACAAGTGACGTTCCCTTCTGTGGCCATTGGGCTCACTGATAGGACACACATGATTCCGGAAGTGCAGCGTGTGGAGGGCATGGCGTTTTCAGCCAGCAGGAGACGTCAATCAAGAACCAAGGGGCCGTGAAAATGGTGACTTCAGAGAGCCAATGGCCACAGCAGGAAACGTCCCTGCACACACCGATTCTCCAAATGTGGCGCAATCAGTGTGTGGAACACGTGGCGTCTCCAGGTCAAGAGAGCCGAAGACATCAATCATCAGTCAAGGGAGAGGGCAAGAGTATGAACCCTCTCAGCAAGTGAACCAGCCATGGGACGGTTTTCAGATAATTAGCATACCATGCATGGTGCGCAAAAACACACTATTCATCAAAGTACAGAGAGAAGCCGTTCTGTATATATAATGGTAATAGCAGAGCGTGGGAGGGGGTCTTACACTGGGATCCCCATAATCATCACAGTCGGGGGGCCTCTTACATAGGTGGGCTCAACCACACTGGACAATCTACTGACTAAGCGCGATATCGGGCCGCGAGACTCGTGAATGTGCGAGGTATCCGCGGATGCAAGGCATTTTTCTTTAAAAACGCCTCCCATCACCTCAAGTAAAGTAGCGATACTCCGGTGGTGGTTTAAGACGCGTCGAAGGACCGGCAAGTGCTTCCCATTGTCTTCAACGGGAAGCCTCGCATCGCATGCCGCGCAGTGTGGTTTCCTGTCAAAGGACTGCGAAAAAAAATTGAGCATGCCGCGATTTTTCCCCGCAGCGCATCGTGAAAATGACTCCATTCAAAAGAATCGGGTTCGTGTTCGTGTGAAGTTTGTCCGTCTCGCAATGCACAAATCTCACACAATAGTTTCGTTCTAAAGGTACCTTTACCTGGTATGACTACTGAGCACACGAGTGCCCGACAGCCGTTTCTGCCACTATCACTGCTTGCTTTTACACAGGAGCAATAGTCTGTCACTGAATGGAGGCGGAGGGGGCCGGGGATTGTTCTGGCGGCCCACCTCCATTCACTGCGAACAGGCAGTCGCTCACAGAATGATTCCTGTTCCCAGTCAGAAGCCGCTCAGTAGTCGTTCTGTCTCAGTGAGCTCTAATGCAACGACCAGTGACTGCAGAGCGCCCCCCTCAGGGCCCTCAGTACACGCGCCCCTGTAAGTTATCGGAGCGCCATCCTCACCCATACTTATTTACAGTAAGATGATAAAAGGCCGATACCGCGCCGCCAGAAGAGCAAACTGTGATTGTTCCCAGCAAGAGGAAGCACATAATCCCGCTCTCATATCTACGAGACGACTCGGCTTCTCACATTATATTTACAGTAACTTCCTCTCGATATCTTGGATTCTGCCAGGATTACAGCAGCTTCACAGCTGACATTGCTGCAGTGTCTACAGTACAACTAATGCTGCATCGCCCCCTACAGCTCCAGGGAGGAATTGGTTCTGTACACTGGAAGACTGTAGATACAGTAAAGATGCATTAACACAGAGCGACTAATGTCCACATAATAACTCAGAACAGTTGTAACAGCGGACGAACAAGAGCCATTCATCTGCTTTCCACGGAGCGCTGATTCATCACTAGGTGTTTGCGTTCATCGCGGGGATCTCCACTCCAAATTGGTCAAACATGAATGACTGTGACATTCCTTATATTCCCTTCTCCTCCTTCTTTTTCCCTCTCTTCCTTCTTTTTTCCTCTCTTCCTTCTTTTCCTTCTCCTCCTTCTTTTCCTTCTCCTCCTTCTTTTTCCTTCTCCTCCTTTTTCCTTCTCCTCCTTCTTTTTCCTTCTCCCCCTCCTTTTTCCTTCTCCCCCTCCTTTTTCCTCCTTTTTCCTTCTCCTCCTCCTCCTTTTTCCTTCTCCTCCTCCTCCTTTTTCCTTCTCATCCTCCTCCTCCTTTTTCCTTCTCCTCCTCCTCCTCCTTTTTCCTTCTCCTCCTCCTCCTTTTTCCTTCTCCTCCTCCTCCTTTTTCCTTCTCCTCCTCTTCCTTTTTCCTTCTCCTCCTTCTTTTTCATTCTCTTCCTTTGCCTTCTCCTCCGTCCTTTTTCCCTCCTCCTCTTCCGTCTTTTTCCCCCCTCCTCCTCCTCCGTCTTCATTAACCTTGCTTTCAAACCAGCTCAGTAACCGAGGAGTATTATATGGGGCCTTTACGGCGCTTAGGCAGTATTATACACTAGTTTTACGGGGTATTGGTGAAGCTCCAGTTTGGTTCGAACTAATTTGGACTGAACTGAAGATTTTGTCAAAATTCAGCAAACCGTCTGAACCGAACATTTCAAACGTTTGCTCATCGTTAGCAGCGGCTATTTTGGTAAGTTGTAACTAAACAAGCAGCAGCTTATCATGGGTCCTCCTGTGGGTGTCTACGTTTACACTGAACGACTGGCCTTTGAATTCCCTCTATCAAGCGATTACTCAGCCGACAATCGTTCCGGGTAAAGGTAGCCCAACTCCGAAGCTGCACTAGAGTGTAAATATAAGCTGCCATCTGCCTGAGGCGCGGCCCTACAGAGAACCTGCCACTGTCTGCCCGAGGCACGGCACTACAGAGAACCTGCCACCGTCTGCCCGAGGCGCGGCCCTACAGAGAACCTGTCACTGTCTGCCCGAGGCACGGCCCTACAGAGAACCTGCCACCGTCTGCCCGAGGCACGGCCCTACAGAGAACCTGCCACTGTCTGCCCGAGGCACGGCCCTACAGAGAACCTGTCACCGTCTGCCCGAGGCGCGGCCCTACCGAGAACCTGTCACCATCTGCCCGAGGCGCAGCCCTACAGAGAACCTGTCACCGTCTGCCCGAGGCACGGCGCTACAGCGAACCTGCCACCGTCTGCCCGAGGCACGGCACTACAGAGAACCTGCCACCGTCTGCCCGAGGCGCGGCCCTACAGAGAACCTGTCACTGTCTGCCCGAGGCACGGCCCTACAGAGAACCTGCCACCGTCTGCCCGAGGCACGGCCCTACAGAGAACCTGCCACTGTCTGCCCGAGGCACGGCCCTACAGAGAACCTGTCACCGTCTGCCCGAGGCGCGGCCCTACAGAGAACCTGCCACCGTCTGCCCGAGGCACGGCGCTACAGAGAACCTTCCCCCGTCTGCCCGAGGCGCGGCCCTACAGAGAACCTGCCAATGTCTGCCCGAGGCACGGCCCTACAGAGAACCTGCCACCGTCTGCCCGAGGCACGGCCCTACAGAGAACCTGCCACCGTCTGCCCGAGGCGCGGCCCTACAGAGAACCTGTCACCGTCTGCCCGAGGCACGGCCCTACAGAGAACCTGCCACCGTCTGCCCGAGGCACGGCCCTACAGAGAACCTGCCACTGTCTGCCCGAGGCACGGCCCTACAGAGAACCTGTCACCGTCTGCCCGAGGCCCGGCCCTACAGAGAACCTGTCACCGTCTGCCTGAGGCCCGGCCCTACAGAGAACCTGTCACCGTCTGCCCGAGGCACGGCCCTACAGAGAACCTGCCACCGTCTGCCCGAGGCACGGCGCTACAGAGAACCTGTCACCGTCTGCCCGAGGCGCGGCCCTACAGAGAACCTGCCACCGTCTGCCCGAGGCGCGGCCCTACAGAGAACCTGCCACCGTCTGCCCGAGGCGCGGCCCTACAGAGAACCTGCCACCGTCTGGCCGAGGCGCGGCCCTACAGAGAACCTGTCACCGCTCCACTCTTCACATCTTCCTGCATGAATCACATTCAAGTTCTGCAACTTCTAAATATACTTTCTGTTTCAATTCCTCACCATTTTCAAGATCTCTGCTTCCTATCAGTGAAGGGGGACATTCTTGTTGAAATCCTGTCTTGACCGAATACTTCTTATAGCTGAGGGTTTGTGATGCTGTATCTGATCTGGACTCCAGAATGATTTCCTTACACTGATACATTGTGGCAAATCCGCCGAAAGAGATTTGTGCTGACAGCAAGCAGAAATCTTGAAAATGGTGAGGAACTGAAATACAGTGGGGCTGATTTATTAGGAATGGGCAATTGATATGCCGGTCTTAAAGGGGTTGTCCAGGACTTTTACTATTGATGACTTTTCCTCAGTAGTTGATTGGTAGGGGTCCACCATTTGGGATCGCCACTGATCAGCTGATCACTAAGCCCGCTCTAACCAGGCTGTTGCAATGCTGACAGAGCAGCGGGCCTGGTGATCAGCTGATTGTCGGGATCCCAAACAGTGGATACTGCTGATCAACTATTGATGAGCTATCCTGAGGATTGGTCATTAATAGTAAAGGTCCTGAACAACCCCTTAGAAGGTGCACCTAATATATAAATAGACATGCCTCAAAACGGTCCTTCTGGTTCAACTTTTTTTTTTTAGCAAATAAAGCGCTGCAGTTTGCAATATTTTTTCCTTTTTTTATAAAAAAAAAACGAAAGCAGATGGAACAGAACCAAACTAAGTAGAACTGAAGCTCAGAAAACCTCATCAAAGCCAATGGGACGTGAAGCGGAACTGAACTTTTTCTAATATTCTGAATGGAAAACAGGAACACTGATGTGAAGGAGCCCCGAGGAATCAGAGCTTCCATAAATATGGACATAATTGTGGGATAAAGTCTAACACCAAGACCCACATTGTATACTATGTTGACAACAGTATTGGCCCCCAGCAGTCCGGTGCGGTCCGGTGATGTGTGAGCATTAGGTATAAAGGAGAGGATCACACAGGAGATCCCAATACAGAAACCATCAGGTGCCACCAGGTGTAGAACTGACAACGGGGTCTGGTGGGGGGATGTCACCAGGTGTAGAGCTGACAGCAAGGTCTGGTGGGGGGATGTCACCAGGTGTAGAGCTGACAGCGGGGTCTGGTGGGGGGATGTCACCAGGTGTAGAGCTGACAAGGGGGTCTGGTGTGGGGATGTCACCAGGTGTAGAACTGACAACGGGGTCTGGTAGGGAGATGTCACCAGGTGTAGAACTGACAACGGGGTCTGGTAGGGAGATGTCACCAGGTGTAGAGCTGACAATGCGGTCTGGTGGGGGGATGTCACCAGGTGTAGAGCTGACAACGGGGTCTGGTAGGAGGATGTCACCAGGTGCAGGGCTGACAACGGGGTATGGTGGGGGGATGTCACCAGGTGTAGAGCTGACAACGAGGTCTGGTAGGGGGATGTCACCAGGTGTAGAGCTGACAGCGGGGTCTGGTGGGGGAATGTCACCAGGTGAATAACCGACAACGGGGTCTGGTGGGGGGATGTCACCAGGTGTAAAGCCGATAACGGGGTCTGGTAGGGGGATGTCACCAGGTGTAAAGCCGGTAACGGGGTCTGGTGGGGGGATGTCACCAAGTGTAGAGCCGACAACGGGTCTGGGGGGGGGGGGATGTCACCAGGTCTAGAGCTGACAACCGGGTCTGGTGGTGGGATGCCACCAGGTATTGAGCTGATAATGGGGTCTGGAGGTGGGATGTCACCAGGTGTAGAGCTGACAACGGGGTCTGGGGGTGGAATGTCACCAGGTGTAGAGCTGACAACGGGGTCTGGGGGTAGGATGTCACCAGGTGTAGAGCTGACAACGGGGTCTGGTGGTGGGATGTCACCTGGTGTAGGGCTGACAATGGGGTCTGGTGGGGGGATGTCACCAGGTGTAAAGCCGATAACGGGGTCTGGTGGGGGGATGTCACCAAGTGTAGAGCCGACAACGGGTCTGGGGGGGGGGGGGGGGGATGTCACCAGATCTAGAGCTGGCAACCGGGTCTGGTGGTGGGATGCCACCAGGCATTGAGCTGATAATGGGGTCTGGGGGTGGAATGTCACCAGGTGTAGAGCTGACAACGGAGTCTGGGGGTAGGATGTCACCAGGTGTAGAGCCAACAATGGGGTCTGGTGGGGGGATGTCACCAGGTGTAAAGCTGATAACGGGGTCTGGTGGGGGGATGTCACCAAGTGTAGAGCTGACAACGGGGTTTGGTGGGGGGATGTCACCAGGTGAAGAGCTGACAACGGAGTCTGGTAGGAGGAAGTCACCAGGTGTAGGGCTGACAACGAGGTCTGGTAGGGGGATGTCACCAGGTGTAGAGCTAACAACGGGGTCTGGTGGGGCGATGTCACCAGGTGTAAAGCCGATAACGGGGTCTGGTGGGGGGATGCCACCAAGTGTAGAGCCGACAACGGGGGGGGGGGGGTGTCACCAGGTCTTGAGCTGACAACCGGTTCTGGTGGTGGGATGCCACCAGGTATGGAGCTGATAATGGGGTCTGGAGGTGGGATGTCACCAGGTGTAGAACTGACAACGGGGTCTGGGGGTGGAATGTTACCAGGTGTAGAGCTGACAACGGGGTCTGGGGGTAGGATGTCACCAGGTGTAGGGCTGACAACGGGGCCTGGTGGGGGTATTTCACCAGGTGTAGAGCTGACAACGGGGTCTGGTGGGGGAATGTCACCAGGTAAAGAGCCAACAACGGGGTCTAGTGGGGGGATTTCACCAGGTGTAAAGCCGATAACGGGGGCTAGTGGGGGGATGTCACCAAGTGTAGAGCTGACAACGGGTCTGGTGGGGGGGGGGGGGGATGTCACCAGGTCTAGAGCTGGCAACGGGGTCTGGTGGTGGGATGCCACCAGGTATGGAGCTCATAATGGGGTCTGGAGGTGGGATGTCACCAGGTGTAGAGCTGACAACGGGGTATGGTGGTGGGATGCCGCCAGGTATGGAGCTGATAATGGGGTCTGGGGGTGGGATGTCACCAGGTGTAGAGCTAAAAATGGGGTCTGGTGGTGGGATGTCACCAGGTGTAGAACTGACAACGGGGTCTGGGGGTGGAATGTTACCAGGTGTAGAGCTGACAACGGGGTCTGGGGGTAGGATGTCACCAGGTGTAGAGCTGACAACGGGGTCTGGTGGTGGGATGTCACCAGGTGTAGGGCTGACAACGGGGCCTGGTGGGGGGATATCACCAGGTGTAGAGCTGACAACGGGGTCTGGTGGGGGAATGTCACCAGGTAAAGAGCCAACAACGGGGTCTAGTGGGGGGATGTCACCCGGTGTAAAGCCGATAACGGGGGCTTGTGAGGGGATGTCACCAAGTGTAGAGCTGACAACGGGTCTGGGGGGGCATGTCACCAGGTCTAGAGCTGGCAACGGGGTCTGGTGGTGGGATGCCACCAGGTATGGAGCTGATAATGGGGTCTGGAGGTGGGATGTCACCAGGTGTAGAGCTGACAACGGGGTATGGTGGGGGGATGTCACCAGGTGTAGAGCTGACAACGAGGTCTGGTAGGGGGATGTCACCAGGTGTAGAGCTGACAGCGGGGTCTGGTGGGGGAATGTCACCAGGTGAAGAGTTGACAACGGGGTCTGGTGGGGGGATGTCACCAGGTGTAAAGCCGACAACGGGGTCTGGTGGGGGGATGTCACCAAGTGTAGAGCCGACAACGGGTCGGGGGGGGGGGGGGGGAAATGTCACCAAGTCTAGAGCTGACAACGGGGTCTGGTGGTGGGATGCCACCAGGAATGGAGCTGATAATGGGGTCTGGAGGTGGGATGTCACCAGGTGTAGAGCTGACAACGGGGTCTGGTGGTGGGATGTCACCAGGTGTAGAGCTGACAACGGGGTCTGGGGGTGGAATGTCACCAGGTGTAGAGCTGACAACGGGGTCTGGGGGTGGGATGTCACCAGGTGTAGAGCTGACAACGGGGTCTGGTGGGGGGATGTCACCAGGTGTAGGGCTGACAACGGCGTCTGGTGGGGGGATGTCACCAGGTGTAGAGGTGACAATAGGGTCTGGTGGGGGAATGTCACCAGGTAAAGAGCCAACAACGGGGTCTGGTGGGGGGATGTCAGCATGTGTAAAGCTGATAACAGGGTCACGTGGGGGGATGTCACCAAGTGTAGAGCCGATAACGGGTCGGGGGGGGGGATGTCACCAGGTCTAGAGCTGACAACGGGGTCGGGTGGTGGGATGTCACCAGGTGTAGAGTTGACAACGGGGTCTGGTGGTGGGATGTCACCAGGTGTAGGGCTGACAACGGGGCCTGGTGGGGGGATATCACCAGGTGTAGAGCTGACAACGGGGTCTGGTGGGGGAATGTCACCAGGTAAAGAGCCAACAACGGGGTCTAGTGGGGGGATGTCACCCGGTGTAAAGCCGATAACGGGGGCTTGTGAGGGGATGTCACCAAGTGTAGAGCTGACAACGGGTCTGGGGGGGGGATGTCACCAGGTCTAGAGCTGGCAACGGGGTCTGGTGGTGGGATGCCACCAGGTATGGAGCTGATAATGGGGTCTGGAGGTGGGATGTCACCAGGTGTAGAGCTGACAACGGGGTATGGTGGGGGGATGTCACCAGGTGTAGAGCTGACAACGAGGTCTGGTAGGGGGATGTCACCAGGTGTACAGCTGACAGTGGGGTCTGGTGGGGGAATGTCACCAGGTGAAGAGTTGACAACGGGGTCTGGTGGTGGGATGCCACCAGGTATGGAGCTGATAATGGGGTCTGGAGGTGGGATGTCACCAGGTGTAGAGCTGACAACGGGGTATGGTGGGGGGATGTCACCAGGTGTAGAGCTGACAACGAGGTCTGGTAGGGGGATGTCACCAGGTGTAGAGCTGACAGCGGGGTCTGGTGGGGGAATGTCACCAGGTGAAGAGTTGACAACGGGGTCTGGTGGGGGGATGTCACCAGGTGTAAAGCCGACAACGGGGTCTGGTGGGGGGATGTCACCAAGTGTAGAGCCGACAACGGGTCGGGGGGGGGGGGGGGAAATGTCACCAAGTCTAGAGCTGACAACGGGGTCTGGTGGTGGGATGCCACCAGGAATGGAGCTGATAATTGGGTCTGGAGGTGGGATGTCACCAGGTGTAGAGCTGACAACGGGGTCTGGTGGTGGGATGTCACCAGGTGTAGAGCTGACAACGGGGTCTGGGGGTGGAATGTCACCAGGTGTAGAGCTGACAACGGGGTCTGGGGGTGGGATGTCACCAGGTGTAGAGCTGACAACGGGGTCTGGTGGGGGGATGTCACCAGGTGTAGGGCTGACAACGGCGTCTGGTGGGGGGATGTCACCAGGTGTAGAGGTGACAATAGGGTCTGGTGGGGGAATGTCACCAGGTAAAGAGCCAACAACGGGGTCTGGTGGGGGGATGTCAGCATGTGTAAAGCTGATAACAGGGTCACGTGGGGGGATGTCACCAAGTGTAGAGCCGATAACGGGTCGGGGGGGGGGGATGTCACCAGGTCTAGAGCTGACAACGGGGTCGGGTGGTGGGATGTCACCAGGTGTAGAGTTGACAACGGGGTCTGGTGGTGGGATGTCACCAGGTGTAGGGCTGACAACGGGGCCTGGTGGGGGGATATCACCAGGTGTAGAGCTGACAACGGGGTCTGGTGGGGGAATGTCACCAGGTAAAGAGCCAACAACGGGGTCTAGTGGGGGGATGTCACCCGGTGTAAAGCCGATAACGGGGGCTTGTGAGGGGATGTCACCAAGTGTAGAGCTGACAACGGGTCTGGGGGGGGGATGTCACCAGGTCTAGAGCTGGCAACGGGGTCTGGTGGTGGGATGCCACCAGGTATGGAGCTGATAATGGGGTCTGGAGGTGGGATGTCACCAGGTGTAGAGCTGACAACGGGGTATGGTGGGGGGATGTCACCAGGTGTAGAGCTGACAACGAGGTCTGGTAGGGGGATGTCACCAGGTGTACAGCTGACAGTGGGGTCTGGTGGGGGAATGTCACCAGGTGAAGAGTTGACAACGGGGTCTGGTGGGGGGATGTCACCAGGTGTAAAGCCGACAACGGGGTCTGGTGGGGGGATGTCACCAAGTGTAGAGCCGACAACGGGTCGGGGGGGGGGGGAATGTCACCAAGTCTAGAGCTGACAACGGGGTCTGGTGGTGGGATGCCACCAGGAATGGAGCTGATAATGGGGTCTGGAGGTGGGATGTCACCAGGTGTAGAGCTGACAACGGGGTCTGGTGGTGGGATGTCACCAGGTGTAGAGCTGACAATGGGGTCTGGGGGTGGAATGTCACCAGGTGTAGAGCTGACAACGGGGTCTGGGGGTGGGATGTCACCAGGTGTAGAGCTGACAACGGGGTCTGGTGGGGGGATGTCACCAGGTGTAGGGCTGACAACGGCGTCTGGTGGGGGGATGTCACCAGGTGTAGAGGTGACAATAGGGTCTGGTGGGGGAATGTCACCAGGTAAAGAACCAACAACGGGGTCTGGTGGGGGGATTTCAGCAGGTGTAAAGCTGATAACAGGGTCACGTGGGGGGATGTCACCAAGTGTAGAGCCGATAACGGGTCGGGGGGGGGGGGATGTCACCAGGTCTAGAGCTGACAACGGGGTCGGGTGGTGGGATGTCACCAGGTGTAGAGTTGACAACGGGGTATGGTGGTGGGATGTCACCAAGTGTAGGGCTGACAATGGGGTCTGGTGGGGGGATGTCACCAGGTGTAGAGCTGACAACGGGGTCTGGTGGGGGGATGTCACCAAGTGTAGAGCCGACAACGGGTCTGGGGGGGGGGGGGGGATGTCACCAGGTTTAGAGCTGACAATGGGGTCTGGTGGTGGGATGTTACCTACCAATCAGTATGGACATCGCAGCTTTTGGACCTTCCAGAGCCCACTGTTGGCCATGTTATTGGGAGATGGAGACCATTGGGTGTGTGTGGTGACGCCACTTTCAGAAAAACCTTGTAAACTGACAGAATGTGAACAACGAAGTCTTGTAAGAGCTGTGAAGACATCACACACATTGTCTGCCCTCGCTCAGGGGGTCTCACCGGCCATTGGGACATCTATTAGTGCCAGAACCCTCGGTAGGGTACGGCATGAAAGCAGACTGAGTGCCCCTTTAATTCGAACCTCTCACTCCCGCCTCCAAGACTTCTCCAGAGCAGCACCTTTTCTCTGGAATGCGCTACCAAAAACTATCCACACAATCCCTGACTCACAAAACTTCAGGCGTGCTCTAAAAACGCACCTCTTCAGGGAGGCATACCACATCCCCTAAACCAAACCCCTCTGTACCCCGCCTGATAACATGCTCCCTGACCTACTGACTGCAATCCCTGCTAGCCGCCGTCAAACCGCACCCTGCAGTCACAGATTCATCCACCACACGGCTTAATGTCCCTCACGCTCCACCTCCCCATACTGGGAACATCTCCAGCCCCTTTACCTTCTGTATCACCCTATTATCTGTAGTATGTAAGGTCGTTGAAGCCCCGCACCCCTACTGTTTCCATCAACTGATTACTATGTAACCGTGGTTTTTGTACTTTTGTCCTTCTGTATCTCCGTTTTTGTAGGCGCTGCGGAATATGTTGGTGTTACATAAATAAAGACTATTTATTATTATGTGAAGGGTTACCATGGACGAGCGGCTGCACACAACATCACAGCAGGGAATGCACAGCGGCGCCGGTGATGGGGCTCGGAGCGACGGACTGTGAGTGGAAGCAAGTGTTGTGGACAGATGGATCACAGGACACCATCTTCCGATCGGTTGGTGACACTTGGGTGTGGCGGTTGCCTGGAGAGCCGTTTCTACATGATGGCATCGTCCCAACAGTGAAGTTTGGAGGGGGTTCTGTTGAGAAGGACGAGGACCATTGGTTATAGTGAAGTCCACCCTCAATGCCAATGGGTACAGAGACATCCCGGACAATGTGGCATCACCTCCCCTGTGGTAATACTCTGGTACAGCTCTGTGTCTCCACCAACATGACGATCACCATGTCATACGGCACGCAGTGTGGGGGAGCAAAACATCTGCAGACTTCATTGGCCCAAAGTCCGGATCTCAATCCCATCGAGTATCTATGGTATTTGGTGGACAGCAGCCGCGGAGGGGGACTGCAGTCATGGAGGGCAAAGGGGACAACACCGGATGGAAAAATGGGAATAAAATCCAATTTCCTCCCCTTCTATGTGTAGCCCTATATTTCCATCAGCACAGTGTGTTTGACCGTTGCCTTTCAGTCTCTTGTATATGTGAGGTGAAGTTCTTTCACATTGACATCTTACTTTTGATACTATTAATAACGTTTACTTGTATCTAACCATTATCATGGCGCCTTACACCTCTACAGGCGACACTTCCAAGAAGACCCACAGAACCATGAGGAGTCGGAAGTTGCAGGAAGCGGCGGCTGTGTACGTCACTTCCGGGCAGGCTGTAGTTTGACCCTGCCGAGCCTCCGTTCCCCGTGGTTAGTGTGTACGAAGAGCCCGCCTCCTCCGGGTCATGTGACTCTGACGTCACGGCCTCTCGGTCGCTGTAGAGTCCGTATTGTGGACGGTGAAGAGGCAGCAGGATGTCCCGCGGCTCCATCGAGATCCCTCTCCGGGATACTGACGAGGTGAGGGGGGGCGGGGAGGAGGCGGCTTCACCTCTGGTCGTCCCCGGGGTCACAGGTGCCCTCACAGCCGCCACCAGCTGGGGACCTCTAGGAATTAACCCTTTAGTGCCGCTGTACTTGTGGAAGTCTCCGCCCACGTCTAAACGATTCCTCGTTACTAATTACAGCGCGGATTGTTCTAATTAATCGCCAACCGTAAAATGGCGTCACAGCGTCATAATAATAAACGTATCGCGTCCCGAACCGCCAGATCTCTGCGGCGCCGTCCATTGTGTCCGCGGCCCCCCGTAGGTGCGGAGAGGCTTGTGGGGCCCCTACGGCTGGACACCGTACGCCCCGTTACTGGGTCGCCCCAATACTGCCGCCGCGGTCAGCCTGCCGCCATTGTAAGGCCGTCCGTAGACGTGATAGCCGATGCGTGGCGTCTACTGCGACGGTCTGTCTGCGGCGCCCGGTAGAGCGCTCCGCCCCCGCTGCGCCGCTACATGTTGGCGTTATGGTTTTTTATTTTTCGGTTTTGATTTGTACAAAGGTAAACTATGTGCGCCGCACGTTTATTTCCAGGGCGTCCGACTGCGTGTAGCGGGGGACATCACCGCCATCTGTGGCGAAATCCCCAGCCGCAGTGCGGAGTGTCGCCCCCTGCAGGTCCTCATCACAAGGCGGATTCAGAGTCGGCGCTTGTTCAGACTTCAGTGGCGTTTTATGGAAATGCGCCCGCAGTTTATACGACGCGGGATTTAAAATCTTTGTCGCCGGCCAAAATAATTGAGGCGTCGAGTCTTGACACGGTTTCCTGCTGCAGCGGCGCTGGGCGGCCATGTGTGGATTTGCGCTACTGACTGGGGTGACATTCGTACGAGGATTGGAAATCTACGGCAGAAGTACCAGCCTGCGCGGCGCACTATAGTGCCACGTACGCCGCGGGCGCGGATCTGACACGGTGCGGTCACACGGCCGATTCCAGCATTGAGGTTTCTGCCGCGTCTCCACGCTCGGCCGCAGGCAGGAGGGGCGGGCCCACAGGAAACGTGGCGGAAATTCCACAACTGGATTTTGCGCACTGATGGTATAAATGTGAACGCGGATCCGCGGCCAAAACCGCAGTAGGAGAGCCACGGATGTCTGCCGCAGCTTTATAGACGCCTTTCGAATAAACCCGCCCGCCGTGTGATCGTGGTTTTTGATGCGGATGCTCCGCGGCGGAGCGTTTCGACCGTTTCCGTGTAAATGTACCGTCAGGCTTTGTTCTCACGGGGTGGAGATCGCAGCGGAGCGCGGACGGCGGGCGTTCTGCAGCAGATAGCGCTAAACCCACATAACGGCGCCGGATTATACGCTGTTTCTGACTCGGAATTTGATATAATTGGCGCGCCGCAGATGTAGATTATTTTTTCCTCTGCGACGCGATCCGGAGAATCTTCTCCACATTTCTGCTGCTGTAAAGGTCACGGATTTTCCTTACGGAGAGACCGGATATTAAACCCGCCGCCTGCGACTGCCTGGCCTTAAAGGGGCTTCCCTGCAGTTAATTCTTGACACCCCGTCCTCGGGGTCGGCCATCAGCTGTTGGGGGTCCGACGCTCGGTTGTGGCTGCGGTCTCGTCTCAGGCGTATGGTGGCCGGCCAGCGGATGAGTCCTAGTGCTGCGCCACGCCAGGCACGTACTGAAGCCGCTGCGGTACTCGCCCGAGCATTGTTGTCACCTCAGCGGCGGACCAGCGTCAATCATTAAGTCCTGGAAAACCCCTTTAAGGGTCGGCCGCTCCGACGCCTGTGGGTCGGCATCAACTATTTTCACGCACGGTTTTTCTCCTGTTTTGCAGCCGGTTTTCCGCTCCTTTTCTTAATTTATGGCTCCTATGATTAAAGACGGATGGCGGGCGCAGCGTGCGGGGGCAGTCCATCTAAATGGGCGATTCGCATACAAAACGCACGCCACAATAGGACAAGTAAAATAAATAAATCCGTGCGCCGCTCCGCCGTCGGGGGAGGGGTTATCTCTGCGCAATTATGGGCCGTTTATTGCAGTATAAAAATCCCACTGACTTGTTGCTCATTTGCGTAACCCTGGTGAGCCGTGGGGGCGGGCCGTGATGGCGCTCAGCTGCGGGCACTACAATGTAATGCCGACTTCACCAGTCTGTCTCTTATACCGTTTGCAAACTTAAATTTGCAGCGAGCAGCAGAGAGAAGTGCGCTGTACATAAGTCATGTATCCAATGCTCGCCCCACCTCCTGGAGGGACCCCTCTATCAGCGGGCTGAGCGGTGACTGTATGAGCCGCAGCCGACCCCTCAGTCAGCGGGGTGAGCGGTGACTGTATGAGCCGCAGCCGACCCCTCAGTCAGCGGGGTGAGCGGTGACTGTATGAGCCGCAGCCGACCCCTCAGTCAGCGGGGTGAGCAGTGACTGTATGAGCCGCAGCCGACCCCCTCAGGCAGCGGGGTGAGCAGTGACTGTATGAGCCGCAGCCGACCCCTCAGTCAGCGGGGTGAGCAGTGACTGTATGAGCCGCAGCCGACCCCTCAATCAGCGGGGTGAGCAGTGACTGTATGAGCCGCAGCCGACCCCCTCAGGCAGCGGGGTGAGCAGTGACTGTATGAGCCGCAGCCGACCCCCTCAGGCAGCGGGGTGAGCAGTGACTGTATGAGCCGCCGCCGACCCCTCAGGCAGCGGGGTGAGCAGTGACTGTATGAGCCGCAGCCGACCCCTCAGTTAGCGGGGTGAGCAGTGACTGTATGAGCCGCAGCCGACCCCTCAGGCAGCGGGGAGAGCAGTGACTGTATGAGCCGCAGCCGACCCCTCAGGCAGCGGGGAGAGCGGTGACTGTATGAGCCGCAGCCGACCCCTCAGTCAGCGGGGTGAGCAGTGACTGTATGAGCCGCAGCCGACCCCTCAGTTAGCGGGGTGAGCAGTGACTGTATGAGCCGCAGCCGACCCCTCAATCAGCGGGGTAAGCAGTGACTGTATGAGCCGCAGCCGACCCCTCAGTCAGCGGGGTGAGCAGTGACTGTATGAGCCGCAGCCGACCCCTCAGGCAGCGGGGGTGAGCAGTGACTGTATGAGCCGCAGCCGACCCCTCAGGCAGCGGGGTGAGCAGTGACTGTATGAGCCGCAGCCGACCCCTCAGGCAGCGGGGTGAGCAGTGACTGTATGAGCCGCAGCCGACCCCTCAGGCAGCGGGGTGAGCAGTGACTGTATGAGCCGCAGCCAACCCCTCAATCAGCGGGGTGAGCAGTGACTATGAGCCGCAGCCGACCCCTCAATCAGCGGGGGGAGCAGTGACTGTATGAGCCGCCGCCGACCCCTCAGTCAGCGGGGTGAGCAGTGACTGTATGAGCCGCCGCCGACCCCTCAGGCAGCGGGGTGAGCAGTGACTGTATGAGCCGCCGACGACCCCTCTCTGCCACTCACTGCAAATGAGAGTTTTCCAAAATACCTGAAGCGATTGCTACAAGTAACAGAGCGCTGAAGTCTGTAGCGCCCGCAGCCGGGCACCATTAGGCACGACAGGTTCCCTTTAAAGGGGTTGTCTGGTTACGCTTCATTAGCGGTGCCTGTATAAAAAGAAACCAAGTGCAGTACACTCGCCCCTCGGCCGGACTGCTTGTTGGCGCCTCCTCTGTCATCACGGCTTCTGTACGTAAACTATTGTTTTGCTCTTCCTCCCGCAGGTCATCGAGCTTGACTTCGACCAGTTACCGGAGGGGGATGAAGTGATCAGTATCCTGAAGCAGGAGCACACGCAGCTGCACATATGGATCGCCTTAGCGGTGAGTATCGGGCACTGACGGGGCTGGCCACACCCACCGGCTGACCGCCATGGTCTCTGATTGGGATACGTCAACCAGTCCGCTTACACCCCCCCCCCCCCCCCCCCCGCCGTAGACCATGAGGTCCTAAAAGTGGTCCCCCCCTGGCCAATAAGAGGCTCTCGGAGGCTCCTTGTGTGCAGTGACCTCTTCTTCCGCTTGTGTAGAGCTTGTTGGCCACTAGACGCCTCTACGACGCAGAGAAGAGATGTCACCCCGTTACCAGAGTCTGAGACCCCACCGATCCTGAGAATGTAGCCGGACGTCGGCCATGTCTTGTAGTACGAGGTCTGCGGTTCTCATTGTTTATCTGCTGCCATTTCTCTCCAGCTGGAGTATTACAAGCAGGGGAAGACGGAAGACTTTGTGAAGCTGCTGGAGGCGGCGCGGATAGATGGCAACCTCGACTACAGGGACCACGAGAAGGACCAGATGACATGTCTGGATACGCTGGCCGCCTACTATGTCCAACAGGCGCGCAAAGAGAAGAACAAGGACAGCAAGAAGGAGCTCATCACGCAGGCCACCCTGCTGTACACCATGGCCGACAAGATCATCATGTACGACCAGGTGAGCGGCGTGTGCCGGCTGCTGACCGCCGTCAGGGCTGATCACTTGGTGAGGATGGATCCTTCATTCTCTCTGTCCTTCTCCAGAACCACTTGCTGGGGAGAGCATGCTTCTGCCTGCTGGAGGGAGACAAGATGGACCAGGCAGACGCACAGTTTCACTTCGTTCTCAACCAGTCGCCTAATAACATTCCAGCGCTGCTCGGTAAGTTGCAGAAGGGCGGCCATGTTGGTTTTACTTGCGTCGTTACCGAGTCTTATTTGTGATGTATCTTGCAGGAAAGGCCTGCATCTCCTTTAACAAGAAGGACTACAGAGGAGCGCTCGCCTATTATAAGAAGGCTCTGCGTACCAACCCTGGCTGCCCAGGTAAGGCCAGCCTGTAGCGAGGAGGCTGCGGGTTGGGTTCATGACATAAGGGCTCGTACATACACTATGACAGAAGTATAGAAGGGGATGAAATTGGATTCTATTCACATTTTTCAGTTTGGTGTTGGCCCCCTTGGCCTCCATGACTGCAGTCCCCCTCCGCGGACGCTTTACACCAAATCCCCATAGATGTGTGGAGTGATTTGCCTCCATTCCTGGAGGAGCTTCAGATAGTGATGGGGGATGATGGGTGTGTTGAGCGCATGGATACGACATTCTAGTTTATCCCAAAGATGCTCGATGGGATTGAGATCCGGACTTTGGGCCAATGAAGTCTGCTGACGTTCTGCCCCCCCACACTGCGTGCCGTATGACATGGTGATCGTCATGTTGGTGGAGACAAGGAGCTGTACCAGAGTATTACCACAGGGGAGGTGATGCCACATTGTCCGGGATGCCTCTGTACCCATTGGCGTTGAGGGTGGACTTCACTATAACTAATGACCCCAGTCCTTCCCTGCAACACCTGGGGGCATCTGATGGTTTCTATACTGGGATCATCTCCTTTATACCTAATGCTACACATCACCTGACCGCACAGGACTGCTGGGGGGGCCAATACTTTTGTCAACATAGTGTATGCAGGGTGACCCTTCTGTCCTTAAAGTAAACCCGGCATATAAGAGGCTGTTGGGTGTCCATCTCCGCACATCGCTCCTTACTTACCTGACCTGTGTCTTGTGTTCCTGCAGCCGGGGTGAGGTTAGGAATGGGACACTGCTTTGTAAAGCTCAACAAGTTGGATAAAGCTCGTTTGGCCTTCGGACGGGCGCTGGACCTGAACCCCAAGTGTGTCGGTGCCCTGGTGGGTTTGGCAGTTCTGGAGCTTAACAACAAAGAGGTGAGTGGCCCCGCGGGTCTCATAGACTGACAGCAGAGTTGTCCTAAGTGTCATTGAAGAATGGTCGCCATGGCTTTTAAAGGGGTTGTCCAAGGGGAAGGCTAACTTCTTAAAGATCTGCGATGTTGGAACCTCTGCTTCGGCCACCTTTTCTGTATCCGTGTAACAGAAGGGATTGGCTTAGCAGAACACCAGCCGCCAGCAATAACGTGACGGGCACAGGGCAGCCATACCACATGACCTGCAGTTGGACACGGGTCTGAAATTGAGGTTCCAATACCACAGATCAGTGTAAATATTTTGTCTTCTTAGACAACCCCTTTAAGGATACATTAACCAGCTATTGGCAAGTGTTCAGCTCCCACTGTTGTCCTGGCTGTAGGGAAGACGCAGCGTGCGGTCGGATCTGGATTTGTTTTGTGCTCCTCTTTATCCTCCATATACACAATGATGAATATAAATATCCCTTTTGTCTTCACAGGCCGATTCCATCAAAAATGGCGTCCAGCTGCTGTCCAAAGCGTACACCATTGACCCCAGCAACCCCATGGTGCTCAATCATTTGGCCAATCACTTTTTCTTCAAGAAGGTGCGAATGATTCAAATAGATCCTAATCCTTCCGTCTGTATCCACCTGTCCTACAGCTACAATACTCTATTGCTCCCTGTTATCAGCCATCTCAGTCTAGGGGGATTTTGACTGTAGTGTTGATCAGTGAAATTAGTGATAGGAAGTGCAGAAACCTCCCAGCCCCCCACGATCGCTATTTTATCACCGTCCTTTATATAAAATGTGATATCAGCCACTTCTCTAACACTCCAGCACTGACATAACCTCCGAAGACGACATATATGTGATATCAGCCGCTCCTCTTATAACAATCCAGTACTGACATAACCTTCAGAGATATTGTATATATGACTGATATCAGCCGCTGCTCTTATAACGCCGCTGTATTTATATCATACATGTAACTCGATGGTTTGGGTTGATTCTCTCCCAGGATTACAGTAAAGTCCAGCATTTGGCTCTGCACGCGTTTCACAACACTGAAGTGGAGGCCATGCAGGCTGAGAGCTGCTACCAGCTTGCCCGCTCCTTCCACGTGCAGGTAAGGGGGTGCGGCTGTGGCCGCGTGGTGTGGGGGGGTTCAGCACGGTTGTGCCGTTCCTCACTTGGGGTGTCATTTCTGACCTCAGGAGGATTACGACCAGGCGTTTCAGTACTACTACCAGGCCACACAATTTGCCGCCGCCTCGTTTGTGCTGCCGTTTTTCGGACTGGGACAGATGTACATCTACAGAGGGGACAAGGAGAATGCGGCGCAGTGCTTTGAAAAGGTGCTGAAGGCGTACCCCAACAACTACGAGACCATGAAAATCCTGGGGTCACTGTATGCCGCCTCCGAGGACCAGGAGAAGAGGGACATAGCCAAGGTGAGGGAGCAGCATTGTGTCTGCAGGGGCATGCATACAGATGTGTACTAGCCTGAGATGACGCCCCCTAGTGGTGTCTGCAGGTTATCCTTTAATTTTAGAACTATGGGCAGTCAGCAGTGTGATCGGCTCTTATGGCCGAGGATTGGGTGCATGTAGCCATATATATATATTTTTTTTTACCTCAATGGGCGCTAGCGTAATGTGATTCTCCGCTCTGGTTTTCTTCATGTGTCGTTTCTCATCAGTCGCTGACTTGTCTCTGCAGAGCCACTTGAAGAAAGTCACGGAGCAGTACCCGGATGACGTGGAGGCGTGGATCGAGCTCGCTCAGATTTTGGAGCAGACTGATATCCAGGTAAGGGGCGTTACCTGTATGGGGGCAGTATTGTGTGCGTGTCACTCCAGATCTCTGACCGTCTTACGTGTCCGTGCAGAATGCCCTCTCCGCCTACGGTACCGCCACTCGGATCCTGCAGGAGAAGGTGCAGGCGGACGTTCCTCCCGAGATTCTGAATAACGTGGGGGCTCTTCACTACCGCCTGGGCAACCTGGGAGAAGCAAAGGTACGTGTCACGGAGGGTGATTCTTGGAGTTACAACATTAAGAGGTATGCCAGTCTTAAAGGGGGTTTCCACCCTTGAAAGTTATTCCCTATCCATAGGATAAGTTATAACTTGCTGATCAGTAGGGGTTCAATATCCGGGACCCCTACTAATCTTAAAGCTCTTCTGCTCCTTTCACTTCAGTTGGACTGCAGAAGACAACGGATCGCTGGAAATCGTCTATCTCCAGCAGTCCCATTGAAGTGAATAAAGTAGAAGCGCGAATGCACTGCTCCACTGTCCACACTTTAAGAAGCCCTGAGGCTGAAATCTTAAGATCTGTGAGGAATCCCAGCAGACCCTCGCTGATTAGCAGGGTATTCTCTGTCCTGTGGATAGGAAATAACTTGCTGAAAGAGAAAGAACTCTTTAACCCCTGAACAACACGGGGCAGAAGGTTACGTCCTGCACGTTTTGGGGTGTGTGGAGGGAGATCGCGGGGTGATACTCCTCCATACGCTGCGGCTGCCGGCTGTTTCTTACAGCTGACAGCTGCCTGGGGCAGCTTTGGTAAGCCGCACGCATCTTCAGAGCTGTTAACACTTCAAATGCCCCAGCTGATGTTCCGGGGTCCCATATGGCCCACCGCGATGAGATTGCGCGTTGCCGTGCGGGTGTCATGGCAGCCCAAGGCATGGCTTGTTAGAATGCCTGTTAGAATGCGGTATGATGTAATGCTATGGCAAGAGGTTTGTGCTAATGTCTTCTGTGTATGTAGGACTGTCTGCACTGATACATTGTAACACTCCCTCAGCTGTGGACTGGCTCTTTGTGGATCAGCAGCCATTTAAAGCACTTCATACAGGAGCAGTAGATGATTCTGTACGTTACAAGTCTGGTAATCTGCTGAGGTGCCGGATCATCAGACCCATGTAGTGTATATACCTGCTCTGTGGCCATTACAGTCCCTGATGTCAGTAACGCTGGATTGTCAGGTCATTCTGCTAATCTGGCGTGGAGCTATTTGGGTCACATGTGGGCACTGAATGCCAGTTTAATGGAATCTCACAATATATTTGACTTTTGACCATATATTGCATTTATGGGTTTTGTAGAAATATTTCTTGGCGTCTTTGGATCGCGCCAAAGCAGAAGCTGAACACGACGAACATTACTACAGCGCCATTTCCGTCACCACCAACTATAACCTGGCCAGGCTGTACGAGGCGCTGTGCGAGTTCCACGAATCGGAGAAGCTGTACAAAAACATCCTGAGGGAACATCCAAACTACGTGGACTGTAAGTCGCAGAGCTGTATTTTGCAGGCTTCAGAGCTGAAATCTACCAGCATACCTGCTTAATGTATGTACACAGTGACTCCACCAGCAGAATAGTGAGTGCAGCTCTGGAGTATAATACAGGATGTAACTCAGGATCAGTACAGGATAAGTAATGTATGTACACAGTGACTCCACCAGCAGAATAGTGAGTGCAGCTCTGGAGTATAATACAGGATGTAACTCAGGATCAGTACAGGATAAGTAATGTATGTACACAGTGACTCCACCAGCAGAATAGTGAGTGCAGCTCTGGGGTATAATACAGGATGTAACTCAGGATGAGTACAGGATAAGTAATGTGTGTACACAGTGACTCCACCAGCAGAATAGTGAGTGCAGCTCTGGAGTATAATACAGGATGTAACTCAGGATCAGTACAGGATAAGTAATGTATGTACATAGTGACTCCACCAGTAGCAGAATAGTGAGTGCAGCTCTGCAGTATAATACAGGATGTAACTCAGGAGCAGTAGAGGATAAGTAATGTATGTATACAGTGACTCCACCAGCAGAATAGCGAGTGCAGCTCTGGAGTATAATACAGGATGGAACTCAGGAGCAGTACAGGATAAGTAATGTATGTACACAGTGACTCCACCAGCAGAATAGTGAGTGCAGCTCTGGAGTATAATACAGGATGGAACTCAGGAGCAGTACAGGATAAGTAATGTATGTACACAGTGACTCCACCAGCAGAATAGTGAGTGCAGCTCTGGGGTATAATACAGGATGTAACTCAGGATCAGTCCAGGATAAGTAATGTATGTACACAGTGACTCCACCAGCAGAATAGTGAGTACAGCTCTGGGGTATAATACAGGATGTAACTCAGGATCAGTACAGGATAAGTAATGTATGTACACAACGACTCCACCAGCAGAATAGTGAGTGCAGCTCTGGGGTATAATACAGGATGTGTAGCTCAGGATCAGTACAGGATAAGTAATGTATGTACACAGTGACTCCACCAGCAGAATAGTGAGTGCAGCTCTGAAGTATAATGCAGGATGTAACATTGGATCAGGTACGCAGTGACTCCGCTCTTTATATAGAATGATTTGATATGGATTACTTGCACTTTCTCATGTGCTGCTGTGTAACTACTGTATTTTCCTGTGTTTTGCGCAGGTTACTTGCGTCTTGGAGCTATGGCCAGAGACAGAGGAAATTTCTATGAGGCTTCTGATTGGTTCAAGGAGGCTCTTCAGATTAACCAGGTAGAGTCTAGTATCTGCTGTCCTATGGGGTCTCGCTGGCCAGGACTCTGTCCATGTAGTTACCTGTTGTGTATCGCTGCCTTTCAGGATCACCCCGACGCTTGGTCTTTGATTGGAAACCTTCACTTGGCCAAGCAGGAATGGGGACCCGGACAGAAGAAGTTTGAGAGGATTTTGAAGCAACCGTCTACCCAGAACGACACGTACTCTATGCTGGCGCTGGGCAACGTGTGGCTGCAGACGCTGCACCAACCGACCCGCGACCGCGAGAAGGTGAGGCTATCGTACGGCTCCCTCTCGCACCTTACCTTTACTATGGGAATCTGGCTTCTAGAATATTTGGGCTCTTGCCTCCCAGTAAAGAACCTTCCCCTCCCATACAAAGGCTCCTAATGTCTACCGGAGTTTATTATAGTTGACTATAGGTGCCTCCCTTACCCGCAGGAAAAGCGTCACCAGGACCGTGCGCTGGCGATCTATAAGCAGGTGCTGAGAAACGACTCCAAGAATCTGTATGCAGCGAACGGCATCGGTAAGTACAGAGGTTATACGTATTGCATGACTTAGTCTGACCGGAGACAAGACGCCCTCCCCTTTCCTGTACCTTTATATAGTCCAGAGCTGCATTCACTGCTCTGCAGCTTCAGAGCTGAAATCTCCCATTATTTGCTTTTCTTTTTTTTTTACATAGTTTTTTTGTGGTGCTTTGCATTCTGGGAAATGTTGTATTTGCATCAGGCTTTTTTTATAGTCATCTGACTAAGGATAAACTATATGCTGCAGATTATAGGAGCTCAGCTGAATAATAAAGGGGTTATACCAAAATTGCATGTTATCCCCTAATCACAGGATAGGGATAACTTGCTGATTTTTGGGGGTCCCACCCCTGAGACCCCTAAGGATCAACAGGACTCCTTTGCCCTGCCCTGAATATCATTGTGGGGGTTGCTTCTGCCCCCCACAGTGTTATCCCTGTGAGTGGAGTGCTGGCTGAGTATGCATGGTCAGACCTCCATTCATTCATGGGGATGATGGAGATACCCGTGTGCATGTGTGAATGGAGTGACGGTGTCCTTGCATGACCGGCACTCCATTCGGTTCTTTCGTCACTGCAGAAGATGCAATAATCCCACAGTAAGGAGCACGGGGGGTACAGGGCCCGCCTTTCCAATATTGGCGGTGCCCCCCACTGATGAGCAAGTTACCAACTATCCATAACTTGCCATTTTGGTCCAACCGCATTTAGAGGGTTTGTCCACATGCTTGCTGTTTCCAGTAAGAACCTGCAGAATAGCGAGCGCAGCTCTGGTTGTAAGTCCAAATCTGTAGTAAAGTCTGTATATAAACTGTAAAACGGTGCTTATTGATTGATAAAGGGGGTCACATATTTACCTTTGTATCCGCAAGGGGCCGTACTGGCGCACAAAGGGTACGTGCGTGAAGCCCGAGACGTTTTCGCTCAGGTCCGAGAAGCCACTGCCGAAATCAGTGATGTGTGGCTCAACTTGGCCCATATCTACGTGGAGCAGAAGCAGTACATCAGCGCCGTGCAGATGGTAAGTGCAGAACCGGCCACCTCTGAACAGGCGCGCTGAACCCCGGAGCTGACGGTCCGTCTCGTCTTACCTCTGCCTTTAGTATGAAAACTGTCTGCGCAAGTTCTACAAACACCAGAACACGGAGGTGCTGCTGTATTTGGCGCGAGCCTTGTTCAAGTGCGGGAAACTGCAGGAGTGCAAACAGATTCTACTGAAGGTGAGCGTTTGTGTAGTATGATGGAAAGTTCCAGAACGGTTTTGTCTTGGTTCCTCATTAACTCCTCCCCCGTTGGTTCTATTCACTGACAAGCATTCATTGTCTTGTATTCCTAGGCTGAGAATTCGTCCTGATCACGTCCCGCTGACACGGGTGCAGGCCTTGTTAGAGGACTTCCACGCCCCTGTGTGAGCAGAACGAGGTCCGGGCAGGTTTTCTGCCTCTAACTTTGATCACAAATTCCATACACTGACAGCAAGGAGAAATCTCAAAAAGTAGTACGAAACTGGGGCACAAAAAGTTACTTGTAAAAGGGGTTATCCGGGATTAGGAGACAGCAGTCTGCCAAGAACAGCGCCACCCCTATCCATGGGTTGTGTGTGGGATTGTAGCTTACTTCCTTTAAAGCTGATGGGTTTAAGCTGCAATACTAGACACAAGCCATGAGCGGAGGTGGCGCTGTTTTTGGAAGAGGGCAGCCATGTTTTTCTAATCCCAGACAACCTCTTTAATGTCCAACTCTGCAGGCTCGTCATGTGGCCCCAAATGACACCGTTCTCATGTTCAACGTGGCCCTGGTGCTGCAGAGACTCGCCACATCTGTGCTGAAAGACGAGAAGAGTAACCTGAAGGAAGTACTGAACGCTGTCAAAGAGCTGGAGCTCGCCCACCGGTGAGACGGGCATTGAGGCGGGACGTGGAAGGATGGGATGGGGCATCGCGGCTAGATATTTATAGCATGTCCCCTTAAGGACACAGCCCTTTTTATTTCACTTTCGTTACCGCCCACCACCACCACCTCCCACGACGGCTTGATGATTTTGGCTGGATGATGTATTCTTCAATCTTTGGGCGATACAAAATATATAGAGGTGTTTTTTTTCTTTTTTCTTTTTTTTTATTTTTTGCTGAACTGCTTTTAAAAAAGGAAATAGCTTTTGGGGGAAAAATGTATTTTCTGCCAGCAGCTTCTGGGGGTGTCAGTTGTAAGAAACTGCCGGCATTATGTGAAGTGGAATCTGCTCCCCTCCGTACGCCCCAAACGCACAGGACGTAAGCTTACTTCCCGTGTCATAAAGGGGGAACCCCGATCTCGGCTTTTCCTGGTCAGGATGGGGAAAAACCAGCGGCTCTGCTACCGCCACCTGTTGGAGAGTGATGAGCGCTCAGCGCAGCGCTGTTTCTGTAGCTCTCATTGAAGTGAATTGGAGCTACTGAGGTGCCATAGCGCACTGTGCCATAAGGTTTCTTTGACTCCCATTCATTTTAATGAGAACTATGGGAACAGCGCTCATCTCTTGCCGTAGGCTCCGGCTGGGTGGCCGATGGCAGGATTCTATTTCGGCTATGAAAAGCAAAGATGGGAATACCCCTTTAAGGATGCAGCAAGTGTTTTTGCGCCCTGCTTTTCGAAAAGCCATAACTTGCCCTTTCATGTGATGATGTGTTTATATAAATGCGTCTTCAGATCTGTTTCATTAAGCCTGAGGAAGGACCCTGAGAGGCTGGAAAGCTCGCTGGAACATCATGTATTTTTGTTGGCCATTACAAGGTCTCATATCTACAAGATTACGTGGTTTGTCTCACTGAGAACAATCGCATTTTGCACTACTGGCGACACGGTACTAAACGTTTTCCGCTTTTTTTTCTATTTCTCCTCTGACGTGGCAGCATGAGGGCTTAATTTTTGCGAGACGAGTTGTATTTTTTTTATGGCACCATTAGAAGTGGGGAGAATATATAGTATGTATTTGTGTTTTGGGGTGTTTTTTGTGCCACTGTAGTCGGGCCTAGTAGGCTCTCATCCATGGTAGACTTGGGGCCGTTGTTGGGCCACCTATTTGGTATTCGATGATCGCACCAGTAGGGTGACGGAGGGAGTGCCCTGCCAGTGTAAAATTACCCAGGTACTGCGGGTACTATAGACCTCAAACGGCTATAATCGGCGTGAGCTCTGATCCGTTGCAGCAGGGTATCCGCTTTGTGTTACGGCTGACACCTGCCGATGGTGCGGGCTCGGCCCCCATGTTTACGGCGCTGTGCATTACTGCAAGGGGTGCAAGACTGCTGAGAATGTAAGATGTCTGACCCGACGCTGTTTCTTCTGTAGATATTTCAATTACTTGAGTAAAGTCGGTGACAAGATGAGGTTCGATTTGGCTCTTGCAGCTTCGGAGGCCAGGTAGGTGCTGCGGCGATCAGTGTCACGGCTTGTGATTGTCACCCTTTGCATCGCTGTAATCGTCTGTCCCCATTGTAGGCAATGCTCGGATCTGCTGAGTCAGGCTCAGTACCACGTGGCCCGAGCTCGGAAGCAGGATGAGGAGGAGAAGGAGCTGCGTGCCAAGCAAGAACAGGAGAAGGAGCTGCTGCGCCAGAAGCTGCAGAAGCAACAGGTGGGAGGCGGGTCTGTGGATATATGAAGAATAGATGCTTGGAGGGGATGGCGGGATCCTGGACGGGGTGGCAAAGGGGGTGATGGGAACGTCACGATGAGAGATTGGGGGAGGGGGGGAGTGAAGGGATGCGGACCCTGGGGAGCGATGGGCATGTTACTAAGCAGGAGCCAACGTAACACTTATTAATTTCTTCCAGGAAGAGAAACGTCTCAAGGAAATCGAAGAGCAGAAGAAACTTTTGGAGCAGAGAGCGCAGTATGTGGAGAAGACCAAGAACATCTTACAATTCACTGGAGAGATGGAGGCTCCAAAAGAGAGGAAGCGAGGAGGCGGTGGCGGAGGCCGGGTGAGGCTGCATTTTGTGGTGACATGATGCAGATCTCCGCTGTACATGTACTTATACGCTCTGGGTAGCACCTGCTGCAGCACAGCTTATCTTCATGCTCTCCTCTCCCTACAGCGGTCCAAAAAGAACGGGGAGTTTGATGAGTTTGTCAACGATGACTCTGATGAAGATCTGCCATCCAAGAAGAAGAGAAAGAGGAGGGGCGGCAGCAGCGGAGGAGAGCAGGAGGGAGGCGACGAGAATGATGGAGACAAGAAGAAGAAAAAGAGAAGGAGACGGTGAGTTCACTTTTTGGAAAAGCTGGGGTGGGTGACCACCAATATGGCTGCTGCGTTACCACCCTTAGATCACTGCAGGGCATTACAGACATGTGGAGTATGGGAAAGCTGGGTGACTCCTGAACAGTAGATCTGCCATTATGGGATTGCGGATCGTATCATCGCTGCAAACGTCGGCAGGCAGAGCCGCTGTTATCACAGGACTGGCAGTCGCCCGACTTTCCCAAACTCCAACAGCTGAAGGTCTCTCTGACTTGTAATCCTCTTTATGCCCATCAGGCCACAGAAGTCTGGTGAAGGATCAGAGGATGATGAGGAGCAACGCCCCCGTGCCAGGAAGAGACCGCAGAAGAAAGATAAGGTAAATAAGTGCCCCTTTATGGTTTAGTCTCTACATAACAGATGCATTTGGTGTCCCCATCGGTCTGACAGCTGCCATGTTTTCAGGCCTGCGATGGCATCTGGAGATTCATTGTGTCCTAATGGGGCTCGTGTTGTGCATGGTCTCCTTATACGTTGGACTGACCGCTGTTCCTGATCACGTTGTCTGTTGCTCAGACTAATCCTTCTTCTCTTTTCTTCTCAGCCAGCTAGAGTGGAAAGAACTCCGGCCTCCATGAAAGGGAAGATCAAGTCAAAAGCCATGATCTCCTCCAGCGACGACTCGTCAGACGAGGATAAACTCAAAATTGCTGATGAAGGGTAAGAGCGACGTTAAAGAGTAACCGCAGTTTTAAAAAAAACAAAAAAAAAAACTTTTGACATGTCAGAGCAACATGACAAAAGTTTTGACCGGTGGGGGTCCGGCTGCCAAAACTTCTGCTGATCGCTGAAATGAAGGGGCTGCAGTGCTCATCCGAGCTTTGTGCCCCTTCGGCTGTGATCATTGCCTGTCGACTCCTTTCTGCAGATGATGATGGATGCATAGATTTTTATAGACATCCATCTTCAGCTGCCCAGAGGAGCCGACGAGCAATGATGACAGTCAAAGGGTCACAAAGCTCGGATGAGCACTGCAGCCCCTTCATTTCAGTGATCAGACGGGGTCTCTGCACCCGGACCTCCACCCATCAAAACTTTTTTGTCATGTCAAAAGTTTTGAAAAACTGCAGTTACTCTTTAAATCAGATTTAAAGAATCCCTCCAACTAAAAGCCCCTGTGATGGGGCCTGGTGTCATGTGACTGCAGCCTGCAGCTCCCCCTTCTCTGGAGACAGCATGGTGACAGTCCTGTTCTAAGCAGAGTCCTGTTTGCCAGGTTGGTTGCTATGGACACATTGTAAGGAGCACAGTCTCCTCAATGGTGATGTCAGCTGAGAGTCCCTAGCAACAAGTCGTCGGTCTTTGATAACTAAGACCCCATTCACATCTGCGTCGGGGCTCCCAGACTCTTCTGTTAGGCTCTGTTCTCAGGGAAAACCAATGAAAATGGCGCAACTGCCGGGTCTGAAAATCTTAAGCGCAACTCTCTATCAGACATGTAAATACGGCCTAAGGATTAGCTATAAATTAACCCTTCACTAAGAAGGGCTGGAACATTACAGCCGGCCTCTCCATATAACCATACAGCTAATGTAACAATCATTTTTTTTTGTACTCTAGTCACATCCAAAGCTGCACTTACGCCGGACTTCTCTGCGCTGTCCTCATTCTTATTCTCTCTTCCCCATAACTAATGCAGAACATTCTTGTGTTTTAGAAACGCCCAAAACAGCAACAGCGACTCCGAAGGCGACACGCAGCCCTCCAGGAAGCGCATCATGTCCGACAGCGATTCTGACGGTGGAAACAAGTCCAGAAGCGACGCGGGAAGCGGTCGGCGATCGCAGCAGTCTGGCGAGGAGTCTGACGACAACACCACCTGGGCACGGAAGAGGCAGCGAACAGATTCGGGCTCTGATAACGAGTCGGTGCAGTCGAGGCGAAGCAGATCCGTCGCATCGGATAACGAATCGCGAGCCGCGTCCCGCAGTCCAGGGTCAGACAGAGAGTCCGGCAACGAGGGCTCTGCTAGAGGATCCGGAAATGAGTCTGAGCCGGAAGTGTCCAACAACGAGAAGTCCGAGCGCGGATCCGACGACGACAGCGACTAAACGCCAAACTCCGGTCATGTAATATTTACTGTAAATAAAGAAAATCCTGGAAGTGGCGTTTTCTGAACTTCCGGTGGAGATTTTTCGTTCTGTTTCAGCCGTAAATCTGACTCCGCCCCTTTTGGCGTCTTGAAAAATTCCAGTGTTACGTCTGAGCTGACAACTGCGACTGTTATTTCTGCCGTTTTCGGTCTTGCTGCTGCTTTAGTTTGGGGGTCGGGCTGCAGACTGGAACCCTTTTTATTTTGGTATTCTGTAACTAAACGACTTGCAGGTTTGTTTTTCTCCCTCTGAGTTCTTTCTGAACTGCATTTTATAGAAATCTTTACTTAACGGCAAGTAATTTTGCTGGTTGTTTGACTTTTTTTTTTCTTCCATTCGCATGTCTTCTACGATCACATCCAAAGCTGCTAGTTTCCTTAAAGGGGTTGTCCCATTTCTAATGGTTTTGCTGCAGGATGAAGGCAGCTCTGTACATTGCACAGTGGCCCAGGGTGGTACTGCAGGCTGAACCCCATTCACTTCAATAGGATTTAGCCTGCAGTACCAACCAGGACCACTATGCAATGTACGGAGCTGCAACAAAAAAAAACTTGAGCTGTAGGGCAATCTCTTTAACGCGGTTGACCATTGAAGGCACTTTATCCCATGGAATAACTTGTGGCTTGGTGAGGGTCTAACCACTGGGACCTTCACTGATCCTGGGAATTGGGGTCCACCGCATTTGGGAATGACCACAGTTCGGGTTGCACCTGCACACCCCCGCTCCATTCATTTTAATGGCACCACTGGAGATAGCAGAGTGCTAGTGCTTGGTTATTTCCGGCATGCGTACCGCAGCTCTGGTCCTTCCTGGGATCGCTGGTCAGACCCCCTTCTTGGGATCGCTGGTCAGACCCCCACCGAGTTTTAGCACAGCCCCTCTTAACGATTCTACAGCAATAAGCTCTCACTGCCCCCTGCTGGATTAGTGCCTAATTAGGAGCACAATTTACATTCACATCCCGGCACTGTGCCTTGTGCAGAATTTTGAATGCAGCTTTAGAAGTGACTGGAGTATGAGGCATAATGGTAATCCTGATGGTAAATGAAACACAATGACCCCGGAGTTTCTAGAGTTCACAGCGGCCTAGTCTCTTCTGTGCATTCCCACGGGCGCCGGTTTCACCGCACAGCACACGGACATCCCGCCTGCGGTGTGGAGGCCGCGCATCTGCATCTTATACTCTGATGTGAGACTTGCACCAACATGGAACATTCACTTTGGCATCTGAATCTGCAGTTAGACCTGCGGATCGGGGCGTGGCGTTCCGCACCTACAGATTTGGCGGCGTCCTGTGGCGTAAGGAAGAGCTCTGCGCGGATACGGCAGGACCGCACATTTCCTCCGGCGCCTTATAGCTTCTGCAGGCTCCTGGCGTTGGGATGAGTTGGAGGTTTATCGGCGGCGCTCCACCCATCCCCCGCTTGTGACTTCTAGAACATCATCTGCCGGAGGTTCACGGACGGCGCCGGTTTATTGTCGGAGTTACGTGTTCTAGAAAAACTTTTCTTGCTTCCTTTTAGTGGAAATCTTACTTAGAACGTTCTTTTGTGACATCGTGACCCCGCGGTGACCCCACCGAAACTTCATAAAGAAAGGGAAAAAGTTCTAATTTTCATAAGAATGTAAAAAAAATCATCTAATAAATGGGAGAATTATCCTGGGTGCTCGTTATTGGGAGCCGATCATTACTGCGTGTGCAGACCGGACCAATGAGGGTACAGACTAACACAGGAGCAGTAATGTATGTACACAGCGACTACACCAGCAGAATAGTGAGTGCAGCTCTGGAGTATAATACAGGATGTAACTCAGGATCAGTACAGGATAAGTAATGTATGTACACAGTGACTCCACCAGCAGAATAGTGAGTGCAGCTCTGGGGTATAATACAGGATGTAACTCAGGATCAGTACAGGATAAGTAATGTATGTACACAGTGACTCCACCAGCAGAATAGTGAGTGCAGCTCTGGGGTATAATACAGGATATAACTCAGTATCAGTACAGGATAAGTAATGTATGTACACAGTGCCTCCACCAGCAGAATAGTGAGTGCAGCTCTGGAGTATAATACAGGATGTAACTCAGGATCAGTACAGGATAAGTAATGTATGTACACAGTGACTCCACCAGCAGAATAGTGAGTGCAGCTCTGCAGTATAATACAGGATAAGGAATGTATGTACACAGTGACTCCACCAGCAGAATAGTGAGTGCAGCTCTGGAGTATAATACAGGATGTAACTCCGGATCAGTGCAGGATAAGTAATGTATGTACACAGTGACTCCACCAGCAGAATAGTGAGTGCAGCTCTGGGGTATAATACAGGATGTAACTCAGGATCAGTACAGGATAAGTAATGTATGTACACAGTGACTTCACCAGCAGAATACTGAGTGCAGCTCTGCAGTATAATACAGGATGTAACTCAGGAGCAGTACAGGATAAGTAATGTATGTACACAGTGACTCTGCCAACAGAATAGTGAGTGCAGCTCTGGAGTATAATACAGGATGTAACTCAGGAGCAGTACAGGATAAGTAATGTATGTACACAGTGACTCCACCAGCAGAATAGTGAGTGCAGCTCTGGGGTATAATACAGGATGTAACTCAGGATCAGTACAGGATAAGTAATGTATGTACACAGTGACTCCACCAGCAGAATAGTGAGTGCAGCTCTGGAGTATAATACAGGATGTGACTCAGGATCAGTACAGGATAAGTAATGTATGTACACAGTGACTCCACCAGCAGAATAGTGAGTGCAGCTCTGGAGTATAATACAGGATGTAACTCAGGATCAGTACAGGATAAGTAATGTATGTACACAGTGACCCCACCAGCAGAATAGTGAGTGCAGCTCTGGGGTATAATACATGATGTAACTCAGGATCAGTACAGGATAAGTAATGTATGTACACAGTGACTCCACCAGCAGAATAGTGCGTGCAGCTCTGGAGTATAATACAGGATGTAACTCAGGGTCAGTACAGGATAAGTAATGTATGTACACAGTGACTCCACCAGCAGAATAGTGAGTACAGCTCTGGGGTATAATACAGGATGTAACTCAGGGTCAGTACAGTATAAGTAATGTATGTACACAGTGACTCCACCAGCAGAATAGTGAGTGCAGCTCTGCAGTATAATACAGGATGTAACTCAGGATCAGTACAGTATAAGTAATGTATGTACACAGTGACTCCACCAGCAGAATAGTGAGTGCAGCTCTGCAGTATAATACAGGATGTAACTCAGGATCAGTACAGGATAAGTAATGTATGTACACAGTGACTCCACCAGCAGAATAGTGAGTGCAGCTCTGCAGTATAATACAGGATGTAACTCAGGATCAGTACAGTATAAGTAATGTATGTACACAGTGACTCCACCAGCAGAATAGTGAGTGCAGCTCTGCAGTATAATACAGGATGTAACTCAGGATCAGTACAGGATAAGTATTGTATGTACACAGTGACTGCACCAGCAGAATAGTGAGTGCAGCTCCAGAGTATAATACAGGATGTAACTCAGGATCAGTACAGGATAAGTAATGTATGTACACAGTGACTTCACCAGCGGATTAGTGAGTGCAGCTCTGAAGTATGATATTGAATGGAATTTGGGATCATTAAATCATTCCTAGTACACTGATGAGGCTGTGTTGCTTATTTAGCGAAACACTGTGGCACCTCCTGTCCTCATTAGGGAGCAATATGAATGTAGTTCCTAATTTGATCAAAAGCAGCTGCTTACTTATATGCCCCCTAGTGGTTGCAGCATGCATCTAGGACTTTTATAAGTCTGTTTTGCTTTAGTGGAAAGTTGGTGTCCCTGAGCTCTCAGTAATGGAGGTCCCCTAGAGTCCCCAATACTTTACTGCTCGTAACCCATTACCACTTCTAAACATCCCATATACCCGGCTGTAGTTCTCATCTGCCAAGTCATTAACTTCTCTTTGGCCATTGGCCTAGTTCTGGGAAAGCTGTGTGACAACCAAGATGGCTGTTATTTCCATGGTCCGGTGGTTGTCGCTCTGTTTTCTCCTGGGAGGACCTGTATATTATGGTGTCGGCTCCCTTAATGACGCTCGTAACAGTTCGTCACTCAGCTTTCCTGGACACTGATGAATAGGATGAACGCCGTGCCCGGATGGCGGCCGCCGGTATCTACTGTCATTGATTGTCGTGTCACAGACTCAGCAGCTGCTCCCCCCAGGGGGCGCCGTGTGACCATCATACAAGCAATACCAGAGCCGCCGAGCTCTGCTATATATAAACATAGTGGCGGAGCCATCATCATGGACGCCAACAACCGCCAAGGACACTTAAGACTGACAGATTTTAGAATGTGGGATCAAAGCCAACAGCCCCGAGCGTCTACAAATCATGAGGCTTTAGTACAGCTCTTGTGGAACTACAACTCCCAGCACATCCTAACAGAGCCCTGTTTACAGCTACATACACTTTCTTCTATACCAGACTTGTTCTGAAAGTACTTTCCATTCATTTGCGTCCCGACATCTCCGCACACTTGGCCCTCCGCTGAGCTACCGGTTCCATAGACGTCTTTGTCGAAGCATTGCAAAGCCTCCTCCGCCGCACAAATGACGTCATCATCCTTCTTGAAAGGCATCCCTCCAGCTCTGTTGTTTTAGATTTGTGAAGAGATGGCGCCAAATCAGAAGAGTAGCCCCGGCCAGTTTGCTCTTTTGGAAGATAGTCGACCATGAACACGACCCTCAGAGTCCCAAAAAACTGTTGCCATGAGCTTCCCAGTTGACGGCACTGACTTGCCCGCCTTTGCTGGAGAGGATGAGGGGTGGCCATTGCATGGCGCGCTGTTTGGACTCCGGCTAGAAGTGGTGGACATAAACTCTGGTCAAGGGTTGTGAACGTCTGAAGAATGCGTCTGGATCAGCTCTTAGGAGCACAAGATTCTCCCTTGGTGTGAGGCACCTCATCATCTTCTGGTCAACAGTCAGAAGTGTCAGAACCCAGCACACTGAGATCTCCACTATGCAAACCTACATTCTTTACACTGCAGGCACAGATAGAAGGCATGTTCCATCAGATGCCGGGTACTGAGGCAGTAACTCCACGGAGCAGCAGACTCATATACAGAGACTGAAAAGTGCTGGAGTCACTGTGTACATACATTACTTATCCGCTACTGATCCTGAGTGACATCCTGTATTATACTCCAGAGCTGCACTCACTATTCTGCTGGTGGAGTCACTGTATACATACATTACTTATCCTGTACTGACCCTGAGTTACATCCTGTATTATACTCCAGAGCTGCACTCACTATTCTGCTGGTTGAGTCACTGTGTACATACATTACTTATCCTGTACTGATCCTGAGTTACATCCTGTATTATACCCCAGAGCTGCACTCACTATTCCACTGGTGGAGTCACTGTGCACATACATTACTTATCCTGTACTGATCCTCAGTTACATCCTGTATTATACTCCAGAGCTGCACTCACTATTCTGCTGGTGGAGTCACGGTGTACATACATTACTTATCCTGTACTGATCCTGAGTTACATCCTGTATTATACTCCAGAGCTGCACTCACTATTCTGCTGGTGGAGTCACTGTGTACATACATTACTTATCCTGTACTGATCCTGAGTTATATCCTGTATTATACCCCAGAGCTGCACTCACTATTCCACTGGTGGAGTCACTGTGCACATACATTACTTATCCTGTACTGATCCTGAGTTACATCCTGTATTATACTCCAGAGCTGCACTCACTATTCTGCTGGTGGAGTCACTGTGTACATACATTACTTATCCTGTACTGCTCCTGAGTTACATCCTGTATTATATACTTCAGAGCTGCACTCACTATTCTGCTGGTGGAGTCACTTAAGCTGTATTATGCTTCAGAGCTGCAGTTTTTTTCCTGAAAATTAGAGATCGGACATCTTCCAGCATTCCCTGCTTGACTTATCTTCTGGGGCATGCCACTTACATTAGGAACTATATCATTATATAACAGTACAAACCAGTTCTGCCCCTTCTCTAGGCCATGTAGTGTGAAAGAGAGAGGAAACAGGTGGTGGGGGAATCTCTTCACAAGCTTTATGATCCTCATCAGAATACGGATTGCTGCTCTGGAGTAATAAACAATATTCATATAGCGCAGTGTTTTACAAGTATAATGCTATGTGGCCACTTTCCAATTTAACAGGATTTGACCCCCCATAGCGGACTTGCAGGATGCCCCTCCCACCCTTGTAAGAGACTGACACAGATGATGGGGGTAGTAGTGAGTGGGTTGCATTTTAATGACAATGTTATTATAGCAGATCTGTAATGTTAAGCAGCCGAACCCCCATCGATGGCCCCGCCCCTGCAGAGCCTCCGCATGCAAGACCATGCTACATCTGCAAAGATGTCACACACAGACCACCCTTGCCATGTGGCAGTCACCCCATTTAGTGCCACACCTTTATATGCTAATCGCACAGATCATGATCCCAGTCACTGCTTTTCTAACATTTATCTTTAACCCCTTAGTAAGCAATTTTTTTTCCTACTCCCCCGATAAACAAAATAACTTGTTACTCCTTCACTTATCCGGCGATGCTGTATGAGGGTCTGTGTGTATTTTTGTGAGATGTCGTGTTTTTCAGTGGTGCTATCTAATGTACTGAAAAACGTAAAAAAAAGTGGAGACACATGGAAAAAAAAAAACAAATCATGCAATTCCATCATCTTTCACTGCGTCCGGGGTCTACGGCGCACAAACAATGACAGCGCGTTATTTTATAGGTCAGTACGATTACCACGACCCCCAACTCTTTTGCTGTACTACTTGCGATCCTTTGATCGCTTCTGCAGTATGATGTAATGCTATAGCATTACATCATACTGCAATCTGACAGGCAGTCCATCAAGCCACCCCGCGGGACCGGCTTAATAGGCATTCTGCCATGGAGCGTCTCAGAAGGCCCCTGGCTGCCATGACACCCGCATGGCTCCCTGTGATCACATTATTGCCATTGTCAGAATTGACAGCAGCATTCCAATAGCACCGATCAGCTGATCGGCGCGGTTTGTGTCGGCTGCAAGAGAACAGCCGGCGCCC
Source organism: Eleutherodactylus coqui (assembly GCA_035609135.1). NCBI lineage: Eukaryota > Metazoa > Chordata > Amphibia > Anura > Eleutherodactylidae > Eleutherodactylus > Eleutherodactylus coqui. The sequence continues at coordinate 139,419,819 of CM069415.1, forward strand.
GCGCTGTACGAAGGGGGAGACCGCAATCCCTCAAAATCTGGCGTTCCATTTGCGTCACACGAGCACGTATATATTATATATAAATATAGGGTATTCGCCTTTATTAACCTGTACATGTCACACGCAGCAGTGCTGCCACCCAGATTAGTGGCCGATTAGTGTAGCGTTCATAATACACGCTCGTGCACAAACTCACCGCAGTCTATAGGTTGTATCTTCTGCGTATTGTGCGTACAGATACACCCATGTGACACCAACCTTGGCCCGGCCGATTTTGGTGCGGCATGCTGTGGCTTTGGCTGCATCGTGCCGCCTGCTCCATCCCGTGCGGACGGTCCTTTATGTTCCATTCACATTCAGAGCTGCATTTGCAATTCTGCCGATTCTAGGCCCGTGTTTATGATGGGCTGCCGTCTGTCTGGCCGCACTCTGCAGGAGGTGCAGCGCTCACATCAGGCATCATGCCAACATAGGAGTACAGATACATTAGGGGAACTCTGTGGAACAGGAACCAGCCGTGCTGTTAATGCAGCTCCGGCTGTGACTGGAGAAGTGATGAATACTTTAACATTCAGTGACCATATTCCATAATGCAGCCCGGGCCTTCTGTACTGTTTTTTTTTTTTTTTAATTATTTTTAAGTTCCTTTATTCTGTAGCTACCATAGAAGCCATCTAGAGGGGGAGACAGACACTATCAGTTACTGTCACACAGGTATAATAGAGGAGATCACAGCTCAAAGCAAATACACCAAAGGGCTCGAAGAACTTGGGTGAATGCTGCAGCCCCCTTGTTCTAGTAAGAACAGGGGTCTCAGCAGCAGGACCCGCACTGATCAAAACGTGACATGTCTCAGACATAATTCCTCTTAAAAAAGGATTGTTGGCCCAAAATGAAAGTGGGTTTAAAGATTTTGCATTATTTGTCTTCTGCAGCTTCTTCATATAAATCTCCATAGAGCGGTCCGTGAAGCTGGACCGAGGGCCTAAAGGTACCTTTACCCAGGACGCCTGACAGACAACTCTGTTCTCACGCAGGAGCAATAGTCAGTGAACAGAGGTGAAGCGCCCCAGATCTGACCGCCCGCCTCCATGCACTGTGAACAGGCAGCCATTCACAAGATGGTTGTTCATACCCTCAGATCTCGGTCACTTTGTCTTCAAATCAACTGAAAGGAACAAACCTGCAATTCATGAGATCTCATTCAGCATCTTGTCGGGTCTGGAGTTTAAATGGGTAAAACAAGCCACCCCCCCCCCAAAATTTGAGCAATTTTTATGCCCATGTTATCCCATGTAACTCCCCCTTACCTTCCTCTGCGTTCTCCTCTCCTGCACCTTCTTACCAGCTAACCAATGACCACAGAAATAAGCTGATCAAAAAGCGCAGAAGAGAAGGACGCAGAGGAAACTAAACTTCAGTCCAGCACACAGAGCTATTGAGACTCCGTCTGCAGCTTCTATACACACCGACGTGCAGAAGCTGCAGAAGGTGCACGGTGCAAAGTGTTTAACAAAATCCTATTATGAAAAGGACCGTCAGCCTAAAACATGAAGTAAAAACAAGATCTTAAACCCCCCCCCCCCCCGAAGTGTCACCAATGCCTCATGGGCCGGCCGGTCTTACCGCAGGCAGACAGTCAGACTCCTCAAGTATCACAATGTTTATTGATAGATACAAGTATATAAAATCAGGGCATGAACAGGACTTGATAAATTAAGTAGACTTAATTTCAATACTATGAGGACCAATTCATTTCTCAGCGTTGTCGCGCCCACGTCGTCACTTTGAGGGCGCCGATGAAATCTCTCAAAATGGAGCAGAATTTGTGCAAGTAAACCAGGTAAAGTGTTATGAATTCTCTTCCCACTTTTTCCGCTTCGCTCAGACTTGTGCACTCGCCCAGGCTCAAAGATATTAAATCTAGCACAAAAAGCCCATTACTAGAGGTAGAAATACAGGCAATAGATACTATTACGGCAACGACCATCGATTACAGTTAAAGATTCTCTGTAACAACCAAATATTGCAACGACTCAAGTATCACACCGAGCAAAGTGCATCTACAGTATTCAGTGTTGCTATCGGTTTGCTCCTCCTCCTCTTCCTCCGGCGGCGGCGGCAGAGTCCTCACCGTTGACCAGCGTCTGTTTTTTCCGAGAACGTTAGGATGTAATTATTGCATGCTGCTAATACACGGATCTAAACATTACAGATACTCTAAAAATATTGCATGGCTGACTATGATTAAGACGTTACACTTTAAAACCTTTTTAGGCAGAAGGATCCTAGTCGACACGCCTCTCTGCATTAGATATTGCAAAAAACGAAGAAAAAAAAAAAAGTTACAGCGGAATGGTGTTTTCGCAGTGGTTAGGTCAAAAAAGAAAAAAAAAAAATCAGTTTACATCATAGCAACAGTATGTCTGCACAACGTTTAAGGCTTTGGCTGGTTTAGTCGGCCTCTTCTTCAGATTCTTCTTCTTCTGCCGTCTCCAGCCAGGTCAGCCACTGGTTTACCTGTAAGAGCGGAGGATTAGACGTCAGATCGTGTGCGAGACCGTAGACAATCCGTTAGAGACCGTTCTACTACAGGATACATTACAGATACGCTGCTCTATTAGGGCCAGAGGCATAGCAGATTCCCGCAGCGGTAAATCAGATTTCACCCCCTGCTATGCAAAAAGAGTGAAACCTGCGGACTGACATACTGGGACTTTATAGACTGCAGGGGGATTTGTCTGCATCATGTAGAGGAGACGACTTGTTAAAACTCATCCATGTGGCTTGTACTGTAAATGTGAGCATGTGGGGGTCTGTGTGACCCCCACCACGATACGCGGGGTCTGTGACCCCGGACCAGGATACGTGGGGCCACAGAGGGCAGGAGATGTTTCCATCTGGATTCAGTCAAACTGATAGTAATCCGCAGCTAGGCTCGGAGCCACATGCAGATTTAGCCATATGAGGGCAAAAGTCATTTCCAGAGTTTCCAACCTAGAAATGACAATGTGGATCAGTGTCCACCTCCACACATGGATTTTGCCCGTGCCCGCAGCTGCATCGTTGTGGATCCACAATAAGACCCGCAGCCCGGCCGTGGGTTTATGCTGCAGACTTTTAGACACTAAATTCATGCAGAAAGATCTATGTCAATTCCTCCATATGTACCCGGCCTTAAGATGCTCAGACCCCAATACTTGTCAGCCGAGCCTGGCTGTCTCATACACATCAGCATTTGACTTGTTTTGTTTGGGGAGGTAAGCCACAATCAAACCACTCTAATGCTGACTGATCTCCCACAAAAGAATTGGGCAGTACTAGTCTAATGATGCATCTACAACTGCACAGTGTGCATCAGGTAGTCAGAAGTGGTGCGGCCATGCTTGTTTGTCCATGACGAGAGGCAGGTTACCATTAAAGGATCGAGCTGGGGACCAACAGGACAGTGGAGTCATGTCTCCCTTTGTCTGTCCCATGACTGGTATGGATCACAGCTAGAGATACCAGTGACCGTCAGAGCCTCCCCGTCGAGCGGGCACAGACGCTGTGACGTCACCTTTGATTACATGGGCACATTACTGGCAAGTAGTTCACAATCGGTACACTTCTAGCGCTACAATAAGTCTCCATCCCTGATAGAGCATTTTTTTGCCTTCAGGTCAGCAGATTCCATCATCGTCTCACCTGGAATAAAGCTTTTCCTTTCCCAGGAAACTCTTGTGTGATGTCTTCCTTCCATGCCAAAAAGGCCTCCTCTTCTATTATCTCCATGTCATAGAAATGGACAAAGAAGCGCAGTAACATGCCTGAAGACACAAGACAAGACGTATTAAGGACTGACGATGCAGCTGGAGAAGAGCTGCGATGAGGAGAGAAGTGGACGAACCTTTGGGGAAGTTATTATTATAGCAGTGCACCTGAAGGGCGTAGAGGGCACTGACTTGCAAGTCACCATGGTCATGGAGGAACTTCTGCATCACTGGCTTAAAGGATAGCAGCAGCTGCTTCTCCAGCTCAAGCTGCTCCTTTGATGGCGCCGCTGTCTGATCAGCATCTTCCGTTGGGCAAATCTCATTATCAATGTACTGCAAAAAACTGAAAGCAGAGAAGAGAAAGTCAATGCCAAGCTTGATAGACTCGAACCAGCCTCTTAAGGCTCTGCTCACATCACACCTGAAAGCCCTTTTATATGGGATCCCAGCGTTAAAGTGCCAATCATTGAGTGCACCCTTTTAACCGGCTTCTTAGAAAAAGGGGCAAACGGTTGTAGAAATCCCCCATTGCACCCCCTGTTAAATGGGGATGTTGGGCATTTTTCTACTGATGACCTATCCTCAGGATAAGTCATCAGTAGTTGATTGCAGGGGTCTGCTACTCAGGATTCCCAGTGCCTGTCAGTGTGGTCCATGCTGGAAGCAGATGGCACTGACCATATTGCAGGGATCCAGTTTGGTACTGCAGGCACAGCTCCCAATAAACTCAATGGCAGCTGTGCCTGTAATATCATACATGGGCCACTGCAACAGACAGCACAATCCACTTCCTGCACTGTCAGCGGCCCTGGGAATCAGCTGATCAGCATGGATCTTGAGCGGCGGACCCCCACTGATCACCTATTGATGACATGACTAGTAGTAATCTCCCAGGCAGCACAGTAGTCGCTGTGACATTTTTTCAGTGTAGTGATGACATGATGTGCCAAAGAGCTGGGTAAGAGTACCAAACACTACTCACACCTTAATGAGAGAATACAAGTAAGCCCCATCCCACCCAAAAACTAAAATAAAACGGCTTCAGCCAGTCGGTAGCCCATCGGCTGCACAAGAGATGCGATCAACTGATTATGAGCCAATCAGCGCGCACGCCTGAGGGCAATGTGTGACCGGGCAGAAGCCGCTTATGCAAGGTCTGGTTCCTGCCGGAGGACTCACCTGGTCATCAAAATATTCACAAATCCTTTATCTACATGAAGTTTAGGAGAAATGTTATCCTTAATCCACTTGTAGATGGTTTGTGGCGAAGGATCCATCTTGATTTGTTTCAACAACTCTTTCTCCAGTTTCATCAGCGGAAACAGGAAGCTCAGGCCCTTTCCTTCGAGGATCTCCAGCATGCGGTCCTTGTTCTGGTCGATTTCTAGGGTGAAGGGACAAAGAAGATTTAGCCGATCCGTGAACGTCAACAGTTTGTAGGATTTTATACAGTCTGGCCGTTGTGCCAAGTCAAGATATAGTGAATAAGATGGAAATAGGGCATCACCTTAAGATTGGTGGGCGTCCAACCTCTGGGCCCCCAACTAATCCTGAAGAGGGTGCGGCGCATCTCATCCCCCACCTACCCTTTCCCTACACTTAAATGGGGCCTGGCTGCAGGCTCCGGCATAGTGATGGATGTGAAGGGGCCACAACACTAAAGCAGGACTGTGGCCTCTTCATTCTCAGGATCGGTGGGGCTCCTGGAGGTTGGACCATCACTGATCAAAGAGTAATGGCATATCCTAGAGTCACCATCAGTTAGCCACTTAGAAGGGCAACGTTGTCCTGTTACAAGACGGCCCTATTTAAATGGCGACCATGGCATCTACGCTCCAACTATATTCCAAGCAGGAGCTGTACTTGCCCATCCTGCACCATGGTGATCCAGCGCTGTAGCCCAAGTGTTTGTTGACGATTCTGTCATTGATAGTCATCTGAGCGCTAGTGCAGGATCACCTTCTAGACCCCTGGCGTCATTATGCGATTGCTGATGCTACAGCCGTCAGGTGACGGACATCAGCAGCAACACCGGGAGAACGGTGGGGCTGCACCGCTGATCACCATGGCAGAGGTGGTGCAAGTACAGCTCATTATGTTAACAGTTGACCCCAAGGGGGCAATGCTGTCCGATAACCAGACGAGCCCTTTAAATACGGAGCGAATCAAAAAGAATTCTACAGACCACCTTCCGCATCACCACATTAACAGAACCCCGTACAACTCTGTTCTCACCTGGTAACATCTTCTGCATATTCACTTTGCTCTGCTGGAATATCTCCGTCAGCCACTCCCGATCTTGAAGCTTGGCCAGTTGCTGAAGGCAGAGTAGGAACAAAGGAAAATGGGTGCCATTCTCCAGGGGCTGAGCCAGTTCGGAAATGCTCACCAGGTCAGCAATTATGGCACGAGCTGCAAATTGTGCCAGGTAAGATTTCACCAGGGGTATGTCCACCTCTAGTTTTGGGCACTGGTCTAGCACATTTAGAAAAGCCTGGAGAAAAAGGAAGAAGCAGTCAGCGCCGAGTACAGAGAAACGCTCACATCAGATGAGCAGGCGGAAAAGGCCTTACCTGCATGAAGTTGTCACTAGTGGCCACGCCCTCTTGTCGTAAAACGCCAATCAGAGAGCTGGCGCGCTCTTTGTCTTCGTCTGACCGGTCTAGTGATTGGAGGATGATCCGACTGATCATTTCTGAGATGAAGTGTTTGGGAGCTCGCATTTCTTTCACGCTGTTTACAGCATCGGCTGCATTGCCACTGTTTAGGTACTCTGTCACAAATGCTTCCTAAAACGAGACCGTAAAGTTATCCGTGAGACGGCGCTCCATCTTCATGGAGGAATTTATAGACATTTTTGTGATTACTTTGAGCAACTTTAAAAATTGCTGAGGAAGTAGAACTTTCTACTAGCTTATAGAACAAAGTAGGGGAAGTTGCAACTTACAGCTTCCCCCTCCCATCTATAGTGAAGATGAAAGGACGGGCAGAGTGTTCCACAAGAAACTTCCTCTTTACTTTTAGACTGCTTTCTTTGTGTACTCATGGGCGCATGTAAAGGGGATGTTATCATTGCCTGAGTTGTTACGAGCAATTGTTTGACCGCTAGGATTGTATACTGCATTACTTAGGTAGTGCATTCTACAATACTTATGGCAGCAGCCGATTAGAGACTGCAGGAGGTAGGGCCCGATAGGCTGAGTTACAATGGCTTCCGGCTGCCTTTGGAACCCATTAGTACCTTGGGAACAGACTTTAGGGTGCTGATTGTGACAGAAGGAGACCCTTCTTTCCCTGTCACCCACTTACATAGCAGTTGCTATAACTGTGGCATGTAACGGGTTAAACTACCAGGACCTAAAGTTTCTCCGTTACTGGCAGTCACAGCAGGAGTTTGGCTGTCAGAAGTCAGCCAAGCCACTGCCTTAAAAAGTTGTCTAGTTGTATGTGCAGGTTTAAAGCCCATTAGTGAGATCAGTAAAAATGCGTATTGCAGTCAGGAAGGGGTTAAGCAGCTCTCCCTGCAATGTCTTCATTTCCTCTGCCCCTTGCCCAGCAGAGTTCATAAAAAGTTTACTTTATGCTCAATGCAACTCTTGTTAGACTAGTGACCATAAGCGACATCTGTCCTTGCAGCTGGCGTTCCCTCGATCTGAAGCTAGGGGGCAGCCAATAACAAGCTAAGGGTTAAAAGGGAAAAAAGGGAGGGGGACGGAGAACGAATACGACAAGTTGCTGTTCTCCCTGCTCAGTCAAGGCAGACTTCACCCTTTAACCCTTTCTAATCCACTAGTCCCTATAAGGGATATGAACCTGCAATAGATCTAATACTATGGTATAACATTATGCCACGATTTGACAGGCAAACAAGACACCAAGGCAGCCCCCTGGGGGCTTTCAGAAGGCTCTCGGCTGCCATAGCAACCGGATGACACGCTGAGATCTCATCGCCGGGGCAGTCCAGGACCCTCGAACAGCAATCGGGGCATTTAAATGCCATCACTTACTGTAAGTTTAAGTAGCTCTTCTTTCGATGGTGGAGGCTTCTTCACAATCTTGGCAGGCTTCTCTTGGATGGGTGGTGGATTTGTTTTTAGGCCAAGCTGAGGAGTTTGTCCCATGGGTGGCGTTTGCGTGCGAGGGGGCATCATGCTCATCTGAGGCTGGAGCTTTGGCACTTGGTTTTTATTCATTAGGAAGGACTGAGCTGGTCTCAAACTGATCTGGAAACCAATGACAGGTTCTCTGTAAACACTACAGTCATTAGGTGACCATGCCCACAACAAAAATGGTTAATTTCAGGAGCGCCCTCATCTCTCATAATCTTGCTCAAAGGACACTGGGTACTCCAGAAGGAGGGAGACAGAGGTGAAGCGGGGGTAAGGGGAGAGGAAGACAAAGTCAGGAGGAGGAGATGGGGGGGGGGGGGGGGAGAAGAGGAGATGCCAGCTTCTGTCCTCGTAATAACGCGTCTTTTCATAATCATTGGGCATACTCGCCATTGCCGCCTGTCAGGGGTATATAGACACCTACCTCATCTGCATTAAGCTGCCCTTTTTTAATGAATCGGGGAGGCATATCCTTGGACTGTCCCTGTTGCGATAACAGCCCCTGACTCTGGTACATCTGACCTTGCCCCTAAAAAGGGAAGTGAAAGTTTATTTAATTGTACCATAGAAAATATATACTAATCCGCTCCAGAGAGCATCGATGCAATATTAACTGCCATCGTAAAGAGAAGAAATAGTACCACCCCAGTATCCTGTAATTTAATGGGGTATTCCCATCTGGGCCACTTAGGGCCACAACGGTAATACTACTGTATAAGCGGCAGCCAGGCGTTACGGAAACAGCCGATTAGGCAGTCTTCTTAAGCTGCACAACATTAAAGTCGCCGACTCACCATTTCTGTCGGCCATCATTCGCAGACACGTGACTGTTTGCAATGGCCAATGGTAGACTATATAGTTTGCCAGACTGTCTTGTTTGGAAAATCTCACGCCAGCCCTAGGGCAGGAATCAACCATGACTTTCCAGCAATACATCACCCCATGACAACACTTAAGGGGGTTTTCTATGGATACTACTATTGAGGACCTCTCCCCATAAGTCATCAATAGTTGGTGGGCTGGGGTCTGCTGCTCAGGACCCCGGCCAATAGGGTGCCGCTGTCACCTCCACTGCACACAAGGATACTGAGCGGAAGCTGCTTCTCTGACCCCTGTATAGTGGCCGATGCAGCTCCCATTGATATTAACAAGACCCCAGCCTGCAGTTACAAGCACCGGCCACTACACAGGGATTGGAGGGCAACCGCTTTCACTTCATACCCTTGTGTGTAGCAGCACTGACAGCAGTCACCAGATAAGCTAATCAGAAGATCAACTGTTGATGACCTATACTGCGGTTAGGTCATTAGTAGTAGGTACCTGAAAAAACCCTTTAGGCCATTCGCTCCCTCAGTAAGCACCGACGCCTGCATCACCGTCCACAGCAGTCTGCACTAGTTCAGGCTGTCGCAGATATCCTGTATATTGCACAGTGGCCCCTGGTTGGTACTGCAGGCCAAGTCCCATTCCCTTTAATAGGTCTGTAGTACCAACCCAGGACACTGCAATATACAGAGCTGCCTGCAGCAACACAGCTAGAACTCCTTTAAGGAGGGGGACTGCAGGCAAGCGGTCTAGTATCAGTGCAGATGGCTTTGGCTCGCAATACAGGGGTCAGTAGTTACTGTGGAGGTTGTCAGTATATGGATATGGGCTACCAACACTTGTGTCCCCCAGCAGCCAGTTTCGTATGGCTAGTTTTGCAGAAGTGAATAGGTTACAGAAACCATGCAGTGCCGTGCTACGTCTATGCGACTCCCAGCCATAGACGGCCAGGATGGGGACTGGGCACAAACTGAGGAATAAAACGAAGGCTCCTTGAACAGGACAATACTAATACAAGCCCCATTCTCCATTTTGTTTTCTGCCCCGTGTTTAACGGATCAGTTCTAAATGCATTTTCAGTGCTGCAGGAATCCCCAGTCAGTTATGGAATAACGGATAAACCTCACCTGGCTTTTCATGAACGGTTTGCCTCCAATTTCACCAAACTGGGACTGTACAGGAGGTATGATGTGCCCACCATGCCCATTGAATAGCTGATTTGAGCGATGACGTCCCATGGTTGGGGAGAACCTGTCCTGTATAACCCCTGGACCAGTGCCAATTCCGCTGCCTGAAGGAGAAACAGTCATAAGTACAAGGAAAGATATAGTAAAGCAACAGTCAGATCCTGGGACAAAAAGTTTGGTCCTGGCCTTGGAGTGGGGGTGCGGTGTTATGTTACCTGTCAGCGCTCCAACACACCTATTTTCAGTTGTCCAAGATCACCACCACTAATGCACTGCTCCAATTGGCCACCACTGATCACATGAGCAGCGCTGGTCAATCAGAGGGCAGGTGTAGTACATCGTCACTACCAAGTCACTGTGTCAATTAGGCAAGTTGCTGCAGCCATCTTAGGCTACCAGAAGAGACCCAAATACCAGTGGCTCGTAGGGACAACTGCACAGAAAGCACAGCTACAGATAACGTTCCCACTCAGGTGCCTGGCCAGCATTCAGTCCTGGGATCAGAGTGCCGCTTTAAGATTCTGCAGAGCAAAGTCAAGGACACCCACCTGGCATTTGCCTGAACATGTCAGCAAGTCCTCCAAGAGGGTCCCTGTCAAGCTTCATTCTTGGTGGCATGAACGGTCCTTCCAAAAAGAAGTCACTTCGCATTCCTTGAGACATAGGAGCAGGAATAAAGACTCCTAGATCCTAGAGACGACACAAGAAAGGACGGCATTGATAAGATTTCAGACTCTCCATAAAACATCTTAACGTCACAGATCTGGGTCCAATCAAGCGATCACTCACTTTCACTGCATCTTGGCGGATTTGAGTGATAGTCTTTGGTCCATTGTCAATGAAAGCTTTGCGAGGTACCCAACCGTTTTCTCGCAACTCCACAGTATCCTACACGAAGACAAAGGCATTTTAATAGGCAAGATATAGTACAGCAAGAAAACGCTTCGAGAGGAGATGTCCGGGTCTGAACGATCAATGACCTAACCTTGGGACATCCCCTTTAAGATGCCATGTATGCGGAGCTCCAAGTATCACCATGTGTGAACGCAAACGGAGTCATCTCCTTTTAGAATTGCAAGGTATGGACAATGGCCTTTTGCTATGAAATTGCATAAACTAACAACCACTTACTTGCAGCAGGAAACGAATCCTTGCTGGCAAATCCTTACTAGACTTCAAGGCGCACATCCGGGCAAAGTACTGATCCATTAAGGACTAGAGGTGAACAAATAAACAGTATATTAGGCTTTCTGAATGGTTTTTGCTGATGGAAAGACCTTAAAATCCTCTCAGTATGAAGGAAACGATCGTGCCCGTACCTTGGCTTTTTCGTGGTCTAATCTAGGCCCCACAGTCCTCATTATCTGACAGAGACACTCCAAATCTTCTCCCATGTCTTTAAGTTGGACCCTCTTCTTCTTTTCCAAAAGCTAAAGATAGAAGACGGCATGGAATCATTTACAGGGGAACTAAGGGTAGTCATCAGCCTCACCTGTACTTTTCCCTCTTGCTCATACACCTTCAACACCTGTCGGATGAGCGATCGCCCAACAGCCATTTCTATTGGTTCCCAGTGTAGCCAAATGTGGTGCGCGTTTAGGGGTTAAGAGTCCTTTTAGACAAGCAGATTCTCGTGTGAATGAGCGAGCGCCGTCACAGATTATGTGTGTGCAGCCTGTGTAGACAGGCAGATGCAGCGTTGGCGAGAAGCCTTCAATCCCTGCATAAGCGAATACAAGGACAGAACGAAGGCAGTTTAAACTGAACGATAATTAAACCAACGGCGATTATTATGTCTACAAAGACTGGACAAACAGGAAGCGAACGATCCTGGTCAGTCGGCGGCTCGCATGAAGATTGAACAATCGTTTACTTTTGCTCGTTGGAACAATTAACGCAGCATTAAGTTGCAGGCAGACGGCGCCTTATCTCTTGGGGATCCATAGGATCAAGTGCTGCAGGTTAGTGTTCCCAATCTCTTTTCCCCTTACATCTGGTGAGGGAAAATGAGCCGCCCCCAAATACATATTACAGATGTCAGGCTCGCTGTTATTGGCGTGTTTGGATGACCAAGCATTGTCTACAGGGCCTTAACCCAACAGGATAGATGCCATCTGATGCTTTACAGTGTCAGCAAGGGTGCCATGACATGCCTACCGCTCACCAATCATTACTTGTTAGGCCGCTCCTGCCTTGCAGTTGCAGCAACTAGCGTTCATGTGTTGACAGCCTCAAGGCCAGCTTCACACAGGCCCTTGCTGTGATGGACTTTGGTTTTGTACATGCCTCTGCGTGTTTTACAGAATTTTTTGTATGTGGAAAAATGCATGAGACACCATGCTCCCATTGATTACAATGGCAATTTGTTCAATATGCGCCATTTTCAAATGGGAAGGAAAATGAAGCATGCCGCATATTCTCATGAACGAAATCTGTGCACAAAATCTACACACGAGATTGAACTCATTGAAGTGAATTGGGTTCCATTCACTGCGTATTGCGTGTGCAAAACCCTGCACAAATATGCCCGTGTGACGCAGGCCTAAGGGGGAGGGCACAAGGGGCAGTTTTTGTTGCAGAAATCAATGCATATCGAATGTTCAGTCAGACGTTTGTGCAACAAGTCCTTCTGACAGACTAGGAGGGCGCTGCTACTCCATCTATAACGCACCAGCTAGTGGGAGCGTTAGGAGAACCTTTAGTGCCTACAGACATCCCACAGATCCCTGCTGGTCTACAGACATCCCACAGATCCCTGCTGGTCTACAGACATCCCACAGATCCCTGCTGGTCTACAGACATCCCACAGATCCCTGCTGGTCTACAGACATCCCACAGATCCCTGCTGGTCTACAGACATCCCACAGATCCCTGCTGGTCTACAGACATCCCACAGATCCCTGCTGGTCTACAGACATCCCACAGATCCCTGCTGGTCTACAGACATCCCACAGATCCCTGCTGGTCTACAGACATCCCACAGATCCCTGCTGGTCTACAGACATCCCACAGATCCCTGCTGGTCTACAGACATCCCACAGATCCCTGCTGGTCTACAGACATCCCACAGATCCCTGCTGGTCTACAGACATCCCACAGATCCCTGCTGGTCTACAGACATCCCACAGATCCCTGCTGGTCTACAGACATCCCACAGATCCCTGCTGGTCTACAGACATCCCACAGATCCCTGCTGGTCTACAGACATCCCACAGATCCCTGCTGGTCTACAGACATCCCACAGATCCCTGCTGGTCTACAGACATCCCACAGATCCCTGCTGGTCTACAGACATCCCACAGATCCCTGCTGGTCTACAGACATTATCCTACAGGCTCATAAGTACTTCCTACTACACAGATGCTGCAGCAGCAGGAAGCTCCAGATGTGAGCCCGCTCTTTTCTTATACCAAGTGGTTTTAAAGAACCCAGCATACATTACTACAAGACTCGCTGCTCACACAGCCTGTAAGATATATAAAGGCTCGTCTTGCAGATTTTGCAGCCCCCCCCCCCCCCCCACTACTTACTGTTTTGATGCACTTATGAAGGATAGATTCATGAATAAGGTCAAGCTTGCCAAGCTCCCCAATAAACTTGATGTTTCCCAGCATCTTAATCTTGGCAATAGCCCTTTGTTCCTCTTCCTCAGGGAGAAGGGGACTGTCTCTTTTGTCATATACTGCAGAAGACACAAGAGGATTTCACATAAGTAAGATGTGACTTCTTACAAGACCCACACACACACCGGCCGGGCACTTACCATCAACATTTTTCGTTCTGTTCTCAAACTCATCTTGAAGTTTTGAAATTAGGAGGCGTCTAAACGTCTGAGAGGGAAGGGGTGAAAACATACAAGTTCAGCACTTCGTACAAGTTCAAAGAAAGCGTAACTGACAAGTTACACACTACAACTTTGGTAAGGTTCATAGAAAACGCCTTTATCCAAAGGATGGATGATTAATGTATGATCATTGGGGGTTCAGCCCATGGTAGTGCAGGTCCCCCGTGTGGCTGACTAGTGCACATCCCTGACCGAGCATCCATTTACATCTGGGTCATTCCATGCCAAGTGGACCAGTGGTCCCCACTCGGCCATCTCCGATTTTGCTGAAAATTTATAAGGATGTACATGTATGTTTGAAATGAGGTTCTGTAAAGTTCTAGGGCCAGATATCAAATACCTGGGACACTGTTGCCCTTTCACTGGAGGTCCCAATGAGCGCGCGGCTTCAGCGACGAGGATTTTGCAAACTTAAGCCATACTTTGGTTAAATATATCTCAAAACCAAAAACCATTGGTAATTTGTGCTTTGACCAGTACACCAAACAGCTACATGGCTTTGCACTGCTGCAATATCACGGTCAAAGCATATGTATTTGTGAAGATATTCACACCCACATATGATGAAAAATGTTAAATGATCAAATCTGACCTATTTTTAAGGTCAAATATCTAAAAAAGGGTACCCCTCAAATCTATTTATTTTGATATCAGTCGAAAGAGCAAATTTTTCTCTACAAGGATCATCATGTTATTTTTTGGAGTCTTTCAGTTTAAGAAAAGAAAAATGCCACTGAACATGGCGTTTTTAAACATACGCAATGAATGATAAATGCACTATTCAAACCCTTGCGTTGGTCCATGGTGGTTATACCACTACCAATTCCCTAAGAATTGGTATTATAATCCTATTAAGAATTGTAATAATGCCAAATCTTTTGAGAATTGGCAGCCCCATCGCCTAGGGGCCACGCCCGATAGCCGTGCAAGGCCAGCCACGGGCGGTCTCTTTATCACAGGTTCCGAAGCCTGAGGGTGGGTGTCTTAGCCTAGGATCCCAAGCCTAATATTGGGTCTCTTTTGTTGGTTCCCAAGCCATAATGTTCAGTCTAAGTGGTCTGGAACTGTTGCTGAATTTGCAACATAATTGGCTCCAAGAAGCTGTATTGTCGTCCCATTGCTGTTGCAGCTGGTGCTGGCAGTATTGCAATGATTGACTGCTCAGGAATCCAGCAGGTATCATTTCTCACAGGCCAGTGAAAGAAGCTAGCTGGTCCATGAGGATGCATGAAATTTATTAATGCATCATGGTCGTCGACTGAAATTTCAGATTTGGCATTATTACAATTCTTAATAGGATTATAATACCAATTCTTAGGGAATTGGTAGTGGTATAACCACCATGGACCAACGCAAGGGTTTGAATAGTGCATTTATCATTCATTGCGTATGTTTAAAAACGCCATGTTCAGTGGCATTTTTCTTTTCTTAAACTGAAAGACTCCAAAAAATAAAATGATGATCCTTGTAGAGAAAAATTTGCTCTTTCGACTGATATCAAAATAAATAGATTTGAGGGGTACCCTTTTTTAGATATTTGACCTTAAAAATAGGTCAGATTTGATCATTTAACATTTTTCATCATATGTGGGTGTGAATATCTTCACAAATACATATGCTTTGACCGTGATATTGCAGCAGTGCAAAGCCATATAGCTGTTTGGTGTACAGAGCAAAGCACCGGTTACAAGTCGTTTTTGGTCTTGAGCTATACTTGGCCAAAGTTTGGTGTAAATGTCATGCGGCGTGATTTTCAAGCTACTTTGACACAAAATTGTGGCCGATATATTCTTTTGTGATAGCCGGTACTAATTTTTTTGTGTTCACCAGCAAAAGTTGAGCTAGTATGTCCAATTTCAGCATCATAGCCAGTATATTTCTATAATGCCTATGTGCCAAAGTTTGCAAAATCCTTGTAGCTGAAGCCGCGAGCTCAGTGGGACCTCCAGTGTAAAGGCGACAGTGCCACAGGTATTTAAGATCTGGAGCTAAAACTTCACAGAACCTCGTTTCAAACATATACATATATCTGAGTAAATTTTCAGCAAAATCGGAGACGGTCGAGTGGGGACGATTTTGAAAATTGGTCCAATTGATGTGGAATGACCCATCTATTGTACTGGTTGTGATAGCTGAGCGCTTTATCTACATAGTAGTGAGTGAAGCGTTGGTCACGCATATCTGCACTACTGCTCCGTTCACAGAGGACTTAGGAACCAACTTTCTTACAATCATAGGTGGCATCAGATGGCCCAGTAATCATACATAAACTCCTGTGACCAAAAGGTTTATGAGGCTTTAGACAGATGCTTCTACACTCACTGTGCTTTGCTTCTGCCCTGGTGGACCCTCTGGTGGTAGGCCGTCAAAGTTTGGTGCATCTTCTGCTAATCGCAGACATAGCTGAGCGTAGAGTGAGCTGTACTTGGGCTCTTCGAGGGCTTTGTCTACAATCTAAGGCAGCAAGAAAAAGAAGTTGTATTAAATAATTAATCAGGCTTGTACCAAATACATTTTTCCATACATATATTTGGCAGTGCAGTCACTGTAGTGAAGAGTTTGAGTCACTAGAGGGCGATATTTTAGGAAATGAGGGTTCTGTGATGTGGAGGTGCCTTGGGGGAAGGGGTGGGAGCTGGTCAGAAGTATCCTGAGCTCCCACTCTGGCTCTCCTCCTGAAAAGAGACGTCATGTACGAAAGGGTGCAAGATGCAACCTGTGCTGATACGCATTGTGTAACCTTAAGCTTGATGAATGTTCAGAGGCTGTTCAGTACTGACTGCATGGCATGCCAGAGGAGACACCCCCCTAAGCTGGAATATGCAGTTTGTGTAAATTCTTAAGGTGCTAAGCCAACTGTTATTAGTAAAGTTAATGTGTAGTAAGAGGCTAGATGGCCAGGACTTTTTCCGGTTCCTGTGATGATGCAATAAACCTCACAGAAACCAGTTTAAGTTGCTGGTATTGGACAGACCTTTCTGAATGTTATATGGTGGAAGATGGCGGTCCCGGTCGGGTTGTGCCTGCAAGTCTGCATGTGAACAGTCGTGCCCTACAGAACATCTTGCCACCTGTTTGTTTCACATGTGAGCATAAAGTGAAACATGGAGGGTTGACCGCATCCAACAGCGCTGTCAAGACCTGAGCCTCAGTTCGCAGAGCTTAGTCACCGACCAGTCTTACTTTCATGCATGGCTATAAGTCAATATAATCACTATTCAATGAGCGCAGATGGTACTTACAAGCAGTATGACTCCTTTGAGGATGAGTTTGGAATCTACACCCACATTAAGGAGCTCAAGGCATAGCTTGTCAAACTTCTCAGGAGCAAGCTTGTTTAAGATGCTGGAAGAGAAAGCAGAAAGTGGTTATAGGATCGCAGACATAAAATATCAAGGCGGTCCTTGTACAAAAAACAGTTTACACTTCAGGGATACCTTGCGATAGTGGTACAATCCCTCAACTTGCAGGATAAGGGATCACTTCCTGATCAGTGGGGGTCTTACCGCTGAGACCCCTGCCAATTGAGAATGGAACCCCCCACGCCCACCCCGTGACTCAAGCGCTGGCCAAATAAGTGCAGTCTGTGCTCCATTCATTTCAATGGGGCTGTCGGAAATAGCCAAATAGGTGCTGCTCGGCCATCTCCGCAGTCCCATTGAATGTGACTGAAGTGCTAGTTAGTGCTTCCCTTCTGTCTGCTCCTCACTGCAGGGGGTGAAGCAAGCCTCCAGTGACTACAATAGGGGACATTGCATCCGTTCTTCAGATTGAAAGGGGTCTTGGCTGTGAGACACCACTGATCAGCAAGTTATCCCGTATCCACTAGATAGGGGATAGCTTGCAGTTGTGCTACAACCCCTTTAAGTCATAATCCCACTAATTGAGAACATGTAATCGTTACCCTTCATTAGAGCCACTGATTAACTCTGCTTTAGACAATCTGTACTTTTGGAAGCGCCCAGATCAAAAGGTCACCCTGCCAAGGAAATTAAAGTCTGTTGCCCCCACCCACCACCTGCGAATCCCATCACTAGGTGGCGATAATGAAGACCCCAGCAGCTCTATGGTCTCAAAGTCCGCACATCATTTGCAAATGAGAGCTAACCCAAACAACGGGCGATTCACTTCCCGGTGGCGGTCCCAGCTTCCTCCCCCTCCTTCCTCGCTCGGTCCACTGTCCGTTGGCAATTCCATTGAACTGGAGATATTGAGCCAGTGCTGCATTTCCATGTTAAGCGCATGCAGTGACTGGACAGCATCGCATGCGCCCATCCCAGAAGTGCAGCTCACCTGCAGTCCTTGCAACGTTTAGTTCCGCCATCATAAAGAAGCTGGAGACATCATTTTACAATGGTTGTGTTAGAGGAAGGATGGGGAGAGCCTGCCCCGATGAGGAGGACCGACCCACCCGGACAGTTCAGTCCTAATTCACATGTGGCCTAGATGGGGCCACAACGCTGCTGAGAAGTATTAGGCACGGAGGGGGTGATTTTAGTTTTGGCTCATGTATGGACAGGTGACAGACCTCAAGTCCTCCAGCATTCAGTCATATCAGTGGGTTACCCGCTTCTTACTGAATAACCCCTTCACAACCTGACCAAGAGATGAGGATCCTGAACAGGGGAGCCGTCAACAACCTAGAAGTCACTAACAGGGTTACGAAGGGGAGCTTACAAAACTAAACAACCCCATTGAGTTAAAAAAAAAAAAATTGCAGCGAGCATCTGCAGAGCGCAGGCTCGGACCATTCATCATTACTGGGTCACACTCCGCTGAGGACACCACGTGCGTTCGCAGCGCTCCAGAGATGTGCAAGGTTGAAAGTTATCCCTGACAGACAATTACAATATATCTTCATCCTCCATCTGCTGGAGCATGAACACAGCTTGTCCAAACTTATATGCTTTGCATGCTTATACTCCGGGAGTAACCCAAGAGTGCAATGTTGAATACGCTGCCTGTGTAGTCCTGACCTCTCTGAAGTCACTAAGTTATGTTATGTCCCCACCCCCCCACCCCCTCCATAACTTACACCAGAGTCCGCTCACTTACCCTCTTACTTTCCTAAAGATTGCATCGTGCCGTTCTTTCTCACTTGCGGAGGTGTGCGCAGTGTTGTTGGCGGAGTTATTTGTGGAGTTAACATCTCGTCTAGTGCTTCGTGAAGGAATCCATCTTTGAACGCCAGGCCCTGGGGTTTTCCCCAGGTACTCGCTACAAGAATAGGGAAGAGAAAAAACCCTTAAGTTCGTGATTCAATCCCCGAGAACCGCGTGATGACGCCAACGACTCATTCCTAAAGCGTGCGCAGCGGAAGCCACTAACGAGGTTCAGGTGCAGAGAGGCCGCTTACTGACAGAACCAAAAACAGATGTTAGGCAGAGCGAACACAAGATTAGATCCCAAAACGGAGAGGTTAGGAGTCCGCGGCCGGCCGTCACCAGGCCTGCGCCAAACTATCATCAGCCAAGTAACAGGACATCAGTCAGGGGTCAGACGGCAAGATCTGGCAGCAGCGACTAACGAGGACATTTCAGGATTGCTTATTAGAAATATACTTTGCAGTTCCACTCTTTGCGCTGCTGAGGGCGTCCGTCAGCTGATCGGCCCGGATGACACCGACTGGCGATGGTCCTGAGCAGGAAGTGTGGGAGTAGCATGGGTGTCAATGAGTGAAGCCGGCGCGCCGCCTGCCTCCTCTGATCTGCTGTTCCGTTAGCCGACCGATCAGCTGATGGTTGGGCTCACAGATCAACTACTGATCTAGTCAGAGATAGGGCATGAGTTAAAAACAAGAGCCCCCCTTTACCGCCAACCCCAGACATCCTGTTCCCTGAGATGTGCCTTTATTGCAGGTAAACGTTTATCACCTTGGAGTCCAGACCGGATACAAGTGTAACAAACCCTCAGCTGCAAGAAGTAGACTTTGTTTCGATTTATTTTTAAAGGGAACCCGTCACATCGCCACAGTAGTATAAACTACGTTATGATGCTGTTAGGGAACATGACAGATTTTTACATTCCCCCGCCTAACAGGAACCCGACTATCTTCAGAGTCCCATGTACACGCTCTCCCATACAGGTCTATGGGAGACAGTGCATACAGGATTCTGAAGAGAGGAAGATGTTTCTACACCGTGCAGACTGGGGCCTCATTCACACGGGCGTATTGTCACCGATTATCATTGTGCGTAACATGCGGTGAATGGAGGCGGTGAATAGTCTATGGCCTTTCATTCTTCGATTCACACCTGCGTTAGACGTGCGAGGGGGCACTGCGTACGAAACGCAGGAGAAAAATCGCAGCATACTTTATTGTATCAAACGCAGCCTTTGAAGGGCTCCATATTGGAACGCTGCGCCCTCACAACGCTTGTGTCTATGATAATCCCAGGCATACGCAGTGCCCATCGCAGCCAGTACGAGATCTCTACCGGCACAGCGTAGGGGCTGCGATGAGTACAATGATGCGAGACTCTCGGCGATGTACACATACAGCCGTGTGAACAAGCCCTTACATGGACAGGAACAGCAGGTGAAATATCTACCATCTGACGTCCCCTAGTAGGACCATAACCTCGTTTATTGGCATCATGGTGAGCCTGACCGGTTCCCTGTAAGAAGGTTCAGCGCTAATGACGAATCATCTTGGAAGCGAGAGTTCATATTGGATTTAGGGATTTGTGACCCTTTAGGAGGGGAATACCTGCAGATTCCCGGACTCCCTGTGTAGCGTTGGACCCATGATGTACGTTTCTCTCCATCACTTCAGGAGGGGTCGTCTCCTCCACCATATAGAAGTATATACATTCACAACTAAGAGCCGGCTCCTTAAAAACACTGATTCTTTAATTTGGGATACCTTGTAATGGCTAACAAAAATACATGATGTTACAGCGAGCTTTCCAGTCTCTCAGGATCCTTCCTCAGGCATAGGGGAACAGATCTGAAGAGACAGGCATGCATTACAATACATACACATACTTATGACAAGGCACAGACATGGATGTGATTAATTTGTACCTGAAAGGATACTAGAGCAGGATGAGGGGAGAAAAAGATGGTGTTATGGTACCTGAATTAGTGTTAGGGGGTCACCAGGCCAGAGTGTTATCTCTGCTATGGATTTCTCATACTTCACAAATGAATCCATTTGGGGAATTTAACCCTTTGTTGTGTCAAAAATTGTTATGTTTGTACTCCCAACTTCTTCTGTGGCTTTGTGATTTGCTATTTTAAGCACAAGAACTGCTGGCCCGGTGACCCCCTAACACATTCAGGGACCATAAAACCACCACATCTTTATCAGGGGACTCCAAGTAGATTTTTATTTCTCTACTGATCCTGTTGTGGAATTCTTTCAAGTGCAAATTAATCGCATCCATGTCTGTGCCTTGTCATAAGTCAGATCTATTTCATTATGCCCGCGGAGGGACCCCGAGAGGTTTGGAAGTTCACAATATCATGTATTTTTGTCAGCCATTAAGGATTACTTGGTTTCTCTTGCTGGGAACAATCACATTTTACTCTACTGGCAACACCGGACCAAACCTTTTCTGCACGGCTGGGTCGTTGTGCATTACAGGCACACAACCCACAGAGCTCACACCAACTAACCCACGCTGCATGCAAACACACAATGTGTAGACATACAGCACAGTTAGACAATAGGGGCGAGTGGGGGAACATTTGGGCTTCTCAGATCTTCTGGTGATGTCACCTAATCAAACTTTCCAGTGTCTTGAGTACAAATGTGCCTGCTGCTCTATAACCCGAGACCCACAGATAGAAATGCATAGAGTGACACGGGTTCACTCGCATGGGACACGTACCTGTTGCCGACAGTTTTGGGATAGTGCTGAGAGGCACCCCTACCTCCTCCACCTGACGAAGCACTGCAACAAGAAGAGAAGAGTGTCACTACAGTCCAGCCGGCTGCGCAGAAGCTTCACGACAAAAGCCACATCATGGTGCCTGCTGCTTAGAGGGGTTGTCTAGTTAGGAACTACAGACCGACAGCAGTAGATTGGGGTGGGGGTAGGGGTGTCTTCCGCACAGGATACCCGCCGATCAGCTGTTTGCCAAGCCAGTGCGCTCGTACGCCAAGCCGATTTCTACAGGAAGCAGACGGCTCCGTTCCCCATGGATGTCAGCCCGTTATTAGAAAGTGAAAGCCACACTGAGAATCCGCAGCATAAAGGGATTTGGGGGATTTTAAATCCCCAAATGCTTAAAAAAAAAAAAAAGAAGTACCCAGCAGCATAAACTTACATATGATGGTCTACCGGGATGTGGGATACAATTTTTATACCCGCCCGTGGGGAGAAGAGGGGGGAAAAAAAAAACACCACACTAAGGCACAAAGATGTGACTGTTCTGATGTCTCAGGTCCCTCACAGAGCGGTCAGACCTTCGTGCCCAGCGCAAGCTTCACCGGACTGGTATAAACACTACACCGACTGCCGCCTCCCAGATCAGCATCAGTTACTTCATGGCATTCCGAGGTAACCGGTTAGTCTGTCCGGGAGACCCCTTTAAAGCAATCCTAATGTACATCATCCTATAGTAGATTCACCATCGGCGATGGCTACTTCTTTTTCGATGCCACGTGACCCTCCGCTTCCGACATCTCCACATTTCCCACTTTCTCCTTTGTCCATAGCCCCCAACATCCTGTGAGCAGTGCATGATGGGAGGACGCGCGGCGCTGTATTGCTGATGTGCAGTTCAGTGCCGGATGGTGCGACCTGCCACTTCACAGCTTTCACCGACACTCGGAGGTTGGTGCTTGTAAGTTGTAGGACCTGCGCTGTGGGCGGAGCTACTGCGCTGAAGGTCAACAAGCTCTATGCATGCTGGGAGTTGTAGGTAACAGCCTATTGCTATGGGAGTGATGCATGTGAACACAGCAGCAGATAGCCGGCTGCACGGGGCCCGGAGGGTCCGGAGCAGCAGACAGTGCAGGTTGCTGCTATCATGCTCCACCTCCAGGCTCCACAAGCTTCCTGATGTCGGATGCTTGGACCATTTTGTGCACGAGGTGAAAGCGGTCGGCCATCGGCCATTTGCAGGCGCATCATGTAGAAACTGGGTGAACCAGACAAAACCTGGCGATAAGAAGGGCCGCGCGGGGCAACCAAGCGTATGATTGTAGTGCGCGTTGCGACAGTTTCCCATAGGCCTGCCTCACACAGGCGCTTTATACCGCGGCGCTCTGGGCGCTGCGCTAGTCACGGTATAACGCTCCCATTGTTTCCATGACAACCGTTCGTGCCGCTGTCCAGGGCCGAGATTTTTGAGGTGAGTCTGTCCTATTTTTTGCGTTACTCTTCCCTCATCAATAACGAGGCGCTGACCCCCGCTGTCGGCTGAGAGGGAGGCCTTACCGGTGGGACCCCATGGAGAGGACTTATCGGTGCGGTTCATGACGCCGCGGGTCACTCAGCTTTTCAGCAGGAGAACGGGCAGATTAGTTTTTGACCACTTTATACAGGATGACGACTCTGGGACCGAGGAGGCGGAGCCTCTGCTGCCTCGTACCTCCCCTGCGTATTTATGTCGGCGCCATCTCTGCCCGCGACTTACCTGAAACGAGAAGCACCCCCTTCTGCGATCGCACTCTCCACTTTGGCGGCTTGATAACAAAGAACGTTCAAAAAAAGAATAAATACTCAATGGGCAGGGCGGGGAGGGGGACACTCGCTGCAAGACAAAAGAGAGAGAGAGGTAAGTACACAGGACGGACCAACATCAGTGCAAAACCGTACACCACTACATGGGGTGCCCGGCAGATGAACCCCCCACAAGGGCCCTAGGATGGCACTCTGGATGCATTACCTGCAGCCAAGATGGTGGCCGCCATTGTCCAAGTACAGTATATCACATGAGCAGCACTGGCCAATCACAGAGCAGGTGTAGGACTAAAGATGGCAGCCATCTTGGCCGCCTGAAAACTGCATCTCAAGCCTGTGTAACTAGAGACCCCCGAGCAGCTACAGGTAGTATAGCCCCCCTCCGATCCTGGGAGTTCAGCCCTGAAGACAGAGGGTCGCTTTAGACTTTGGTTTGTCTTACGCAGCCGTGCGTCTCGCGCTCAGTCCCCATGCGCAGCTCGCCCCTCAGACGAACGCAGACGGCTGCCATTATCGCGGTTCTCCTGATCCCAAGTTTGATGTACGGGGGGGGGGGGGTCAGGTCAAAGTTTATCACTTATCCCCCATCCATGTGAACGGTCCGGCGCACGCACTACTGCGCCAATCACCTAAGGCGCTGATGGAGATAGCCAGGTGCTTGTGCTCCAACTCAGTGCCATAAAGATGGCGGCCGAGCGCCCAGATCAGACCGCTCCTACTCACAGGATGAGCGTCCATCTTGGCACAGGCCCCTTACATCTAGAGCGGCACGCAGCTCAGATCCGCCTTCGGGATAGAAGGTCTGCAGTCGGCGCTCGTCTGACCGTCACTGAGCAGCTCGCAGCGCAAAACATGAAGCGGCAGAAAACGAACAGATCGAAAAGGGCATTAAGACAAGCAGTAAATATTACATACAGCGGCGGTAAAACCGCGCCGACGTCTGAGGCGGTCGGGGGATCTTCGTGCGTTAAGTGACGTCACCACGGTTTTTGTGACGTCGTTTCTGTGCATTGGTTAATTAAAAAGGCCCAAATCTGAGTGCCAATCAGTGTCTGCACATCCGTAGAGCGGCAGCGGGCACAGCGGGCGCACCCGGTTCAGCGGGCAATCAGAACCCATGCGAAAATCCCTCAAAAGGGTGCGTTCACACCCGGGGAAGCGCTGCAGGTTTTGCGCAGCGAGCCACACCTTGGTGCGCAGCCGACTTCACCCCGTCAAATCCGCTGCAGACTTGATTGAATGAGCCCCCTCCGCTCCCAGACCCCCCACTACGTCTCCTCTCCAGTGCAGAGCCCCCTCCGCTCCCGGACCCCCTACTACGTCTCATCTCCAGTGCAGAGCCCCCCTCCGCTCCCGGACCCCCTACTACAAGTCATCTCCAGTGCAGAGCCCCCCCCTCCGCTCCCGGACCCCCTACTACGTCTCATCTCCAGTGCAGAGTCCCCTCCGCTCCCGGACCCCCTACTACAAGTCATCTCCAGTCCAGAGACCCTCCGGCAACACCGAGCCCCTCGGCTGATAGTGATGTATTATAACGCTGCTGCAGTGTAATAAGACGTTATATCAGCCTCCCTTCAGGCCGGTATTAACCCCTCGGTGGGCAGCAGGAAGGTACGAGGTGCCATCATCCACCCCAGTGACTGATAACAGAGAGCTATAGCTGTACTACGGCCTGAACAGATGTTCTGTAAATTGACTCCTGGCTGCAGACAAAGGCAGCGGATCGATGATGGCTTCCTGCTGGCGGGGTAATTAACGTGACCGTCCTTGGTTGTGTAACCTCCTCCGGCGGCGGGCGGGGGAGGGGAGGCTTTTGTTTGGGGGGGGACAGGCACTAAATGTAGAGTAAAAAGGCTGGATTAACAACAAAGGAGCGCAGGTTCCCTGCAGGAGGGGGGCCGCGGCGACGCGGGGGAGGTGGGGCCGGCCGCAGCTGACGCCTCCTTCTTTGTTCTCCAGGAAGGAGAGAATGAAGCTGGTAGCGGCGGCCGCCGGCAGATGAGACTGCAAACCCTCCATGTGAAGCCTGGCAGAGGTGGGCACCCCAGACCGTGTGCCATCAACATGCCCGCCGGCTCACCGGACCCAGAGGGTATAATCAGGGCAAAGAGCCCCGCGATCTCAGCAGCCCACAGAAACCACATTTATGCAAGTCATTCACAAGGCCGTACCCCCTACATACCAGCATACCCATCAGCCACAGTGTTATATAGCGCCCCCTCAAGGTGCCCTGTGGCATCAGCAGCGGACCCTGTACATCGCTCGCGGCCTCCATGGCTAGTCAGCGCTGCCATCAGGAGGTACCTGTCTGTTAGGTAGGTGGCACACGATGCCAGGACCCAGCAGACATCACCCATCACACGGCCCCCGCCAGCTTGCCCCCCTCCCATCCTGGTGCTATCTCTACCCAGGTAAGCGACGCCCCCTGCTGCCCACATCAGGTGATCCAGCAGACCGGCTGCCTTCCTCCAGCTCTAATGCCCACTGCAGGCGCTTCTGGTGGTGGACCGGGGGTCACATGGGCACTCCGACGGTCTGCGGCCCCCCACAGTGATCGGACACCAGTCATGTTATCAGTACTGGAGCCTGCAGTCTATTGGAGCCGCGGACCCCCAGTGAGCCGCAGACAGTTGTCCCCCTTGTAGCACTCTTGGTAGGTGACCACTACATACCCGGACACCCCACAAGGCCGGACGGTCGTCTACTCCTCCCACTTTAGCGCCCCCCCATCCACTACCAGCCCCCCATTATATACACACACATCTATTATAGACGGATGAGCGGGACATTAGCGGCTCCAGCGCTCCGGGCCTTCACTACGCGGCCGGATGTACTAGATGTGACTATATGGGGGCGTCTACAATACAGGGGTGACCCTGCGGCTCCCGATGCCAGTGATGAGGACCCCCAACCCCACAGCCGCCCCCTGTCACTACGGCTACGTTCACATCTGCATTGGGGTTCCAGTTTTCTGCTTCATGCAGGGGAGGGCCGCCGGCGTAAAGAAGGAGGGGCAGGGGTGGCGGAGGGCCGCCGGCGCGGAGGAGGAGGGGCGGCGGAGGGCCGCCGGCGCGGAGGAGGAGGGGCGGCGGAGGGCCGCCGGCGCGGAGGAGGAGGGGCGGCGGAGGGCCGCCGGCGCGGAGGAGGAGGGGTGGCGGAGGGCCGCCGGCGCGGAGGAGGAGGGGCAGGGGTGGCGGAGGGCCGCCGGCGCGGAGGAGGAGGGGCAGGGGTGGCGGAGGGCCGCCGGCGCGGAGGAGGAGGGGCAGGGGTGGCGGAGGGCCGCCGGCGCGGAGGAGGAGGGGCAGGGGTGGCGGAGGGCCGCCGGCGCGGAGGAGGAGGGGCAGGGGTGGCGGAGGGCCGCCGGCGCGGAGGAGGAGGGGCAGGGGTGGCGGAGGGCCGCCGGCGCGGAGGAGGAGGGGCAGGGGTGGCGGAGGGCCGCCGGCGCGGAGGAGGAGGGGCAGGGGTGGCGGAGGGCCGCCGGCGCGGAGGAGGAGGGGCAGGGGTGGCGGAGGGCCGCCGGCGCGGAGGAGGAGGGGCAGGGGTGGCGGAGGGCCGCCGGCGCGGAGGAGGAGGGGCAGGGGTGGCGGAGGGCCGCCGGCGCGGAGGAGGAGGGGCAGGGGTGGCGGAGGGCCGCCGGCGCGGAGGAGGAGGGGCAGGGGTGGCGGAGGGCCGCCGGCGCGGAGGAGGAGGGGCAGGGGTGGCGGAGGGCCGCCGGCGCGGAGGAGGAGGGGCAGGGGTGGCGGAGGGCCGCCGGCGCGGAGGAGGAGGGGTGGAGATCGCAATGTCATATATAACAGAGAGCGGGCAGGTGGTATAATGTGTGTGTGGGGGTCACAGCGTGACTATTACATGGGGGGGTAATAACACTTAGAGCTATGAGATACATTACAGGATGGAGATGTGACTATATATACAGCAGGTAGAGGATATACAGGGGTGTAATACAGTAGAGCCAGCAGATAATGGGGGGAGGAGGATATTATAATGATTGGGGGCAGGATTCTAGCAGAGGGGGTATTCAGGGCCTCAGAAGGATTATAATAGGGCGGGGGAGGGGTGACAATGTAATAAGGCTGGTAGATCATTTGGATGGAGGGGTGGATAACAGTGCAGATATGCGGGGGAGGGGATGTTATAATAGAGGAGCCTGGTGATAATAGGGGGGATAACAGGGGAGGGTTATAACGTACAAGGACCCGATATAACACCTACAGCAGATATCAGTGCCGATACGGCAGCAGATAATAGGGAGGGGGGGGGTGTAATAAACGATGGGGTGATGGGCGCAGAGAGGGATTATAATAGTGCGGGGGAGGGGATATCACACGGGGTCTGCGCTGATCGGGGCTCAGGGGGTTACAACACTATGTGGAGGGGAGATATCATACATTATCACACCGGCAGACCGCAGTAACACAAGGGGCCCCGTCTGCAGGCAGAGGCCGGGGGCCACATGATGCCTGGGGAGGTGGGGCCCCTGCTGTCCTTGTACCCCCCGGTATACCCGCCCTGGTAGCTTCCATCCCCCCCACCCCCGGCTCAGGGCGCCGCCATCCCTCTCCAGCAGCCGCCGCCGCCATTTTCTCAGCAGCCGCCATTTTAGGCGGCGAGCCGTCGCGTCTCACCTCTCCGAGAGTCCCGGCAGTTTCCTGGTTCGGTGTGGAGCTTCTCCCAGAGAAAAAAAACCGTCCTTAAGCAGAAGGGGCCGGAGGCGGGGAGCGGCGGCCTGTGTACGGAGCAGCGCAGCCGCGGACCGACTCCTCCTCTACCGCTCTGCGACTCCCGGGGAAGCACACTGGCCAAACTTTATCACCGAGCTCAGCCTAACCTGCCTCCAGCCTGCAAGGAGGACCAGCAGCAACGGTCTGACCAATCACAAGGCGAGGACGGCTGATAGAAACGGCCGGCAGGGGAAGGAAGGCCAATCAGAGAGCTGTGGGCGTGTTCGTGCTAAGTGGGTTGGGTTGAGGCGCAGCACAGCCGCAGTGCAGCAGCGCTATTCACGAAGCCGGTTAGTGTGCGTAGACTGCGTAAGCAGACTGCGGGGGCTCCTGGGGGCGCCGGGCGGAGGGGTCTCAGCAGTGTGGGGGGAGTCTGTAGGCCGCGGAGGGAGCGCAGTGGGCAGAGGAGTCAGTGGACTGGACAATAGGTGGGGGGTCTGTGGTCAGGGATCCGCCCATTTCCGGGCTCCTTTGTTTGCTTGTCTATGTATTCGCCCCCCTACACTGCAGGGTGCGTGTGTGACGCCATTGTGGTGATGGCTGACGCATCCTGCCTGCGACCGGGGCAAACCGTGCCACATGGTCGGTAGAAGGTGGAATTCATCGCGCCCGCTTATCTTTTTTTGTAACGTGAGGCGAATGCGCCAACGTACCGGTAAAATGGCGTCGCAGTGACCGAACACGGCCGGAAAAGACTGACGCATAACCAGCGAACGGCGCCAAATCGTATTTGTCAGACGGTCAAACAGTCGTTACCGCGACGGCAGCGTCCGAGGCCAGAGTATACAGCTGCAGCGCAGAAGGTCGCGCCCGCCCGCGTACAGGATGGCGTTATCGGGCATCGCCTGCCAGGACTGATTCGCTTCCGTAACGTACGGAAATGTGGAGACGCTGACGTGAATCCACACCGGGTCGCCACGGCAACAGGGGGGGCCGTATTATTGTCGGACGCTCAGTCGTGCGGCTTCAGGCCCGCTGCGTCAGAATCTTCTACCGCCATCTATCTGCGACCGCTAATCGGGTAACGCGGCACCCCCCTGACACGGCTGCCGTGTGGACGGTGACGTCCGATAACCAGCGGCACAGATTTTGAATCTGGTTTCCGCTCAGAAATGCCGCGGTTTCAAACGCAGAATTACGGAAGCGTTACAGCGAGGTGCGAGCGTCCCGGAAAATGAGGTGCGCAGAAATCCAGAGGTGTCCCCCGACACCCCATGCAAAGTAACCCTGAGGCTTGTTCACACGGCGATTCGCTACGGAATTTTCGCTCGACGCGTTCCGCCTCTGAAACCAGCGGCTTTTGGCCACATATTTTGGCGCGGATCCGCGCGTGGAATTTGCACTGTGGGCAAAAGTCGCATGTGGAATTCCGACGCGGAAAATCGTGTTTCCACAAGTTAACGCGCCCAGAAGTGATGTGTCTGTCGGTTTTTGACGCAGAAACGCTAATTTCTGCATCGGAATTCCACGCGCGGATTTTGCCGACCGACGGGGCGAATCCTGCGTTCGGGTCAGCTTTAAAAACTGCGGCTGAAAGCGGTGTTTTCTGAGCGGTTTTTAGAGATGGAACTCGCTGAGGGAAATTCTGCGTCAATTCCGCCGTGTGAACATCGCCTTAGGGCGCGGTCAGACGGGCGTGATGCGAAATCCATCTGAGAATCGCGGACCGATGCCTCGCTCATAAATCTTCCATGCGAGCGTCAACAGTAAAAAATGGAATCTACGCACAATTCCATTTTTTTTTCATGCAAAAATGGGCAATTTTTTCACAGAAGTGCCCCAAAATAGGGCCGGCTGCCATTTTGAGAACAGACGCCCGTGTGAAATAACCCATAATGTGTTCTTTTCACGTGATTTCTGTGCATCACCCATGGGAATGACCCTAATGCCGCCTGCGCATGCGCGGAATCCGACCCTCTGCCCGGCCGGTGACCCCCCGTAGCTGTCCAGCGCCTTCTATGTTCTGCGGATATTCTGGCCGGCGCACATATGGAGTCCAGAATAGACCGCGCCGTCGCTAGGTGATGACGTGAATCCCGCGACCTTGCACAATGATGATTGCGGGACGGGCGGCTTCCATTGACTTAAGGCCGTACAAAATGTCCGCACGCTGCGACTTCTCCGTGAGCGGGAAATCGCAATTGATTTTCATGCCTGATGAATAGCGCCGATCGGCTGGTTGCTCCTCGCATGGCGATCGTTGTCGCTTTTACACAACCCAACGCTTGGTCAACCATTCGTGCCCGATGGGGGTGGAAAAGAACCTTAAAGGGGTTTCTTACTATGAGACGTAACCCCAGGGGGGATAGATGTTGGATGCCGTGGCCCTTCGGCTTGGAGCCCCAGTGATTCCAGATCTGTGTGTCCCGAATCCTCCGTGAGAATGGAGCAGGGGTGCACATACGTGACCATCACTCCATTCACTTCTGTGGGACGGAGGAGGATTGCCGAGCGCATTAATCACTCCCTGTGTCTTAGAAGTGAATGGAGTGGTGGTCTGGGTACCCTAGCCACCCTGCCAGGTAGGAAGCTCGGAGGTACAGAGGTACTGCGGACAGAGACGGGACACGTTGCGATTATTTTCACACGCATGAACAACACACGTGTGAATACTCCAGTGGCGTGTAAGATGTCCGGATTACACGTGTGGTACGGAGCGCGGATACGCCCTTGTAAATGAGCCCTTAGAAGCGGCCCTTTGAAGGTCACCAGAATGTAGATGTGGCCCTCAGTGAAAATGAGTTTTCCACCCCTGCTCTAATGCGTACGGGCGCCTACAGAATATGTTATACCACGGGCAGATATATGGGGCCCCGAGGTCAATGTGAGCGCTATAACAGATGCACACTTACCAATCCCGGGCTCTTAGGTCATTTTCATTACATTCCAGTACCACCTCAGGGTATGGAGGGTCTTCCATAGACATGTAGATGTCCGGCCCGTTATGCCGAATGCCTCTGACGGTGGACAGCCTAAAAATTTGCTCCACTCTAAATAAGTTGTCCTATGGAGAGGCTGCGGACGCTGACCCGCCTCACGTTCCTCCATCATGGCTTCTCTGTCATCTGTAGCAGGCGCCACAACCTCTTCAGGTCCACGGCTGCTGGCACGGCTACCTGAAAGGTGTGCGCTCAGCCTACCTCTCTGAGGATCGATGCATGCACCTATCCTCCCTGTCCCTGACCAATCTGGATGGGCTCCTTCCCATTTAAGGCACGCTCCCCCAATAGGCCACAACAATTGGACGCCCAGAGTGCTAATGTGTTATAGTGTTTGTCTGCCCTCCTGGTTATGATCCATGCCTGTTCCACTCTGCTTTCCTAGCTCCTCCGCTCCTGACCTCCTCTTGTTTATTGACTAGGTCTACTCTGCCTGCCCTGAACCTGGACCTAATTCATTGTTCCGAAAGTATTCCGCCTGTCCTAACCTTGCGTCTGTTCCATGACCCGCCTTGTCTAGACCCTCTGGTACCACGTTACGGTAAACCTGACCAAATTATATCAGCTGCCCCTTAACTGAGACTATTTCTGGGGTAACGGTGTGGGGTATCCTGCAGCATGGACCCGATCCTGATTGGTAGGGTAATAGGTTGAAAACCGGGTACCTTAGGCACATTCCCTTGGATCTAGCCAAATCGGTATCGAGGCACAACAAATTCACATCCGTGGCTGGGACGTAATCTCTGCTTCTTAGAAAGGTTACCTAACAATAAACGGATCACGGTACTCCTCCTTTTAGAGGGATCTAGTGAGGTTCGAGGGGATCCTTCCAATACCATCTCATGATGAGTAATGGAGCATTAAAGGGGTTTCCCAGACCCCGTCCACTGTCATTGATTTCAATGAGAGCTGCGCCCGTAATTACAAATGTCGGCCACTACACATGGGTCGGAGCAGCGGCTTCTGCTCCACCCTGGTGTATCCCAGCACTGACAGTGGCCGCTGCCTGGAAAACCGATTTAACATCATTCTTAGAAATCCCAAACCTTTCTTCTGGACTGTGTACTTCTTAATCAAATAAAAAGTCTCCCACAAACCTTCTTGTTATCCAGGATCTGCTTCACCGCCAGTCTGAAGAAAATGAACTTCTTGTAACCAAGGTGCGCAAGAGAGAAACATAAAGGGAATTGCAATTTGGAGATAAGCTGGCTATTGAAGGCGGAATGTAACTGGATCGATTTGCTCCAATACAAGGAATGACCTGATAAGATGTGGTGCAAACTTGTAAGAGGCAACTCTTAAACTAAAGGCCCGTTTACATGCAACGATTATTGCTCAAAATTTGCTCAAACGATGTCTTTTAAAGCTATAATCGTTGCGTGTAAATGCTACCATTGTTTGCTTTTTGTCCGAACGATGATTTTTAGTTGAGTCTAAAATCCACGTTCAGCCGGTGAGCTGATAGCAGGGACCGCATGCTGTGATTCCACGGGAGGGCTGATAACATTGTATTCAGCTGCAGTCCCACGGCAGAACAAAGGGTCTGTATGCAGATAGCAGACCACCTGCTGTTATCTGCATACAGCAAGGGAGGCTCATTTACATGCAAATGAAGCTAATAAGCTACTAATGGGCATTATGCAAAATGATCGCTCAAACTGTCAATCATCCAATCTTTTCAATGAATTTTGAGCGATCGTCTTTGTGTGTAAATGGGGCTTTAGACTTTTGGTGGAAAACCAGATTATATCTCCTGGAGAAGTCCCAGGGCAGCAATGCCTGTCTCTATTCTTGGCTTTGGCAGCAGCAGATTTCAGAGTCCTATGAAACTTAGTCCACGTGTCCTGAATATTGTGACAGATACACAGAATAGAAGACTCCAGAGAGGGGACCGAGGGATAGTCAGATGTCATCCATGGATAGTCCCGAAGGATAACTTCCTAGAACACTCGGGAACATGGCTGCCGTGGGCAAATTCAGGCAGTAACCCCGGTGAGCGTTCATGTACAGGGGGCCCAAAAGTCTACATTCTTTCACTTTTTTTTACATTTTATTATGTTATGCAAATTAAAAAAAAAATCACATTTTCCCCTCATTCTGCACTCAATACCCCATAATCACAAAGTGACAACAGAATGTTAGAAATCTCTGGGGTCTCCCATTTCTTTTTATCATCTTTGAGATGTTTCTGCACCTTGATTGGAGACACCTGTGGTAAATTCATTTGATCAAACATCATTTTAAAAGACAACCCCCTCCCCCGTCTATATAAGGTCTCACCGCTCACAATACATATCAGAGCCAAAACCAGGCCATGATAAAAAAGATCTGCCTGTAGAGCTCAGAGAGGATTGTATGGAGGCGCAGATCTGGAGAAACTGCAAAAACATTGCTGCCCTGAAAGTTCCCAGGAGCCCAGCGGCCTCCATAATATTAACATGGAAGAACAACAACCAGGACTCTTCCCAGAGCTGCCGACCCACCAAAATAAAGGACACAACGCTTCTCGCTCAAAATTCGTGCACAAGTCGTTCCTAGTTTTCTAGAATTGAGTGATGAACTCTTATCAGCAGTGCAGGCTGTTATCACAGTCGGCAGCGCTGATAAGATTCTTACAGCCCGTGTCCTGCTGGTAGTTCACAGCGGGACGCGAGCTGTAAGCACAGAGAACAGTGCAGCTGTTTGCTTATGCAGTACAGCTGTATTATTCGTCGAGCGATACTGGCGGTGTCCCGCTCTGCCTGCATAACTCTTAAGTAGCTACTATAGACTATGCAAAGATGATTGCTCAAAACTGTCGTTTGAGTGATCATCTTTCAGTGTAAATGGGGTCCAAGTCATCGGGAGAGCCTTGGTAGAGAGAAGTGACCAAGAACCCAGTGGTCACTCTGGCTGAGCTCCAAAGATCCTGTGTGCAAGGGAGAGGAAAGTCCAGAAGGTCAACCATCACCGTAGTACTTCACCAATCTGGGCTTTATGGCAGAGCGGCCAGAAAGAAGCCTCCTCAGTAAGACAGATGGAAGCCGCCTGGAGTTACCAAAAAGCATCTAAAAGACCCCAGACTGCGAGAAACAAGATTGTCTGGTGAGCAAACCTTGTGGCATCAGACCCAACAATGCTGGAGGCTGTCATCGCTACCAGAGGTGCTTCAACCAAGTACGGGGTGTGAACACTTGGGTCAATTACAAATGGTTCTTTTTTATTTTTAAAAATCTGCAAAGATCTCAAAGATTCTGTTGTCATTATGGGGGCCGAGTGCAGAATGACGGGGAAACATGAATCTTTTTTATTTACATAGGACCACAACATAAGAAAAAGGGTCTGAAGTCTTTGCGGAGCCGCTGTAGGTATGAAGAAATTGCTGTAGAGCGTGATTGATCTGCTTTGTTGGATCATTACTGTGTGAATGATGAGCAGATGAGAAGTCCAACACCCCAGAGCTTCGAACAAGCTCCCCAGAATGTACAGGCTGATTGCACTTTACTATCCAAAACAATGTGGGTAAAAATCTTGAAGAACAGCCAATCGAGGGGCACAAGGTCAGGTCAGCTCTGGACTAGGAGTCCTTTGGAATAAGCAGAGGTTGGAGAAGGCTTGGTGGAACTAATCAGGAGGACGTGAACTGCGCACATTTAGTATAAGATGCAACGGAGTCTCCAAAAAAAGTACAAAAGGAATTTTGTAGCCAGAAGTTCTTGGGAAAACTTTTTCGTGCCACAAAGAACTTCTTTGAAAACAAACCACATGGACAACAATGTGGTCTCCTCAGACTCCGGAGACAGCTCTGCACAAACTCCCACTGAAGACCTCAACGTCCAGGAAGAATGGCCTGTTGGAACCTGGATAATGGAGAACCAGAGCGGAGAGGAAATAAGACGTGAGTCGGTTGAAGGCCTGTGTAGGAGTTCATCCAGTTGTGGGTATTCCTTCCCCAGTGAGGGCTTTGAATGGTGCAACGACTTATCAATAATGATAACCTTTAGTTGTATGGCACCAACTTATTCCGCAGCGCTTTCGAGACACATGGGGATACAAACAATACGAAAATTACAAGTTACATGTGGTATTCAATTATTTGGAAACAAAGGGGGTGAGGGTGATACAGAAGGTACAGGGGCAGCGGTGGAGCAAGGGGTAACACAGCAATGCGACGATAACGTGATATACTGGTTTTGGGACACAAACGGGGTGCGGGTAGTACAGGAAGTGCGGGGCAGGAAGTGTCCATGATAGGCAAAAGTGGAAAGCCATAGCGAGGGGCAGGGAGCATATTGTGGAGATTGGGGACTAGATCAGGAGGTTTGGCATGCTACTTTGAAGAGGTGCATCTTTAAGGTATGTCTGAATTTCTGTGCATCCGGAATTGTCCGGACGTTTTGGGGTAGAGCGTTCCAGAGGATCGGTGCTGCTCTAGAGAAGGCGATCATGTGAGGTTCATATTAGAGGGGTGTTTAGTCTGAGTGTGTTAGCAGATCGGAGCGTACCCAGCCCGGGTGGTATACGGACAGGAGGGAATAGTTCTGGATGACATGACGGTAATAAATTGTGAAGCCAAGAACATTTTGGAGGGTTTTAAGTCCTACTGGTTATGGCCGATTTTCGACAGTGAAGATTTTTCGTGGGTTGGTTTGCAACCTTCCAGGAAAGAAGAAAGATTTCTCCAGCTTATCATACAGAGTAAGACTGAAGAACATGGTACTTCAGGTTATGAGTGTAGTAGATCAAGACATTGTGCAGATGCCCGAGAACATATTGATACAGGATATTCCCAGAAGATTTTATTCACAAAGTGCTGAAAGACCGCAGGAACATTGGAAAGTACATCACCAGGTGCTCATAGTGGCCACCGCAGGTATCGAATGCCGTATTCCACTCATCATTACCCTTCTTATTCCAGATCAGGCATGACGAAAGTCTAGTTTGATGAAGACATAAGCTTCTATGATCCAATGGAAAGCTCCTAGATGAGTGGTGATGGGTATCAATCCTGCACTGTTATTGTACTCAGAAACCACAGTCTATGCACAGTCTTAAGGAACCATCTTCATGAAGAAGACACCTGCACCAACGGGAGAGAGGGAATGTTGGATGAAACTTTTCACCAGGTTTTCCTGGTTATAGGTAGTCACAACTTCCGATTCAGGGAAGGACAGAGGACATACTCTACCCCTTGGCAGATTGCTACTCAGGATGAAGGGGATGGCTCAGTCAAAGGAGCGAAGAGGAGGCAGTGTCTCTGCTTTTTGTTTAGAAAACACATCAGCAATGTCTGTATGGTGAAGATGTGGAGAATGTGAAGACTGGCTGAGAACACTTCTCGAGACAATTTCATAAACAGTATGAACCCCATAGGGCAGTCAGGTCAGGCGACCCATCAATAGTCAGTACCAGGATAGTATAACCAGCACCCTCTGCTCAGAGGAGCTGGTTTAGATAACCAAAGTTACCGATTGGCCCGCTGGGCTGCCCATAACCCCAGCCAGCCAATTAAAAACAAGCAGCTATTAAAGGGGTTGTCCCGAGGCAGCAAGTGGGTCTGTACACTTCTGCATGGCCATAATAATGCACTTTGTAATGTACATTGTGCATTAATTATGAGCCATGCAGAAGTTATAAAAAGTTTTATACTTACCTGTTCCGTTGCTGGCGTCCTCGTCTCCATGGTGCCGACTAATTTTCGCCCTCCGATGGCCAAATTAGCCGCGCTTGCGCAGTCCGGGTCTTCTGCAGTCTTCTATGGGGCTCCGTGTAGCTCCGTGTAGCTCCGCCCCGTCACGTGCCGATTCCAGCCAATCAGGAGGCTGGAATCGGCAGTGGACCGCACAGAAGAGCTGCGGTCCACGGAGGAAGAGGCCATCTTCAGCGGTGAGTAGAGAAGTCACCGGAGCGCGGGGATTCAGGTAAGCGCTCCGGTGAGCTTTCTTTACCTCCCTGCATCGGGGTTGTCTCGCGCCGAACGGGGGGGGGGTTGAAAAAAAAAAAAACCCGTTTCGGCGCGGGACAACCCCTTTAACTCCTCAGCATTGAATGACAATGAGCATACACCGACATCACATGGGCCAGGTCTGACGAATCCAGTGGCACCGTGACAGCAAGACTCACTGAAGACCAGTTAGACCTTATACTTCACACAGCTGAGGGTTTGACACAATTGTATCAGTCTAACCCTAAACACATCAACACAGACTTCTCTCCTGTTAGTTTGTTACAGTGTATCAGTCTGGAATTCAGAGGATTCTCTGGGTAGGATACAAGAAGCAAAGTGTCTGTACTTGTATTGTTGTAATTCACTGACTGTGAGCAGAGATTTTGGAAATGATCCTACAATGAATGTCTATATAAAAATAGAAAAACCCGTTCACGTAGCTGCACCCCGGTGAGTCACGGCACGCTTCCTGGTCCCTGGATACTTATGAATGGTGCTGGCGGTTTGTTGTAGGTGGATGACGGCATCGCCTGTCAATTCAGGCAACTGAATATTCATCAGCGGAGGAACGAGCTGACTGTGCGATTACCATCCTGAGACTGCAACTTAGATCTGAAGCTCTGGTGAGCGGGGCCATCGTATCATTATATCGTTAGAAGGGCGTGGAAAGCCGCAGCATGTCCTGCTTTGGTATGTAATACACACCAATGAAGGATATGGGGATTTAATATGCGCAGCAAATACAAATGTAACTCGGCCCGATTTTGTGCACGTGCGAATTCCTTTGCACTGCCGCTTTATGTCAAAAACGCCTCGCATCACTCCAGGGAAGCAACGCCAGAGGATCGGCAACTGTTTCCCATTGTTTTCAATGGGAAACCTCACATTGCACTCACGTGGACCTTTTTTGCTGGCCCCATTGAAAACAATTGACAAGGTGTTCCGAAGGAACGGCCAAGGATAGGACATGCCGCAAAAAAAATGGCCCCCATATTCATGCAAGATTTGTTCGTCTTGCAATGCACAAATCGCACACGATTTTCTTGGCCGTGTGAAAGCATCCTGAGCCCTCAGCCGAGAGATTTTAGCTTGTATCAGTAGATAGCTATTATAACAAGGTATGTGGGAATCCTGCCCTAGTGTAGAGTACAAAGTACAATATACTATACATAGGTCAAAAAATTGGATAGAAAAGCTCCACCTGGTGGTTGTAAAGGTTACAACAACCAAATCTGTAATAGAATATACAGTACATGAATAACCACTTTATTAGAGTTCTAGCCCTCTCATGATTGGTGCTTCCCTGAATGGATATTCCCCCCGTGACCCCGGAGCATAAAATCACAGGACAAGTTTTCCTTGGATCAGTTTCAATGTGAATCCACATTAGATGGGAAAGTCCAGCGATCGGAGCGACTTCAGACGAGGCCGGTCATCGATGCTAGACTAGCCGGGGTCTGGTGCAACAGTATGGAGAGTATACTGAGAATGGCGCGATCCAGCGAAAGGGGATCCTGTGAACGGCAGCAACTCGTCACTGAAAGGGGTCAGAGGAGGATGTCAGGA
Source organism: Eleutherodactylus coqui (assembly GCA_035609135.1). NCBI lineage: Eukaryota > Metazoa > Chordata > Amphibia > Anura > Eleutherodactylidae > Eleutherodactylus > Eleutherodactylus coqui. Next base: position 139,458,326 of record CM069415.1, read on the forward strand.
ATCGTTCTAACCAACAGGCTGCAGAGTCAGGAGCAGCCGAATACAACGCTGGGGCTCCAACTAATATGTCTGAATGCCCAACTCACCATTCCTCAGTACGGATGGCTATAACCGTCTAGCGCCATTGTGTCTAAGAGAAACAGAAAGGCGAGACTCCAGCGGACAAAAGAGCGCAAAACTTGTATCACTGAGCAGCGGAAAAACATCTCCTGGTCAGATGGATCCAGATTTCTGTTGCTGATGGGAGGGCAGAATTTGGCGCAAGCAGCATGAATTGCTGACCCCTTCCTGTCCAGCTGGTGCAGTAATGGTGTGGGGAAGATGTTCTTGGTGCACCCTGGGTCCTCTGATACCTGTGTGCATGGTCACCACAACAAATTACTGCTGTCCTGAAGGTCAAAGGAGGTCGAACGCACTAATGACCATTCAGCGGTCCGTCCGTCTCCTTTGCCTCTTATATCTATACCGCGCAGTTCCGTCACGTAGTCCATGGATACAGAGAATGTGACTATAAATGTGATGATACATGATATAATATTACGCCGTGAGATCTCGTATAACCAGTTCATGGTCATGTGATCACATACGTTGCAGGAATCTGTGGAATGGCTCAGTATCTGTATGACACATCTGTATGACCGTGATATTTATAATATCAGGGCCGGGGAGGATATAATATCCATGCCGCCGCTCCACAGTGACCTCCCCTGCTCTCCGCAGCAACAAAAGTCACGATGCAATGAAAATCAATCCACATGACTCACAGTGTGCAGCTGCCGACTACTACAGTGGGGATTCGTCACTTGTAGAAGTGGGACAGTCCTGGATTTGGGGACTGCCCCTGTGTCCCCCCTCCTACAGTTGGGCCCTGTTATGACCTCTATCTGATATACACACTAATGTTTTAGATTCCACATAGTTTTTCAAATTTTTTGATTTTTTTAACAATTTTCGATGTCACATCCCTATTTAAAAATTGCTAAAATCCTGCAGTTCTCACACCGACCACTAGGCCTAATAATAGTCTAACACTTCCTGTTCTGTAGAGAAAACTTCTCAGCTGTCATCTTATTATCATCACAGGATTATACTGAGAGGTGACACCTATATATAGCTAACGCAGGATCCTCCATTCACAATAGGTGATGTCACAGCTCACCTCCTCCCCCTCCCTGAACAGGTCACAGAGCATGCATATAACACTCTTCCATAAAAGTCTATAGGTGATCGTCACATCTCTCCTCCTCCCCTTCTCCGCACAAGTCACAGAGTATGCCCACAACTCCCATAGAAGTCTATACTTGATGAACACAGCTCACCTCCTCCCCCTCTCTGAACAGGTCACAGAGCAGGCACACAACACTCTTCCATAGAAGTCAATGAGTCCTCTCCTTCTCACTGTGTCTATGGTTCATGAGGCTGCTATAATAATATCTCTAAGGGTCCTTTCCACTGATGAGGAAATCGCGTGTTCTTCGTGCGACGCGAGAGCGAGTGAGAACGTATCATAGTGAAACCAATGAATTTCAGTGGTTTCATTCTCATGTGTGATGTTTTCCCTCCAGTGATGCTGCGTGAAAAAAAATCGCAGCATGCCCATTCTTTATCAATATCGCCATTATTTTCAATGGGGACGATTACAGGGAATCGCTATCCCCTGCTGCTGTGATTCCTTGGATGTGATTCCCTCACATCCAGGGGCTTCACCTTGTTGTCAATGGGGCCGGCGGCAGCAACGCCGGCCCCATTGACTACATGGGGAGAACATCATGCTCCTCTGCCACTGCTGTCACAGTGATGAGGGGACTCCCTGTGGGGATGAAGGAATCCCCTGCCGCTGCTGTCACAGCTGTGGCAGAGGATCGCGATCTTCTCCCATTGCTTTCAGAGCCGGCCCTGCTGCAGCCCCATTGAAAACAATGGGATGAAGGGAACCCATACAGGGATGTGAGACTATTTTCACATGAAAACACCCCGCATCCAGGGGTTTTCCATGGATTGCAAGAGCGATATCGGGCTGTGAATCATCTCGCCAGTGTGCATGAGGCAAATGCTGTTAACTGCACCTCAGGCAAGATGGCCGCCCCCATAGTCCCTCTGAGCCCCTCACCTATCCCAAGAATGGAGGGCCTGTGTCCCCCAAATGAATGGATCAGCATTAGAGATGAGCGAGTATACTCTGTAAAGGCAATTGCTTGAGCGAGCATTGCTTTTAGCGAGTATCTCCCCACTCGAGACTGAAGGTTCGGGTGCCAGCGTGGGGAAGCGGTGAGTAGCGGCTGTCAGCAGGAGGGAGCGGGGGGGAGAGAGGGAGAGAGAGATCTCCCCTCCATTCCTCACCGCTCTCCCCCGCAGCTCCGTGCCCCCCGCTGGCACCCGAACCTTCAGTCTCGAGCAGGCAGGTACTCGCTAAAGGCAATGCTCGCTCGAGCAATTGCCTTTAGCAAGTATACTCGCTCATCCCTAATCAGCATCATGCATGCTCGACTCCTACTCCATTCAATCTCCACGTCACCATGGGGGGTGCAGTAAAGAGGAGTGGGGGACACGGGATCCCCTGTTCTCAGGATCGGTGGGGATCTCAGCGCTGAACCCCCACCAATCAGACACCCATCATAAGCATAGGTCAATTTGGGGAATATCCCTTTAAATTGCATCATTGCTTTAGGATTCTGTTTTCCTGCTCCATTATGGCTGAATGGAACAGTCATGTGACAGAGCCGAGCGGACCCCAATGACTATCATAGGGTCCCTTCTGTTTGCAGCAGACCTTTCATCATTATGCAGGATAAGAAGCTCTAAGGGCGCGATGTGTTCATAATACCCAGTGAGTGAATCCTAGGAAGGTCCATTGATTTCTTTGTACCCTTCACATTTGCGTATAATATGCGCAATTTATTGCATATTACACGTGATAGAGCCCTATTGTTCTATGGGTGCGTAATAAATTACATAGTGTATGTGCAGCATTAGCGTCGCTAAGTGACAGAGCAGGATATAAAAAAAAACAGAGGCAGCCTGCGGATGACAGTGTGAGCAAGATACTCTGCCATCCGCAGTCCATAACCGCTGCCATACACAACGCAACGCCGGCTCACACAGGGGTAAAACGCTGCGTTGTTCAACCTAGGGGCTTATTCACACGGCCGTTGACGTTTTTACATGCGCCCGTCGGCGCCGTAAAAACGCGTAAATGGGCGCACAAAGCTAACGCTTGTGGCCCGTTCAGATGGCCCGAGCCTGGCGCATATATGCCTAGCCTGCAATGCCATTGGGCAGGGGGAGACAGTTTAGCTCTGCTGAGCTGTCTCCCCCTTACCTCCCCCTCGCCGGCTCTCTGCAAGGGGAGGAGGCGGGAGATGGGGGGGGTCTAGTTTGCTAAACTCCCGCCCCTTGTCAAAGCCAGCAATACCATAGGAGTGGGTGGGCGGAGTTGGGGATTAGCTCCGCCCCATCCCTCCTCCTTCCATTGCAAACAGCCGGCAAGGGGTGGAGAGGAAGAGGGAAAGGGGTGGAAGCTAAACTCGCTCCCACCTCCCTTCTCCGGCTCCCATAGGAGTCTATGCACCCGGCGGCAGCATAAAAGTGCCCAGCCGAAATGCGCTATTTTGGCCCGCCGAGCGCTTTTACGCCGCGGAAATACGCCCATGTGCACTGATGCATTGTAAACCAGCGTATATTGGCTGGGTGTGAAAACCCGGCCGATATACGCCCATGTGAATCCAGCCTAAGGGCTAATGCCCACAGACGGAGTTATGCCGCGTTCTCCGCGGCGGAATAACGCAGCTATTATGTTGTATTGAAGCCAGTAGCTCAGTCCTCACATGCTGGATTCTGTCACAGATTTACGCTGCGGGAGAAAAATTGCGACATGTTCTATTTTACTGCGTTTTTCCGCGGCGGGAGGTCTCTATTAACCCCTTAACGACGGCCCCATCGGGAAACTACGTCCTCAGAAAGTGGGCCTTAATCCTAGAGGACGTAGTTTTATGCATCCTCTTTGGATTGATGCCCACTGGCCTGAGGACGTGACAGCTCCATGCTCTCGGTGCCCGCAGGTAGCCGACAGCATGGAGCTGTCATCCCAGGATGCGGGAAGTCCCCCCCGGCATTGCGATCGGCGCTATAAAATGAATAGCGCCGATCGCAAAAAAGTAAATAAAACAGTGTAAAAAAGTAGTAATTCAGCTGCTATGATGGATCGGATCCATCACGGCAGCTGAAAATACTCACACGGCTTGTCGGCGGTGTCCCCCGGAGATCTGGTCCTCCCGGACCCGCCGGCGGCCTTCTGCGCATGCGCGCCTGACGATGACGTCACGCGCACGCGCAGAAGCCCGGGTGTCCCCGGCAAATTTAAAATCTCCTGGCTCCCGGCTCCTGAAGGTAGCCGGGAACCAGGAGGTGTTACCGGGGACCACTGTGAGCGGTCCCCGGGCCCGCGATCACCGTTATCCATTGCGATAGCGGTGATCGCGAAAAAGTTTAAAAAGTAAAACAAAAGTAAAGTTTCACCTCCCCTCATGGATCGGATCCATGAGGGGAGGTGAAGATACTCACCCCCGGTCCTCTGCGATGTCCCGGGACCCGAAATCCCCGTCTGCGCATGCGCGCCCGATGATTGACATCGGGCGCGTGCACAGAGGGGCTCGAGCCCCGGGAAATTCAAAATTGCTCTGCTCCTGGCTGCCATGTGTAGCCAAGAGCAGAGGGATGTCACCAGGGACATGATCACTGTCATCCAATGGATGACAGTGATCATGTAAAGTAAAAAAAAAAGTGCAAAAAGTAAAAAAATAAAAATAAAAAAAGGGGTAAAAGGTAAAAAAAAAAAAGTGCAAAAAGTAAAAAAAAAGTTTTGAAAAGTTAAAAAAAGCTTGCGTTTCATCTCCCCCCACGGATCATATCCGTGGGGGGAGGATGAAATGACGTACCTAAAGCCTGCGGATTTATCCGCGGACCTCAACCCAGCTTCTGCGCACGCGCTCGTCACCAATGTGGCAGGCGCATGCGCAAAAGCCGTGGTTTTTTAAAATCTCCCTGCTCCTGGCTACAAAACTTAGCCGAGAGCCTGGAGATTTCACGGAGAGCCGCGGTGAGCGGTTCCTGATCACGTATTCGCCGTTATCCAAAGAATAATGGCGATCACGTAAAAGTTAAAAAAAGGTGAAGCTTCATCTCCCCTCACTGATGCGATCGGTGAGAGGAGATAAAAATTTTTACCGGAGGCCTCCGTATTTGCACCCCGATGCAATCTTCTTCTGTGAACTTTCCCGGATTCTGCGCATGCGACCGCTGGCAAAACACCGGACACATGCGCAGGAGTCGGGGAGCCCAGGAAACTTAATATCTCCTTGCTCTCGGCGACCATCGGTTGCCGAGAGCCTGGAGCAGTGACGGGTGGCCTCGTTGAGCGGTCCCCGGTCACGTGAAAAAATGGTAGCGATCTACCTTTGGCCGGTCTCACATGACCGGATAGGAATTACGGATTCCGCATGCGTTTGATTAGCGGTAATACGCAGATCAATCGCATTGGATTACACAATTCCGCTCACATTAGCGGGTTGGAATTGCGTAATCCACTCGCAGAAAAGAGAACGCAGCAGGTTCTATTTTACCGCGGATATCCGCAACATAGAGCCCATTGTGCTCCATGGTCGTGGATATACCCGCAGCCCATACGCAACTACGTTGTATACGGGCTGCGGGTACCCGCGTCATCGCTAAGCGACGGTGCGGGAAATACAAACAACAAAAAAAAAAGTGTACTGCGCATGACCGCCCGTGTAAGTACGCAGTTATGCGCAGTACATTACGCGGCCGTACGCAGGGTCATAGCCGGGCTCACAGATGGGATCCACCTACGGCTGTGTGAGCCCGGCGTTATTCAGACCGCTACCTGTAATACGCAATTTACAAGAAGCCCCGGGAACGCTCGCCTTCCTGCAGTTCCAGGAGCAGCTTGTTGAGCGCCTTCTGTGTGAGACCGCCGCACCTCATCAAGCTTACGGAGACTCACGGAACGCCACTTTTTACACTCCATACCCGCTACTGAGGTCACGAAATACCCCCAAAAAGCATGAGAGGAGGGGGGATACCCGGTTTTATTGCCCCATGTGCCCATCCCAACCAGCCTCCATAATTACCCGTCTTTGGAAATACTACACAGTTCACATTATCACTTTTATCTAAGATTTGGGGAACGCCGAAAAGGGCGTGGAGGGGGGGGATTTTAGGGAGTCAATTTTTATTCCGTACAAATGAGCAATGGGGCCTGGAATGTATTCAGTTATGCCCTGCAATCCAACTGGTGTTCCCTCCATTACAGGCCTTGCCATGTTTCCTGTAAGTAGATTAGGGCCACAATGGGTATGTTTTTGAACACGGGACAAACGGGGGTATCCATTTGGGGTGAACGTCTTCATTCCTATGTAAACTGTACAAAAAAAAAAGTTTTTAAATTGACAAAATTGCCAAAAAAATGAAAATTGTAATTTTTTTCTTCTGCTTTGCTGAAATTTATTCAAATACTGTGTGGTCAAAATACGCAGTACACCCCTAGATGAATTTGTTAAGGGGTCTAGTTTTTAAAATGGGGATATTTGTGGGGGTCTTTATAGTTTTGGACGCTCAATGACTCTATAAGTGGGCAATGGGGCCTGGAATTTATTCCGTTGTACCCTAAAATCCAACGGGTGCTCCTTCCATTATAGGTCTAGCCATGCGTCCTTTAAGTAGATTAGGGCCACAAGGGGTATGGTTCTGAACACGGGACAAACAGGGGTATCCATTTTGGGGTGAAAGTCTTCATCCCTATGTGTGCTGTACAAAAAAAACTGTTTTTAAATTGATACAACTGCCAATAAAATGAAAATTGTAATTTTTTTCCTACTGCTTTGCTTAGATTTATTCAAAAATTGTAGGGTAAAAATACACAGTACACCCCTAGATAAATTAGGGGGTCTAGTTTTCAAAATGGGATCATTTGTAGGGGTTCTCTGTCGTTTTGGCCGCTCAAGGGCTCTACAAGTGTGCAATGGGGCCTAAATCACCTTCATGCTAAATTTCTGTTCTGAAAGCCACCGACTACTCCTTTCATTTTGGGCCCCGTTGTGCATCCAGAAAAAAGATTAGGGCCACAATGAGTATGTCTCTGAACACGGGACAAACAGGGGTATCTAGTTTGGGGTGCAAGTCTTCATTCATGTGTGTGCTGTACCAAAAAAGCAGTTTTTAAAACGACAGAATTGCCAAAAAAACGAAAATCACAATTTTTTCCTTTTGCTTTGCTTCAATTCATTCAAAAACTGTGGGTTCAAAATGGGCAGTACACCCCTAGATAAATTCATTAAGGGGTCTAGTTTTCAAAATAGGGTCACTTGTGGGGGTTCTCTTTGATTTTGGCCGCTCAAGAGCTCTACAAAAGTGCTATGGGCCTAAAACTCCTTCAAGGAAAATCTATGTTCTTAAAGCCACCGACTACTCCTTTCGTTTTGGGCCCCATTGTGCATCCAGACATAAGATTAGGGCCACAATGGGTATATCTCTGAACACGGGAGAAACAGGGGTATCCATTTTGGGATAAAAGGCTTCATTCATGCGTGTGCTGTACAAAAAAAGCTGTTTTTAAAATGACAGAATTGACAAAAAAATGAAAATCACAATTTTTTCCTTTTGCTTGGCTTGAATTCATTCAAAAACTGTGGGGTCAAAATGGTCAGTACACCCCTAGATAAATTCGTTAAGGGGTCTAGTTTTCAAAATGGGGTCACTTGTGGGGGTTCTCTTTGGTTTTGGCCACTCAAGAGCTCTACAAAAGTGCTATGGGACCTAAAACGCCTTCAAGCAAAATTTATGTTCTGAAAGACACCGACTACTCCTTTCATTTTGGCTCCCGTTATGCATCCAGACATAAGATTAGGGCCACAATGGGTATGTTTCTGAACACGGGAGAAACGGGGGTATCCATTTTGGTGTGTAAATCCTCATTTTCATGGGCTCTATAGGAAAAAAATATGTCTTTAAAATGACATATTTGCAAAAATATGAAATTTTATTTTTTGTCCCCTAAATTGAACTAATTCCTGAAAAGAACTGGTGGGGTCAAAATACTCATGACCCCCCTCAGTGAATACACTAAGGGGTGTAGTTTTTAAAATGGGGTCATTTGTGGGGGTATCTATTATTCTGACACTTATGAGCCTCTGCAAACTTGGCTTGGTGCAGGAAAACAAAGTGCTCCTCAAAATGCTGAAAAGTAATGTTAAATTTGTACGTCCTCTAAATGGTTAAAAAAAACACAAAAGTTTTTCAAGTGTGCATTCAGAATAAAGTAAACAGATGGAAATACATATCTTATCAAAAATTTGTACAGTATGTTTGGACATATTTGAGATATTACGGTTGAAAATGTGAAAAAATGACAATTTTTTCAAAATTTTTCCAATATTGGTACTTTTAATAAATATACACAAATTATATCGGTCTCTTTTTACAATCTAAATGAAGTACAACATGTGGCGAAAAAACAATGTCAGAATCACTGGGATATGTAAAGCCTTTACGGAGTTATGCCACGTTGAACGACACATGTCAGATTTCCAAAATTTGGCTCCGTCACTAAGGCGCAAACAGGCTTCGTCACTAAGGGGTTAATATAGTATTAATGAAGACCGTGGAAAAACATGGTAAAAAGCACGTTTTTTCGTGATCGCCAGCGGGGACTTTTGTATATCTCCGCAGGATTACAGCGGTGTAAAACTGCGGGCGTATCCTGCTCCGTCCGTGGGCATGAGCCCTAATACTGGTGTGAAGAGGGCATCACCTACACTGATACATTGTAACAAAGTCCCAGGACAGAGCGCTGTGATGTGCTGAGTTGATGTTTAGCTAAAATACAATTGTAGCAAACACTCAGCTGTGAGAAACTGAGACTCAGGCTACGTTCCCACGAGCGTATATCGGCCGCCGTTTTCACGGCTGGCCGATATACGCTACAATCTGTGAACTGTCGCACAAATCTAACGTCGAGGTCGCCATGCCGTTGCCCCTTTCTCCCCCCCCCCTCACCTCCTCTCTCCTCCCCCCTGTCTGATTGGAATGGGAGGGGGTGGGATGGGGGCGGAGCTAAGCGCGGCCACATCCCGCCTCCTCCCATTGCTGGCTGTGGACAAGGGGTGGGGAGGGGGTGAGAATTTAGCTCCACCCCTTCTAAACTCCACCCCTGCTAAACTTTCACCTCTCTTCTCCGGCCGCTGTCCTTGGCTCCCATAGGAGCCCATGCAGCGGCCGACGTATTCCAGCCTGGAAGATAGTTCCAGGACTATCTTTTGGGCCTGACATAAAAACGCCCGGCACTTTATTGGCCGGCCGGGCGCTGTTAAGTCTCAGGAATACGGCCATGTGATCTGATGCATTGGAATCCAAAGCATTAAATCACAGCGTATATCAGCGGGCCGTGAAAACGGTGGGCTGATATACGCTTGTATGAAAGAGGCCTCAGGGTGGACACCCACTTGCGTTTTTCTTGCGCGTTTTTTTCATGTGATATCGCTGCATTTTTATAACGTGAATGTCAATGGGACTTTTTAATGTTAAAAAACGCAACTTGCGTTTTTGGTGCGTTTTTAACATTAGAAAGTCCCATTAACAATTGAAAAAAAAAACTGCAGCGAATTCGCAGCAGAAAAAAGACGCTAGTGGGTTGTCACCCTGAGGGCGCATTCAGACGAATATTAGAGATGAGCGAGCACCAAAATGCTCGGGTGCTCGTTACTCGGGACGAGATTATCGCGATGCTCGAGGGTTCGTTTCGAACAACGAACCCCATTGAAGTCAATGGGTGACCCGAGCATTTTTGTATTTCGCCGATGCTCGCTAAGGTTTTCATTTGTGAAAATCTGGGAAATTCAGGAAAGTGATGGGAATGACACAGCAACGGATAGGGCAGGCGAGGGGCTACATGGTGGGCTGCATCTCAAGTTCACAGGTCCCACTATTAAGCCACAATACCGGCAAGAGTGGGGCCCCCCCCCCAACAACTTTTACTTCTGAAAAACCCTCCTTAGCAAGGCATACCTTAGCTGAGCACCACACTACCTCCAACAAAGCACAATCACTGCCTGCATGACACTCCGCTGCCACTTCTCCTGGGTAACATGCTGCCCAACCGCCCATTTCAGTAATAGTAGCAGTCAGGACAGGCCCCAGTAACAATTCCAAAGCAGCAGTATAGGGGGAGCACAGTATTAGTTCCATTTCAGTAATAGTAGCAGTCAAGACAGGCCCCAGTAACATATCAGGGGCCTACACCTACCCCTCAGCATGCTGTATTACCAGTAGCGCAGAAACAGAACGCTGTAATTAAATGTGCCGCTTATTGGCCTGTGGTTGGAGGCTGACTTCGCTTACGGAACGCACAGCAGAGCCAGGAAACAATTTCGCGCACGCCTGTAGTGAGACCTAGGTGTGTATGACTGAGCTACTGGAATTCACAGGGCAGAACCAGTCAAGTGGCCAAAGCCCAGTGGTAGGCCTTAAGTATTTTGCTTCAATTTTTTAAAATGGTGAGGTGAAAAACCAGACAGACTCCGTATGCAGCGTATATATGTATACTCTTTCCCTCTGGTGGGATGACGGCGAACATGTAACGGACACAGCAGAGCCAGGAAACAATTATGCGCAAGCCTGCTGTAACGCTTAGCTGGGTAATAATGAGCAACTACTACCCCCAGCAGACACGCAGTAAACTGTACACAGTCACAGGCTTGGCTGGGTAATAATGAGCAACTACTACCCCCAGCAGACACGCAGTAAACTGTACATGGTCACAGGCTTAGCTGGGTAATAATGAGCGACTACTACCCCCAGCACACACGCAGTAAACTGAAGACTGTCACAGGCTTGGCTGGGTAATAATGAGCGACTACTACCCCCAGCAGACACGCAGTAAACTGAACACGGTCACAGGCAGCCCAAAGATTTTTTTTTCCAATTTTTTTGAAAAAGCCCACTGCCTATATAGCCAGTATACCTCTTTCCCTGTACCACTGTCCCTGCCTCACCAGTACTGCCCCTATACTCAATAAAATGACTGCAGACTGAGGACGCTATGGTCTGCACGCCCGATATACAAAAAAAAACGTGCAAAACTGCTAAAGGCAGCCTCAACAGTACTGCACACGGTCAGATGTGGCCCTAAGAAGGACCGTTGGGGTTCTTGAAGACTAAAATAACACCTAACACTCTCTCTATAGCAGCTACAGCAGGACAGCACTTTCCCTAATGTCTCTCAGCGTGCATCTGTGGCGAGCCGCAGCCGGCCCCAGTTTATATACTCGGGTGTCACCTGATCTCCCCAGCCACTCACAGCAGGGGGGTGGGATAGGGCTGGAACCTCACAGGAGGAAGTTATAATGCCTTCCCTGTGTTTCTATTGGCCAGAAAAGCGCGCAAAATTTTCTGGGAAGAAAATGGAAGTGACTCGAACACCGCGTGGTGCTCGTCTCGAGTAACGAGCATCTCGAGTACCCTAATACTGGAACGAGCATCAAGCTCGGACGAGTACGCTCGCTCATCTCTAGTGAACATATATTGGCAGGGTTTATGGGGATCTTGCATAAACACGCAGAGATATAGAGCGTTGAGATCAGCGGGTTCCGTTCTCTGCACATATATGTGTATGAGCCGGCTGTACTCTGCATACATCAGAGGCTCCAGCTGAGGCCGGCGCTGCAGATCCACCCCAAAAGTCACAACATGCCTGCTATTCTGTCAGGGAAGATGCTTGAGACTATGTCCGAAGCTGGACAGACCCCACTATAGCCAACGGGGTTCACTCAGCACCATTAACCCCTTAATGCTCCAGGGAGCATAGTTACATCATGGGCAGGGGTGCAGCTATAGGGGATACAAGGGATGCAGTTGCACCCGGGCCCAGGAGCCTTAGGGGGCCCATAAGGCCTCTCTTCCCCATATAGGGAGTCCAGTACTATGAATAAAGCATTATAGTTGGGGGCCCTGTTACAGGTTTTGCATTGGGGCCCAGAAGCTTCACGTTACGCCTCTGGTCCTGAGAGTCGGGGGTTAATCCCCATGCAACGCGGGTGCCGGCTGTTTCTTACAGCTGACCCCTGCCCACAACAGCACCACCGCTGATCGCAGCTGTTAACCCCCTAAATGCTGCAGTGAATTGTAACAACGACATTTAAATATCCCGATCAGAGTTTGGGGTCCCAAACGGCCCTTCAGCTGCCATGGCAGCCGGGGGCTTCCTGAGAGCCCGCAGGGCTGCAACTGCAGATTGCGTATGAAGCCATGTCTGTTGTGTATCTTGATAGATTGTCTGTCAGATACAATGTAATCAAACCATCGCAAGTGTAAAACAATCTATCCGGATATTTGGTATCGCTGAGCCTATAGGAGTTACACATTATTTACCCCACATGGGGAATGGAGTCAGAGAAATAAACAGCCGGTCTCCAAACATGTCATCAAAAGCCACATGTACTCCGGAATGGGACCAATAGGAACTACAGGACGGGCCGCAAAAAACGAGCCGCCGCAGAACCGCGTAGGCTGAAGAATAAACGCGTTATGGCGGCAGGAAACTAGGTTAGATTTACCAAATATATTCTACATTTTAAAACTAGTGCAGCAAAAACGAAACCAATAAACCCGGCATCGTACGCCGTAGAAACAAGATGCCCCGCCCACAAAGATGGCGGAATTTTATTTTATTTTTCCCATTTGACTCCATTTAGAATTTTTAAAAATATTTTCATATAAATTACCATTATATGTTATTACTGAAAAATACACCTCGTCCCGCAAAAACAACAGACGGCGACGCCGGTGGATGAAGAATAGAGTTGTGATTTTTTAAAAGTGGCAAGGAAAAAAAACGAAAATGAAAAAAGAAAGGTCTTCATCCTGAGGGCTTATTCTGACGTCCGTATATCGGACGGGTTATTACACCCGGCCAATATACGCTGTCTCTCTCAGCAGGGGGAGGACGGGCCGGGAGCAGTGCTCTGAGCTCCCGCCCCCTCTCCAGCCCTCGCCAATGCTGGCAATGGAAGAGACAGGGCGGAGCTAAATTCCACCCCCGCCCCGCCCCTCCCCTTACAAATAGTGAAGAGAGGGCGGGAGCTCAGTGCATTGCTCCCGGCCCATCCCCCCTTCTCCCCCTGCAGAGAGGGACGCCGTATAGCGGTCGGGTGTGATAACCCGTCCGATATACGGATGTCTGAATAAGCCCTTAAAGGGTTAAATGGGTTGTCAGGGACGTTTTCTATGATGACCTGTCCTCCAGATAGGGCAGCAACAGATGATTGGCTGATGATTGGGTTCGGCCACTTGGGATTCCTGCTTATCAGTTGATGTTCGCTGTCACAGCATAGAAAGCAGATGGCGCTGACCGTAACGCAGCAGCCCAGGTTGGTATTGCAGGTGCACCTACCATAAGGCAATACCAACCTGCGGCGCTGCGCGATCTGCTTCATGTGCTGGACATAGGGACAGGCGCCAGAAATCAGCCAATCGGCAGGATCCTGAGTGGTGGACCTACCACCAATTATCTATTGATGACCCATCTTGAGGACATCAATAGAAAAAAATCTAAAAAGTCCAGGAATCCCCTTTAATGTCTGTCATTGGATGGACGTGGCATACTGTTTTTCTGTTCTTGTGAAGAGCAGGAAGCTGGAAAGCTAAACAGAACATGAGCGCTGCTCTGAAGCTAGCCTTATAGCAGCGTTCATCACATCACCCAAAGCAGAGAGTGAAATGCACCAAGATAGAACAATGCATCTACAGCGCCACCTATTGCAAGGCAGCATTCCTGCAAGTCAATGTCAGACTTTTTGCACAAGCCTTGTAACAATGACTGGAAATTGTGACCCAAAGCCAGAATCTTCTCCATCCACAGACTGCTGTATTCGGGGTGATTGCTCCTCATCAGTGTGCAGTAGGCTTCAGGCTTGGCTAGTGAGAGGCCTATAGATGTAGGCCAGAAAGGGTATCGTTTCTCGATCGAGCATTGCCCCTAGTGAGTACCTGCCCGCTCGGGAGCAAAGATTCGGCTGCTGGCGGCGGGCGGGGAGCGGCTGGGGAGAGCGGGGAGGAACAGAGGGGAGATCTCTCTCTCCCTCTCTTCCCCCCGCCCCCCCCCTGCTCACTGCCACAACTCACCTGTCACCCTCGCCGGCACCCGAACCTCTTCTCCAGAGCGGGCAGGTACTCGCTAAGGGCAATGCCCGCTCATCTCTAATGCTGATGTTTCTACACATCGATCTGGAAATATCTGCATGATGAAAAGAAGAGGCATGCCAATTCCTGATGCAGCTTTCACATAAAAGCCACGCCGGGTGGCCACACGCAGAAGTGCCCCATTGACTGCGACTAAATCTGTGTGTGGATCCACATTCAAATCCATCCCAGAAGTCCAAGACTCAAAACGTCTGCTGTGGATTATTGTGACAAACCCATGATCGTGGATCTGCATTGTAGTTCAGCCAGTGAACGAGGCTTTCAGTTGCGGTCACATATAGCGGATCTGCATTAAAATCCGTGTCAAAATTTGCATATTTTCCATTTAGATATTCACGTGGATTTCACCCATTTATTTGAAGAGGCAAAATCCGCAGCATACATTGATGTTATAGATTTAGGATCCGCTGCGCAGTCAGTTTACGCTGTGGATTTACTGCACAGCCAGCGGATGCGATTTCTTGGAGTCTCATCCACACTGTTTTAACAGTACTTTAGGTGTTAACATATGGAAATAATAATGACCACTTCTGATTCTTGCTCAGGGGTCCACAAAGGTAGGATAATGTATAATGGGATCAGTACGGCAGAGGGAGTTGTAGTACCACAGTTTGGCCACATGATGTCCTCATATCACAGGGAAAAAATACCAACCATGCCCGATGATTGGATTGTAGCGCACAGCGGAGGTGCGTTCACATGTACCGTTTAGGGTGCCTTCACACCTGCGATAAAATAGCGCAATGCGAGAGCGAGTGGAGACGCAGAATGATGAAACCAATGATTTTCAATGGTTTTATTCCCGTTTTCGATGTTTTCACTCAGCATGTCGGCTCTGCGTTTTGCGCTTGGTTTATCGCCCATGTTTTCCCATGGTGCCTCCTTTTTATCACATCGTAACTTCATAGATTGCGTTTTTAACATTAGAAACTTCTATTGACTTTCGCCCGAGAAAATCGCGGGAACAAAGACGATCGCCCGCGTGAAGGAGCCCGCAGATTGCGTTTTTGCTGCTGTCATGACCAACCTGAGGATCGGGACAAGACGGGCTTTCTGGTTTTGCCTCCTTGCGTTTCGTCCGCCGTTGCGCCTTCTATTCCTTTTTATTTTGCTTACTCAGCAGTTTTTAGGTCTTTGTTGTTGCGCCGTTCGCTGACCGTCACGCATTATGTTACAGATTTATAGGACCCGTTATGGTCGCCGCGACATTTTATCCTGAGACTGACATCTATTTTTTAATATTCCTTTTCTTTATTTTCCATCTTTTTTATTTCATACGGTGATTTCTGATTCTGACTCTCCAGGCCTCCTGGTTGCTTTGGATTCAGCTGGACAGTCTGTGATTTGTGGGGCCGTCCTGCCATCTTGGGGAGGTGGGAGACGTGTCCCATGCCACTCCCTTCCTCGCTAGTGCCTAACACTGATCCGGTCTCCATGTATTAGCAGCAGTAACTGTATCTTCATTAATCACACAGAGCGCTATTATGTGGGGCCACAGAGAGGGGCACGGGTATTATGTGGGGCCACAGAGAGGGGCACGGGTATTATGTGGGGCCACAGAGAGGGGCACGGGTATTATGTGGGGCCACAGAGAGGGGCACGGGTATTATGTGGGGCCACAGAGAGGGGCACGGGTATTATGTGGGGCCACAGAGAGGGGCACGGGTATTATGTGGGGCCACAGAGAGGGGCACGGGTATTATGTGGGGCCACAGAGAGGGGCACGGGTATTATGTGGGCCACAGAGAGGGGCACGGGTATTATGTGGGGCCACAGAGAGGGGCACGGGTATTATGTGGGCCACAGAGAGGGGCACGGGTATTATGTGGGGCCACAGAGAGGGGCACGGGTATTATGTGGGGCCACAGAGAGGGGCACGGGTATTATGTGGGGGCACAGAGAGGGGCACGGGTATTATGTGGGGCCACAGAGAGGGGCACGGGTATTATGTGGGGCCACAGAGAGGGGCACGGGTATTATGTGGGGCCACAGAGAAGGGCACGGGTATTATGTGGGACCACAGAGAGGGGCACGGGTATTATGTGGGGCCACAGAGAGGGGCACGGGTATTATGTGGGGCCACAGAGAGGGGCACGGGTATTATGTGGGACCACGGGGTATGCACTATAATAAGGTGGAGAAACAGAAGGCACACTATAATTAAGTAGGACCACAGAAGGGGCACTATATTTGGTGCCACAGAGGGGACAGTTTTACTACAGGGGCACTGATAGATTAACTGTGGGGTAATGGTAGTCACGACTGCTGGAGGGGCATGGACCGCTGGGGCATGCTGGCAGATGTAGTGTCACAACTGCTGGAGGGGCACTGACGGCTGTGGCATGCTGGGAGATGTAGTGTCAAAACTGCTGGAGGGGCATGGACTGCTGGGGCATGCTGGGAGCTGTAGTGTCACAACTGCTGGAGGGGCACGGATGGCTGGGGCATGCTGCCAAATGTAGTGTCACAACTGCTGGAGGGGCACGGACCACTGGGGCATGCTGGCAGATGTAGTGTCACAACTGCTTGAGGGGCATGGACCGCTGGGGCATGCTGGCATATGTAGTGTCACAACTGCTGGAGGGGCACTGACTGCTGGGGCATGCTGGCAGATGTAGTGTCACCACTGCTGGGGGGCACAGACTGGTGGGGCATGCTGGGAGATGTAGTGTCACCACTGCTGGAGGGGCATGGACTACTGGGGCATGCTGGCAGATGTAGTGCTGGAGGGGCATGGACTGCTGGGGAATGCTGGCAGATGTAGTGTCACAACTGCTGGAGGGGCACGGACCGCTGGGGAATGCTGGCAGATGTAGTGTCACAACTGCTGGAGGGGCACGGACCACTGGGGCATGCTGGCAGATGTAGTGTCACAACTGCTGGGGGGCACGGACCGCTGGGGAATGCTGGCAGATGTAGTGTCACAACTGCTGGAGGAGCACGGACCACTGGGGCATGCTGGCAGATGTAGTGTCACAACTGCTGGGGGGCACGGACTGCTGGGGCATGCTGGCAGATGTAGTGCTGGAGGGGCATGGACCGCTGGGGCATGCTGGCAGATGTGGTGTCACAACTGCTAGAGGGGCACTGACTGCTGGGGCATGCTGGGAGATGTAGTGTCACAACTGCTGGAGGGGCATGGACCGCTGGGGCATGCTGGCATATGTAGTGTCACAACTGCTGGAGGGGCATGGACTGCTGGGGATGCTGGCAGATGTAGTGTCACAACTGCTGGAGGGGCACTGACTGCTGGTGCATGCTGGCAGATGTAGTGTCACAACTGCTGGGGGGCACGGACTGCTGGGGCATGCTGGCAGATGTAGTGCTGGAGGGGCATGGACCGCTGGGGCATGCTGGCAGATGTATTGCTGGAGGGGCACGGATCGCTGGGGCATGCTGGCAGATGTAGTGCTGGAGGGGCATGGACCGCTGGGGCATGCTGGCATATGTAGTGCTGGAGGGGCATGTACCGCTGGGGCATGCTAGCAGATGTAGTGTGACAACTGCTGGAGGGGCACAGACTGTAGGGGCATGCTGGCAGATGTAGTGTCACAACTGCTGGAGGGGCATGGACTGCTGGGGCATGCTGACAGATGTAGTGCTGGAGGGGCACGGACTGCTGGGGCATGCTGGCAGATGTAAAGTCACAACTGCTAGAGGGGCATGGATCGCTGGGCCACGCTGGGAGTAGCTGATTGCAGGCCGCTGCTGTATTGGAACTGCATCATCCAAAAGAGAAGATTGGATTCTGGCTGGGGATCAATGTGGGTTTTACACGGAGTCTGACGTCTCATTGAAGGATGAAGCCCTTGGTATCGGCTTCATTAATAGGATGAGACCTTCGCCGCGCGGATCGTGTTTCGCCTGCCGTATCTATTTATCGATCGAGGAAGCACTTTACTGCGCTGGAGAGCGTAACGCTGCGGCTTAATCCCTCGCAGCTCGCTGTTAGCCGGGATAGATGGCGGATTATCTCCTTATCTGTCTTGTAAATTGCGGTCCCCCGCGTCCCCAGTGTGTGAGCGGCGGACGCCAGGCAGGAAGCAACGTCGCCGCGCTGCCATCTTTCTCACTATTAGGCCAGTTTCAGATGTGCATATTGTCACGCGATCGGAATACGGACTGTAATACAAGGTCTTACAGATGAGATCGCGGCCGCAGTCTAGAATTGTCTGCGCTGTTTACGCCTCCGTATTTACTGTACAGCGCAGAAAGAAACAAAAGTAGCGCAAATTTCTAAGTGGGGGAAAAGGATAAAAAATGCAACTGTGCCAATTTTGATGAGCGTTTGCTGTTAGGACGTTCACGGCGCAGTAAAAATGGTGCGGAAGAGCTGCGGTATTTAACCCTCGTATCTCCCCATCGCTCTGCGGCGTAAATTGCCCGGTGGGGCATCTAGAATCTGCGTTTAAAAAAAACCCGCTGTGGATTCATTGCATATAATTTGCGCACCACGTAACGAGGTCGCTGACATCTCCTCCGCATGGCTTGTATTGTGAACATTGCGAAATCTTTGCAGAGGTTCCGCCAGTGCAAATTCTGCATTGTTTACTGCCCGTGTGAAAGCGGCATAAGGGCACCTTCAGACGACCGTATTTGCACATGTAAAATATACGCACGCAATGCCCAGAGAATAGGATCCGTGGATGACAATGGGTTGCCCTGCATGCCCCTCAGTAATAATGCCCTGCATGCCCCTCAGTAACAATGCCAGCACATGTTCACCCTCAGTAACAATGCCAGCACATGTTCACCCTCAGTAATAATGCCCTGCATGCCCCCTCAGTAACAATGCCAGCACATGTTCACCCTCAGTAATAATGCCCTGCATGCCCCCTCAGTAACAATGCCAGCACATGTTCACCCTCAGTAACAATGCCAGCACATGTTCACCCTCAGTAATAATGCCCTGCATGCCCCCTCAGTAACAATGCCAACACATGTTCACCCTCAGTAATAATGCCCTGCATGCCTCCTCAGTAACAATGCCAGCACATGTTCACCCTCAGTAATAATGCCCTGCATGCCCCCTCAGTAACAATGCCAGCACATGTTCACCCTCAGTAATAATGACCTGCATGCCCCTTCAGTAACAATGCCAGCACATGTTCACCCCCAGTAACAATGCCAGCACATGTTCACCCTCAGTAATAATGACCTGCATGCCCCTTCAGTAACAATGCCAGCACATGTTCACCCCCAGTAATAATGCCCTGCATGCCCCCTCAGTAACAATGCCAGCACATGTTCACCCTCAGTAATAATGACCTGCATGCCCCTTCAGTAACAATGCCAGCACATGTTCACCCCCAGTAATAATGCCCTGTATGCCCCTTCAGTAACAATGCCAGCACATGTTCACCCTCAGTAATAATGCCCTGCATGCCCCCTCAGTAACAATGCCAGCACATGTTCACCCTCAGTAATAATGACCTGCATGCCCCTTCAGTAACAATGCCAGCACATGTTCACCCCCAGTAATAATGCCCTGCATGCCCCTTCAGTAACAATGCCAGCACATGTTCACCCTCAGTAATAATGCCCTGCATGCCCCCTCAGTAACAATGCCAGCACATGTTCACCCTCAGTAATAATGCCCTGCATGCCCCCTCAGTAACAATGCCAGCACATGTTCACCCTCAGTAATAATGCCCTGCATGCCCCCTCAGTAATAATGCCAGCACATGTTCACCCTCAGTAATAATGCCCTGCATGCCTCCTCAGTAACAATGCCAGCACATGTTCACCCTCAGTAATAATGCCCTGCATGCCCCTCAGTAACAATGCCAGCACATGTTCACCCTCAGTAATAATGCCCTGCATGCCTCCTCAGTAACAATGCCAGCACATGTTCACCCTCAGTAATAATGCCCTGCATGCCCCCTCAGTAACAATGCCAACACATGTTCACCCTCAGTAATAATGCCCTGCATGCCCCTCAGTAACAATGCCAGCACATGTTCACCCTCAGTAACAATGCCAGCACATGTTCACCCTCAGTAACAATGCCAGCACATGTTCACCCTCAGTAATAATGCCCTGCATGCCTCCTTCAGTAACAATGCCAGCACATGTTCACCCTCAGTAATAATGCCCTGCATGCCTCCTCAGTAACAATGCCAGCGCATGTTCACCCCCAGTAATAATGCCCTGCATGCCCCCTCAGTAACAATGCCAGCGCATGTTCACCCTCAGTAATAATACCCTGCATGCCCCCTCAGTAACAATGCCAGCACATGTTCACCCTCAGTTATAATGCCCTGCATGCCCCCTCAGTAACAATGCCAGCACATGTTCACCCTCAGTAATAATGACCTGCATGCCCCCTCAGTAACAATGCCAGCACATGTTCACCCCCAGTAACAATGCCAGCACATGTTCACCCTCAGTAATAATGACCTGCATGCCCCCTCAGTAACAATGCCAGCACATGTTCACCCCCAGTAATAATGCCCTGCATGCCCCCTCAGTAACAATGCCAGCACATGTTCACCCCCAGTAATAATGCCCTGCATGCCCCCTCAGTAACAATGCCAGCACATGTTCACCCTCAGTAATAATGACCTGCATGCCCCTTCAGTAACAATGCCAGCACATGTTCACCCCCAGTAACAATGCCAGCACATGTTCACCCTCA
Source organism: Eleutherodactylus coqui (assembly GCA_035609135.1). Classification (NCBI taxonomy): domain Eukaryota; kingdom Metazoa; phylum Chordata; class Amphibia; order Anura; family Eleutherodactylidae; genus Eleutherodactylus; species Eleutherodactylus coqui. The sequence continues at coordinate 139,479,231 of CM069415.1, forward strand.
GTAATAATGACCTGCATGCCCCCTCAGTAACAATGCCAGCACATGTTCACCCTCAGTAATAATGCCCTGCATGCCCCCTCAGTAACAATGCCAGCACATGTTCACCCTCAGTAATAATGACCTGCATGCCCCCTCAGTAACAATGCCAGCACATGTTCACCCCCAGTAATAATGCCCTGCATGCCCCCTCAGTAACAATGCCAGCACATGTTCACCCTCAGTAATAATGCCCTGCATGCCCCTTCAGTAACAATGCCAGCACATGTTCACCCCCAGTAATAATGCCCTGCATGCCCCCTCAGTAACAATGCCAGCACATGTTCACCCTCAGTAACAATGCCAGCACATGTTCACCCTCAGTAACAATGCCAGCACATGTTCACCCTCAGTAATAATGACCTGCATGCCCCTTCAGTAACAATGCCAGCACATGTTCACCCTCAGTAATAAGGCCCTGCATGCCCCTTCAGTAACAATGCCAGCACATGTTCACCCCCAGTAACAATGCCAGCACATGTTCACCCCCAGTAACAATGCCAGCACATGTTCACCCTCAGTAATAATGACCTGCATGCCCCTTCAGTAACAATGCCAGCACATGTTCACCCCCAGTAATAATGCCCTGCATGCCCCCTCAGTAACAATGCCAGCACATGTTCACCCTCAGTAATAATGACCTGCATGCCCCTTCAGTAACAATGCCAGCACATGTTCACCCCCAGTAATAATGCCCTGCATGCCCCCTCAGTAACAATGCCAGCACATGTTCACCCTCAGTAATAATGCCCTGCATGCCCCTTCAGTAATAATGCCAGCACATGTTCACCCTCAGTAATAATGCCAGCACATGTTCACCCTCAGTAATAATGCCCTGCATGCCCCCTCAGTAACAATGCCAGCACATGTTCACCCTCAGTACTAATGTCCCTGTATGCACCCCCCATTAAATGTGCCATGTGTGCCCCCCCCTAAGTAATAATGCCCCCACCTACCCCTTTCAGTAATAATGCCCCCACCTACCCCTTTCAGTAATAATGCCCCTATACCCCCCACTGTTTGGCCAGTGATTAGCAGCAGCTACACACATGATGGTGCTACCTGGAAGTAAGTGGGGGTAAACAAAAGGGGATATTTTAGGCCGTTTTTTACATTTGACTCCATTCCGGCTGCACAGATGGTATTTCTGCCCCTTTAGGACATCCAGCGATGGCAGAAGAGCCCTTAAAACCAAGCCTGTCCTGCTGAATCTGAGGTGGGAGACATAACTGATGCCGTGCCGTGATGCACCATCATGATGTTGTGAGGTTTGCTATTTCTGGCTCCTTCCAAAATTAGTTTTTTTTTCTCCAAATACATCGAAACATACTTTGTGTCATTTCATGACATGACCACTAGGAGGAGCAGTTGTCGAGGTTTAGTTGCTGCTCCATCACCAGCACTGGAGCGCCAAAGACTGAGGACGGTTTTACACGGGCGACATAATCATGCCCTTTTCCCGAGTGGCGGGTGTGCAGCCGATGCTTTCCTCGGGTTCCTCCACATTACCAATGTCTCGTTGGCTGCCACATTGCGAGAATACGTAATCGCGGCGTGCGCGATACAGCTGCGATGTGTTGTAGCCCATGTTCCCCTATGGCGCCTCCTTTCTGCTGTATCGCGTCACGCGAACACGCGGTTTTCACGCGATATGATGCAACTTTTACAGTAAGAAGTCCTACTGTTTGCCCCTAAAATAAACAGGCTAATGTCCGCTCCACTTCTCCTCCGAAGCTTCGGCACTTGTTTGTAGTCTTCAGACAGTGCTTCCTGGTCAGGGCTGTGATTGGTTCTCGAGCGCCGCGGCTCAGCCAATCACTGCAGCGCTGGACGCTGACAGCGCCGTACACATTGTAGTGGTCGGTGCAGGTACTGCAGGCATAGAACTCAATGGTAACAGTAACAGCAACACCCACCCGGGCCGCTGCCATGTGGGCAGAGCTGGACAGCGGTCTGGATAACTGCTAATCACTAGGGGTCCCGAGCAGCGGACCCCCACAACCAACTGTTGGGGCCCTGGCTGTTCTGACAATACTTAATGAATAGTTCAGACGACCTATTTTAGCCTTATTTACATAAAACTACAGGCTGACCCATGAAGAAGTAGGCCGGCACCGTCTCTGTCGCCCATAACAACCAATCACAGCGCAGCTTTCATTTCTTCTATTGCTGCGGTATAATGAAAGCTGCGTTCTGATTGGTTGCTATGGAGACACTGCTGCGGTAAAATGAAAGCTGCTCTGCGATTGGTTGCTATTTCTTATACAGCTGAGGTAAAATGAAAGCTGCTCTGCGATTGGTTGCTATGGACACACTGCTGAGGTAAAATTGCGCTGTGATTGGTTGCAATGGACGTACCGCTGTGGTAAAATGAAAGCTGCACTGTGATTGGTTGCTATGGGCAACAAAGCCAGATTTTCTTTCAGACAGCTCCCATAAGGCCGGGCTCACACGAATGGGTCGAATTCCGCGAGTGATCGCGGAAACGAATTGCGAATCGTCTCTTTCTCGGTTTTTTATCTGGTCTCCTGCGAACCTGCGTCCATATGTATTGTCTGTTGCGTACGCACTGCGGATCACGCCCATCCATAGAGACCAGTGCAGCCCATACACGCTGAATCCGCGCTAAAATAGAGCGCGCTGTGATTTTTCTTCTGCTCGCGGAGTCCGCCATTCCTCCCCGCACGTATGAGCGAACTGGCGAAGTCCATGCCTTTCAATGCCCTCATATTACTATGCATCGTCCGCGTGGACGGCGATCGCGGAATCCGCAATTCAAATCGGCCTGACAGTGCGGATCGGGCCTACTTCGTGGCTCAGACCGTAGGAACCGCTTAAAGGCTCACATGGCAGCCATATTTTTCAGTTTCTAGATTTCTTAACAAAGAAGACGAGGACGACATGAAAGATGACGTCACGCCTGCGTGTGTTGTCACAGTGGCCCAGCGAGGGTTAACGCCGCGTCTTCTGTGTTTTTCTTCTTATGGTCCATTACTTTCTTCATTTTTCATTAGCGTTATTGCCAGAACCGTCACTTAGTGGGGCGGCCATTTATTTTTCAGCGGGACACCAATTTGAGGCAGGCGGGTGTCGGTGTTTCGAGCCGCCACCGGGGAGCGCCGCGCGCATTATCTATTACTATGTGGCGGACAACTGAAGACGATGATGACGGCGCATTCATCTGAGAGCAGAATCAACGCTTCAGAAATCGCTCTTCGTGGAGCGGCGCCGTTTGTGGCGTTGGTACCCCAGACTGAACACTTGGTGGCGCTGTCGCTGTCTGTGAACGCGGCCGACTCTCATCTCCTGCAACCTTTTCCTAATTAGTCTTCCTATAACGAGAAGGATAAAATGTAAATATGAGATGTCACAACTGATTCATCGCCGAAAGATCATATTAACGGCTTTATTGCGGGACAAACAAATGACGGTAATTACGGAGTTATCGAGCAACTTGTGAGAAAAAATCCCTCGAAAATGGAAATCCTTGAGTTGTCTTCTGACAAGCGGTTAGAATTATCGCCTGCCGCCGTATTCGAGGCATGTCTGCTCCGAGGAAAGCTGGGTGACTACAAATATGGCCGCCAACGTTTGGATGGCGTATAGTTATGTAGTGGCTGGCAGTAAGGACTCTGGGCGAGCGCAGCTCCTGCTGGGCTGACCAGGCCGCCATATTGGTTATCATCCAGCTTTCCCTTGAAAAGATCGCAAAAAATCCGAGCCTGTTTGATGTATGAAGATTGCGGTATAAATGCCGCGATTTCGAGTGGCGTTTTCGAGAATTCATGTGTGAGTGCGGCCTTAGGGTCTGCGCAAGTGACGGAATTTGTAGCAAATTCCAGCTCTGTCAAAATCTGTTGTAGTCTTTGGCGCTGATCCGCACGCGGATTTAGCCCTATCAGTGGGTGTTAATGACACATCCTCCTCAGGTCATCAATATCCGATCGCTGGGGGTCCGCCGCTCGGGTTCCCCGCTGATCAGCTGCTTGAAGAGGCCACCTATTAGACTTCCTGCTCCGCCCCCAATGACGATATCTGGCGCTGCTGCACTGATAGTGCGCCGGGCGATCAGCTGATTGCCAGGATCACAAGTGGCGGATCCCTGACGATCCTGAGGAAAGGGCCTCAAAATGTTTTACCCAGAAAACCCCTTTAAATTAGAGCGTGAAAACTGCGGCAAAAGTCCGACAGGAGTGACCGTAAGCCTAACGGCGTTCTTATTTATGGCGCGGTCCAACTGTAACGACAGAAATATTTCCTGGACACTTTTTTATGTGGACGCAGAGTGATTGTTTTGTGACCGCGATCGTTATGGGGTCCCCGGGGCCCTCAGCTATTGGTACTCTATACTTCACCTCGACCTTTTGGCGGTTGATTTACGGATCTAACTTGTCATGTATTGATCTGCGGAGAATCCCTTGTGTTTATATCGCACATCTCTATCCAGTAGGTGAAAAGGCAGGAAATATCCAGACCCGTAATAAGCTTATTATTATAGTGCGGTCACCATGATCATCATCGGTCACTACTGCTCCGCCCTCCAACATCATCGTCTTCCAGTTCAGTGACATTTCTCTCTGACTGCTACGTTGACTGCAGGACTAAGAAGGGTAATAAAGTTCTAAGGATATCGGTATCAGAACACGTGACGTCACTGCGGGATGTATGCTGACCGCCCCTTTAGTACAGCCCCCTGGCGATCTCGCGATTGGCGCTTCCCTGTATGGAAATAAACGCAATGACCCCGGAGTGCAGCATAAAATCACATGACAAGTCTTCCGCGAATCAGTTTCAGGCCTCATTCACACAAGCGGAATCAGAAGCGTAAAATGCGCACCTCTGCCCTATCTTTTTTTAGGAGCGTGTTTTGCAGGAGTTTCCATTGACTCCTATGGGAGCAAGAGTTAATGGAAGCTCCTGCGCACGGAATAGCTTACCTAATGCTTACAGCAAGGCATTTAAAAGGTGCTACTGGCCAGAAGCACCTTTTAAATGTCCCGCTATTAAGCCCTTAGTCGCCGCGGGAATGAGGGAACTCCCTGAGGGTTCTGTTAATCCCAGCGGGGAGTCCCCTCATCACTGAACACTGTGACAGCACTGTCACAGTGTTCAGTGATGAGGGGACTGCAGCAGGGGCGAAAGAATCCCATGCCAGAAGAGTGTGATGCTATCCTATTGCTTGAAACTCAATCGAGAGGGGTGGGGGAGCGCGAAGAAATCTCCTGCAGTCGCAAGGGACCGCAAGACACAAGGACCCTTGATCGCAGGGCTCGCGGCTTAAGTGTCTTGGCCAATTCATGAACTAATCCTTTGTATTTATTACAGCTATTCCATCTGCTTTAGCGTGCGGGATGTCCGGTGAGTGTGTTGTCCGTTTGTCCTATGTTGTGTCTGTCCGTGAGTCCACAGTTCTCTGTCCTGTTTGGTGTTTCTGCCAGTATGTCCAGTCTCTGTTAGTTTTCGGGCCCTTCGTCCTAACCTGTGCTTTTTGCGGGCGCCTATTTGCCCACACAGTTAACGTTCCGCACCTTGAATTTCCACCGTTCGGCTGGACCTTTACTCATGAGCCAATGCTGTGTTCGCCCCCCAGGCTAAAACTTGCCAACCCCTGCCTTTAGGAGATTGAGAGAAGTTGGATGATGTTCTTAGGGGTGACAACTCTTTACTGCTCTCCCTTTCCCCAACCGGATGGGAGTCGTCCTCTGACATTGGTGTTGTAGCGGTTACGAGGATGTTAGGGAAGCAGCGGGTGAAGGTCGTTTTAGTCTCATAAACCGTTTCTGCGGCTGCCAGAGCGTACCCAATGGAAGACGATAGTGAGATACCAGCCTGATGGCGGCGCAGACTGCGACCAGTCCCCTGTATCCCATGGACAAGTGATGGCGGTGGTTTTATCTATTCGTAGTCTGGATCCTGCTGAGTCCTCAGATAGAAAATCCGTAACTTCAGTATCCAGAACCCAAATCCACCCATGACTATCTGCAATTACACGACCGTCTCCAGCGTCTCTGCACAACCAGGGCAGCTGAGGGACGCAGGTCCCCTGAAACATGGCTGCCATGATGGCTCACACGTGGTTGACATCCGCAGCTGGGTGACTGATAACCCCACTGGTGGCATTCACGGGGGCGTTTGTATCACGCGAGCTTTGTGCGTTGAAAGACACACAAAACCCGCACGAAAGTCAAACCCATTATATGGAATGGATCTGTTTACATGGGGGATGTTCTATTGCTGCAAGGGGGAAAAGCGCAGCATGCCCTATTTTTGGGGGGCGATTATTTTCCATGGGACCACAAAAAAAAAAATAAAATCGCATCGCATTCACATATAGATGCAGTTTTTAAATTCTTTCTATTGAAATAACATGCGGTTTTCATGAGTGCAATGTGATGGGTTTTTGCATTTCCCTTACATAGAAATGTACCCTGAGTCACTGATTATGCCTGTTACCTAATGGAGCAGAGCTGCAGTGTACAGCATGGTGGCCAAAGCATCACCGGAGCTCCTGGACGATTGTTGTAAATAATTAGCGATACTGTATAATATCCACCGCTCCCACAAGTGAGTCGATTCACACATGTACTCTATGGGTATGCACGCTCGTGAGTTGGTCATGAAGGAGTTAATATAACGCCATTGTTCCGCAGTAGCGACATTTGTCACATCACTCCGCAGCCCGTCTGCCCGCAGATACTTACCAGATGCTTCTGATTGTGACAATCCCAGCGCGCCTTTCTCTCATAAGACAATTCTGTTCCACTCCGGTGACAGTTCATATACATTGTTTATTTCAGTGCTAGATAGAGAGATGCTTATCGGAGCGCCGCTCTGCGGGACGCGCCACGCCGGGAACGTTCCAGCCACATACATAGAGACGTGTTATTATGCTTGATGGATGGACTGTGTCTTCAGGCTCGCGTCCCGTGGGTTACCCCCGCAGCTACATGGCATTACTGCGCTGCTAAACATCACCTAAACAATTTCATGGTGACTGAACACAATGAGCGATCCCATATACGACTGTCATGTTATATCCAGCAGCGTCTCATCGGCCCGTAGCGCCAATCTGGATACATGTACATGTGATTCTCCATCATATTCAGAGCCAATTACCTTTACATAGGGGGCGGTATTATAGTAGGTATATTCTTGTACATAGGGGGCAGTATTATAGTAGGTATATTCTTGTACATAGGGGGCAGTATTATAGTAGTTATATTCTTGTACATAGGGGGCAGTATTATAGTAGTTATATTCTTGTACATAGGAGGCAGTATTATAGTAGTTATATTCTTGTACATAGGGGGCAGTATTATAGTAGTTATATTCTTGTACATAGGGGGCAGTATTATAGTAGGTATATTCTTGTACATAGGGGGCAGTATTATAGTAGTTATATTCTGGTACATAGGGGGGGGGGTATTATAGTAGTTATATTCTTGTACATAGGGGGCAGTATTATAGTAGTTATATTCTTGTACATAGGGGCAGTATTATAGTAGGTATATTCTTGTACATAGGGGGCAGTATTATAGTAGTTATATTCTTGTACATAGGGGGCAGTATTATAGTAGGTATATTCTTGTACATAGGGGGCAGTATTATAGTAGGTATATTCTTGTACATAGGGGGCAGTATTATAGTAGTTATATTCTGGTACATAGGGGGCAGTATTATAGTAGTTATATTCTTGTACATAGGAGCAGTATTATAGTAGTTATATTCTTGTACATAGGGGACAGTATTATAGTAGTTATATTCCTGTACATAGGGGGCAGTATTATAGTAGTTATATTCTTGTACATATGAGCAGTATTATAGTAGTTATATTCTTGTACTAAGGAGCAGTATTATAGTAGTTATATTCTTCTACATAGGGGGCAGTATTATAGTAGTTATATTCTTGTACATAGGGGGCAGTATTATAGTAGTTATATTCTTGTACATAGGGGCAGTATTATAGTAGTTATATTCTTGTACATAGGGGCAGTATTATAGTAGTTATATTCCTGTACATAGAGGGCAGTATTATAGTAGTTATATACTTGTACATAGGAGGCAGTATTATAGTAGTTATATTCTTGTACATAGGGGCAGTATTATAGTAGTTATATTCCTGTACATAGAGGGCAGTATTATAGTAGTTACATTCTTGTACATAGGAGGCAGTATTATAGTAGTTATATTCTTGTACATAAGAGCAGTATTATAGTAGTTATATTCTTGTACATAAGAGCAGTATTATAGTAGTTATATTCTTGTACATAGGGGGCAGTATTATAGTAGTTCTATTCTTGTACATAGGAGCAGTATTATAGTCGTTATATTCTTGTACATAGGGGGCAGTATTATAGTAGGTATATTCTTGTACATGGGAAGCAGTATTATAGTAGTTATATTCTTGTACATAGGAAGCAGTATTATAGTAGTTATATTCTTGTACATGGGGGGGGCAGTATTATAGTAGTTATATTATTGTACATAGGGGGCAGTATTATAGTAGTTATATTCTTGTACGTAGGGGGCAGTATTATAGCAGTTATATTCTTGTACATAGGGAGCAGTATTATAGTAGTTATATTCTTGTACATAGGGAGCAATACTATAGTAGTTATATTCTTGTACATAGGGGGCAGTATTATAGTAGTTATATTCTTGTACATAGGGGGCAATACTATAGTAGTTATATTCTTGTACATAGGGGGCAGTATTATAGTAGTTATATTCTTGTACATAGGGGGCAGGATTATAGTAGTTATATTCTTGTACGTAGGGGGCAGTATTATAGTAGCTATATTCTTGTACATAGGAGGCAGTATTATAGTAGTTATAGTCTTGTACGTAGGAGCAGTATTATAGTAGTTATATTCTTGTACATCGGTGGGCAGTATTATAGTAGTTATATTCTTGTACATCGGTGGGCAGTATTATAGTAGTTATATTCTTGTACATAGGGGCACTATTATAGTAGTTATATTCTTGTACATAGGAGCAGTATTATAGTAGTTATATTCTTGTACATAGGGGGCAGTATTATAGTAGTTATATTCTTGTACATAGGAGGCAGTATTATAGTAGTTATATTCTTGTATATAGGGGGCAGTATTATAGTAGTTATATTCTTGTATGTAGGGGGCAGTATTATAGTAGTTATATTCTTGTACATCGGAGGCAGTATTATAGTAGTTATATTCTTGTACATCGGTGGGCAGTATTATAGTAGTTATATTCTTGTACATAGGGGCACTATTATAGTAGTTATATTCTTGTACGTAGCAGGCAGTATTATAGTAGTTATATTCTTGTACATAGGGGGCAGTATTATAGTAGTTATATTCTTGTACGTAGGGGGCAGTATTATAATAGTTATATTCTTGTACGTAGGGGGCAGTATTATAGTAGTTATATTCTTGTACATAGGGGGCAGTATTATAGGAGTTATATTCTTGAACATAGGGGGCAGTATTACAGTAGTTATATTCTTGTACAAAGGAGGCAGTATTATAGTAGTTATATTCTTGTACATAGGGGGTAGTATTATAGTAGTTATATTCTTGTACAAAGGAGGCAGTATTATAGTAGTTATATTCTTGTACATAGAAGGCAGTATTATAGTAGCTATATTCTTGTACATAGGAGGCAGTATTATAGTAGTTATAGTCTTGTACGTAGGGGGCAGTATTATAGCAGTTATATTCTTGTACATCGGTGGGCAGTATTATCGTAGTTATATTCTTGTACATAGGGGCACTATTATAGTAGTTATATTCTTGTACATAGGAGCAGTATTATAGTAGTTCTATTCTTGTACATAGGGGGCAGTATTATAGTAGTTCTATTCTTGTACATAGGGGCAGTATTATAGTAGTTATATTCTTGTACATAGGAGGCAGTATTATAGTAGGTATATTCTTGTACATAGGGGGCAGTATTATAGTAGGTATATTCTGGTACATAGGGGGCAGTATTATAGTAGTTATATTCTTGCACATAGAGGGCAGTATAATAGTAGTTATATTCTTGTACATAGGAGGCAGTATTATAGTAGTTATATTCTTGTACATTAGAGGCAGTATTATAGTAGTTATATTCTTGTACATAGGGGCAGTATTATGGTAGTTATATGCTTGTACATAGGGGGCTGTATTATAGTAGTTTTATTCTTGTACATAGAAGGCAGTATTATAGTAGTTATATTCTTGTACATAGAAGGCAGTATTATAGTAGTTATATTCTTGTACATTAGAGGCAGTATTATAGTAGTTATATTCTTGTACGTAGGGGGCAGTATTATAGCAGTTATATTCTTGTACATAGGAGCAATATTATAGTAGTTATATTTTTGTACATAGGAGCAGTATTATAGTAGTTATATTATTGTACATAGGGGGCAGGATTATAGTAGTTATATTCTTGTACATGGGGGCAGTATTATAGTAGTTATATTCTTGTACATAGGGGGCAGTATTATAGTAGTTATATTCTTGTACATAGGGAGCAATATTATAGTAGTTATATTTTTGTACATAGGAGCAGTATTATAGTAGTTATATTATTGTACATAGGGGGCAGGATTATAGTAGTTATATTCTTGTACATGGGGGCAGTATTATAATAGTTATATTCTTGTACGTAGGGGGCAGTATTATAGTAGTTATATTCTTGTACATAGGGGGCAGTATTATAGGAGTTATATTCTTGAACATAGGGGGCAGTATTACAGTAGTTATATTCTTGTACAAAGGAGGCAGTATTATAGTAGTTATATTCTTGTACATAGGGGGTAGTATTATAGTAGTTATATTCTTGTACAAAGGAGGCAGTATTATAGTAGTTATATTCTTGTACATAGAAGGCAGTATTATAGTAGCTATATTCTTGTACATAGGAGGCAGTATTATAGTAGTTATAGTCTTGTACGTAGGGGGCAGTATTATAGCAGTTATATTCTTGTACATCGGTGGGCAGTATTATCGTAGTTATATTCTTGTACATAGGGGCACTATTATAGTAGTTATATTCTTGTACATAGGAGCAGTATTATAGTAGTTCTATTCTTGTACATAGGGGGCAGTATTATAGTAGTTCTATTCTTGTACATAGGGGCAGTATTATAGTAGTTATATTCTTGTACATAGGAGGCAGTATTATAGTAGGTATATTCTTGTACATAGGGGGCAGTATTATAGTAGGTATATTCTGGTACATAGGGGGCAGTATTATAGTAGTTATATTCTTGCACATAGAGGGCAGTATAATAGTAGTTATATTCTTGTACATAGGAGGCAGTATTATAGTAGTTATATTCTTGTACATTAGAGGCAGTATTATAGTAGTTATATTCTTGTACATAGGGGCAGTATTATGGTAGTTATATGCTTGTACATAGGGGGCTGTATTATAGTAGTTTTATTCTTGTACATAGAAGGCAGTATTATAGTAGTTATATTCTTGTACATAGAAGGCAGTATTATAGTAGTTATATTCTTGTACATTAGAGGCAGTATTATAGTAGTTATATTCTTGTACGTAGGGGGCAGTATTATAGCAGTTATATTCTTGTACATAGGAGCAATATTATAGTAGTTATATTTTTGTACATAGGAGCAGTATTATAGTAGTTATATTATTGTACATAGGGGGCAGGATTATAGTAGTTATATTCTTGTACATGGGGGCAGTATTATAGTAGTTATATTCTTGTACATAGGGGGCAGTATTATAGTAGTTATATTCTTGTACATAGGGAGCAGTATTATAGTAGTTATATTCTTGTACATAGGGAGCAATACTATAGTAGTTATATTCTTGTACATAGGGGGCAGTATTATAGTAGTTATATTCTTGTACATAGGGGGCAATACTATAGTAGTTATATTCTTGTACATAGGGGGCAGTATTATAGTAGTTATATTCTTGTACATAGGGGGCAGGATTATAGTAGTTATATTCTTGTACGTAGTGGGCAGTATTATAGTAGCTATATTCTTGTACATAGGAGGCAGTATTATAGTAGTTATAGTCTTGTACGTAGGGGGCAGTATTATAGTAGTTATATTCTTGTACATCGGTGGGCAGTATTATAGTAGTTATATTCTTGTACATCGGTGGGCAGTATTATAGTAGTTATATTCTTGTACATAGGGGCACTATTATAGTAGTTATATTCTTGTACATAGGAGCAGTATTATAGTAGTTATATTCTTGTACATAGGGGGCAGTATTATAGTAGTTCTATTCTTGTACATAGGGGGCAGTATTATAGTAGTTATATTCTTGTACATAGGAGGCAGTATTATAGTAGTTATATTCTTGTATATAGGGGGCAGTATTATAGTAGTTATATTCTTGTATGTAGGGGGCAGTATTATAGTAGTTATATTCTTGTACATAGGAGGCAGTATTATAGTAGTTATATTCTTGTACATCGGTGGGCAGTATTATAGTAGTTATATTCTTGTACATAGGGGCACTATTATAGTAGTTATATTCTTGTACGTAGGAGGCAGTATTATAGTAGTTATATTCTTGTACATAGGGGGCAGTATTATAGTAGTTATATTCTTGTACGTAGGGGGCAGTATTATAGTAGTTATATTCTTGTACGTAGGGGGCAGTATTATAGTAGTTATATTCTTGTACATAGGGGGCAGTATTATAGTAGTTATATTCTTGAACATAGGGGGCAGTATTACAGTAGTTATATTCTTGTACAAAGGAGGCAGTATTATAGTAGTTATATTCTTGTACATAGGGGGTAGTATTATAGTAGTTATATTCTTGTACAAAGGAGGCAGTATTATAGTAGTTATATTCTTGTACATAGGGGGCAGTATTATAGTAGTTATATCCTTGTACATAGGGGGCAGTATTATAGTAGTTATATTCTTGTACATAGGGGGCAGTATTATAGTAGCTATATTCTTGTACATAGGAGGCAGCATTATAGTAGTTATAGTCTTGTACGTAGGGGGCAGTATTATAGCAGTCATATTCTTGTACATCGGTGGGCAGTATTATCGTAGTTATATTCTTGTACATAGGGGCACTATTATAGTAGTTATATTCTTGTACATAGGAGCAGTATTATAGTAGTTCTATTCTTGTACATAGGTGGCAGTATTATAGTAGTTCTATTCTTGTACATAGGGGCAGTATTATAGTAGTTATATTCTTGTACATAGGAGGCAGTATTATAGTAGGTATATTCTTGTACATAGGGGGCAGTATTATAGTAGGTATATTCTGGTACATAGGGGGCAGTATTATAGTAGTTATATTCTTGCACATAGAGGGCAGTATAATAGTAGTTATATTCTTGTACATAGGAGGCAGTATTATAGTAGTTATATTCTTGTACATTAGAGGCAGTATTATAGTAGCTATATTCTTGTACATAGGGGCAGTATTATGGTAGTTATATGCTTGTACATAGGGGGCTGTATTATAGTAGTTATATTCTTGTACATAGAAGGCAGTATTATAGTAGTTATATTCTTGTACATAGAAGGCAGTATTATAGTAGTTATATTCTTGTACATTAGAGGCAGTATTATAGTAGTTATATTCTTGTACATAGGGGCAGTATTATGGTAGTTATATGCTTGTACATAGGGGGTAGTATTATAGTAGTTATATTCTTGTACAAAGGAGGCAGTATTATAGTAGTTATATTCTTGTACATAGAAGGCAGTATTATAGTAGCTATATTCTTGTACATAGGAGGCAGTATTATAGTAGTTATAGTCTTGTACGTAGGGGGCAGTATTATAGCAGTTATATTCTTGTACATCGGTGGGCAGTATTATCGTAGTTATATTCTTGTACATAGGGGCACAATTATAGTAGTTATATTCTTGTACATAGGAGCAGTATTATAGTAGTTCTATTCTTGTACATAGGGGGCAGTATTATAGTAGTTCTATTATTGTACATAGGGGCAGTATTATAGTAGTTATATTCTTGTACATAGGAGGCAGTATTATAGTAGGTATATTCTTGTACATAGGGGGCAGTATTATAGTAGGTATATTCTGGTACATAGGGGGCAGTATTATAGTAGTTATATTCTTGCACATAGAGGGCAGTATAATAGTAGTTATATTCTTGTACATAGGAGGCACTATTATAGTAGTTATATTCTTGTACATTAGAGGCAGTATTATAGTAGTTATATTCTTGTACATAGGGGCAGTATTATGGTAGTTATATGCTTGTACATAGGGGGCTGTATTATAGTAGTTATATACTTGTACATAGGAGCAGTATTATAGTAGTTATATTCTTGTACATAGGGGGCAGTATTATAGTAGTTATATTCTTGTACATAGGGGGCAGTATTATAGTAGTTATATTCTTGTACATAGGAGGTAGTATTATAGTAGTTATATTCTTGTACATAGGAGCAGTATTATAGTAGTTATATTCTTGTACATAGGAGCAGTATTATAGTAGTTATATTCTTCTACATAGGGGGCAGTATTATAGTAGTTATATTCTTGTACATAGGGGGCAGTGTTATAGTAGTTATATTCTTGTACATAGGGGTAGTATTATAGTAGTTATATTCTTGTACTTAGGGAGCAGTATTATAGTAGTTTTATTCTTGTACCTAGGGGCAGTATTATAGTAGTTATATTCTCGTACATAGGAGGCAGTATTATAGTAGTTATATTATTGTATATAGGAGGCAGTATTATAGTAGTTATATTCTTGTACATAGGGGGCAGTATTATAGTAGTTATATTCTTGTACATAGGAGGCAGTATTATAGTAGTTATATTCTTGTACATAGCAGGCAGTATTATAGTAGTTATATTCTTGTACATAGGGGGCAGTATTATAGTAGTTATATTCTTGTACATAGGGGGCAGTGTTATAGTAGTTATATTCTTGTACATATGGGGCAGTATTATAGTTATATTCTTGTACATAGGAGGCAGTATTATAGTAGTTATATTCTTGTACATAGGGGACAGTATTATAGTAGTTATATTCTTGTACATAGGGGGCAGTATTATAGTAGTTATATTCTTGTACATAGGGGGCAGTATTATAGTAGTTATATTCTTGTACATAGGAGGCAGTATTATAGTAGTTATATTCTTGTACACAGGGGGCAGTATTATAGTAGTTATATTCTTGTACATAGGGAGCAGTATTATAGTAGTTATATTCTTGTACATAGGGGGCAGTATTATAGTAGTTATATTCTTGTACATAGGGGGCAGTATTATTGTAGTTATATTCTTGTACATAGGGGGCAGTATTATAGTAGTTATATTCTTGTACATAGGGGGCAGTATTATAGTAGTTATATTCTTGTACATAGGGGGCAGTATTATAGTAGTTATATTCTTGTACATAGGGGGCAGTATTATTGTAGTTATATTCTTGTACACAGGGGGCAGTATTATAGTAGTTATATTCTTGTGCATAGGGGGCAGTATTAGAGTAGTTATATTCTTGTACATAGGGGGCAGTATGAGAGTAGTTATATTCTTGTACACAGGGGGCAGTATTATAGTAGTTATATTCTTGTACATAGGGGGCAGTATTGTAGTAGTTACATTCTTGTACATAGGGGGCAGTATTATAGTAGTTATATTCTTCTACATAGGGGGCAGTATTATAGTAGTTATATTCTTGTACATAGTGGGCAGTATTATAGTAGTTATATTCCTGTACATAGGAGGCAGTATTATAGTAGTTATACTCTTTTACATAGGAAGCAGTATTATAATAGTTATATTCTTGTACATAGGAGGCAGTATTATAGTAGTTATATTCTTGTACATAGGAGGCAGTATTATAGTAGTTATATTCTTGTACATAGGGGGCAGTATTATAGTAGATATATTCTTGTACATAGGGGGCAGTATTATAGTAGTTATATTCTTATACATAGGGGACAGTATTATAGTAGTTATATTCTTGTACATAGGGGGCAGTATTATAGTAGTTATATTCTTGTACATAGGGGGCAGTATTATAGTAGTTATATTCTTGTACACAGGGGCAGTATTATAGTAGATATATTCTTGTACATAGGGGGCAGTATTATAGTAGTTATATTCTTGTACATAGGGGACAGTATTATAGTAGTTATATTCTTGTACATAGGGGGCAGTATTATAGTAGTTATATTCTTGTACATAGGAGGCAGTATTATAGTAGTTGTATTCTTATACACAGGGGGCAGTATTATAGTAGTTATATTCTTGTACATAGGAGGCAGTATTATAGTAGTTGTATTCTTATACACAGGGGGCAGTATTATAGTAGTTATATTCTTGTACATAGGGGGCAGTATTATAGTAGTTATATTCTTGTACATAGGGGGCAGTATTATAGTAGTTATATTCTTGTACATAGGGGGCAGTATTATTGTAGTTATATTCCTGTACACAGGGGGCAGTATTATAGTAGTTATATTCTTGTACATAGGGGGCAGTATTAGAGTAGTTATATTCTTGTACACAGGGGGCAGTATTATAGTAGTTATATTCTTGTACATAGGGGGCAGTATTGTAGTAGTTACATTCTTGTACATAGGGGGCAGTATTATAGTAGTTATATTCTTCTACATAGGGGGCAGTATTATAGTAGTTATATTCTTGTACATAGGAGGCAGTATTATAGTAGTTATATTCTTGTACATAGGGGGCAGTATTATAGTAGTTATATTCTTGTACATAGGGGGCAGTATTATAGTAGTTATATTCTTGTACATAGGAGGCAGTATTATAGTAGTTATATTCTTGTACACAGGGGGCAGTATTATAGTAGTTATATTCTTGTACATAGGGGGAAGTATTATAGTAGTTATATTCTTGTACATAGGGGGAAGTATTATAGTAGTTATATTCTTGTACATAGGAGGCAGTATTATAGTAGTTATACTCTTTTACATAGGAAGCAGTATTATAGTAGTTATATTCTTGTACATAGGAGGCAGTATTATAGTAGTTATATTCTTGTACATAGGGGGCAGTATTATAGTAGATATATTCTTGTACATAGGGGGCAGTATTATAGTAGTTATATTCTTGTACATAGGGGACAGTATTATAGTAGTTATATTCTTGTACATAGGGGGCAGTATTATAGTAGTTATATTCTTGTACATAGGGGGCAGTATTATAGTAGTTATATTCTTGTACATAGGAGGCAGTATTATAGTAGTTATATTCTTGTACACAGGGGGCAGTATTATAGTAGTTATATTCTTGTACATAGGGGGCAGTATTATAGTAGTTATATTCTTGTACATAGGGGGCAGTATTATAGTAGTTATATTCTTGTACATAGGGGGCAGTATTATTGTAGTTATATTCTTGTACACAGGGGGCAGTATTATAGTAGTTATATTCTTGTACATAGGGGGCAGTATTACAGTAGTTATATTCTTGTACACAGGGGGCAGTATTATAGTAGTTATATTCTTGTACATAGGGGGCAGTATTGTAGTATTTACATTCTTGTATATAGGGGGCAGTATTATAGTAGTTATATTCTTGTACATAGGAGGCAGTATTATAGTAGTTATATTCTTGTGCATAGGGGGCAGTATTATAGTAGTTATATTCTTGTACATAGGGGGCAGTATTATAGTAGTTATATTCTTGTACATAGGAGGCAGTATTATAGTAGTTATATTCTTGTACATAGGGGGCAGTATTATAGTAGTTATATTCTTGTACATAGGAGGCAGTATTATAGTAGTTATATTCTTGTACATAGGGGGCAGTATTATAGTAGTTATATTCTTGTACATAGGGGGCAGTATTATAGTAGTTATATTCTTGTACATAGGGGGCAGTATTATAGTAGTTATATTCTTGTACATAGGAGGCAGTATTATAGTAGTTATATTCTTGTACATAGGGGGCAGTATTATAGTAGTTATATTCTTGTACATAGGGGGCAGTATTATAGTAGTTATATTCTTGTACATAGGAGGCAGTATTATAGTAGTTATATTCTTGTACATAGGGGGCAGTATTATAGTAGTTATCTTCTTGTACATAGGGGGCAGTATTATAGTAGTTATATTCTTGTACACAAGGGGCAGTATTATAGTAGTTATATTCTTGTACATAGGGGGCAGTATTATAGTAGTTATATTCTTGTACATAGGGGGCAGTATTATAGTAGTTATATTCTTGTACACAAGGGGCAGTATTATAGTAGTTATATTCTTGTACATAAGGGGCAGTATTAGAGTAGCTATATTCTTGTACACAGGGGGCAGTATTATAGTAGTTATATTCTTGTACACAGGGGGCAGTATTATAGTAGTTATATTCTTGTACATAGGAGGCAGTATTATAGTAGTTATGTTCTTGTACATAGGGGGGCAGTATTATAGTAGTTATATTCTTGTATATAGGGGACAGTATTATAGTAGTTATATTCTTGTACATAGGGGGCGGTATTATAGTAGTTATATTCTTGTACATAGGGGCAGTATTATAGTAGTTATATTCTTGTACATAGGGGGCAGTATTATAGTAGTTATATTCTTGTACATAGGGGGCAGTATTATAGTAGTTATATTCTTGTACATAGGGGGCAGTATTATAGTAGTTATATTCTTGTACATAGGGGGCAGTATTATAGTAGTTATATTCTTGTACATAGGGGGCAGTATTATAGTAGTTATATTCTTGTACATAGGGGGCAGTATTATAGTAGTTATATTCTTGTACATAGGGGGCGGTATTATGGTACGTATTTTAGAGAGAATTATCGCTGAAGATTTCCTCTAAAACATAGTTTTGCATGGTAACAGAAACAATTTACTTCAACCAGATAAGAATTGTTGACTTGCGCCGGTGTCTGTGTGACGTCCTTGGGTGTAATGAAGGCTGCCGCTCGCACTCTCTGAGATCTGCTTTGATTTGATATCAAAGGCTGCAGTTCCCTACGATTCTCCCCCATCGAGTTCTCCATTCAGACTTTGCCCTAACTCCTCATCTCTCCTGAATCTCTGTCCTTGTTCCCCAGCAATGATTAAATATCAGATCCGATCTCCATTGTGTGCAGCAGACACGCGGCGCCCCCCTGAATATACAATATGTATCTTTTGATCTGATAATCCATTTATCTTTGTGACTATACACGATAACAGTTATTCAAGCTTGGGAATTTTAATTAGATGACGAGGAGCTGCCTATTTGCGGCCGGCTTGCGCTCAGATAAATCACGCTGAGATGGATAATTTGTTCTGTTGTCATTTGAGACATAGTTTACAAAGAACGGCGACGTAGGAAGCGTTCTGTACATAACTGAGTCGCCAAACTGGAAAACACAGGATGTATTTGTAGGGCTTACACTGGAGGCACGAGGCTTGTCATGTATATGGCTGGGGACACATTAATAGGACATCTGTGACGAGGGTTAACCCTTTAAAGGGCAAGTCAATAAAATGACAGACCTCATAATAAACCATCAAGGTAGATATTATCGATTACCTTCAAGCGACATCCAACAATCACAAATAGTCCCTCTTAAATATATACTCTCAAAAACAAAAAGTCCAGGACTTACTAAGGCTGCCTGCAGACGGCCGGGTCGGATCCGGCTGCGAGAATTCTCGCAGCGGGACCCGACCTGAGCGTTTGCAGAGAGCAGCGTGACACTCACCTGCTCCCGCGGCCCCGGGTCTTTCATGCGCCGGCTGCCAGGCAGTGTGCAGAGCGGAGCCGGCGGCCGGTGAGTGTCGCACAGAAATAGAGCATGCTACGATTTGTTTGCTGCGCGTGATTTTGTGCAGACAAGCCGCGGACGTCTGCATAGGATTGCATGCTGTAATGCAATCCTACGCAGGCGTCCAGGGGCGGAAATTCTGCGGGAAATCCCACCGCGGAATTTCCGCCTGTCTGCAGGCGGCCTAAAAATGACATTTTTTTATTGTGTATCTATAGACAATCATATAACAAAAAAGGAGAAAACACACCTACAATATAAGAACAATGAAAATATTACCGACTGATGGGAAGTAACAGAGTATATATGTATACAAGCAAATACGTATCTGGTGATGCTCCAATAACACAATATGTCTGAGGGTGGTTTCACGCTGGTCAGAAAATATATATTGTTTTTTTATCTTATGGGGGATTGCAAAAAACATTCCGCATGGGGTACCATCTAACCTAAGGACGACGCTGTCTTTTGGGTCCAGCATATGCCGGATCGTTTGCATCTTATGTAGTGAATATCCAGGGTTCATGCGTATTTGCTGCATATTTGCGCAGGCCTATTCGCTTTAGTAGCCTGTTTCTGTGCATAATACGCTCCAAAGTAGGACATGCTGCAATTTTTTTAAAGCAACCGAACATTGTGTGAAAATATCTGCACACGAATATACCCATTGAAATCAATTGGTTCTAGTCACTGACTATTACATGTGAACGAGCCCTTAAAGCGGCTGATAGAGAAAATGGAGGCGACATTTCTTCCGTGTAAACGCGGCCATTAACCAGCTGAGAAGCGAGAATTATTCGCTAGTTATATTTTTTCAGCTCACCCAAAAATAGTCGCTGGTTGATTAGTCATTGTGAGGTGTAAACAGGTCATTGTTGCCGTTCAGCGACTAGCCAACAACTTGGAGGGAGAACATATCGCCTTCCCACTTAACGCCCATCGACTCCCGAAAACAAAATACGTGGAGCGATCCCCGACTGAGCCGTCCCTGTTGGTCTTCGTGAGAATACTCGCTGCTGCCGTCTCTCGCTGGTTTGGCATTCGACGGAACACGCAGTGCTGCGGCCTCTTGCACCAGTGAGTGACACCCGAAGGATGCTTGCATGGATTAACCCTTTCCAATCCACTGTCTGACCTCTGAAGACATTCTGATCGAAGGCTGTACAGCTCCGATGTCGGAAGACGTCCGGCAGGGTATTCTTACTGTATACTACTGGCCGCTCTGTTGTCGGGGGTCTCTCCAGCATGTCACATACCTCTAGCCAGCAGACGGCGCCATTGTATAATGGCAGAAAGAGGAAACGCCCTAGGAAACCCTGAATCCAAAATTGGATTGCAAAGGGTTAATGCATTCAGTGGACTCGACAACCAATAACCTGCCAAAGACACTCCCATCCCCTAAGTAGGTGATGGACGATATTTCGGTGTAAAGGCTCCAACAATTCGTTCTGCGATCAGGAAATTGAATAACCGCTGATCGACTCTGTTACCGCACACAAATACCCGTCGCTTTTATTCCTGAAGTCGTTTTAACTCGGCCAAGAAAATTGCGCAAATCTGTGCGTTGAGTATGAACCCCAAACATTTGGGTGAAAAATCTTTAGACGTTCCCTTGGATCGGTGCTTCTCTGAAGTGATGGGGGGCGTTTTGGGGGACCTCGCACGTTCCTCAGCGCAATTTCAGCCCCAACTTTCACTCGCCCCGTGTGAAATTAGCCTTAGGAACTATTTCAGTCGACTATTCCGATGATAATTGTCCCGTGTAAAGCCACAATTAGGGCTCATTCACACGGCGATATGCAATTTTGGCCTGTGAAAAGCCGTATCGCTGTGTATGAGTTTTTGTTACATATGTCCTTTTTTACGCCGTTCGCCTTCTGTGCGTCATCCATTTTTCATTTGTGAAAGAAAAAAAGCAAAAGCGCCCAATTGATGGCAGGCTCCTTTTTATGGCCCATGTTCAGTTAATTAAAAACACAGCACACGGACAGGAGATACACCTGTGTAGATGGGCGCTTGGCCAGCGCTGAGCTGGGAGGTCCTCTAGCAGTATTATGAATGCAGCTCTGGATGTGACTGGAATATAAGGGGCGCAGCTTCCATCTCGGATGCTATGTTCCCCTTCTCAGCGAGTACATTGTGTCACGTACCCGGTTGTTACAATGTTGCAGCGCCTTGGTGTACATCCCCTTAGCAGTATGTTAATCATTCCCTGATGAAGAGTCTGTCCCCCGCACCCGGCGTAATCCATCAGCGTTTTGGAGGAACACATCGCTATTGATCTGTGGCGGAGAGCAGATGTACACAGCTTCATCCTTACAATTTCTGCAATTAGACGCCGGGTCCCCAGAGACTTCATAGGATGAAGCGACGTCCCTGACAGGAGATGAGATCCAGAAATCACATCAATTATGAGTTAATGGATTTGTGTTCTGTCATGTAGAAAGCTGCGCTCCGAATGCCCAACTTAAGGGGAAGGCTGTGTGCCGGGCACAGACTGGGGTATGACAGGTCACCGAATACATATGTGTACTTATAAGGCCCAATGTCCACGGGCGGATCGGATTCCACATGCAGGAGGCGGCAGAGTAATCCGACCCTGCCAGCGGCCAAGGACACTGCTTACCCGTCCAGGTCTTCTGCGTGCCTGTCCGGGTCTTCTGCTTGCCTGTCCGGGTCTTCTGCGTGACTGTCCGGGTCTTCTGCGTGACTGTCCGGGTCTTCTGCGTGCCTGTCCGGGTCTTCTGCGTGCCTGTCCGGGTCTTCTGCGTGCCTGTCCGGGTCTTCTACGTGCCTGTCCGGGTCTTCTGCGTGCCTGTCCGGGTCTTCTACGTGCCTGTCCTAGTCTTCTGCGTGCCTGTCCGGGTCCTCTGCGGGCCTGTCCGGGTCCTCTGCGGGCCTGTCCGGGTCCTCTGCGGGCCTGTCCGGGTCTTCTGCGTGCCTGTCCAGGTCTTCTGTGTGCCGGTCCGGGTTTCTATTTTCTTCACTGCAGATGTATGCAAAAGGGCCCGCCGCTGGTGCCGCCGCATGTGCTCAGTGGAGTTTTTTCTTTTTAAAACTCCTTCTTTCCCACGAAATCCGTGGCCCGTCTGCTATTCATTTGTGGACGGACCACGGGTGGGACAGCTTGGAAGCTGTCCGTGCGGGAACCGCACTGAAATGGAGCATGCTGTGATTTGCTTTTTGGTCCAGAGAACAAATCCGCTTTAATTCATGATTCCTTATGGGCAGCTTGATTTGCGGATCTTCTGTGCTTGGACATTGGGCCTAATGGGGGTGAGCAATTCCAGGATATCGGCGTACAGCCACTCACTGGTGACAACTCCGCTCAAAATGTGGCCAGTTGAGGGAACAGGGAAAGGAGGAAGCAGGGCACTTCAGGCGCCATAAGAGGCCCCTCTTTTTGCCAATGACATGGCTGCGGAAGAGGACAAGAGGCGCATAAGAATGCCAGTAAAACCCTGTTCTCCTGCCAGAAGAGCAGTAGCACGGAGTGGGGAAATGAAAGTGATGCCCCCCGCCACCATACCCAATGTAATCCCCTCAAAAGAATTCCAGTAGGAAATTTGACGAAAACTTTGACAGAAGACGGAACCTGCAGCCACAGAAAGGCCTTCAGCTCTGCGCCCCATCACCATATTCATTTCTCCATGTGGGTAGCCCAACACTGGGCACCCCTACTCAACACTTCCCACCACTGGGGATTTTTGGGTGCCCCCAATGCTACACCCCCCACATCTTTAAAGTGAGGCCACTCAGCACCAAGCAACCCCGTTCTTTGGGCCCATGGCTAGGCCCTTCTTTAGGCCACTTGATGCTAAATAACCCCCCCATCTTTTCCTCCATCTTCCTGGAATATCTGGGATCACCAGATATCACCCTATGCTGGGAAACCTCTATTCCCTAGGCCCCCACCGCAGGGCCCTTTGTATATTCACCCAACGCCGAATGACCCCCCCTCGGCCTTCTCTGCCTTCTTCTTTGAGGCAACACCTCGTTTCTCTAGGCCCACCACAGGACCCCTCTGCAGGTCACCCGATGCCAGGTGACCCCCTGCTTTTCCAATAGCCCTTTTGGATATCTTTGGGTCACCTAATACCAGATAAACCCCACATGGGGACCTTGCTGTCAAAAAACACCAGTTTCTGCCCTTCGCCCCTCCAGTTATTATGAACCGTGGGGTGTCTGGACCGGGATGCCAGCACTCTTTCCCTTCCTGTGGACAGATTAGCAGGGTCCAGGCTGGGTCATACAAGAAGGTATCCACCCAGCTTCCTTATTCCCCTGGTTCAGAGGCTTGCCCTGGGTAGTTGACCTACCTGTACTCTTCCTAGGTGAAGTTTTTGCCACCTTTTCTTTTCTTATTAGCCTGGGAGACTTGTTCAAGGACGTCATTCCCAAAACGGAGACCCTCCAGGTTTCCAGGTGTTTTATATGTGCCATTAGTCTTCCTCCCGGGCCGCTGTCCTCGCCTTCTTTCTCAGTGTAGTGCAAACTTGAAATGATGGTAACTTGAGCAGTTGGAAGCTCCCTGTACAGGGACTGCTGACTATCCGCTGTCTGCAGTTCTCCGGCACAGGTCTACTCCTTGTTGGACACTAGGTCCTTGATATCATCACAGACCTCAGCCAGACCCAGCTGAGATCCTTCAAACCAGTCATCGTTTCCTAGCTTCTCTGCCAAGGGACCTGCACCATTAAAAATGGCTGTTCTCTCAACCTGGTTGAGGATCTGTCCCTTTAACTCTTGGATGGCTTGGTTGTATTGAGCCCTTCTTGCCACACCTGAGTTGTTGGCCAGGGACCTAGCTGCCTCTAACTTCTCCTGGAGCCTTTTGATGGTGCCACTGGCCTCATGGTTCTTGCAGCTATCCTAGAGGCAAGGCTGCTTCCACCCTCCAGGGGGCCACAGTGTCCCCGAGTCCTCAATGGTAGGACTAGGGTCTCCTCCAGAAGCACTTGGCCTGGCTCCAGGAGTGCCTTTGCTGAAATGTCTTGCAGCCGAGGTCACAGAGGGCCACCGTCCTCCACCCTGCTAAGCCTGATGGCCACCTTGGGTAGCCTCTAAGAGGGGTGCAGGAGACACATCTCCTCAGTCCCTCCTGAGTTGGTTGCAATACATCCCCACCCTCTGCTGGCCTGGACAGTGGGGGTAGAGGGCCTCCCTCCAAGCATTCCCCGGGACCTCATCCTCCCCTAGGTAGAAGAGAGCAAAAGCTGAACCATACCCACAGGCAGTCAGTAGGCTTAGATACAGCTGCTCAACAGAGAGTATCATACATGATAGGATTAGATACTGCTGCTTATCAGACGGTATCACATATGATAGGACTTGATACAATGATCAATGTTGCACATGATGGGCTTAGATACAGCTGCTCAGCAAACAGTATCACACCTGATAGGATTAGATACAGTGTCGGTATCCTGATGCTCTCACTATGTGTCAGTCTCATGAAGCAGGAGGCTCAGGCTGAGCAGATCTGTAGGTCAGGCTGACTCGGGTCAGACGGCGGTGTCTCCGGGACAACATCTCGGTGTTCTTCAGACGTCCTCATTTGCATTCATAGTGAAGATAAGATTTATGGGTGAGATTTATCTTCTTACCATCTGATCTCATCTATCAAACTATATTCCATCATTTTGCTGCACCTCACATGTGCGGCGGACGGCAGAGTAGAACCCGCGTACACCGGGGGCCCAGAGAGGAAAGTGGGGTGCACATCACTGCAGAGCATTACACTGCACCCTCTAATTCCAGTGATATATTCTGCAGATTATTACACCACTAGAGCTGCAGAACATCGCTCTGTCTTCTCTGCCTCCTGACAATACATAGTAATGTATTCTGCAGATTATTACACCACTCACCTCTTTAGAAATCTGCAGAACATTGCTCCGTCATCTGTACCTCCTAACAGGTATATCCTGCTGATCTATTATACCATTAACCTCTCTAGAGATCTGCAGAACATCGCTCTGTGTTCTCTCTATGTCCTGGCTGCAGATTATTACATCACTAATCTCTCTAGAGATCTGCAGAACATTACATTGCTCCCTGTACCACCGGACAGACAGTGATACATTCTGCAGATTATTGCACCACTGACCTCTCTACATAACAACATTATAAAAGTAAAAAGGATAATAACAAAATAACGGGAGAATTGCCAAAATTGCAAAGAACATAATATGCCAACTCAAATTACCAACCGTATCCCCTCTGCCGCCTGACTAATAACAGAGCATTGTATTCTGCAGATTATTACAGCATTGACCTGTCAAGAGATCTGCAGAACATTGCTCTTACCTCCAGACAATACAGCGATAAATGCTGCAGACTATTACATCACTGACCTCTCTAGAGACCTGCAGAACATTGCTCTGCCATCTCCTGACAGACACACCCGTTAAAATGTGAAAAGATCCAACAAAGATGAATCGTTTCGGTTTTCTTTCCCCCTCAGTGTGACCCGTTATCTGGACAATCCCTCTGAAAAACAAACTGAAGTCATTTAGGGTGGAAGAATACAAATTCCCAAATGACACTAATGAGGTTGCATCAGGCCTCCTGCTCACGGGCGGATATTTGCTGCGGAATCCGGATCGGGCATTTGCACCGCAGATCCGCAGCAAATATCGCCAATGGACTACGCATGTACAGATGGAAACTGAAGTAAGCAGGTATGTACGAACGCCGCTGCTCCCAGGGTCAGATTCCGCATGTGGAATCCGTCTCTACCATCTGCAGGAGACCTAAGTGGGTATTAGTGTATCTTGTCGCCACCAGGAAGCCCTGGTGGAGTCAAGATTGACAGGGGGGGGGGGGGGGGTGACACCCCTTGTACCTGATTGGCTGCACAGCTCAGGCCCTGGCAGCCCAGTGACCTAATGCTGCAGGTGAAATTTGTTGGAATCGACGTCTGACTGACAGTGACAGGCTGCGGCCGCATACACCTCCAGGAGGAGGACACTTCGGAGCCTACAGCGCTGTGGCAATGTCAGAAAAACAGGTTTGGCCCCGGGGGACTGGCGTTTCGCTGCGGAGGGCTGCTCACTGACATCGCAGCCCTTTAGCACCTTCCACAACCTTCTGCTCTTGACCCTATAAGGAGCTAGGGGTGTGATAGGGCCGTTTTCCCTGTCACACCCCTGGCTTCCGGTGGCATCAAGATACACTAATACCACCTAAGTGTTCACACCCTCTTATATTTGCGGATCTGGTTGTGCTCTGAATTAACCAATCACATGTAACCTCCTGATAGATAGTCAGCACTTCACTGCCATCATTTACAGGAATTCTGATTCCCCCATATGAAGTTCAGCTCTTCTAGGAGGATTTTCCTAACATTTTCTTAGTTGGCTGGTAGAGATCTTACAGCCCATCAAAGGCGTCTGATTGTTGGAAGTTGTCAGGAGAAGGGGGCCAAGACATCTCCAAGGCATTACATATACCATGGAGGACAGTGAAGACCGTCAGCAAGGAGGGGATTACATTGGCACAACAGTGACATCACCAAGAACTGTCTGTCCCTCAAGAATAGATGAAAAGGCCAGAAGAAAATGGTCCAGGCTTCCAAGAGGCCAACAGCAATATTAAAGGAGCTGCAGGAGTTTCTGGCAAGTCCTGGTTGTATAGTCATGTGACAACCATCTACCTTCACATGACTGAGCTGTGGGGTGGGAGGACAAGATGGAAGTCTCTTCTAACAAAGAATACCATCCAAGACCAGCCATGTTTTAGCAAAGCCTACGTCAAGTCTGCCAGAAGTCTGTGGAGAACGTGTTCTATCTGATGAGACCGAGGGGGAACCCGTTGGCCAGAACTCCAGAAGGTATTGTAGTGGCCCGAAGTATAGGTCTCACATGTCATGTCTTCACCGTGGATGCTCTGTGCAAATTGTCCTGTTACTTGTTATGTGTATTGCACAGCTGCAGCATGTAAGAGGTTAAAGTCACCGGCTGGAGCGGGAGGGGTCGTGGCCCCTTTAAGAGGAAGCCCGGCATGACGCGTGGGGCCAGATAGCCGTAGTCAGGAAGGGGTTAATATTGGGAGGAGGTGGGGGTAGAAATTGCTAGAAGATAGGTGGAAAGTGTCAGTATAGGTGGAAAGTTTAGTGGGAGGGGGGTTATATAAAGTGGGGGGCTTCGTGGGTGTTTACCTTTGAGAGGAGATAGCGGAGAGTCCCGCCCGCCCGCCCGTATGATATTGGTGGGTAGGGGTGGTAATAGGTTCATTTGTCATGGCAGTGTTGGGTGGGGGGGTCCTTGGAGTCGGTGGAAATTGTGTAGGGGGGAGTTGGGTGGGCACGGTCCCACCTGTTAAGACTCCCTCCTCTGTAATTGCTGTAGTATCTGGTGCGGGGACTTGGCTGGTGGTGGGGGGCAGTAGACCCTCCGCCGGCTGTAAGCCCCAAGTGTGGTAGCCACCTAAGGGCGGCTTGCGTTGCCCCTGAGCCTGTCTACGGCTTTGGGGCAGCGTGTATCAGTTTGATTGTGGTAGCACCAGATTGTGTGACTCTAAGGACTTCCCCCTCGTTATTTTTGGTAAATTAGTGTACAGTTTTTGTTAATAAAGGCTGCTGTGGCCAAAGATTATCCAAATAAAAGGTGTTTGTCCTTCTTGGGGAATTGGGGAAGGGTACAGGAAGAGGGCATTCTGGCCTCCAGGCGTTTGTCTGAGCAATGTTTGGGTTATGTCTGAAATGTAACAATTTATGTTGTCATCTGAGCATGATGGATATATGGGTTATGCAAGGTGTACTAAAAGAGAGAGGCCAAATGCACACGGGCAGAAATTCCGCATGTGCCCGCTGCCATAGGATTGCATTGGATAACGATTTGACTACGTGAAAACTTGTGCGGTAAACAAATCACCTATTTCTGTGCGAGCCTCACAGAGGCGTGTAATTACCAATCATCTCTCCGTAAATTCACCTACTGAAAAGTGTCAAATAAGGGGTTGCTGTCCGTTCCCGGCAACCGTATGTTCTACAATCTACCCGTGTGCGTCTGGACTTTATCTTCCCGTTTGGATTCACCGCAGAGTACGGAATGGTGGCGTCACCTGTGACAACGTATAACGGTCAGTTACCAAGGTTTATTCTGGAGAGACCAGTCAGCTCCGTGGTCAAGGATCGGACACGTCCCTCAGGGGAGGAGTTGGTAGTGCCACCGTGGCATCCCTGACAGCTACCCCGCCATCTCCTCAGTGGTGTGCCCTGCGCCTTGGTCACTGCAGTATGTTTGATGCAAAGCCAACACTGCCATCTCCAGAAGACCACCAGACCGCAGTGAGGATGGTGGGGGCAGCACTACTTAATATAGCGTAAAACTCAAAGTAATCCATCTGTACAGAGTGCTATCGTCTGCAGATTATTACACCACTGACCTCCCTGGAGCTCTGCAGAACATCGCTCTGCCCTTCTACCAGTGATGCTCTGCAGGCCTGACACCTGTGCGCGGCGGCGAGGGTAAGTGCGTGCCCTTGGAAACGTGACAATCTTTCCTTAACGAGCCACAAGTGACACATTAAATCTTTAAATAAACTCTTTATGACTCAGTCCTGCGCCGCTCTCGGATGCGGGGAGCGCCGGCCGCCGCGGGGGGACTCTGCAGCCTCTTCACAAGGTTCAGCTGGATGTTACTAAGATTTAATGCGCGGCGCCTTCAGTAAATATAACGTTGTCGCTCGGCCGCAGAGGATATTTCTTCCTCTTTGCATTCGCTAATTGTCACCTCAAGCTCCGGTGATATTTTTCGAGCGCCTTGTATCATTTATGACGCCTCTAATCCATTTCTCAGGTCTAATTGAGGAGCGAGTGTCTGTGAGGCCACCGGTGACCGCTCGCTGACAGCGCGGAGACGCCACGCCATCATTTCACTTCGCAATAAATGCTTTAGTTTTACTCCTAGAGACGGCTTCTAAATGCAGCTCTGGGAGTGACTGTAGCAGGAGCGTGCGAGCGGAGCGCGAGCGGTGGATGCTGATCTGCGGATCTGGTTCATCTAATAGTAGGGAGCTGTATATGAGCTCCCGCAGACGGCAATTTTTGCACGCACGTAAAATCACTCCTGCAAACCGCAGAGTAGAACCTGCTGATTGCCCCGGGTTCCTTCACGTTCAGCATTTTTGCGCTAGATTTTCGCGCATGCAAAAGTATACACGACATCAACTTTTCTGCGCATTTGTACACCCAAGGCACCATAGGAGGCGGCTTTTGCGCACCCCTTCTGTGGGATTTCGCGATGTTAATGAGTAACAGCGGGGACTAATTAAGCTGCTCAGACCGTTCAATCGCGCCGGTGTGAACGGGCCCAACAGCATAGAAAAGTACAGTAGAATGCACGGATACACGCATGATGGCCGGCGAGAGTTCGACCCTTCATAGTGCGATTATGTCACGTTATTGCGAGTGGATCTACGCATACGCTCGGCTGCACGTGTTGTTGCGCAATATTTCGTCCTGTGCGAAGGCTCCTAACAATTCGTTCAGCGATCGTGAAGTTGAGCAATAAGCAACAACAATAGCTCCGTGTAAGGCCTCCTTCCCACGAACGGATTTCCGCCGCGTAATTCGCGGCGAAAATCCACTGCGTTGCCCGCAGCTATTAGGTTCTATTGAACCGAATAGCTCAGGGCACACGGTGCGGAATTCCATCGCGGAATTCCGCACCGTGAAATCTTCCGTCCTCACCCGCGGCATGCTGTATTTGCCGCGGGTGTACGCGCAGACGGCTTCCATTGCAGTCAATGGAAGCCGTCCGTTCACGCTATCTCCCGCTGTAGCACAGCGGAAGATAGCGTGAAAACGCTTCCCCGCCTACCGCCGCCGCGTCATGTGACGCGGCCGGCGTGTCACGTGACGTGGCGGCGGTGGGTGGGGAAGCGTCATGCGGGAGCGGGAACGCCGGATCCGCTGGTAAGTATGGGGTCTCTGGGGGCGCCGTGACGGGCTTCGCCGAGGAATATTCCGCGGCGGAGCCCGTCACGGCCGTGGGCAGCCGGCCTAAAAGCACCCAAACAAGACGTTAATTCATCCCATATCCACAAGGAGAGGGGCGAAGTGTCTGATCGCTGGGGGTCCAACGGCCCGGACCGCTGGCAATCCAAGTTCTGTGCACCTGATTGCCACACGTGAACGGAGTGGTGGAGCCTATGTTTGATTGCCATTTCATTCACATCTATGGGGCGGAGAAAGATTGCCAAGCGCATTTGCAGCGTCTCATAGGGAGACCCCGGACACCTGACTTACGTGGGAAGCTGGGAGGGTTTAGTGATGGCTCGTCACGGCGGCACTTACCAGGCTCCTTTCCCTGAGGGATGACACGCAGCCACGGTCACCAAGGACATCCCTAGGATAGGGAATGCCAATACACAGGAGAATGGGGATAGTAGTTGTCACGGGTGACACCAGTGTTCCTACATATCAGGATGAACTTCAGTGGAGAATAATTGCAGACAGAGACAGTCCTTGAGTCCCTAGGAATGGTTAGGGCCCGGCATAAACTTTTACTTGAAAAACAAATTATACAAGGCAGTTCAATCAGAGATTTTACAGTGCAGGCAAATGACTTTCAGACGTAATAAAGACTATTTTTCTTGCAGTACCTCCACCCCGACTTAGTGATGCATGGGTGTGACAGTTAAAGGGTGTACCTCTACGCGGTGATCCTGGCTCTGGATGGCTGCGTAGGAAAATTGGCCAGACACTGGCCTTGTCTGAAGAATTACTTACAATTGTGCTCTCACTACTGGGGCTCACTCCACTCACATCCAGAATTCAGACATCACGGCAAATCTCTCCTCTGCTTCCATCTTCACCACAAGGAAACTGAAGGTGCCTCCATGTGGCTCTGTGTTTTAGACTCTCTCAACTCTAGAGGATGGACTCCGAACTCCTTTCCCGCTCCCATTCACTCCTATTTACACCCTTTTTTATACAATGTGACATGACAGACTGACATATTTACATGCAGACTATGATTTTATTGAAGTTAACCTCTCAAGTGCCGCAGCTGTGCAACTCACACACTGATATGACAAGACAAGATTGTACAGTGCATCCACATAAGACAAATTTTGAAACGGCAGCATCTACATAAGAAAACATTTTCAACTGAAATATCTCTAATAAGTGCAAACGTACTGGACACATTTTTGATGAGATGTATATTTTCATCTATTTACTTTATTCTGGAAGCACATTGGAAAAAGTTCATTTTTTGTAGCTATTTAGAAGATGTACAAATTTAACATTGATTATTAATAGAGATGAGCGAACACGTTCGGCTCCGCCCCTTTTTCGCCCGAACACCGAACTTTGCGAACACTTCAGTGTTCGGGCGAAAAAGTTCGGGGGCCGCCGTGGCAGCGCGGGGGGGGGGGGGGGTGCGGCGGGGAGTGGGGGGGAGAGGGAGAGAGAGAGGGCTCCCCCCTGTTCCCCCGCTACTGCCGCCCGCGCCGCCGCGCATCTCCCCGCCCCCCGGCGGCACCCGGACACTTACGCGCGAACACTGCAGTGTTCGGCAAAGCCGGTGTCCGGGTGCGGATGTGTCCGTAACGGACACGTTCGCTCATCCCTAATTATTAACAATTTGAGGAACATTTTGTTTTCCTGCACCAATCCAAGATTACAAAGGCTCATGGGTGTCAGAATCATAGATACCCCCACAAATGACCCCATTTTAAAAAATACACCTTTGAATGTATTTACTGAGGGGGTCAGGAGAATTAAAAATAACAGAATTCTGCCAGCAATTCCGCATCAAAATCCTCTTAAGACCCGCAGATTTTAATAAAAAAAATTCTGTAGCCTCTTGCAGAACATTCCGCCCAGTACCGGAATACCCCTGTAAGGCAATATCCTTTTGCGCAAACTCCCTTTCCAATTGGACGAGCTCAGGATTGGCGCGGAGCAGATGCCACAATGATCATGCCGGGGGTCCTGCTCAACATCAGTGGGTTGTCCAAAGAACACACTCCACATAAGTGGCACAGAATACTGGCAGTCGTCCTCCTACCCAGCGGCCGCGGTGAGCGCATCTCCGTAATGTACCAGGAAACTAAAACTCATTCATCTCAGCGGGCCGACTGTGCACAGAGAAGGAAGCGAATCGAGGTCTGATTACCCTAAAAGAAACAACCTGCGCCGCCGCGGGGAGGAGTAATTGGTGTCTACACTGGAAACTGCGCCATAAGATGTAGGAGTCAGAGGAGTACTAACATTCCTACAGGCAATTAACGCATTTCAGTGACCCATCATCTGGCTGCAGCTTGTTCTGTTCCGTCTCGCAGTCCGCATCCCCCCGGTGACAGATAAAGAGCGCTTTATATTATAGACCTACAATATCCGACAAATCCTGGGGGAACTCAACGCGAAGGAACGAAACGGCGAAATTCATCATGTAAAGGGATGACTAACGACCACCTGGATAGTTAAAGAGCAACTCCACTCATCAGACAATGACCCATACCGTTCTGGTTTTTTGTCTCCCATGATGCATCATTTCCAAATATCAGCCTATAACTCAGGGGTGGGGTGTGCTGTCACCTGACTGTCACAGCGATGGCTGTGATTGGTTCATCGAGTGCTGCATAGATTGGCTGAGCAGCGGTTGAAGAACCAATCACAGACTTTGCATTGTGGAGGCGGGATTTATGAATTGGCTGAGCCACGGCATTGTGGCCAATTCATAAATCCCGCCTCCACAACGCAATAGCTGTGATTGGTTTTTCGACCACTGCTCAGCCAATCAATGTGGCGCTTGATAAAGTAATCACAGCTATCGCATTGGTTCATCAAGCGCTGCATTATTGGCTGGACAGGGGTCAAAAAAACATTCATAGCCATTGCGTTGTGGAGGCAGGATTTATGAATCTCATAACCAGGAAGTGATCTTCTGTGGGTGGCCGAGGACTGAAAGAAGCGTGTCAGAGCTCCGGAGAGCAGTGGGAAGGCCCTGGATTGAGTAATGCAGCTAGGGCTTATTTTTGGGGTAGGGATTATATTTCAAGCCTCTCCGAAAATACTAAAAAATCAGGGTAGGTCTTCTTATCGGGGAAACTGGGTAGTAAGTCTGACAAGTCACCAGTGGCCACGCCCCATAGTGCTAAGCCCTGCCCACTTTAAAACAAGTGACAAAGCCAATGTAAAACTGTAAAAAGTCTTTGGAGCTGACACTTGCACCACGATTGCAAACTTTTGACACTAGGATTCTGGTCCAAGTAAATTATTAAATTGCCCCACTATGTGCAGAGGCGTGAGTTTGTTTTGCAACACATGCGTATTTTTGTCCCGTTTGGCGATCGTGACAATCATGGCCGCGTAACGGGAGAAAACGAAACCATTGATCCCAATGGTTACGTTTTCACTATCAAGATTCTCGCCTGTTAATTGTACTATTCCGCAAAAATTTTCCGCGCAAATTTTGGAAATCTTATTCACATTGCTGCTACTGCTGCGGACAGTCCGCATGAAATAACTGCGACAAATCTGCTTAGTGCGTGCATACCGTCAAGGGCTCCTTCGCATGTGTGTCTTTGCACGCACAAAACTCGCATTCGCAAAACACGGAGAATAGAACCTGTTGATTTCATTGGGTTCCATCACATAATGTGTTTTCAAGTACAAATTTCGGGCACACGAAAAAATACTCAACAGGCTCACATTTGCGCACCAAAGGCCCCATAGGAGTCTGCGGGGGCGCAGAAATGCAGACCTGATCCAAGCAAACCGCGCACTGAACTGCGCAATTTTGCATCATATTCAATAGCAATGGGGACTAATTAGGCTGCACAGTTCAATCATGTTGTGGGTGTGTCCTGCGCCGATGTGACCGGCCTCAGCAGTTCAGTAAAATGCGCCAAATTGTGCGCAATAGCCCACGATAGCGCTCCCTTCACAATTACGTCACGCTATCGCAAGCGTATCTCTGCCTATGTTTGTCTGCAGGAGCCCTAACACTGATAGCCCAGGACGGAGAAATAATTGGCGCATAGAATGTCTGCGCTCGCTTTATAACGAATAACCAAATTTTGCTTTGCGGTCGGACGCGGTTATGTGGGTGCAGGCAGACTTTTTGTGACGACTCTGATTACACCCCCACACTATAAAAAAAAAAATCTCACGTGGCAACAGCGGCGTTTACGTTGAGAAATTAAGTGTCATGCGATCTCCAAAGGAGTAATGCATCAAACACATTGGAGATGACAGAAGTTGTCAGCGGAAGCGCGACGCTAAGCGAGCATGACATGTTTACCTTAATACAAAGACGCAGGCAATCGGGCGGGGGAGGGGGGAAACCACCATTGTGTTCCTTCTTAAAGCGCATAGACAAATCCGAAGATATGCATGGTGAGAGACTGCGAGCTAAAACCGCGCCAACTCCTAAAACACAGGGGCTGCTGGGCTCTGTTGTTCGTCAGTACCGCTTAGAGCTTTCCACCACTCTGAGCGCCCGTATTGGTAGCGCCCAACCTGACTGCCATGGAAATCTATGTTTTCGTGATTTCTATAGGACACCAGGACAAATCCCTGCGCAGATCTACCGTTACGTGTTTCCATGCGATACCCTGCGCTCCGTCTCCATCCTGCCCCGCATCGCTCTGCGTTTTCGCCACCGATAATTTACTTGTCTGTTGTGTCTAATTTTTATGTTTTGTCTCTTATTTAAAGCTTTTGGAACAAATATCGGAGACTTATTTCTATTTGAGATGCCGGCGGAGTATTAGCAGTCACATTGCTCTTGTTTCCTAGAGACTTGGAGTAGATCACTCCTAGCTGAAGGTGACATGAAACAAGCGATTGATGTTTCTCTTCTGAGGATCTATCATCGACACTGACGTCTTAGAGCCATTTGCAAGGGCCGCAGTTGACGGCATTCCTGCTTTTGTTTCCTTAAGATCTCATACTGGTGGCAGCGCTCAAGAAGTACAGGAATATCTGCTGTACAGATCACAGAAAACAGCAAAGTTAAATATCCCAAAGCCTGAGGTACACAGCCACATCATGACTAAATGGTCAAGTGACATTGAATTCTACTAGAGAGGGTCAGATGTATAATCCATCAGCTTCAGCAACTCAAGAGATTCAATAGAAATATAAATACAATACTGCCCCTATGTACAAGAATATAACTACTATAATACTGCCCCCTATGTACAAGAATATAACTACTATATTACTGCCCCCTATGTACAAGAATATAACTACTATAATACTGCCTCCTATGTACAAGAATATAACTACTATAATACTGCCCCCTATGTACAAGAATATAACTACTATAATACTGCCCCCTATGTACAAGAATATAACTACTATAATACTGCCCTCTATGTACAAGAATATAACGACTATAATACAGCCCCATATGTACAAGAATATAACTACTATAATACTGCTCCCTATGTACAAGAATATAACTACTATAATACTGCCCCTATGTACAAGAATATAACTACTATAATACTGCTCCTATGTACAAGAATATAACTACTATAATACTGCCCCCCAATGTACAAGAGTATAGCTACTATAATACTGCCCCCTATGTACAAGAATATAACTACTGAAAATACTGCCTCCTATGTACAAGAATATAACTACTATAATACAGCCCCCTATGTACGAGAATATAACTACTATAATACTGCCCCCTATGTACAAGAATAGAACTACTATAATACTGCCCCCTATGTACAAGAATATTACTACTATAATACAGCCCCCTATGTACGAGAATATAACTACTATAATACTGCCCCCTATGTACAAGAATAGAACTACTATAATACTGCCCCCTATGTACGAGAATATAACTACTATAATACTGCCCCCTATGTACAAGGATATAACTACTATAATACTGCCCCTATGTACGAGAATATAACTACTATAATACTGCCCCCTATGTACAAGAATAGAACCACTATAATACAGCCCCCTACGTACAAGAATATAACTACAATAATACTGCCCCCTATGTACAAGAATATAACTACTATAATACTGCCCCCTATGTACAAGAATATAACTACTATAATACTGCCCCCTATGTACAAGAATATAACTACTATAATACTGCCCCTATGTACAAGAATATAACTACTATAATACTGCCCCTATGTACAAGAATATAACTGCTATAATACTGCCCCTATGTACAAGAATCTAACTACTATAATACTGCCCCCCTATGTACAACAATATAACTACTATAATACTGCTCCTTATGTACAAGAATATAACTACTATAATACTGCCCCCTATGTACAAGAATATAACTACTATAAGACTGCCCCTATGTACAAGAATATAACTACTATAATACTGCCCCCCTATGTACAACAATATAACTACTATAATACTGCCTCCCATGTACAACAATATAACTACTATAATACTGCCCCCTATGTACAAGAATAGAACTACTATAATACTGCCCTCTATGTACAAGAATATAACTACTATAATACAGACCCCATGTACAAGAATATAACTACTATAATACTGCCTCCTATGTACAAGAATATAACTACTATAATACTGCCCCCTATGTACAAGAATATAACTACTATAATACTGCCCCTATGTACAAGAATATAACTACTATAATACTGCCCCCTATGTACAAGAATATAACTACTATATTACTGCCCCCCATGTACAAGAATATAACTACTATAATACTGCCTCCTATGTACAAGAATATAACTACTATAATACTGCCCCCTATGTACAAGAATATAACTACTATAATACTGCCCCCTATATACAAGAATATAACTACTATAATACTGCCTCCTATGTACAAGAATATAGCTACTATAATACTGCCCCCCTATGTACAGCAATATAACTACTATAATACTGCCTCCCATGTACAACAATATAACTACTATAATACTGCCCCCTATGTACAAGAATATAACTACTATAATACTGCCCCCTATGTACAAGAATATAACTACTATAATACTGCCCCTATGTACAAGAATATAACTACTATAATACTGCCCCTATGTACAAGAATATAACTGCTATAATACTGCCCCTATGTACAAGAATCTAACTACTATAATACTGCCCCCCTATGTACAACAATATAACTACTATAATACTGCTCCTTATGTACAAGAATATAACTACTATAATACTGCCCCCTATGTACAAGAATATAACTACTATAAGACTGCCCCCTATGTACAAGAATATAACTACTATAATACTGCCCCCCTATGTACAACAATATAACTACTATAATACTGCCTCCCATGTACAACAATATAACTACTATAATACTGCCCCCTATGTACAAGAATAGAACTACTATAATACTGCCCTCTATGTACAAGAATATAACTACTATAATACAGACCCCATGTACAAGAATATAACTACTATAATACTGCCTCCTATGTACAAGAATATAACTACTATAATACTGCCCCCTATGTACAAGAATATAACTACTATAATACTGCCCCTATGTACAAGAATATAACTACTATAATACTGCCCCCTATGTACAAGAATATAACTACTATATTACTGCCCCCCATGTACAAGAATATAACTACTATAATACTGCCTCCTATGTACAAGAATATAACTACTATAATACTGCCCCCTATGTACAAGAATATAACTACTATAATACTGCCCCCTATATACAAGAATATAACTACTATAATACTGCCTCCTATGTACAAGAATATAGCTACTATAATACTGCCCCCCTATGTACAGCAATATAACTACTATAATACTGCCTCCCATGTACAACAATATAACTACTATAATACTGCCCCCTATGTACAAGAATAGAACTACTATAATACTGCCCTCTATGTACAAGAATATAACTACTATAATACAGACCCCATGTACAAGAATATAACTACTATAATACTGCCTCCTATGTACAAGAATATAACTACTATAATACTGCCCCCTATGTACAAGAATATAACTACTATAATACTGCCTGCTATGTACAAGAATATAACTACTATAATACTGCCCCCTATGTACAAGAATATAACTACTATAATACTGCCTCCTATGTACAAGAATATAACTACTATAATACTGCCCCTATGTACAAGGATATAACTACTATAATACTGTTCCCTATGTACAAGAATATAACTACTATAATACTGCCCCCTATGTACAAGAATATAACTACTATAATACTGCCCCTATGTACAAGAATATAACTACTATAATACTGCCCCCTATGTACAAGAATATAACTACTATAATACTGCCCCCTATGTACAAGAATATAACTACTATAATACTGCCCACTATGTACAAGAATATAACTACTATAATACTGCCCCCTATGTACAAGAATATAACTGCTATAATACTGCCCCCTATGTACAGTAATACAACCACTATCATACTGCCCCCTATGGATTAGAGCTGAGTATCTAGGACTCTTGCTGTCCTCTAGCCCTCCATCTTTCCTGCAGACTAATTATTTCTCTGACGTCTTGTGGATCCCTGGGAGTTGCTTTCTTCTTTCTCGGATCACATTTGGGTCAGTGTCGGCTGTCTGGCGTTTTCTGCACTCGTTGTCACTGTTAGATTTAATGAATCTTCAAAGCAAAGTCTTCCATTATTAATAAATGAGCCCAGATTGATGTAATTAGCTGTGTAATCAGGCAGACCCAGAGATGAATTAGGTCAAGATCATTTGGTTCAGTGTGTAAAGTATAATATAATTTGTGTTGACCACTAACTGATGGCTGTGACCTCTTATCTACATACAGTACAGATGAGCAGGATGTGACGGGGGTACTTATATATCACACTGTACCTGGCAGCCATGGAAAGATAATGGAAATCCTGAAGCATAAAGAGACTTCTATCTGCCGGTCTTAAACTATAGAAGCTGGGAGGATGGATGGATAGATAGATAAAAAGCGATAGATAGATATGAGACAGATAGATATGAGATAGATAGATAGACAGATAGATATGAGACAGATAGATATGAGATAGATAGATAGACAGATAGATATGAGATAGATAGATAGATAGATAGATAGATAGGTATGAGATGGATAGATAGATAGATAGATAGATAGATATGAGATGGATAGATAGATAGATAGATAGATAGATAGATAGATAGATAGATATGGAGATAGATAGATAGATGGATAGATAGATAGATAGATAGATAGATAGATAGATATGAGATGGATAGATGGATAGATAGATAGATAGATAGATATGAGATGGATAGATAGATAGATAGATAGATAGATAGATAGATAGATAGATAGGTATGAGATGGATAGATAGATAGATAGATAGATAGATATGAGATGGATAGATAGATAGATAGATAGATATGAGATGGATAGATAGATAGATAGATATGAGATGGATAGATAGATAGATATGAGATGGATAGATAGATAGATAGATAGATAGATAGATAGATAGGTATGAGATGGATAGATAGATAGATAGATAGATAGATAGATAGATAGATAGATAGATAGATATGAGATGGATAGATAGATAGATATGAGATGGATAGATAGATAGATAGATAGATAGATAGATAGATAGATAGATAGATAGATAGATAGATAGATAGATATGAGATAGATAGATATGAGATGGATAGATAGATATGAGATAGATAGATGGATAGATAGATATGAGAGAGATTGATGAATAGATAGATATGAGAGAGATAGATAGATAGATAGATATGAGAGAGATAGATAAATAGATAGATATGAGATGGATAGATAGATAGATAGATAGAATAGATAGATAGATAGATAGATAGATAGGTAGATAGATAGATATGAGATAGATAGATATGAGAGAGATAGATAGATAGATAGATATGAGATAGATAGATAGATAGATAGATAGATAGATATGAGATAGATAGATAGACAGATAGATATGAGATGGATAGATAGATAGATAGATAGATAGATAGATAGGGAGATAGATAGATAGGAGATAGATAGATATGAGATAGATAGATAGGTAGATAGATAGATATGAAATAGATAGATAGATAGATAGATAGATATGAGAGACATAGATAAATAGATAGATATGAGAGAAAGAGAGATAGATAGATATGAGATAGATAGATATGAGATAGATAGACAGATAGATATGAGATGGATAGATAGATAGATAGATATGAGATAGATAGAGAGAGAGACAGATATATATGAGATAGATATGAGATAGATAGATAGATATGAGATAGATAGATAGATAGATAGATAGATAGATATGAGATAGATAGATAGATAGATATGAGATGGATAGATAGATATGAGAGAGATTGATAAATAGATAGATATGAGAGAGATAGATAGATAGATAGATATGGAGATAGATAGATCGATAGATAGATAGATAGATAGATAGATACGGAGATAGATAGGTAGATAGATAGATAGATAGATAGATAGATAGATAGATAGATATGGAGATAGATAGGTATGAGATAGATAAATATGAGATAGATAGGTATGAGATGGATAGATAGATAGATAGATAGATAGATAGATATGAGAGAGAAGATAGATATGAGATGGATAGATAGATATGAGATAGATAGATAGATATGAGATCGATAGATAGTAGAGATGAGCGAGCGTACTCGTCCGAGCTTGATGCTCATTCGAGTATTAGGGTACTCGAGATGCTCATTACTGGAGATGAGCACTGCAGTCATTTTACTGAGTATAGGGGCAGTACTAGTGAGGCAGGGACAATGGTACAGGGAAAGAGATATACTGGCTATCTAGGCAGTGGGCCTTTTCAAAAAAATTGGAAAAAAAAATCTTTGGGCTGCCTGTGACCGTGTTCAGTTTACTGCGTGTCTGCTGGGGGTAGTAGTCGCTCACTATTACCCAGCTAGGTGTTACTGCAGCCTTGCGCATAATTTTTTCTGGCTGCACTGTGCTTTCAATAACCACAGTCATCCTCCAACAGGGAAATCCATATACAGGCTATATAGGCAGTGGGCTTTTTCCCAAAAATTGGAAAAAAATACTATATTTGGGCTGCCTGTGACCGTCTTCAGTTTACTGCCTGTCTGCTGGGGGTAGTAGTCGCTCATTATTACCCAGCTAAGCCTGTGACCGTCTACAGTTTACTGCGTGTCTGCTGG
Source organism: Eleutherodactylus coqui (assembly GCA_035609135.1). Classification (NCBI taxonomy): domain Eukaryota; kingdom Metazoa; phylum Chordata; class Amphibia; order Anura; family Eleutherodactylidae; genus Eleutherodactylus; species Eleutherodactylus coqui. The sequence continues at coordinate 139,521,155 of CM069415.1, forward strand.
GGGTAGTAGTCGCTCATTATTACCCAGCTAAGTGTTACAGCAGGCTTGCGCATAATTTTTTCCCAAAAATTTGAAAAAAAAATCTTTGGACTGCCTGTGACCGTGTTCAGTTTACTGCGTGTCTGCTGGGGGTAGTAGTCGCTCATTATTACCCAGCTAGATGTTACTGCAGCCTTGCGCATAATTTTTTCCCAAAAATTGGAAAAAAATACTATATTTGGGCTGCCTGTGACCGTCTTCAGTTTACTGCGTGTCTGCTGGGGGTAGTAGTCGCTCATTATTACCCAGCTAAGCGTTACAGCAGGCTTGCGCATAATTGTTTCCTGGCTCTGCTGTGTCCGTTACATGATCGCCATCATCCTGCCAGAGGGAAAGAGTATACATATATACGCTGCATACGGTGTCTGTCTGATTTTTCACCTCACCATTTTAAAACATTGAAGCAAAATACTTAAGGCCTACCACTGGCCTTTGGCCACTTGACTGGTTCTTCGCTGTCAATTCCAGTAGCTCAGTCATACGCACCTAGGTCTCACTACAGGCTTGCGCATAATTGTTTCCTGGCTCAGGTGTGTCCGTTACATGATCACCGTCATCCCGCCAGAGGGAAAGAGTATACATATATACGCTGCATACGGTGTCTGTCTGGTTTTTCACCTCACCATTTTAAAAAATTGAAGCAAAATACTTCAATTCAGGTGTATCACAGCCGACTGCTGCGGGATTAGGAGAGAGGCAAGTTTCTGGGGTCCCCAGATTAATCTCACAATTAATGGGTCCACACGTAGACCTTTATTAGAAACTGAGCAGTGTGAGCAGGTCCTGTCGTGGATGGCAGAAAGTGCATCCAGCAAACTATCCACCGTCACCACCCAGTTTTCTACGCCATCCACTGCTGCATCCCTGAATCCTGTCGCTGCTGCTCCTCCCTTCTCCCAGCCTCCTCCCTCCCAGCAAATGACACATTCAGAAGAGCAGGCAGGCTCCCAGGAACTGTTCTCGGGTCCCGGCCTTGAGTGCGAAAAAATGGATCCTCTATCACCAAAGGAGTTTGTCGCGACCGATGCCCAACCTTTGGAAAGTTCCCGGAGTCCGGGGGATGAGGCTGGGGACTTCTGGCAACTGTCTCAAGAGCTTTCAGTGGGTGAGGAGGACGATGACGATGAGACACAGTTGTCTTGCAGTGAGGTAGTAGTAAGGGCAGTAAGTCCGAGGGAGGAGCGCACAGAGGATTCGGAGGAAGAGCAGCAGGACGATGAGGTGACTGACCCCACCTGGTGTGCAACGCCTACACAGGACAGGTGTTCAGAGGGGGAGGCAAGTGCAGCAGCAGGGCAGGTTGGAAGAGGCAGTGCGGTGGCCAGGGGTAGAGGCAGGGCCAGACCGAATAATCCACCAACTGTTTCCCAAAGCGCCCCCTCGCGCCATGCCACCCTGCAGAGGCCGAGGTGCTCAAAGGTCTGGCAGTTTTTCACTGAGAGTGCAGACGACTGACGAACTGTGGTGTGCAAGGTTTGTCGCGCCAAGATCAGCCGGGGAGCCACCACCACGAGCCTCACCACCACCAGCATGCGCAGGCATATGATGGCCAAGCACCCCACAAGGTGGGACGAAGGCCGTTCACCGCCTCTGGTTTGCACGACTGCCTCTCCCCCTGTGCCCCAACCTGCCACTGAGATCCAACCCCCCTCTCAGGACACAGGCACGACCGTCTCCCGGCCTGCACCCACACCCTCCCCTCTGCTGTCCTCGGCCCCATCCAGCAATGTCTCTCAGCGCAGCGTCCAGCCGTCGCTAGCGCAACTGTTTGAGCGCAAGCGCAAGTACGCCGCCACGCACCCGCACGCTCAAGCGTTAAACGTGCACATAGCCAAATTGATCAGCCTGGAGATGCTGCCGTATACCCTTGTGGAAAAGGAGGCTTTCAAAAACATGATGGCGGCGGCGGCCCCGCGCTACTCGGTTCCCAGTCGCCACTACTTTTCCCGATGTGCCGTCCCAGCCCTGCACGTCCACGTCTCACGCAACATTGTACGCGCCCTCACCAACGCGGTTACTGGCAAGGTCCACTTAACAACGGACACGTGGACAAGCACAGGCAGGCAGGGCCACATTGGGTGAATTTAGTGGAGGCTGGGGCCGAGTCAGAGCCTGGGACCGCTCACGTCCTACCCACCCCCAGAATTGCAGGCCCCAGCTCGGTGCTGGTATCTGCGGCAGGAGCACTGTAAAAGGATGGTGAGGGGGTACGTAGCCGATCGCACGACCGTCCTCCGTGACGCCTCTGCTCCGTACAACTACTGGGTGTCGAAGCTGGACACGTGGCCTGAACTCGCGCTGTATGCCCTGGAGGTGCTTGCTTGCCCTGCGGCTAGCGTCTTGTCAGAGAGGGTGTTTAGTGCGGCTGGGGGAATAATCACGGATAAGCGTGCCCGCCTGTCAACTGACAGTGCCGACAGGCTTACACTCACAAAGATGAACAAAGCCTGGATTTCCCCAGACTTCTCTTCTCCACCAGCGGACAGCAGCAATTTTTCTGAGGTACATTAGTACTGTTGGTACACCAATTTTTTTGGGCCCTCGCCTACAGTGTAATCCTAGTAATTTTTATGGGCTTCGCCTGCACTCATGGTACAGCAAGGTGTGTGGGGTTGGCCTACACTTTTGCTACATAAATATAACTGTGGCCTTGTCTATACTGCAAATACTGAAATGTGAAAGAGACTGTTATCTCCCTAAACTGCTGCAACGGGAATGTTACTGTGGCCTGTCTTGACTGCTACTACTACTGAAATGGAACTAATACTGTGCTCCCCCTATACTGCTGCTAGTGATATGTTACTGGGGCCTGTCTAGACTGCTACTAACTACTCAAATGGAACTAATACTGTGCTTCCCCTATACTGCTGCTTCGGAATTGTTACCGGGGCCTGTCTTGACTGCTACTATTACTGAAATGGGCGGTTGGGCAGCATGTTACCCAGGAGAAGTGGCAGCGGAGTGTCATGCAGGCAGTGATTGTGCTTTGTTGGAGGTAGTGTGGTGCTTAGCTAAGGTATGCCTTGCTAAGGAGGGTTTTTCAGAAGTAAAAATTGTTGGGGGGGGAGGGGCACTCTTGCCGCTATTGTGGCTTAATAGTGGGACCTGTGAACTTGAGATGCAGCCCAACACGTAGCCCCTCGCCTGCCCTATCCGTTTCTGTGTCGTTCCCATCACTTTCTTGAATTTCCCAGATTTTCACAAATGAAAACCTTAGCGAGCATCGGCGAAATACAAAAATGCTCGGGTCGCCCATTGACTTCAATGGGGTTCGTTACACGAAACGAACCCTCGAGCATCGCGAAAAGTTCAACTCGAGTAACGAACACCCGAGCATTTTGGTGCTCGCTCATCTCTAATAGATAGATAGATAGATAGGAGATAGATAGATAGGAGATAGATAGATAGATAGATAGATAGATAGATAGATAGATAGGAGATAGATAGATAGGAGATAGATAGATAGATAGGAGATAGATAGACAGATAGATAGATAGATAGATAGATAGATAGATAGATAGATAGATAGGAGATAGATAGATAGGAGATAGATAGATAGATAGATAGATAGATGGATAGGAGATAGATAGATAGATAGATAGATAGATAGATAGATAGATAGATAGAGAGATAGATAGGAGATAGATAGATAGGAGATAGATAGATAGGAGATAGATAGATAGATAGATAGATAGATAGATAGATAGATAGATAGATAGATAGGAGATAGATAGACAGATAGATAGATGGGAGATAGAAGATAGATATGAGATAGATAGATAGAAGATAGATAGATAGATAGATAGATAGATAGATAGATAGATAGGAGATAGATAGATAGGAGATAGATAGATAGGAGATGGATAGATAGGAGATAGATAGATAGATAGATAGATAGATATGAGATAGATAGATAGGAGATAGATAGATAGATGATAGATAGGAGATAGATAGATAGATAGATATGACACAGATAGATATGAGATAGATGGATATGAGATAGATAGATAGATAGATAGATAGATAGATAGATAGATAGATAGATAGATAGATAGGAGATAGATAGGAGATAGATAGGAGATAGATAGGAGATAGATAGGAGATAGATAGGAGATAGAAGATAGATAGATAGATAGATAGGAGATAGATAGATAGATAGATAGATAGATAGATAGATAGATAGATAGATAGATATGGGGTTGTTGTTTTGCAATAACACCACCAATTGTAAATCAGGGCTCTCTACTGTTTAGATGTCATTCTGTCCTTCCACCTCTAGGTGTCACTATTAAGAATCTGTGCAAATAAGAGAGATGGAACAATACCTCTGCAGCGCCACCTATTGGATGGCAGCATTCCTTCAAATCAATGTTAGACTCTTTTTGCAGGACTTTATAACAATGATTGGGAATCTGTAACATTTTTAGTCACATGATGGAGAAGTAAATCTCTTCCATAAGTTCCCTACTCTTCTGTCTGCGGTTACGGATGTATCTATGTGGAACTGTGTAGATTACAGTTAGACATGTGATGGTGCAAAGAGGCCAAAAGAAAAGTCCCTTTAAGAGTCATCCAGTTGGGTTCGCCTTCCAGAGATGTCATTAGAAAAAAAAGGTATATTATGGTGCAAGGCGTTATTATCTGGATACATTTAGCCCCGCCCCTTCCACTTTGCCATGCAGGTGATAAAGGTGCTTTTACAGGGAACGGTTATTAATGGCAGATGGCTTTAATGAAGGTGGCGCTCCTCGCACCCGTCCTGTGACAGGTCTGGCACCCTCTATGGGGTATGGTGTCTGTGTCCCGGGCTCCGGGGCCCCACCATCCCAGCGCTGCAGGTCACTAACGACGACTTCTGATCAGAGAAGACGAGAAAAGGAATCAAAGAGCAAAAGTGGAGAAGTGACAGCGTCTCGTCCGCGCCGCCTAATGAGCTCATTTACATAGAAATTACCTAAGCAAGTAGACGGTTCCTCCACCGAATTCTTAATTATTCCAATGCCCCTGTGACCACAGAGACTGCAGCGTATGCAGAAGATTGCACCCCTGGAAGATGCCACTCCGGTGATGTCCAATAGATACAAACACACGGAGGGGATGGAGCACATCTGCAGAGCATTGCTCAGATAGTGATATATCCTGCAGATTATTACACTACTGGCCTCACTAGAGATCTGTCAAACATCGTTCTGTCCCCTCTACCCACTGATACATAGTGATATGGTCTGCAGATTATTACACTTGGAGTTTGCAGAACATCGCACTGCCGCCTCTACCCCCTGATGCATAGTGATATACTCTGCAGATTATTAAACCACTGACCTCTGTAGAGATCTGCAGAACATCACTCTCTACCCCCTGACAAATAGCGATATATACTGCGGATTATAACATCACTGCCCTTACAAGAGATCTGCAGAACATTGCTCCATCCTCTATCCTTCCTGACAGACCCAAAGTGATGCATCTTCTGCAGATTATTACCACCGGCCTCACTAAAGACATTCGGAACATTGCTCTGTCCCTTTACCTCCAGACAACATAGTGATATATCCTGCATTGACCCCTCTAGCGATCTGCAGAACATTGCTCTGTCCTGTCTACTTCCCGTATGTATATAGTGATATACTCTGCAGATTATTACAACACTGACCCCTCGAGATCTGCAGAAGATCGCTCTGTTCCCTCTAACCCCTGATACACAGTGATATATCCTACAGATTATTACACCACTGAACCTTCTACAGATCTGCAGAGCATTGCTCTGTCCCCTATAACTCCTGTTACATAGTGATATAGTCTGCAGATTATTTAACTTGGAAGCTGCAGATCATTGCTTTTCACCCTCTGTCCCCTGATTTATAGTGATACATTCTGCAGACTATTCCACCACTGACGTCGCTAGAAATCTGCAGAACATTCCTCTGTCCTCTCTACACCCTGACAGATTTAGGTCTTCAGCCTAAATATACCTAGTCATATATTCTGCAGATTATTACACCACTGAGCTCTGCAGAGCATTGTCTTGGCCGGTTGCTGCAGATATCAGACTTCTTTGCCGTGACTTCTCTTCACCTTCATGAAAGTTTGTACCTGAGCCGTTACCGTCTCTTTAATTAAACCTCCATCTTGGAGTCTGGTATCGCGGTTCCCTCCTTATGTAGAATCACAGTAATGAGCGCCGCTTGATGTTATCTCAGACTTCTGTAAGATCCTATTAAAATTCTCCAAGATCTTAATTGCATCTGAACGTCTTCGCCTGTTTGCTGCCACAGCCACAAGTTGTAAGTTAATGGGAGACTCTTGCCGGACGCTCTTCACGGTCACCTCTCTGGCTGCAGACTCATCGGGGGCGCCGGCGCTGTGGACCTTGGAGGGCGCCTTCACAAATTACACTAACTCCTTAGAAGACACCGAAGGGCCATCATCCGAAATCATTGACCTCAAAGGGCGGGATGGCGCAATTGTAGGTGGGGCTTCAAGTGTTGGGAGGCATGATGGTGTGTCCCTCTAAGACATCCTGTACATGGCCACCGTCTTGTGTTCCTCTGCATTGAAGTGAACAGGACAGACTGCAATACCGCACACAACCTGTGGGCAGGAGTGGCACTATTTTGGGAAAAATACATTTTTTCTAGTATCTGGTATCTCCAGGGGCTCCTTAGATTTAGGGCCCCACGGCAGGTAGACTGCATACTCAGCATTACGTCCAGCATGAATGTGCCTGTTACTGTGTAACGTGAGAGCGGTGCGATATAAATGGCGCGTGTCTCACCCCTGAGAGCTGCCGTATCTCACGCCGTTCTTCTAAATAATTATTGATTTTAGAACAAATTCCGTTTCTTAAAACTTCCTTTAATTTAACGCTAGGGAGACCCGATGCTGAGTTACACAGCCCATAAACCTCGCGTCCTTCCGCCACCTCGTCCCGTGCGCAAATCCCAGCTTTTTCTTCTACAAATAACTGAATATTAACCCCTTCACACTACTAAAGGGTGTATATAACATCCAACTGTCGGACTGCTCCCCACAATTTTATATATATGTATCCGCCGCTTGTAAAATTGTGATTCTGGACCCAAAAATCGAACATGCAGCGATCTTTCACATAGAAAAATTGGTCATGTGAATCAACCAATTGAAATCAATGTACTCCTAACATGCGCAAATTCTGCCCATGTCGCTACGGAACATGCGCAGGAAACCAGCCCCTGTGAACGAACCCTGTGTTGGAAGAGGCTGAAGTGAGGAGGAGTGATATTTTTTTAACATGGGACTGCTATGTATGTTGGAGGGGTCTGGAGGGAGGGATAATGATGGGTTTTACATGGGACTGCATATTGAAGGGGGCAGGGATTGGACGTATTTAAGGGTTGAGATAAATGTTATCTTTCTGATCCCATTCATCGCAGTTTAGGAGGTAGCGATATGTTAGTATGTTCCATCAGTAGCTTAGATATAAAGAGAGAAATATAAACATAAATTTTCAAACTAAAAAGGAGAATTACCAGCAGAATATTATAAAACTCCACGAAGCGTAAATTAAAAGAGTGAAAACCGTTTTTTAATAACCCATTTCCAGGCTGAGATATAATTTTTTGAAGTTGGAGGCCTAAAGCCTGAGGCTGCACTACTGAGAATTTCTCATGACCCTTTCTGTCGGGTGCAATGTTGTCATGGAGACCAGAGCTATTTATATATGCTATATCCACATAACTCAATTCTGCTCTGGACAATGTATATGATGATGCGGCTGGTGATAACATCAGAATCTCTCAGTAGTGCAGCCTCAGGCTTTGGGCCTATAACTTCGAGGGATTGTATCTCAGCCTAGAAGTAAGATATTAAAAAGCAGTTTTCACATTTCTTCTGTGCATTAAAGGGGCTGTTTATCTAGCAGATCTCCTTTAACTCAAGTGGACATGCCTGAACCCACCATCCCTGCCAAGATCCGTCCATAGTAAGCCTGTTAGTGGATCAATGATGCATCAGATCTGCGCAGGCTTCAGTCTTGAGGATGTACACTGCAGGCGTGTTCTTTCCCTGTCATAGAAGAAGGATACAAAATCATTGTGGTGTTTCTCCCCGGCTCACATCTGCCGCCCCGCACCCACATATCACAGTAATTGCACCAATTTCCTTCATCCGCCACCGTTTATGGATTTGGAGTTATTATCTGGGATGTCAGAGGAATTACATGTTCCGTTTGGTTGTAAATAAACATCTTTACACACTGGCAGCCCTCATACATTACACTGGCGCCATCATCCCCCGTGCCACACGCTAATTACAAGCATCAAATGAAAAAATCCAAAATTTGGGCCGGTCGGGGATTTCTGTTTAATTTCACATATTAAATGATGGAAAACAAAATGATTTTCTTTCCAATCGCTTCATATTGTTAAGAAAGATTAAAGGAGCTTTCTGCTCTTATGTAAATGGCGATTAATCCTCGTAATGAAACACTCTGCAACTTCATAATAGACTTTCTAATTCAATTCCTCACTATTTATGTCTAGGCATCTCTCTTATCATTCTCTTCTCTCTTCTGCTCTTCTCTCTCTCCCCTCTCATTTTTTCTCCTCCCTTTCTTTTTTCTCTTTTCTCTCCTTCCCCTTCCTTCTTCTCTCTATCCTCCCTTTCACTTTTCTATCTCTTTTCTCTCTCCTTCCTCTTCTCTCCGATGATCTCTCCCCTCTCTCCTCTGTCTCTCCTCTATTTCCTTTCCCTCTTCTCTCCCTCTTTTACTGTTTCATTCTCTCTGCCTGTCTCCTTGTCTCTCCTATTTCCTTCATATCTCTTCTTCTCTCTCCCATTCTCTCTCTCTCCTTTTCTTTTCCTTTCTACCTGTCTTTCTTTCCTTCTCACTCTCTAAATCTTTCACTCTCTCTCCTTCCTATCTCTTCTCTCTCTTCTTGTCTCACCCTCTCCTTTATCTCTCCTTCCTATCTCTTCTCTCTCTCCTTGTCTCACCCTCTCCTTTCTCTGTCTCTCTCTCCTTCCTATCTCTTCTCTCCCCTTGTCTCACCCTCTCCTTTATCTCTCCTTCCTATCTCTTCTCTCTCTCCTTGTCTCACCCTCTCTCCTTTGTCTGTCTCTCTCTCTCTCTCCTTCCCATCTCTTCTCTCTCCTTGTCTCACCCTCTCTCCTTTCTCTGTCTCTCTCTGTCTAATTCCTATCTCTTCTCTCTCCTTGTCTCACCCTCTCTCCTTTATCTCTTCTCTCTCTCCTTGTCTCACCCTCTCTCCTTTATCTCTCCTTCCTATCTCTTCTCTCTCTCCTTTCTCTGTGTCTTTCTCTCACCCCTTTCTATCTCTTCTCTCTCCTTGTCTCACCCTCTCTCCTTTATCTCTCCTTCCTATCTCTCTTCTCTCTCCTTTCTCTGTCTCTTTCTCTCACCCCTTTCTATCTCTTCTCTCTCCTTGTCTCACCCTCTCTCCTTTATCTCTCCTTCCTATCTCTTCTCTCTCTCCTTTCTCTGTCTCTTTCTCTCACCCCTTTCTATCTCTTCTCTCTCCTTGTCCCTCTCTCCTTTATCTCTCCTTCCTATCTCTTCTCTCTCACCCATACATTGAAATGACTTTCCTGCCTTGTGTTTTTCACTTTACATTTGTCACACTTTTCAAGATCACTGCTTCTTGTCAGCAAATGATAACATTCATTCTAAAGCTGAAAACCCTGCAGATCTATGCCAGCATTGTAAGAAGTCCATAAGACAGTGATTGGTCAAGCAGCCTCTGAAAGAAACCAAGACTGTTTCCATTTAGTGACAGTAAGCAGAGATCTTGAAATGGTGAGAAACAAAAACACAACGCTTATTAAATCATGGCATCACTGTTCATTATATAATGATGGAGCTTTATTTACCAAAGAACGGACAGTCCCTGCTATATAAATGATTGTCCTAAGAGCAATTTCCAAATAGACTGCAATTACCCAAACTGCTTTTTCTAAGAGAGCGGTGGTTGATGTAATAGAGCAAAGTAGCAGCAGAATAATCTGTCTTTCTGATCCAGAGCTCCAAATCCTCTGCTTTCCTGCACACCGCACTCGGGGGAGCTCCCTGTATACAGCTCCCATTAAATAATCCATCTGTCTTCAGTAAGCTCCCGACTTGTGCTGAGTCAATCCACACAGATGAACTTTGTTTTATGTCGAACTTTGCTTAAAGTTCGGTTTAGCAGGAACCAGAACCTCAGGCAGTTTCTCTCGGTGGAGCCAGCTAAAAAACGGAAATAGAAAAAGAAGAAGAAAAAGAAAGTAAATGAAGAAGGAGTATGAAAAAGAAGAAAGAAAAAAAGGAGAAAGACAGGAACAATAAGAAGAAGGAAAAATAAGGAGAATAAGGACAAAGAATGACAATTTAAAAGAAGACAAAAGAAAGTAAAAGAGGGAAAAATATGAAAAAAGAAGGGAAAAGGGGAGAAGGAATTTAAGGAGGAGAAGAAAATGAGAATAAATAGAAGAAGGAATAGGAGAAGAAGAAAAAATATCTTTTTCCCCCCTTTTTCTTCTTGTCCTTTCTTCTTCTTTCTCCTTCTTACCCTTTCCTTCTTTTTCCTTATTAACATTGCCTTAAAAACAGCTCAACAGTACTTACTCTCCTAGGCGACCTAAGAGTGTCATACAGGCCTTTGTAGCTCTTAGACCATGTTATACTCTAGTTTTAGTGATATTGGTGAAGTTCTAATTCAGTTTGAACGACTTCCGACCGCACCAAAGTTTTTGTTAAAGTTTATCGATCCAGTCGAACTTTTGAAAAGTTCACTCATCACTACTCTTGAGCTCCACCTAGTGGTGGTTGCAGGCAAAAGGAATGTTATCATTTACCTCTGTCTATGCAGAGGATCTGGAGCTCTAGTTTAGAAGACCTAAAATCCAATTGCCATAAAGATCTAATAAGAAGTTAATTAGTACAGAGTTTTGATTCGCCCAAAGCTAGACATTCAGCTACAGGATCTACATTTCTTTGCACTGCATTAAAGCCACCGTCAGATTTATGAGCGTCCACGTGAGGAACTTTACTGATTTCTCGGTTAACATTGGTTCAGGAATTAAGCCTTAGGTGAGAAGTAACATTACCGCTGAGGAATTTATATTGTTGTTGCAGGTTCAGATATATGGAGTGAGCGTAAGTGATAATGAAAAACCTTATTGCCGGTATTCACGGTGCCGTATTTCACACTGAGTGCTGCGAGGCCATAAATCATAAAGACCTTTACTCATCGAGCCCATACAGATATTGTTTTTTTCATGAGCAGAAGAAAGTCGGCAACCAATCTGGGGCTAAGACACATTGCAGAGGAGAATAATACAAGATAAATAAAACATCTTCTTGTAGCGGCTGCTGCCGTCTCCTCTTGATTGCCTTGTTCCCCATTTCCAATTCTAAACATGTCTCGAGCCCGGCCTGAAATGAAAGCCGATTTTTAACAGCTAGTGTTCTGCTAACGAAACTCTCAAAATGAGGACACGGACCTGGTTCCTCCAGCTCATCAATCATCTGCAGGAGACTCTGTAAACAAAGTTCGGGATGTTTAAGGCTTGTTCACCGGGATGAGATTTATACTAAATTACAAAAACCCAGATATCAGTACAAGACAAAAAAAAAAACTTACTTAAGGGCAACCGGAGTTGGAGATAGCAACCAGCGGAGGGGAAGTTTATTACTAGAGATAAGCGAGCATACTCGATAAGGCAAATTACTCGAGCGAGTAGTGCCTTATTCGAGTACCTTCCCGCTTGTCTCTAAAGATTCGGGTGCCGGCGGGGAGAGCGGGGAGCGGCGGGGGAGAGCGGGGAGGAACGGAGGGGAGATCTCTCTCTCACTCTCTCCCCCCCCCACTTCCCACTGCTCACCGCCGCAACCCAGCTCTCACCCGCGCCGGCAGCCGAATCTTTAGAGATGAGCAGGCAGGTACTCGAGTACTCACTCGAGTAGTTTGCCTTATCGAGTATGCTCGCTCATCTCTATTTATTACATTTAGGGTCATGAGTGAGGATTGACTATATGGTGGCTACATTGTAATGGCTGCATCAAAGGGGTTGTCCAGGACTTACTAATGATGACCATTAGGTCACCAATCATTGATCGGCAGTGGCCTGACGATCGGGATCCCCACTGATCAGCTGATCGTCAGGCCCGCTGTCAGTACAGACAGCACTGGAAGCAGATAGCGCTGTCAGCATTGCAGCGAGCAGTTGGGTACTGCAGGCACAAGTCCTGATGAATTCCATTCAAAGCCGCTGCAATAGTAGTTGAAGATGCCTCCAAGCTTTGCGGAAGAGCAGTCAGGAAAAAACACCTTTTGCTCTTCTGCTTCATGAGAAGTGTCTGTCCTCCCCGATATCACCTTAGAACATCTGCATCATGGTGGGACAGGTGTACTGCCTCAGTGAAACTCCCCACTTGCAACTCTCCTGGGAATTGGCAGTTGGGAGCTGTACCTGCAGTACCAAACCAGGCCACTGCAGTATGGAGAGCGCTGTCTGCTTCCAGCACTGCCAGCGGGCTCATCAATCAGATGATTGGCAGGGATGCCAAATGGTTGACCTCTGCCTATCAACTACTGATGACTAGAGATGAGTGAACAAACTTGTTTCGAATAATTACTCGATCGAGCACCGTGATTTTCGAGTACTTCCGTACTCGAGTGAAAAGATTCGGGGGGCGCCGGGGGGCGGGGGGAGGCGTGGCGGAGCGGGGGGTAGCAGCGGGGAACAGGGGGGAGCCCTCTCTCTCTCCCTCTCCCCCCCACTCCCTGCTGCAACCCCCCACTCACCCACGGCGCCCCCCGAATCTTTTCGCCCGAGTACGGAAGTACTCGAAAATCGCGGCGCTCAGGTGAAAAAGGGGCGTGGCCGAGTACGCTCGCTCATCTCTACTGATGACCTATTCTGAGGAAAGGTCAACAATAGTAAAAGCCCCGGAGAACCCCTTTAACTACAAAGTGGTTACAATATGGCCGTATTGTATAAATGGCGTCTACAATGTCATCACTGCTTTGACTACGTGATGGCTACAATATGGATGCATTGACTACATGGCGGCTACAATGTAGATATGTGGACTATATGGCAGCTACAATATTATCCCTGCATTAACTACAAGGCGGCTGTTATACGGCTGCATTAACTACAAGGCGGCTGCAATATCATGACTACATTAGCTACACGCCTCAACTTTAAAACTGCAACACCAAGAAGGACAAGCCGTAAGGTTATGCAAATCAAGGATGTGTAAGATGTTGCTAAGATATGCAAATACTCAAATCTTTAAGCACCCAGCGCCAATCTGTGGCATGTGGGAGGGGCTTCAATGGTATCAAAGCCGGATCAAAAGCTAGTTTTTTTCAGCCACATAAAACCTCAAAAAACCGGATTAAGCCCTGTGGTACGATTGTGCGATGCCTCCTGGTTGTCGACATGCAGTTATCATCGCTTGTGGCAATCTGAGGCGGACAGAATCCTTGAGCGGAGGCGTTTGGTTCATCACTCCGGCAGATCGCTCCACAGGTAAGCTGAGATGTCAGACTGTTCATCGTTGTGCGCTGCGGTGCTTGGGAGAACAACGACAAACTCGAATGACACCACGAGGTGCAGAGGGGCGAACGTCTGCACGGACGAATCATCAGATTAGAAGAATGGCGCCGAATGATCCATTCTGTATTGCGAGTGAAATTGGACATCAAATCCCAATGCTGGGGCGCCGAACGGTGTCTGCGCAAGAATCAGAAGGCGCTAGCATGACATTGGGCTGCGAAGCAGACGTCCAGTGACTGGTGTTCCACTGACCTCTCGCCACCGCTGCATGATGCTGAACTAGACAGTAGTGGAGGCGCTCATACGCAATACTGAAAAAATCTAGATGTTTTGAATATTTTATTTCTTTTTTTATCATTTGCATATCATTTACATGTTCGTCGATCCTGCGATTTCCACAACTTTTCCTTCTTGTTGCAATTTGAATGTTGCTGAGTGTACATGGTAGCTACAACATGGCTACATTGTCTATAAAGTGGCTATAATGTCATGGTTGCATTGACTATATGGTAGCTACAACATGGCTACATTAGCTATAGGGGGGGGCTAAAATGTGGGCACTGACCATATGGTGACCACCATATGGTCACCATGTAGCCACCACCACTATTGGTGACTACATTACGGCTGCATTAACAACACTTGATTAAACTACCCTTGATATTGAAGTTCGGGTCAGATCATTATTGTAGCCAACTCTACCCAATTACTGTAAAGTTCCTCCTTTTGCCCACACATCCCACGGACAGGCCTGCGATGCTTCCCTGACCATTCCCAAAGTGATGACCCTCCTCTCATTTCACAGATTAGGTTTTTATACATCCCTCTTGCGCCGGTGTAAGTGACTTGTTTCTCTCAGAGTCGTTTCCTGTGATTTATAGATATTATACTGTCATCAGAGGATGATTACTGCTTCACTGGAAATATATCACTCTCCTCATTTTAGAGATAGTGCTTAGTCAGCTCTATAACGACATTCAGCCGCTGCATTATATATAATCTGATAATGTGTCCCTCGTGGATTCCACGTGACCCGTCTCCCCCCTTTCTGCCTAAACTGACTGCTAAAGAGAAAACTGAAGAAAACATTCATTTTTCATATATTTTAAGGTGACTGGATGTAATTCATCTTGTTGTTGGCACTTATACTGGGATTTCTTGCTGGGAGAGGGGAAGAAGGAGCTGCTTCCTTCACAGTATGGACACCCAGCAGCTCAGAGGCTCCTGCAGAGAGCACAGACCCTGAAGTGTTAGTAATATACCTGGGGGAAAGGTTTTCATAACACTTATATGCATGGCCCTGCATTGATGGTGTAATGGTGTGGCAGTAAGCAGGAAGAGGCGAGAGGGTGCAGCAAAACTAAAACTTTTTTCTATTCACAGTATATGAAATTTCACTTTACCAGAGAGTATATAATATGTGTAACATTGCAAACAGTCCTGGAATAGGTCTTTCACCCTCACAGGTCTCGGGTTATGCCGGTGGCATTCACGTAGGGTATTTCTTCTGGTTGGCTTCTCTCTGTGGTGTATGTGACTTTTCTTCCCCCAGCCTGAATTCCTCTGCCTGGGACGCTGGGCACCTCTGTGATGGACTAGCAGTCTCTCGGGCTCGATACCAACATACCCTCCAGACTGAGGCTGTCTCCAGCTGGTCTGCCACCATTCCAATGCCACCACATATGATATGTCTAATTACCATCTCTGAATGGACATGGTCACTGTGGCGATGGAGTCTTCCGCTTCTCCTACATGCCAATGCTCTTCCTGGGCCTCATTCCACTTGGCATCTGTGGCCATCATCCAAGCATCACTCACCGCCTTGACCTGTGCAGCGCCGCTGTGTAGCCCCTTATACTTGGCCATGGTTGGCTCAGTTTGGGCCTCTCCATCCAGCCCTCTTTGACCCTGACAGTCAACTTGGGTCATGATTGCTGAACATCACCTGCTACGTCAACCACCTTTTGAGAGCCTTTTTCCCTGGCTCTCTTAGCTGTTTGGTCCTTGCACCGGTCGGTGGATCCTGGTCAACAGATCTGCTTTCCTCTAGCGGACTGCGCATCAATCCCGAGGACCTGTGGCAGAAAAGGCGGTCTCTGCCAAACATAGGGGGTCCCAATCCGCACCCCCATCATATGGATGCTGCCGTACATGTAAGCTATGGCACGCTTACTGCCTTTTCTGCAGGCCTGGATGGGAAGAGGAGATTGTACAGAGGGGAACAACTTAGACTGCACAGGATAAAGAGACAGTACATAGGGAAAGAGACTGCAGACAGTGACTGCATAGGAGAAAGGGACTGTATACAGAGACTGCACAGGAGAAAGAGACTGTACAGAAGGAAGAGACTGCAGACAGTGAATGCACATGAGGAAGGGACTGCATACAGGGACTGTGCAGGAGCAAGAGACAGTACATAGGGGAAGAGAATGACTGCACGGGAGGAAGAGACAGTACATAGGGGAAGAGACTGCAGACAGTGACTGCATAGGCGTAAGGGATTGCACAGGAGAAAGAGACTACATAGGAGGAAGAGACTGTACTGAAGGAAGAGACTGCAGGCAGTGAATGCATAGGAGGAAGAGACTGCACATAGGGAAAGAGACTGCAGACACTGAATGCATAGGAGAAAGGGACTGCACACGAGGAAGGGACTGCATACAGAGACTGTACAGGAGAAATAGCCTGCACACAGTGACTGTATGGGAGGAAGAGACTGCAGACAGTGAATGCATAGGAGGAAGAGACAGTACATAGGGGAAGAGACTGCAGACAGTGAATGCATAGGAGGAAGAGACAGTACATAGGGGAAGAGACTGCAGACAGTGAATGCACAGGAGGAAGAGACTGCACATAGGGAAAGAGACAGCAGAGAGTGACTGCACAGGAGAAATAGACTACACGCAATGACTGCACATTAGAGGCCAGAGGCACTTTAAATATTTATACCTACAAAGAGCGCTGTTTATCCCGGACGCCATCTCTTCCATTGCGTCTCCCATCTGGACAGAGATCCGCTGCGGCTGTAATGTGCGCTGCGGCTGTAATGTGCGCTGTGGCTGTAATGTGCGCTGCGGCTGTAATGTGCGCTGTGGCTGTAATGTGCGCTGTGGCTGTAATGTGCGCTGTGGCTGTAATGTGCGCTGCGGCTGTAATGTGCGCTGCGGCTGCAATGTGCGCTGCGGCTGTAATGTGCGCTGCGGCTGTAATGTGCGCTGCGGCTGTAATGTGCGCTGCGCTTCCTCCGCTGCGCTGGGCTCTGGCTATACCGTAGAGCTGTCAGCGACGGGTAGAAGCAGGATAATGAATCACCGGATCTCCCGCTGGTTAAATGAATATTTGTTTGAATCCATTTTTGAAAGCACAAACTCTGAATAATTGATGTTCTGCCGTTTTCTTGTCCCCTCGTGGGCAAATTTGTTGCCTTGGATTTGTGCAGCAATGAGTGGAAAAAGCAAAAAATGTTCAGTCAATAGAACTTAATTGACAAGCTGATTGGCCGCGTCCCCACCGGCACGGCGCAGCAAATGTGCGCTCACAGAAAGTTTGCAAAATTAAATATGCTCAGGAGGCGCACCCGCGGGACATCCTGGAGGTAGCAGTCATGTCAGCCGGTAACAGAGGCAACGTAGGAAATATGCTAAATACTGCGAGAGATACACGACATAGTGATAGGAGGGCAATGCCAACAGGGACCAGCCGATGTACCATGCTACAATATGTGCCCCCAACTAGAAGGCTGCATGCTCCCCGCGCCCCTGCCAGAGGATTACTGTAAGGCCGGCTTCACACGGCCGAGGGAATCATGCGAGATTTATGCATTGCGAGGCACACAGATCTGAACCCCATTTTTTGAATGCGGTCGTACACATGAGCGATGTTTTCCCGCATGGCACCGCGATGCGGCATCTAGCTGCGAGATTGATTTCAATGGGGCCGGCCGCAGCATCGAAGAACTCCATGATCCTCTGCCCCGCTGGAGGATCCCTGCATCACCGAAGTGCTGAAGATTTGCAAAAGGCGAAACGTGCGGCGGTAATGGCGCAAATCCATGCTAAATCTGTAAATCAAAAATGTGGATTTGGGCGTGGATTATTCTGCATGTTCGAAAACACCCAAAACCAAAACGATTCCATGCTGAAGAGATTCTGATTGTATGTAAATAAAGAGGTCTCTATAAATAAAAAGTTCTACAACTTTGTTACAATGCTCTTTGCCATATACAACATCTCTGCTTGCTGTCAGTGAATGAGAGCACTCTGATTTCCATTCAGACTCGGTGATCCTGTACATATCTAGTCCTACTCTCTGCTGAGAAGTGGATTCAGTTGTATCCAGTCTATACAATGCTCTGTTATATTGGCCGCCTCCGGATTCCGCTGCATATACCTCCTATAGCATGCTATGGCAAAACACGATTTCCTCTACACGAGCGGAGGAGAAATCCCAGCATGCTCTATTTCTGTGTGGATTCTGCACGGACAGCTTCCATTGACGTCAGCTTGCCGTACGGACCATCCGCAGTACAGGTAAAAGGACTTCAGGACAGGTACGCACGGTGCTGGCTGGGCACAGGGATGGATTCCACATGTGGAATCCGACCTGCTTGTATGCAGGCGGCTGTAAAGACATCAGTAGCAGCTGCACAAATCTCTCTGCTACAATGTATCAATGCGCTTCCACTTCCCGTGAAAGTTTTCGGATGGGATGAAGCTTTCTCTGTGATTGTAATGATGATATAAGTGATTACAATATCAGAGAGAAAGGGTCATTTATTATGGAGAACCGACCCCTGAATCCCGAAACAGCTGTCTGTGTATGGATTCGGGCTTGGTTTTCAATTCCCAATCACTGAGCTGTATAAAGGGTCGGACTTTGATTTGCAGGGATGCTGCCATCAATAGGTGGCGCTGCAGAGGTATTGCTCCATATTCCTTATTTGCATATATTTCCCAGAGGAGCATGCATGGCCTTATAAGTCTCCTCGCTCACCTTCTAGGTGCTCTCCTTAAGGAGTGATGATAGCCCTCGGACTAAATCATGTGCATCTGTTTAAGCCCTCCTGGTGCTTTCACATTCACAGGAGTGAATGATGACAGAGTTCGCTCGTCCGTCCAGTACATACAGGCAGATGCATTTTTTAATTTTCGTTCACTTATTCGTTTAGTCGTTCACGAGCAAACGACTATTTTTGCGCCTGCATACGATGAACGGCGAACGATAAGAAACCAATTATCATTTGTGGTTGGCCATGTTCACACGGAATGATTATCATTCACGTTCACACAATCAAACACATTTTTTTGAACAAATCATTGCTTTAAAAGGGAGCATGGACTAACGCTGTATACTAATACACGGGTGCATCGTGGAGGCAGAGAAGCCGTTCAGACACCTTCGTTTCTTCAAAGGCTCCGGAGGGTCGCTTTAAAAACAACTTTATGACAAAACGTGACGGTCCACTTTAAAAAATGACTTCTTGTATAAGTGAAGTTTTTATGTTAAAAGAATTTTTGGCGATTTTTTCTTTTTTTGCATTTTAGATGCCACGATCTATATTTAAAAAAATCACACATACAGATAGAGAGAGGGAGATAACACATGATCCATCATTCACAATAGATGAAGTCACAGCTCACCTCCTCCTCCCCACAACACTCTCCCATACGAGTCAATAGGTAATGGTCACAGCTTACCTTCTTCCCACTCTGCACAAGTCACAGAGCATGCCCACAACAGTCGTCCATAGAATTCATTAGGTAATTACCACAACTTAAGGGTGGATTCAGATGATCGTATATCGTCTCGGTTTTCACGCCAAGCCGATATACGGTGTCCTCGTCTGCAGGGGGGGGGATAGAAGAGCCAGGAGCATGAACTGAGCTCCCGCCCCCTCTCTGCCTCCTCTCCGCCCCTCTGCACTTTTTGCAATGAAAGGAGGCGTGACAGGGGCGGGGCTAGGTTTTGAGAATTAGCCCCACCCCCATCCTGCCTCTCCTCATTGAAAATAGTGCAGAGGGGTGGAGAGGAGGCAGAGAGAGGGCGGGAGCTGAATTTCTGCTCCTGGCTCTTCCATCCTCCTCCCCTGCAGAGAGAGACGACGTATATCGGCTGGGCGTGAAAACCCAGCCGATATACGGTGGTCTAAATGCACCCTACCTCTGTTGTGTTGGTTCTGGGATCTCTCCCTTTCTAGTAATCTGGTACAAGTCTTGTATTTGTTTCTCCATCTTCTGGCTCTGGTGGGAGTGGTATTAGGTAAGACTTGCTTGGTCTCACCTGCGGATAATTTGTCAGGACTATTTAGCCTGGCCTTGTGCTTAGCTCAGTGCTGTTTAAGTTCAGTCTTTCTCTGACTGTGGTGGATGGCAGTTCAGTGCTGGATCTCCTGTTTGCAAGAGTCTTCTCAAAACTAAGTACTGCGGTTATTATTCATTCACATCTTGTTTCCTGTGGTAATCTCCTATCCCATTTAGGGTCTGCTAGTGGCAGGTTTGCCTTTGTTAGGGCAGGTTACTGAGCTAGATAATATTATCCTCCAGCAGGTTTCGGGGTATTCTGTAGCTTCCAAATTGTATAGTGTGCACACATCATCGACCAGATCAGACACAAGTGTCGGTCTAAGCTGAGTCTGCCCTACAATGTATAGAGCCTCAGGCTTTATTGTAACACATGATACCTGCCCTTTTATGGGCGTGCAACAGATTACATCAGTAACATATAGGATTCTCATTTGTCAGATCATATAGAATCCCCCACCCCTCTCCAAATTCCAATGTGTAAGCCAGTCCTTTGTTCTATCAACATGTGGTCAAAACTGAAAGTATCTCTTTGTTTGAGAAGCTGGAGAGTGGGTGAGGGGGCTTCTTCAGTATTGGAATGTGACTTAACTCTTTAAGAGGCTGCTTGTGGTACTTTGTGCCAAGTCAACATTATACCACACACACACATCTTTCACCATGCCATTGTCCACCAATTACTATAATGAAATTATGCAGTCATTAGCCTCTAAGAGTTAAAGTCACTACAGCTGCGTAATACATCTAGTTTAGTACAAATCAATAGACATTTTACACTGACTAATCATCATGTCTATCACATTACCTGTGTATATGCAGGTCCCTTCCCTGGGTAAAGGGTCTTTAGGGACAGTGTTTTCCTTGTGTTGGTTTTCCTTATTTTTTACCATTGTTTAGTGTGCAGTTGTGTGAGTATTTCAGGGTTATGGATCCAGCGCGTCCTGTTTGGACGTGACAACCTCCTCCCTTTTACTGCACAGGTCAGAGTGTGACCATAACCGTTTCCCATATAAGTAAATAGGTGATGGTCACAGCTCACCTCCTCCCCCTTCCTGCACAGGTCACAAAGCATTCAAACTGTTTCTCAGAGATATCAATAGATGATGGTCACATCTTATCCCCTTTCTTCTTCCTGCACAGGTCACAAAGCATGCCCTCAACACTCTTCCATAGAAGTCAATAGATAATGGTTACAGATCACCTCCTCCCCCTCCCTGCACAGAGCATGCCCACAACACTCTCCTGTAGATTTGTACCAATATGAAAGCCACTCCAAAATAAGCAGTCAAAAGACACCAATTATGGATGTATGTAGTTATCAAACAAACCAAAGCTGTAAGACTCCAGTACTACCGTATATAAAATCCAAAATGTGCTATGTAATAAAAAGAAGAAGCTGGAAACTTACAAATAAGACATCAAACATAATAAAAGCTACAAATCTGATGGGTCGCACAACATCCCTCCGCACGACACAAAAGTATGAAAAACACAAATATAAACCCAGAAATTCATATCAAATAATAAATAATTACAGGCCCCCAATTCACATACATACCCTGTTTCCCTGAAAATAAGACACAGCATGATTTTCCAGAATTTTTAGGATGCAAAATGATTTTTCAGGCTTTTTGAGGATGCTTGAAATATTAGCCCTACTCCAAATATAAGCCCTGCTAACAGTTAATTAAAAAAGTCAATTTAAATAGTGTCCAGGCAGCTATACATGTAAAAAAGTTAAACCTTTTTAAACAAAAATTAATATAAGACACTGTCTTATTTTCCGGGAAACATGGTATATACACTCATATGTATAACCATAAAGTGCCTGGTGCATGTAAGCATACAGAGGGGGGCGCTCCCACCACACCCAGCGCGCGTTTCATTAGATCTTCATCTGATTTCAATGAGAGCTACGGCTGCAATTATGAGCACCGGCCACAACACAGGGGTCGGAGCAGCGGCTACCACTCTGACCACCCGGTGTATTCCGGCTCAGACAGGGGAGCAGCCTGGAAAACCCCTTTAAGGGCTGCTTCACACGGACCATGTGCGATTCTGCACACTGCAGGTGAACGTATTTACGCTGCGAACAAGTCTCATTTGCATGTGCGCCAGCGTATTGTACAATACGTTTTGCAAATGCAGGCCGGGTTTTTTGGGCACGAGGCATAACATTACCACGATTAAAATGGCTACTTAGCCTAATGAGTTCCAGATGTGGAATTGCGTAGCATATTGCGCATCTCTTTGTGTATTGTACACGCATTTCCCCACCCTCCATAGAGTGTTATGGGGACCTTTTTGTGTACAAATGTCCCCAAAAGTAGAGCACATTGTGTTTTTTGTGTGTGTGCGAAAAAAATGTGGAAATGGGTACAAACTAGAGATGAGCGAGCGTACTCGCTAAGGCAAAATACTCGAGCGAGCAGTGCCTTATGCGAGTACCTGCCCGCTCGTCTCTAAAGATTTGGATGCCGGCGGGGGAGAGCGGGTAGGAGGGGGGGGGGGGGGAGTGAGAGAGAGATCCCCCCCCTGTTCCTCCCCGCTCTCCCCCGCCACACCCCACTGGCCCCCGAATCTTTAGACACGAGCAGGCAGATACTCGCATAAGGCACTGCTCGCTCGAGTATTTTGCCTTAGCGAGTACGCTCGCTCATCTCTAGTACAAACACATCAACATCAATGGGCTCTACTCTCTGCGCTTTGCGTGCCTGTGACGGAGCCGTAGGGTAAAATTGTCCTGAAAGGGTTAAATTGTATTTTTTTCCCCACTCAGTTCTGTAAAAGTTTATTGGCAATTACAAGTTTGCAGAAGTTTCCACTCCAGGAAGTCTCCGCAGTTCATTGTTTTATCAGTTTTCGTTATCCCGGATGAGACGTTCATCCATCTTGCCGGCGGCGGCGTCTTGTTCCTACAAGGGCGATATCATCCGCCCGCCTGGTAATTAAGAGCAGACACGCTGCAAACTTCCTTGGTACATTCGCATGATCTATTGTCCTGCTGATGATCTACAACCTACTAGGATCTAATTGCTGGTTAATTTACAGCAGGTTTGCGGGTCTCCCCAGACGGTCGTCCGCGGTTTATGATACCGCTACCAGGTGATAGATTGAATATCATATGGGCTCCAGCAGGAACAGAAACTTCCCTCCATTGTTAGTTCTGAGATGAGAACTGCAGTATCTACAGAGCTGCGGCATAAATGGCGAAATAACCTGCTTCCCCGTCATTACAGCCGGATCCCCAGACAAGAAACAATAATATTTCGTAAACGCGCGCGCGGATCGCCCCTCCGAGATTGTACTATGTAAGTGTGATTGGCAAAGCCTTCGAATACTCTATGGGGAGAAATGTGAATTAGCAGTGAAGCTGGTGGGAGCCGCGAATCCATGAACTGTGCAGTTTCCATTACTGGATAATAATACGCCAGAGCAGCCATATTGCTGGTATAATGGAGGCAGAACGCTTGTTCGGCACTAATCCCGCATTGTACTCTGGAGCTAAACGAGTGAGAAGGTACCGGAGCCGGAGACAATTTGCTGCTGTTCGGTTTCATCTCGCTGATCACACAAGCGTCAGTCAGCAACCGGGAAACTAAGCAGCTTGATTCAGAATTACTGCAAGCTTAATTATTACACTTGAAAGGTGGGGGGTGCAAATACTTCGGGCTTTAAGGTAGACGATCTTGCAATGGTTGAATTGTAAAGAGTGGGAGAATTACACGTACATACATTACTTATCCTGTACTGATCCTGTATTATACTCCAGAGCTGCACTCACTATTCCGCTGGTGGAGTCTCTGTGTACATACATTACTTATCCTGTACTGATCCTGAGTTACATCCTGTATTATACTGCAGAGCTGCACTCACTATTCTGCTGGTGGAGTCACTGTGTACATACATTACTCATCCTGTACTGATCCTGAGTTACATCCTG
This sequence comes from Eleutherodactylus coqui, assembly GCA_035609135.1. Classification (NCBI taxonomy): domain Eukaryota; kingdom Metazoa; phylum Chordata; class Amphibia; order Anura; family Eleutherodactylidae; genus Eleutherodactylus; species Eleutherodactylus coqui. Next base: position 139,544,978 of record CM069415.1, read on the forward strand.
TATTATACCCCAGAGCTGCACTCACTATTCTGCTGGTGGAGTCACTGTGTACATACATTACTTATCCTGTACTGGTCCTGAGTTACATCCTGTATTATACCCCAGAGCTGCACTCACTATTCTGCTGGTGGAGTCACTGTGTACATACATTACTTATCCTGTACTGCTCCTGAGTTACATCCTGTATTATACTCCAGAGCTGCACTCACTATTCTGCTGGTGGAGTCACTGTGTACATGCATTACTTATCCTGTACTGCTCCTGAGTTACATCCTGTATTATACTCCAGAGCTGCACTCACTATTCTGCTGGTGGAGTCACTGTGTACATGCATTACTTATCCTGTACTGCTCCTGAGTTACATCCTGTATTATACTCCAGAGCTGCACTCACTATTCTGCTGGTGGAGTCACTGTGTACATACATTACTTATCCTGTACTGACCCTGAGTTACGGCCTGCATTATATTTCAGAGCTGCGCTCACTATTCTGTTGGCTACCATTGGTTCATCGAGCGCTGGCTCTGATTGGCTGAGCATTACAGCACTCAGCCAATCAGAGGCAGCATTTCTTGGAGGTGGGGATTTTCTAATCCCTGACCAGAAGAGAGGCTGAAGATGAGTGCTAGGGACCAGAGAGAAGATGCACCCGAGCCAGACAGCGCTTCTAAGGTGATGTATTAATATTATTTTTGCAGCCAGGGCTTATTTTTGGGGTAGGGTTTATATTTCGCAAGTGGTTCTACAAAGTCATGTGACTTTGTAGAACCAAAAAGTCACGGTATCACTGCGAGAAAACGCAACGATATCACATGGACTACCGCTGCAATATCACTGCGATTTTCTCGTGGTGATATCGTGTTGCCCGTGTGAAGGAGGCCTGATATATCAACATGTAACAGCGGATAAGAAGGAGAGTCCTATTTGTTATTAAAGTACTGGCCAATGGTCATAGTTCATAGTGGGTAAACTAGTTAGCAGTAATTAATAAGCAGTTAATTAATAGTTTAGGCCTTATTCACACCAGTGTTTTTTCACGTGGCTATTTGTCTTATAACTGCGACCATGAGATCACATGATACTAATCGATTAGTAGGAGAGAGTACTAGTTAGTTGTCCTAATTTATGGTGCCTAAGCCTTCTAGTCAGGGCTCATTCACATGAGTGTATCGATTATCAGTCGGCTGTGTCACGGCCACGGCGCAACCAAAAATGGCGTGAAGGGGCGCACAAATCTGCCTTTTGTGCGCCCGTTTAGACGGCCCGGGTCTGGCGCATATACGTCAAGCCCGGATTGCCGTTGGGTGGGGAGAGACAGTTTAGCTCTGCTAAACTGCCTCCCCCTTTCCGCCCCCTCACTTACTCTCAGCAAGGGAAGGGGACGGGAAGTAGTGTGGTAAGCTCCCGCCCCATCTCCGCCCCTTGTCGGCTGCCAGCAATGGGAGCTTATCAACTAGCTCCCGCCTCGTGTCTTTGCAAACAGCCGGCAAGGGGCGGTGAGAAGGAGGGAAGGGGGTGGGAGTTCAGCAGATATGCTGCTAAACTCCCTCCCACCTCCCTTCTCCGGCAGTTACCATAGGCTCCCATAGGAGTCTATGAGAGCTGCTGTCGTAGTTCCGGAATTCTCTTCTTCACCAGAATATCTTTCCTGGCCGACGTAAAAGCACCCGGATGAAATGCGATCGTATCTGCTATCTTGGCCGGACGCTTTTACTTCACGGTAATATGCCAATGTATCAGATGGGCAGCGTATATCAGTCGGGCGTGAAAGCACAGCTGATATGCACTCGTGTAAATAAAGCCTCAGGGATTGATAAAAAGGATATAATACAAGAAGGTAATCCTAATTCTTAGGCCTCGTTCACACAAGCGTATATTGGCCGCCGGTTTCCCGGCCGGCCGATATACTCTACGATCTGATGCATTGGATTCCGATGCATCAGATCACATGGCCGTATACCGATCTGGGCCAATATATCGCCGAGCCAGAATACGTCGGCCACTGCATGGGCTCCTATTGGAGTCAATGACAGCGGCCGGAGAAGGGAGATGGGTGGGAGTTTAGCAGCGTGACTGCTAAACTCCCTCCCTCTTCTCTCCTCCTCTCTCCTCCCCTCCAGCTGTTTGCAATGGGAGGGGGTGGGGTGGTGGCTGAGCTAGGCTCCACCCTGTGCTGCCCCCTCCCATTGCAGGCTGCAGACAAGGGGCGGGAGCTTAGCTCCACCCCACCCCCTCACATTGCACACAGCCGGACGGGAGGAGAGAGGAGGTGAGCTGACGAGGGGGAGGGAGGTGAGCCGACGAGGGGGAGGGGGAGGGGGAGGGGAGGCCCAACGGCATTGTGGGATCGGCGTGCGTACTCCGGGGCCCGTGCCGTCTGAACAGGTGCACAAACATTAGATTTGTGCACCCATTCACGCGTTTTTATAACGCCTACGGTTGTGTGAGAAAGCCCTTAGTCAATAATCATACCAGTCAGTAGTTGATAAGTAGGATAGAGTTCCAGTTTATAGTGGATAAGCATAATAATAATGGGCTTATAAATAGAGCCCAGTACTAGTCAATAGTTCATAAAGTGCAAGTCTGCTAGTCAGGGGTTGATAAGAAGGATATAGTACTAGTTAGTTATCCTAAGTCATAGTGAATAAGCATCCCAGTTTGTAGTTAATAAGTAGGATATAGTACTAGTTAGTTATCCTAGAAATCACTGGAGCAGGAGGAACACCAGATGGTCAAACTGAATTTGTCACTGTAGGGTTCAGAACTAAAATATAACTTTTATTAAATCTTTATAAAAAAGAACTTGATGAACAAGTCTCAAATAGGACACACATATAGCTAAAAGAGAGTACTCCTTAAACAAAATTCCCAGAGATGACGGAATGGCCGTATTTCGGGATAGAGAATTTAAAGCTATACAGCTTTAAAAGGAGTAGACCATAGAAGGTTCAAAACAATCAGTGATTTGCTACAGAATTATGTAGTGTAGCTATAACCTTTTACTCAAAGGGTCAAACTAGCTAGTACGTTCAGAAGTTTCTCATTACACCAACAACCTCGAGAAGTCTCCGTAGCCCTCTAAACGAGGGGTTAACTCGGTGATTGGGTTCAGAATTTTTGGAACTTCACACGTTACCCCAGCCTAGTTTAGTGCACAGGGGTATACATAAATCCCTCTAAATTGCACTCCAATAGAGACTTCAGGGTAATCTCAGCAGAAAAGAGAAGATCCACTCCTCCCAGATCTAGTCCACTATATATAGATAACTTCCCATGTGGCTATATCTGATGGAGAATAGACCATTGATAACTTAGAAAAAATTTCAAAATTGATTACTTCCAATCCAAAATAAGGAGAGGAAAGATAATCCATCAATTATATGGAATAGTCTTAGGACGTCACTTCTTAAGAAAAATTACGCGGTTCGACGCGTTTCTGCTACAGTTAGAGTAGCGTCATCTGGAACCAAATTCCATATCTGGACGTCAAAAAGTCAGTAAACAACGTCCTTAAACTGCTCGACAAAAATTAGATTGTAGCGGAAGTTGTAAAGGTAAAGGAGAGGTAGACGATGCTAGCATTCAAAGGGTTAAATATCCCCCAGAGATTCCCCCCTAGAAAGCAATAAGAACGAGAGAAGGTAGCAGCACCAGCCTCTATGGTAGGCTGGCAGCTAATGACCCATAGTGTGTCTCAACAGGGTTTAAGTAGTGGATAACTCCTCCCTTGATTCAGGGGTGTGTCGTCATATAGCCTATTAAAATAGAGTGCCTTGTAGCTCCACCTAATCTGACATCATTCACCTGTCACTTTTTTTTCCCCTTTTTTTTTTTTTTTCTTTCCTATCTCCTATCTTTATTGAATTCACCTGTCACATTTAACTGGTTGTTGTACTGATCCATATTAATGCTGTGGGGTAGCTGGTCAGTTTTGGAAGTATTCCACAGACTGTCCAGGGACTTGTTTATGATGCACCTCCTTGTTGTGATCCTGTTGTAAGCGTGCCGTTGTTATGGGGGCTCGGCTCCGCGTGCAGCGCTACCACGGTCCCATCTATGGTCTACTCCTTTTAAAGCTGTATAGCTTTAAATTCTCTATCCCGAAATACGGCCATTCCGTCATCTCTGGGAATTCTCTTTTAGCTATATGTGTGTCCTATTTGAGACTTGTTCATCAAGTTCTTTTCTAGTTAGTTATCCTAAGTCATAGTGAATAAGCATCCCAGTTTGTAGTTAATAAGTAGGATAGAGTACTAGTTAGTAGTCCTAATTAATATTGGATCATACTAGTTATGACAAGTAGAGGTAGTACTAGTTAGTGGTCAGTGAGTATCTATGGCAGAGCACTATTACCTGTGGATCAGCAGCGCTCTCCTCCTTTCTGTAGGGGATGTAATTCTGACTCTAAAGCATTTTGTACATAGTGACACATTTACTGCAGTTTAGTCACCCGGAGGAGGCAGAAGCCCCCGACAAACCAGTTTCTTTCCAGTTCTTCTTTAATTGCCCCCTACCTCTTTGGTCTGCAGCCATGAGATGACGGGGCGCACCTGTAGCACACCTGTAGCACCTGCACACGGGAGGATTAGAGCAGATCTACAGAGCAGTCAGCAGAAGGGAAAGCAGGTACAGAGACATTCACAGCGCTGACAGATTCTGGGCAGACAATGGACTCCGAGCCGTCAGCTTCTTTGTCTCGTTGCTTCCCTGTTAGACAATGACAAGGATTATAGACGTGAAGAGCGGCCAGGTGCGGATCAGCCAACCAGACATCCTACCCGCTGCTGCCAGTCACTGGCATCCCAAAAACTACACAATCATCTCCACGGAAGTAAAATATTCTACCAGATATACGTGTTATCCACTAGGGGCGCTGTTTTAGATACATTGGCTGTCTTGTGTTACTTGGGGCAAGACGATGGCAAAATAGAAATGTCAAAAAGTCAAACTAAAGTTGCTCAGTCCTAAATGATGCTGAAATGTCAGGGTTTCATCGATGACTACCAATGCATACTAATATACAGTGTGCACCAGGTAATCAGTGAAGAGATGCAAGCATCATTATTTGTGCAGGACCAAAGGGTCGCTTTAAATTATCATTGTTATTGGCTGATACACTCCTTGTCAAAAACACTCCGCCTCCAGAAGTTGTTTTACTGCACAAACTCGTCCTGCGGTTCCATCTCAGGCAGATCTGTAAATGATGAGAGTTGTGGTGATTAGATGGACGGTCTTGTCACCGGAGGCCCTAAAAGTGGGTCCCCCCTTGGCCTATAAGAGGCTCTCGGAGGCTCCTTGTGTGTAGTGACCTCTTCTTCCACTTGTGTAGAGCTTGTTGGCCACTAGACGCCTCTACGACGCGGAGAAGAGATTTCACCCCGTTACCAGAGGGGGGCGCATTATTGGAATGTAAGAAGCTGAATTGTCCCCCACCGCGCCGTTCTGTCCAGACTGTTAGGGGGTGTTGGGACCAGTGGATGTGTGAGGGCACACAAGGTGACCGGGCTCAGGACGCCCCCTACAGACCACCTGTAGAGAGGAGCATCTGACCAGACTGTTAGGAGGTGTTGGGACAAGTGGATGAGGGCACACAAGGTGATCGGGCTCAGGACGCCCCCTACAGACCACCAGTAGAGAGGAGTGTCTGACCAGACTGTTAGGGGGTGTTGGGACCAGTGGATGTGCGAGGGCACACAAGGTGACTGGGCTCAGAACCCCATACAGACCACCAGTAGAGAGGAGTGTCTGACCAGACTGTCAGGAGGTGTTGGGACCAATGGATGTGAGAGCGCACACAAGGCGACCAGGCTCAGGACCCCCTACAGACCACCAGTAGAGAGGAGCATCTGACCAGACTGTTAGGGGATGTTGAGGCCAGTGGATGTGTGAGGGCACACAAGGTGACCGGGCTCAGGGCGCCCCTTACAGACCACCAGCAGAGAGGAGCGTTTGATCGTCCAACAAGCACCAGCAACTCCAACTGTTTCATTGTCCACCAACCAGAGACAGGGAGCGCCATTGTAACACCCCTGTGTCTGTTGCAACCATTTCCAGGCGCTTGGCTGCAGGAAGTTTGGTCTCACGGCGCCCATTACATGTACGGCCTCTGACCCTCACCCTTGCGTTCGTTTGCAGGGATGTCATGAACGATGAAACTGGATGCTATGGAGTGGAACCGGGTTGTCTTCAGCAATGAATCCAGGTGTAGTTTTGGCGCTGACAACGGCCGTGTTCGTGTCTGCAGACCTTGGGGTGATCGCCTCAATCCTCCCTTTGCTGTGCAGGGGCACACTGCCCCCTGCTGGTGTGAGGGTCTGGAGGGGCAATCGCATACAACAGACAGTCCTCCCTAGTAGTAGTATGAAGGACAATGACAGCTCAGCTGTTACGTGTGCTGCTGGGATCTGTGGTACTATGTACTCCTAGCAGCACAGTCAGGCGGTTGAGGCTTAATTGAGCTGGCTGGGTGTGGTACTTCCTGCTAGCCAATCTCCTGGATCTGTGCTCACATATAAAACCAGCTCCTGGTCAGTCTCTGGCTGGACCCTAGGGTGAGCACTCATGTTACTTCTGTGTCCTGTAACTTGTTATCAGTCATGTTCAACTTGTTCCCACTCTGATCTGTGTTTGCAAGTAAGTCTATTGTGTGGCTCTGCTTCCCCAAGATTGTCTGGACACCTGTCGTCCTAGTCTGCAGTACATGCAGCCCCCTTTTCCTTCCCCCTTGTACAGGTGCAGCCTCCAGAAGTCTTAGGTCTTACTCTGGGTGTCAGTTGGTGTAACTGGACACTCCCTTATGTCAGCTTGTGTAGCTGACTGTCTGTCCCCCCCCCCCCCCCCCCCAGTATGAGGACACATAGACTTGCTGTGAGTTTCATCTGTGTGCATGTAATCTCTGAGTGGAGTCTGTCTGGCTGTGTGCCCTGTACTCTGTCCTGTTCCTGATGCAGCTGGCTGTGTGTCCAGTGCTCTGTTCTGTCCTGTTGCAAGCTCTGCTGAGTGATTTCTGTCTTGCTTATTCATGTCTGTACGTTTAAATTCTGTCAGTTTTGTGTCAGTTTGCTGCGTGACCTGCTATCTGTGTCCTGTCCTGTTTCAGCTTTCTGTGTGAACTCTGTCTGATTCTTCTGGACTCCTGGTTAGTGTAGGGACTAGCGGTATAACCAGGAGCCGTGAAGTGGCCCGCTAGCTTCCATGTTTTGTACAAAATGTCAACCAATACCTGGTATTTATATTCAGCTTATCATCCGTTACTAGTGGTTGCATGTTGTATGCTGCGTATACTGTGGTTCTGTCTCGGTCATGTAGCATGTGTATGTCTCCTGTTCTGTGGCGTGGTTCCTAGGATCAGCTAGGGCCCAGATCCGAAGACCGCTGGGCTGCCCTTATTGGGGCAAAGTCCCCGCTTAGGTAGGGCTATGCCATTCCTCCCATTAGCACAGGGTCAGTTGCCTGAAACTTGTGTGAATCCCGTGTGACCCTGGTGCTACCTGTGCGTGTCCATCCCATCCATACTCGCCCTTTTTGGGTATGATCGTGTGGGCTCCCGTGCTTAGGTTGCCCACACGATCGTAACATCAGCAATATGTTCAGGACATCCTGCAGCCACCTGTTCTTCTCATGGTGGCTTCCTAAAGGCAGCAGAATAATGCTCGGCCACACACACAAGGGGGTCACAGGAAGCCCCCACAACATTGTCACACTTCTGTGGCTGCCCGGTCGCCAAATTTATCACCAGTAGAACATGTATGGGACCATTTGGGACACCATCTTCCAAAGCCTACGAGTTCACATGATTTGAAGGCTCAGTTACAGCAAATGTGGAGCAATGTGCTGCAGGATACCATACAGAAACTGTATGCATCCATGCCCACCTGTATCACATCTTGTATCCAAGCCAGAGGTGGTACAACAGGGTACTAGAGCCTCCATACCCAACTGTATCACATCTTGTATCCAAGCCAGAGGTGGTACAACAGGGTACTAGAGCCTCCATACCTGCCTGTATCACATCTTGGATCCAAGCCAGAGGTGGTACAACAGGTACTAGAGCCTCCATGCCTGCCTGTATCACATCTTGTAGCCAAGCTAGAGGCGGTACAACAGGGTACTAGAGCCTCCCTACAAGGGGTCGGTTCTCCACAATAAATGACCCTTTTACTAAACTTGTAAGCACTTACTTATATCAATGTTACAATCACACATAGAAAGTTTCATTCCATTCTGATAACTCCTTCTAGGGCAAATGTGTCAAATCCTGCCCATCATCTCATTGTTACGATACTAGTGGGGCGCCTAGGTACGCACGGCGCGGGGCTTCCTGATCTTCACCCACGCTACTGTCCCTTCCTGGAGATAGCCCTGATGGTGGACACGTCCAGGCCGCCAACTCTGAGCCTACGCTTCCTAGAGGGGACAGGCAGGGACCGCAGTACCTATGCAAGCGAATACACCCACTAGTACAAACAGGAAAAGCAGATGCCAAGAACCAACACGAACAATACAAACAGAACAGAGGCAGATGGTAAAGCTTGGCTGATAACAGTGAGGTCTAGCGGACAAGCTGACAGAAGCAGGATACCAAACAAGGCAGACAAACTAGCAGACTGAGGGAAAGGCACAAGGTACCAGGACCGACACTCAGCGGAAACTGAAAAAGAAACACAAAGTAGCAGGGCCAGACTACCAGCAGGGCTACTCTGAGGACACTGAAGACTGACCAATAATCAGCAACTCCCAGGCAGCATGAGCTGGATATTATAGGGAGGAGACGATAGGTAGATGGACCTGTCAATCACCAGCACACCTCTCAGACACATAGCAGGGTAATTAACCTGACTGGAGGCACAGGAGACGTTAACCCTGGCTCGTCTGGACAGAACAAGGTTTGCTGGCAAAATGAACTATGAACTGACAGGCGTAACACATGTTATGTGGCCGGCTGGTCTGGTAGGCAGCGGTAGTGCAGTCTGGCCACTGATCTCTCTCTCCAGGCTGTGTGAGTGGAATGGTTGCCCGGCCCAAGGCTAATAGGGAAGTTGCTATTACTACTGGGTCCAATGTAGAGGACAATGTTACTACTGGGGCCGCTATGGGGGTGACAATTACTACTGTGGCTACTATAGGGGTCAAAATTACTACTGGGGCCACCTGTATAAGGGACATTTACTACTGGAGATACTATGTGGGTCACTATTACTACTAGGGCTACTATGGGGAACCCTATTACTACTGGGGTCACTATTATTACTGTGGCTACTATGGGGGTCACTATTACTAGGGGTCACTATGAGAATCACTATTACTACTGGAGCCACTATAGGGATCATCTACTGCTGTGGCCACTATAGGGGTCACTATTAGGGCTCATTCAGACAGGCGTAAGTGCATTTCGGTATCAGCCAAAAAACACGCTGCAGGGCGGAAATGCCTCATTTGGCAGAAATCCTCGGAATTATTATTAATGCTTAAATAGAGCCAGCCGTCTTCTTTTCCCAGCATTGGACGCAGCTAAATCCCCTCCCCCTCCCTTTTTTCCAACTCCTATAGAAGTCTATGACAGATTCCAGCGTATCCAGACCTATCTTTTCAAGCATCGTCTAAAATCGGTCGCTATTTTTAGTTACCGATGTTCTATAATTCCCAGCGCAACATTTTTACACGGTCATCTGAATGAATGCATTGGAATCCATTGCTTCAGATGGGCGCAATTTTTTTTTTAGCGTGGTTAAAGTAACCGCATAAAAGCGCGAATGAGGTCTTACAATTACAATCGGCCCTTTAAAGACCACCATGCGGCCCTCGGTGAGTTTGCCCCCCTGCTCTAGGGAATGGATTATTTTTGACAATGAGCGTATTTGTGGCGCGGCGCGGTTGGCAGCGAGCAGGTGTTCTTCAGTATGTCTTCTGTGCGCAGATCTAAACATAGCATCTCCCGCTTCCATCAGATGTCTATGTGGGAGGTGATGGCATCCTCCGTCTCCGGATCATCCGTTACAAAATGTTCTCAGAACTCTAAAACTACTTGTCACATGTTCGGGTCGTTACTCTGCCGCTCTCTGCCAAACTTTATTAACACTTCTGTGAAGCTGACACCGGAGCAGAAGTCACATTTCTCTGATACATTTCATTGCTTTTCATGTTCTTCAACTTTTTGACTTTGCTCCAGGAAAAGTTGCAGATACAAAGCACTTTGTCACCAGAAGCCGTTTATCAGAAGTGACTTGCCCCATTAATTCTATCCAGATGCTCCTGGAACCAAAATGAGATCTGTACCTGCATCCAACAAGAGTCATCAGAATGTGAGAGACGGATAAGTGGAGGGAACAAATGACAAATACTAATTATATCTCCCCGCAGAACAGAAGAACATTTTATATTGTTATATAGATGAGTCAGAGAAAAAACGATAGAAATATCTGAGCCGTGGGCGGAGGCAAAACCAGTGCAAGAGGGAAAAGGAAACATTGTCGCAACTTTTGCAATAATTATCCAACTTTTATCATCACTTTATTTCAGGTCCAACATTCTGTGCTGAGATTTCTTAAAGCGACCCTCTAGTTTTGGGACAAAACTCTGTCCAGTGATCGGAGGGCGGAGGAGTATCTTGCCTGTACTTTATCTTCTCTTCCTGGCCCTTCATTTCGACGGTTCAATTTTTCAGGTGGCCATGATGGCTGCCATCATCTTTGGGCTAGCAGAGCACTTATAGTGCATTGGTAGTGTTAGGACTACCAGTGCAGAATAGCTGCTCTGTTATTGGCCAGCACTGCTTACATGATGAGTGTTGGCCAATCACAGAGCACTTCACAGCATCTTGAGATCACTAGAAAATGGTCATTGCCATCAGGGCCACCCGAAAATCAGGTACAAAATCAGTGGAACAGGGTAGCCAGGAAGAGAAGATAAAGTACAGGTAAGATACCCCTCCACCCTGGAGTCCTATGATAGTATTTTGTCCCAAAACAAATGGATCGCAGTTCGTTAGTGACCATCAGAACACCTTTTTATGGCGCATTGGCATAAGGCTGGCAGAGGCCCAGCTGTCTGGTGACGGCGGGCTCGTCTCTATAAACCAGGAGCAGATAGAATCTCCGATCCTAGTCGTTTGACCCTTTACATGCTGCGGTAAATGTGACGGCGACATCTAAGAGACTGACAGAAGGAGCTCCCCATGTCTTCTAACAAACTCCTACGCTTATCCATCTATGGAAGACTAGGAGGCCCAGCCAGAGGCAGAATCTCAAAGGGCAGTATATTACACTGCAATACTTCAGTACAGCAGTGTATTATGGGAACAATTGTTTCTAAATAATCAAGTTCTCTAATGGGACAAAAATAAAAAGTAAAGTTTCTAAAAAAAAAACAAGAAAAAAGAAAAATATTAAGTCAAAATCCCACCTTTTCCCCCGTGCGATGCGCGGATATGAAAAATGCATGTGACTGAAGCTCCATGCTATTGCTAGAGCAGCAGTGCTTGTAGAAATGCAGCTGCTCCATGAAAGTCCCCTTATTACTGAACACTGTGACAGCTGTGGCAGAGGATCGCAATGTTCTCCCATTGCTTTCAATGGGGCTGGCGCTACAATCGCTCCATTGCAAGCAATGGGATGCAGGCAACCTCTGCAGTGATTTTCGGGAAAGGGCTTGAAATATAAGCCCTTCCCTGAAAACAAGCCCTAGCTGAATTAAAAAAAATTAAAAAATGGATACATCACCTAGCAGCGCTGTCGGGACTTCAGTGCTTCTTCTGTCTAGTTCCCCGCCTCCAGAAAGTGCTGCCTCTGATTGGCTGAGCGCTGTGACCAGTCAGGGGCAATATTTCAAGCCCTTCCCTGAAAAACACAGTGGAGGTTGCCAGAAAGCCGCTGCTGCCGGACAGACCCGAAGGCAGAAGACCCTTCTGCGCAAGCGCGTCTAATCGGGCGATTAGATGCTGAAGTTAGACGGAGCCATGGAGACGGGGACGCCAGCGCAGGGAAGGTAAGTGAATAACTTCTGTATGGCTCATATTTAATGCACGATGTATATTACAAAGTGGCCATACAGAAGTGTATAACCCCACTTGCTTTCACGGGACAACCCCTTTAATACTAAACCCTTTCCTCCTAGATCACAGGGGATACTAATATTAAGCCTTAACCGCCCTAGACTGCTAGGGATGCTAAAACCAACCCCTTGTAGGATGCAGATACTAACCCCTTACTCCTCTAAACCATTTGGGAGGTCAACACTGATCCTTTACTACCCTAGACTACTAAGGATGTTGGTATTAACCCTTTACTACCCTATACTGGTGGGATGGGGGTGAATGAGGGGGGAGGAGCAAACCTATTGGTATTCCTTGTGAATGATATGCACCAAGTTTTCCACAACCCAATTATTAGCAGCGATGTTTATGCACTATATGGCGGCATTATTTTGACACCGTATGGAAGTGTATTAAGATCCGTGTTTGTGGGCACAATAAGGGGCGCCGTAGAAGGGCAATTTTTCCCTTCTGCAAACCAAGTGCTGTATTTGCCAGTGAATGGTAATGGTGGGCAGCTCAGGGAGGATTACCTTGTGTTCTGGGGCCGCCTCCACCTGCTTACTGTTACAGATGCGCACGGTAATATATTCCGTTTTAGTCGGCGGCCGTCAGGGCTGTTTTGGATGCTAATCCCACAATCTGCTCACTGGCTCTTTATAAATATTTATGGGCAGCTTTATATTTGACTGTTTAATAAAACCTTTTTCTCGGCTGTAATTTATTTTTCTATTAAGGGGTTACACCATAATCTTCTCCCTGGGCCCCGCACAAGTCCGGATAGTTTACAACTTTTCCCATTAGTAATTATTTTGTGCCGTCCGTCTTAGCGAGGATTTGACATGACTTTGCCAAAGTTGGTTTCTGGGAAGTCTGCCCTTTGTTATTACAATGGCTGCAACTTTTGATCTTTCCTCCCTGAAAAGTTTTTTTGTAGTGGTTCCAAACTGAGGCGGCTCCTGGGTCTGGTGGGCATCCTGTACCCGGGTAGAGATGCTGTATGGCATTCTCCCCCCAGCTGAAGATTATCTCCACTTGCTGTTTCCACCACCAATTAATGTAAAGTAACTAAACCTGTGACTTACATTGTTTTAGAATTCACAGAAATAACAGCGGTTAAATCATTAAATTTAGCACCAAAACATGACTTATTAACCCCTTCCAGCCGCAGCAGCCGTTTTTGTTTTGTTTTTTTCCTCCTTACTTTACAAAAATAATGACTTTTTATTTTTTGGGTGACGCATCTTGGTTTTTTGCAGGACTAGTTGTATTTTTCAGAGGCACCATTTAATGTAACATATTATGTATTGGAACATTTAAGAAAAAAATGCTTTAAAGTGGAGAAAAATTGGAGACCAACTCATTGCACTATTTTGATTCAATGAATGGCTGAGTGCTGCCTGTGATTGGCTTAGCGCTCAGCCAATTGGACACAGCAATTTCAGGAGGCGGGGATTTTTAAATCCCCTTCCAGCCGAAAGCGCATCAGAGCAGTGTCGGCAGCCAGGGAGAAGAGACGCCAGAGCCCCGACAGCGGCGGAGAGGTTATGTTACGGTATACTACTCGTGATACGCCAGCCCAGGTTGCCCTAGAACTTACCTGCAACCGCCTGTCCCTGCCTACTTGCCTCCACTCCTGGCTAACCCCAGGCGGGCAACTGGGCGGCGGTCCCTACTCTCACTAGGGACCGAGAGGGGACACTGCTGTACCAAGAAGTAACAAGGTAGAATACCGACAGGATGGGCAGATGATACAACCAAAAGAACAATACAAGCAGACCAAGGCCGATGGGAGAACCTGGCAGATATGACAGAACAAGCTGACAACGCTGGAGACCAGCAGAGGCAGGATGCTAGCACCCTGAAGGAAACCAAATAACTGGCAGAGAATGCAGGTCACTGCCAGCCTGAAAAACACAAGCCTCCGCCCAGGGGCGCAGAGAGGAAGACACAGCTGTGAGCGTACGACAAGACGGGGGAAGCGCCCCGACCACGGGACCCAGCGCCCCGGCATGGTAACTGGTGATCTATATACGAGGGGCTGCTGATAAGTCTTTGGCTTTACCCAGAAAGAAATGAGATAGGAAGATGAAGTTTACATTTCTTCCACATCCTCTCCTCTGATGCCAACACACTTCTTATATCGGTATTCCAAGTTCTGTAAGCCTTGCAAAAAGTAGGATTTCGGTTGTGCCTCAAACCAGTCATCCGTAGCAGCCATGGCATCAGAAATGGTGGGAAATTTGGTCCCCTTGAGGTGTTTTTTCAGGTTTGGAAGCAGATGATAGTCGGAGGGAGCTAGATCTGGTGAATAAGGTGGGTGGTCAACCAGCGGGAAGCCTAGCTCCACCAGTTTGGCCGTGGTCGCTTGTGCAGTGTGAGCGGAGGCGTTGTCTTGCAGGAACAAGATTCCTTTGGACAGCTTGCCGCGCCTTTTGGCCTTCAGAGCTGCCTTCAATTGGTCCAAAAGTTCAATGTAATCCCTTGCATTGACGGTGGACCCATTGTGAAGGTCGTCCACTAGCAGCATGCCCTCCTTACCCCAGAACACAGACGCCATCACCTTAGTGGCTGAGGACCACTGCGCCTCCACTATTCTGACTGCTCCTTGGTTTCAGGGTCATACACATAAATCCAGGTCTTATCCATAGTGAGCGGTCCATCCATGAAGTTCTCATCAGTCCGGAAACGCTGACAAATGGACCGTGAAGTTTTCACTCGATGCTTTTCTGATCTGTTGTCAAACATTTGGGGACCCACTTTGCAGATGGCTTCTTCATGGATAATGACACAAACACGTTCACCAGAAACCCCCTTGATGTCGGCTATTCCTGCAGCCGGCTGATACTCCAGTATGAGGTTGTGCGCAGCATTGACGATCTCCAGAACAACAACCTCTCTCGGTCGTCCAGGACGTTCCTCATCATTGGTGCTGAAGTGGCCACCCAGTTCTTAACTGTAGAATCTGAAGGGCATTGACCCCCAATGTCTGCCACATATCACCATGAATATCCGCCGCGGAAACAAGAATTGTATCACTCCTCTGCTCTCATTGGCTGTGAATATCGCCTTACACTGCGCCATTTTGTTTTTTCGCGTGCCTAGATCAATGTTGCCATAAGCTACAAACACAACATTTTGAAAACATATATTAGACATATAAGGCTTTCATGTGATATAACATTCGTTACCATAGAAACAAAAAAGAACACAAAGCCAAAGACTTATCAGCACCCCCTCGTATTTTTTTAAAAATTTGCTGCTAAACTCCCTCCCCCTTCTCTCCTCCTCTCCCCTCCCCTCCATTGCTGACTGCGGACAAGGGGCAGGGGTGAAGCTTAGCTCCGCCCCCATTCCACCCCCTCCCAATGAAAACAGCCGGAGGGGAGGATAGAGGAAGAAAGCTGGCGAGGGGGAGGCAAGGCATTGCGGACTCGGCGTATATGCATCGGGCCGTCTGAACTGGCGCACAAATGTTAGATTTGTGCGCCCATTCACGCATTTTTACGGCGCCAGCGGGCGTACATAAAAATGCCTATGGCCATGTGAAAGAGCCCTAAATCATGCAACATAAGTGACATGATAAATTTTCTCTGCCAGTCAACACAATTAGGACTATAACCAAATTACATATATTTTTTTTAGGTTTTTCCACTTTTTCATGATGAAACTGTTTTTTTCTGGAAAATATATATATATATTTTTTGTGTTGCAGCTTTCAAAATCCCATAAGTCCCTTCAGGGGACTTGAACCTGCAATGCTTTGATCTCTCTGATAATACACTGCAGTACTTTGGTCCTCCAATGCATTATTGCTATTGATAGCAATCACTGGCCATGGCAGACTCAGACACCATTGTCCAGCAGGAGAATTTCCATTTAGTTCTGTTTACATCTTTCTTTAATGGGTCCGCTTTGACATACTTCACAAAGATTGCCGTGCTGCTGCGCCACATCGGAACATAATGGAAGTGGATGTGGTTGCATTGCCACTCGTAAAGTCGCCATGTCTGTGCCCTCACAATCACGAGCAGTCCAAAGACGCTGGACTTCAAGTGGTTGAGGGTCATGGCAAATGGCGTGTTGCAACGCAACCATATTCACTTTTTTATCATGTTCCGATGTGGTGCAGCAACAATGCCATCTTTGGCTGTGGACACAACCTGGCAGGCTGTTACTGTTGAGGGCAGCTCCTTCCTCCTCCTGTCCAGCCAAATGGGAAGAGGAGGAGAAGCTTTATTCTGGCAATTTGACAGGGCGGGGTGAAGCACAGGCGGCGGCACCTCTCCTGAGCCCTGCGCACTGCCACTGCCTGCTTCCATTGCAGTAGTGCTAGAGATCTTCTGTAGCCAAATTTCCTACTATTAGTATGGAAGCTGCCTGCCATGTAATCGCTGACTATTGTAACTGTACAACCAGCATGCCTACTGTTACGTTGTGCTGCTGGGATCTGTAGTACTAAGGTTTCTAGCAGCACAGCTCCTCAGGTGGTGAGTAATTGAGCTGGCTGGGTGTGGTATTCCCCAGCATCCAATCCCCTTTAGCCTGCAGCACATATAAACCCAGCTCCTGTCAGTGGTTGATGCTGCTCTTGTACTGTTTGGATGTATCTGTTTTGTTCCCACTCAGATCTGTGTTTGCATGTAGGTCTGTTGTGTCTCTCTGCTTCCCTAAAGACAGTTTGGACACCTGTAGTCCTTGTCTGTAGCACATGCAGCACCCCTTTTCCTTTCCCCTCCAAACGTCTTACGGCTCGTCTGTGTGTCAGTTGGTGGATCCCTGACACAGGTCCCTATGTCAGCACGGTGGCTGACTATCTATCCCCCCCTGTATGAGGACACGTAGACTTGCTGTGGAGTTTCATCTGTGTGCATGTGAGCTCTGGGTGGAGTCCGTGTGGTTTGCACTATATATTGTAGTCTGCTGTAAGCCAGTGCCTGTAAGTCAGTCTCCTGTTGTCTGTCCTGTGCAGCTTGCTGTGGGACTTGTGCTCTGTCTGTCCTGTACAGCTTGCTGTGTGACTTGGGCTCTGTTGTCTGTCCTGTGCAGCTTGCTGTGTGACTTGTGTCTGATGCCGCTGGACTCCTGGTAAGTGTAGGGACTAGCGGTATAGCCAGGAGCCGTGAAGTGGCCTGCTAGCTTCCACGTTTTGATCAAAATGTTAACTAATACCTGGTATTTATATTCAGCTTTTCACCTGTTACTAGTGGTTGCATGTTGGCTGTTGTATGCTTTGTTTTCTGGCTCTGTGTGTCCTGTTGTTCTGTCCCTGTCATGTGGCATGGGTATGTGTCCTGTTCTGGTGGCGGGGATCCTAGGAGCAGCTAGGGCCCAGATCCGAAGAACGCTGGGCAGCCCTTTATCGGGGCGATGTCCCCGCTCAGGTAGGGCTATGTCATCCTCCGTATAGTTCAGGGCTAGTTGTCTGAAACTCGTGTGTATCCATCTCTTGGTCACGATCGTGTGGGCCCCATGCTTAGTTTGCCTACATGATCATAACACGTACACGTCAATGATTAGTAATTGTACCCTGCTGATCAGGCATGCCAGTTATACACTGACTCTAATCAGCAAGTAAAGTTGATTAGTGGAAGGCCGCCTTATCAACCAATCCAACTAGCTAGTATTTTCCCAACTAGGGCCCCCATTCTAAGGGTGCACGGGGTGCATGTCCCGTTTTCCCCTTCCCAGCTGCTACCCTGTTAAGCAAGATCCAAAGCACTACTCAGAATATCCTACAAACTTCCAGGCTCATGGTCATTTTCATCACATGCACGAAGACCCTACATAAAGAGCCCTCTTTTACAGGATAGGACTCTTTTAAGTTGCTACTAGGCATGAGTGTGGATATATCCTATCGCTCCCATCCATGGAGTATTGATTTTCCAACAATTCAAACATCCAATCTCTGAGAGTGGAATGAGAGTCACGGTGTAGTAATGACACATGAAAATAGAGAGATTGGAGTAAAAGGAGGAGACGTGTCACATCGGGATAAAATCATGTTTAAGGAGGATTTTAAAGGATCAGGATATAACAGAAACATTGCAGACTGAAGATATAATAATACAAGATGCCGTATTACTGCAGATCTCCCGGAGAGACCACAGACTCTACTAGGAATTATCTAACACTTTAGTCTCATCCCAAAGTTTCAATATTTTTTTTTATTTTATTCTTAAAGTGAACTCACTATGTAACTACAACGTCAGAGATACAGAAACTAATAGGTGCAACAAAATATGACTACTATATAATGGCCCCTGTGTGCAAAAATATAATTACTATCATACTGCACCTATGTAAAAGAATATAACTACTATAATACTACCTCCTATGTACAAAAATATAACTACTATAATACTGCCTCCTATGTACAAGAATATAACTACTATAATACTGCCCCCTATGTACAAGAATATAACTACTATAATACTGCCCCCTATGTACAAGAATATAACTACTATAATACTGCACCTATGTAAAAGAATATAACTACTATAATACTACCTCCTATGTACAAGAATATAACTACTATAATACTGCCTCCTATGTACAAGAATATAACTACTATAATACTGCCTCCTATGTACAAGAATATAACTACTATAATACTGCCCCCTATGTACAAGAATATAACTACTGTAATACTGCCCGCTATGTACAAGAATATAACTACTATAATACTGCCCCCTATGTACAAGAATATAACTACTATAATACTGCCCCCTATGTAAAAGAATATAACTACTATAATACTACCCCTATGTACAAGAATATAACTACTATAATACTGCCCCCTATGTACAAGAATATAACTACTATAATACTGCCCCCTCTGTACAAGAATATAACTACTATAATACTGCCTCCTATGTACAAGAATATAACTACTATAATACTGCCCCCTATGTACAAGAATATAACTACTATAATACTGCCCTCTATGTACAAGAATATTACTACTATAATACTGACCCCTATGTACAAGAATAGAACTACTATAATACTACCCCTATGTACAAGAATATAACTACTATAATACTGCCCCCTATGTACAAGAATATAACTACTATAATACTACCCCTATGTACAAGAATATAACTACTATAATACTGCCCCTATGTACTAGAATATAACTACTATAATATTGCCTCCTATGTACAAGAATATAACTACTATAATACTGCCCCCTCTGTACAAGAATATAACTACTATAATACTGCCCCCTGTGTGCAAAAATATAATTACTATCATACTGCACTTATGTAAAAGAATATAACCACTATAATACTGCTTCCAATGTACAAGAATATAACTACTATAATACTGCTCCCCTATGTACAAGAATATAACTACTATAATACTACCTCCTATGTACAAAAATATAACTACTATAATACTGCCTCCTATGTACAAGAATATAACTACTATAATACTGCTCCCTATGTACAAGAATATAACTACTATAATACTGCCCCCTATGTACAAGAATATAACTACTATAATACTGCACCTATGTAAAAGAATATAACTACTATAATACTACCTCCTATGTACAAGAATATAACTACTATAATACTGCCTCCTATGTACAAGAATATAACTACTATAATACTGCACCAATGTAAAAGAATATAACTACAATAATACTGCCTCCTATGTACAAGAATATAACTACTATAATACTGCCTCCTATGTACAAGAATATAACTACTATAATACTGCCCCCTATGTACAAGAATATAACTACTGTAATACTGCCCGCTATGTACAAGAATATAACTACTATAATACTGCCCGCTATGTACAAGAATATAACTACTATAATACTGCCCCCTATGTAAAAGAATATAACTACTATAATACTACCCCTATGTACAAGAATATAACTACTATAATACTGCCCCCTATGTACAAGAATATAACTACTATAATACTGCCCCCTCTGTACAAGAATATAACTACTATAATACTGCCTCCTATGTACAAGAATATAACTACTATAATACTGCCCCCTATGTACAAGAATATAACTACTATAATACTGCCCTCTATGTACAAGAATATTACTACTATAATACTGACCCCTATGTACAAGAATAGAACTACTATAATACTACCCCTATGTACAAGAATATAACTACTATAATACTGCCCCCTATGTACAAGAATATAACTACTATAATACTACCCCTATGTACAAGAATATAACTACTATAATACTGCCCCTATGTACTAGAATATAACTACTATAATATTGCCTCCTATGTACAAGAATATAACTACTATAATACTGCCCCCTCTGTACAAGAATATAACTACTATAATACTGCCCCCTGTGTGCAAAAATATAATTACTATCATACTGCACTTATGTAAAAGAATATAACCACTATAATACTGCTTCCAATGTACAAGAATATAACTACTATAATACTGCTCCCCTATGTACAAGAATATAACTACTATAATACTGCCTCCTATGTACAAGAATATAACTACTATAATGCTGCCCCCTATGTACAAGAATATAACTATTATAATACTGCCCCCTATGTACAAGAATATAACTACTATAATACTACCCCTATGTACAAGAATATAACTACTATAATACTGCCCCCTATGTACAAGAATATAACTACTATAATACTACCCCTATGTACAAGAATATAACTACTATAATACTGCCCCTATGTACTAGAATATAACTACTATAATATTGCCTCCTATGTACAAGAATATAACTACTATAATACTGCCCCCTCTGTCCAAGAATATAACTACTATAATACTGCCCCCTGTGTGCAAAAATATAATTACTATCATACTGCACCTATGTAAAAGAATATAACCACTATAATACTGCTTCCAATGTACAAGAATATAACTACTATAATACTGCCCCTATGTACAAGAATATAACTACTATAATACTGCCCCTATGTACAGGAATATAACTACTATAATACTGCCCCCTATGTACAAGAATATAACTACTATAATACTGCCCCCTATGTAAAAGAATATAACTACTATAATACTACCCCTATGTACAAGAATATAACTACTATAATACTACCCCCTATGTATAAGAATATAACTACTATAATACTGCCTCCTATGTACAAGAATATAACTACTATAATACTGCCCCCTATGTACAAGAATATAACTACTATAATACTGCCCCCTATGTACAAGAATATAACTACTATAATACTGCCTCCTATATAACTACTATAATACTGTCTCCTATGTACAAGAATATAACTACTATAATACTGCCCCCGATGTACAAGAATATAACTTATATAATACTGCCCCCTATGTACAAGAATATAACTACTATAATACTGCCCCCTATGTACAAGAATATAACTACTATAATACTGCCCCCTATATAACTACTATAATACTGTCTCCTATGTACAAGAATATAACTACTATAATACTGCCCCTATGTACTAGAATATAACTATTATAATATTGCCTCCTATGTACAAGAATATAACTACTATAATACTGCCCCCTCTGTACAAGAATATAACTACTATAATACTGCCCCCTGTGTGCAAAAATATAATTACTATCATACTGCACCTATGTAAAAGAATATAACCGCTATAATACTGCTTCCAATGTACAAGAATATAACTACTATAATACTGCCCCTATGTACAAGAATATAACTACTATAATACTGCCCCTATGTACAGGAATATAACTACTATAATACTGCCCCCTATGTACAAGAATATAACTACTATAATACTACCCCTATGTACAAGAATATAACTACTATAATACTGCCCCCTATGTACAAGAATATAACTACTATAATACTGCCCCCTATGTAAAAGAATATAACTACTATAATACTACCCCTATGTACAAGAATATAACTACTATAATACTACCCCCTATGTATAAGAATATAACTACTATAATACTGCCCCCTATGTACAAGAATATAACTACTATAATACTGCCCCCTATGTACAAGAATATAACTACTATAATACTGCCTCCTATATAACTACTATAATACTGTCTCCAATGTACAAGAATATAACTACTATAATACTGCCCCCGATGTACAAGAATATAACTTATATAATACTGCCCCCTATGTACAAGAATATAACTACTATAATACTGCCCCCTATGTACAAGAATATAACTACTATAATACTGTCTCCTATGTACAAGAATATAACTACTATAATACTGTCTCCTATGTACAAGAATATAACTACTATAATACTGCCCCCGATGTACAAGAATATAACTACTATAATACTGCCCCCTATGTACAAGAATATAACTACTATAATACTGCCTCCTATGTACAAGAATATAACTACTATAATACTGCTCCCTATGTACAAGAATATAACTACTATAATACTGCCCCCTATGTACAAGAATATAACTACTATAATACTGCCCCTATGTACAAGAATATAACTACCATAATACTGCCCCCCTCTGTACAAGAATATGACTACTATAATACTGCCCCCTATGTACAAGAATATGACTACTATAATACTGCCCCCTATGTACAAGAATATAACAACTATAATACTGCCCTCTATGTACAAGAATATAACTACTATAATACTGCCCCCTATGTATAAGAATATAACTACTATAATACTGCCCCTATGTACAAGACTATAACTACTATAATACTGCTCCCTATGTACAAGAATATAACTACTATAATACTGCCCCCTATGTACAAGAATATAACTACTATAATACTGCCTCCTATGTACAAGAATATAACTACTACAATACTGCCCCCTATGTACAAGAATATAACTACTACAATACTGCCCTCTATGTACAAGAATATAACTACTATAATACTGCCCCCTATGTACAAGAATATAGTACAAGAGTATAACTACTATAATACCGCCCCCTATGTACAAGAATATAACTACTATAATACCGCCCCCTATGTACAAGAATATAACTACTATAATACTGCCCCCTATGTACAAGAATATAACTACTATAATACTGCCTCCTATGTACAAGAATATAACTACTATAATACTGCCCCCTATGTACAATAATATAGCTACTATAATACTGCCCCCTATGTACAATAATATAGCTACTATAATACTGCCCCCTATGTACAAGAATATAACTACTATAATACTGCCCCCTATGTACAAGAATATAACTACTGTAATACTGCCCCCTATGTACAAGAATATAACTACTGTAATACTGCCTCCTATGTACAAGAATATAACTACTATAATACTGCCTCCTATGTACAAGAATATAACTACTATAATACTGCCTCCTATGTACAAGAATATAACTACTGTAATACTGCCCCCTATTGTACAAGAATATAACTACTATAATACTGCCCCCTATGTACAAGAATATAACTACTATAATACTGCCTCCTATGTACAAGAATATAACTACTATAATACTGCTCCCTATGTACAAGAATATAACTACTGTAATACTGCCCCCTATTGTACAAGAATATAACTACTATAATACTGCTCCCTATGTACAAGAATATAACTACTATAATACTGCCCCCTATGTACAAGAATATAACTACTATAATACTGCTCCTATGTACAAGAATATATCTACTATAATACTGCCTCCTATGTACAAGAATATAACTACTATAATACTGCCCCCTATGTACAAGAATATAACTACTATAATACTGCCCCTATTTACAAGTATATAGCTACTATAATACTGACCCTATGTACAAGAATATAACTACTATAATACTGCCCCCTATGTACAAGAATATAACTACTATAATACTGCTCCTATGTACAAGAATATAACTACTATAATACTGCCCTCTGTGTACAAGAATATAACTACTATAATACTGCTCCTATGTACAAGAATATAACTACTGTAATACTGCCCCCTATTGTACAAGAATATAACTACTATAATACTGCTCCTATGTACAAGAATATATCTACTATAATACTGCCTCCTATGTACAAGAATATAACTACTATAATACTGCCCCCTATGTACAAGAATATAACTACTATAATACTGCCCCTATTTACAAGTATATAACTACTATAATACTGACCCTATGTACAAGAATATAACTACTGTAATACTGCCCCCTATTGTACAAGAATATAACTACTATAATACTGCTCCCTATGTACAAGAATATAACTACTATAATACTGCCCCCTATGTACAAGAATATAACTACTATAATACTGCTCCCTATGTACAAGAATATAACTGCTATAATACTGCTCCCTATGTACAAGAATATAACTAGTATAATACTGCCCCCTATGTACAAGAATATAACTACTATAATACTGCTCCTATGTACAAGAATATAACTACTATAATACTGCCCCCTATGTACAAGAATATAACTCCTATAATACTGCCCCCTATGGTGAAGTGCTTAGTGGTGAGCAGGTTGTAGACTTTCCTTTTCTCTGCAGGTGTTTTCCTTCCTGTCTTTGATTATTGGGGTAATTATTTATTCTTCTTGATATTCCGCAGTCGGAGGATCTTCAGACGTGACTTTATCTTTTCCTTTCTGTAATGGAGTTGCGGCACGTACCACGACTTTCGCTCGGAGTGAAGGTCATTGAGGTTTTTCCTATTTGAGTTTCCTTTTCCTGTTAATTAGATTTCTACTTTCTAGAACAAAGCTGCAGCCCCTCTTTAATGGCGGACGCGCTGGGAAACCTAATTGCGGGCCGAGTGATTCTGCGACTCTTCGGTCTCCGGCTAATGATACATAGTTTTACTAATTTGCTCTTGAGTTACCAGTGTCCTTGTAGGAGAAGCTCTTTGTATTTCCTACCTTGGAATTAGTATGATTAATTACGTGGCACACATTGTTATGGTAACGAGTCGTCCAAGGACGCAGCGCCGCCTCCATCCCGCTAAATTAAAGATTCTATTTTGGCAAACAAACCCCCTCGTTATCGCGCCGCTTTATTCTACTGGAAGGAAAGTTGATTTATCTTGAGACTTGAAACTTTCCTCAGATCGCGCTGTTCTTGTTTATCAGGTGAGCTGCTCAAGTCTAAAATTACTTCAGATTAAACCCGAAAATCTAGAAATAAAGGCCGTTCTATTTTTTCGCAGGTATTCGGGAGCTGTTGTCGCTTTGAAGCCTTTGTTAAGTAATTTCCAAGAGATGCTAAAAAAATTCTATCTTCTTAAAGAGACATGACACCTAAAACCCACAATTTTGCCATCTACTGCTGTGCAGCCGAATTTGGTGATATTGATTGCTGTTATCAGCCATTTCAGGATAGTTAAAAGTTTGCAGAGGTACTATTACTGTGAGAAGGTTACTAATAGACACTGTTACTGTGAGGGGATCACCAATGGGCACTATTAATGTGACAAGATCACTAATGGGAACTATTACTGAGAGGTCACTAAAGGGCACTATTACTGTGAGAGGTCACTAAAGGGCACTACTGCTGTAAGGTGGTCACTAAGGGGCACTATTACTGTGAAAGTCACTAATGCACACTGTTGCTGCAAAGAGTCACCAATAAGCACTATTAGTATAAAGGGCCGCTAAGGGGCACTATTACTGTGAGGTCGTCACTGAGGGGCACTATTACTATAAAGGGCCGCTAAGGGGCACTATTACTGTGAGGTCGTCACTGAGGGGCACTATTACTATAAAGGGCCGCTAAGGGGCACTATTACTGTGAGGAGGTCACTAATGAGCACTGTTAACGTAAGGGGATCACTTTGGATTACTATTACTGCCATGGGGTCACAAAGGGACCCTATTACTGTGAAACTGTAACCAATGGGCATTATTAATGTCAGGAGGTGCCTAACGAGCACTAATGTGAGGGGTCACTAAGGAAAACTATTACTGTAAGGGAATCCCTAAGGGCCAGTGTTACTGTGAGGGCATCACTGAGGGGCACTATTTCTGTGAAGGCATCACTGAGGGGCACTATTTCTGTGAGGGCATCACTGAGGGGCACTATTTCTGTGAGGGCATCACTGAGGGGCACTATTTCTGTGAGGGCATCACTGAGGGGCACTATTTCTGTGAGGGCATCACTGAGGGGCACTATTTCTGTGAGGGCATCACTGAGGGGCACTATTTCTGTGAGGGCATCACTGAGGGGCACTATTTCTGTGAGGGCATCACTGAGGGGCACTATTTCTGTGAGGGCATCACTGAGGGGCACTATTTCTGTGAGGGCATCACTGAGGGGCACTATTTCTGTGAGGGCATCACTGAGGGGCACTATTTCTGTGAGGGCATCACTGAGGGGCACTATTTCTGTGAGGGCATCACTGAGGGGCACTATTACTATCGGGAAGTCACTAAGGGGTACTTTTACTGTAAGGTGGTCATTAAGAGGCAATCTTGCTGTCAGGGGGTCATTAAGGGTTACTATTACTGTGAGGGGATGCAAAGAGCATGGTTTAAAAGGGGCAAGGCCTAATGTAAAAAGAAATTTGATATACCGTCCTATACGCGCCAGAAATATTCTCTCTCTTTTCATTGTTTTAAAATTTGGCACGTATGCCTTATTTTCAAAATGTTACATGTTATCTATAGTTGCAGCTATAGTGTGCCCTCATAGAGTGCAAGGCAGCCACAGTTTGCCCCCATACAGTACCAGTCCCTCCGCCTCCTAGCATCCACTACATAGTTCCTCCATACAGGGTCAACCACAATGTCCCTCAATATAGTTGCATCCAGAATTCCCTCAGTTCCAACCCCCCCACCTCCCCCTCCCCCAAATGGCTGTCAGAATGCCCCTGATATTGGCCACAATTTGCCCCGTTGCAAGCCAGAAGGTCCTACAAGTGGCAGCTGCAGCCCTTCCACCACAATCAATGCTTCCTACTCATTCCCTCCTTGGGTATGAGTCTGTATCAGCTAACATGTAGCTTCCTCTTCCTCTGCTGTCCTACTGCCTGCTCTGCTTGGAGAGATGAATGGCGCCTGTGCAGTGCCGCTCATCTCCATATGATTTGTGCATTTGTTGGCGGGCACCCCAACTGGGGTAGCGACTCAACATTGAGAATTCTCCAGGCTGGAATTACAGGCAATAGGGATAGAATGTTGACACCCCGAGTACCACCGCCTACTGTTGGCACAGGAGCAAGGCTCCCCTCTACCCAGGACGGAGCTAGTGTAACAAGGGCTGTTTATCAGCCCAGCTTGCCTTGGATCTGAAAATGTTTTCTTTTGCATCCCTGTGACATTAGTGAAAGCGAGCGGTGGCGGGAAGTGTAGAGCCGATCCGACATGCTGACACCACAGCGGTATTGCCAAACAAGTTCATTCGGAATGCGGAGGCTCAGAGTCACTTAAACAGTTGCGAACATATTGTGATAGAATTAAAGTCCCTTAAGCACAGGCAGCCGATGTACATGTAGCACGATCGCTATCACTGTAGTCCGAAGGCTAGGAGAGCTGACAAGTCTGTATGTGCCTGGTGGTGAGGTATAATCCAATAAGCATGGCCCTCAGTCCAAGGAGAAGACGGCAACAGGTAGAGAACATGTGGTGGGCTGCACCACACCGATACACTACAAGAGATATCAACTATCCGCAGGGGCGTAACTATAGGGGATGCGGTTGCACCCGGGCCCAGGAGCCCTAGGGGGCCCAAAGGCCTCTCTTCTCCATATAGGGAACCCAGTACTATGAGTAAAGCATTATAGTTGGGGGCCCTGTTACAAGTTTTGCATCGGGGCCCATAAACTTCAAGTTACACCTCTGACTATTCTTATTGCTCCTTCTTAACTGGAGATACTCCTCACGAGCCTCTTCCTAAGATGAACCTCGAACAAGATGGCACACAGAACTGCACTTTTTAACCATTGCATGACAGCCAAGCAACACGAACATGAAACTCGAAAGTTCTAGGAACTAGGCGGATCACACATCTCATAACCTACCGGTGATGGACCTTTTTCCCAGAGGCACCACCCCTCTACTCAACCTATTTCCAGAGCCACCAATTATAGAATCATTATTATTTACAGAACTCCCCAAATAAACTGCGCCCCTCACTTGTAACATATTAACTACATACAATACTTCGTCTTCTCCTCGCATTGTATCGGATACGTCTTTGCTTGCTGCCGTCCCGGCAGTCATCACCGTGCGGCTGGCACCGACATCTTCCTGAACAGATTTATTAATGTCTCCTTCTCACAGAGATGTAATCTGCTCCATATTTAATCGCGGTGCTCCGCTCTCACAATGCTGTTTTTGTTGTCTGACGGATCCTGAGAGCTTCTGAAATTCACCAAAGTAGAAGAGTCGATTGAAACATTTATAAGGCTCCCGTCCTCCGTTCATCATTTATTAGCGTGTTGTGGTTGTCGCCGTCACTGTTTATCACGTCTATCAGGTACCTGCCGCACATAAGTACCTCTTATTTTTAAGTACAAGTTTAATTATTTTCCTCCGGGGCCAGGTAACAAATTCCTTTTGACGGAGAGAGAACAAGTGGATTTGCCGGTGGGACACACTCTGCTGTGTTGGTGGTGATGTCTCCTGACATCAGAGGTCTATGGGGAGCAGTGGGTTTAATATTTTACCAGGCTCTGGACACCAATACATTCTCTTGGAGGGACTAGGTTCTGCTGATGAAGGTGCTGACTCTGTTACCCGGCACGAGGAAACATCTCTAAGATAACACCCAAAACTGCATGGTCTTCTAGAAGGGTGGACAGTATGGAGATATTGCTGCAACGGTTCTGGGATCCCTTCCTTTCTAGATAGTCTGCTGCAGGTCTTGTGTTTCTTTGTTTTCTGGCTCTGGTGTAAGTTGTGTTGGGTTAGACGTGCTTGGCCTCACCTGTGGGTAATCTGTCAGGACTATTTAGCCTGACCTGGGGCTTGGCTTGAGTGCGGTTTATTTTCAGTCTTCCTCTGGCTGTGGAGTCCTCACAAAAGCTAAATGCAGTGGTTATTATCCATTACATCTTGTTTGCTGTGTTATTCCGTTATCCCATGTAGGGTAAACTAGTTGCCTAGGTACATAGTCAGGTTGGCCCTTCTCAGGGCGGGTTACCTGCGTATAGGCAGGTCCCTTCCCTGGCTAGGTTTTTTTAGGGACAGCGGTTTCCCTCGTTGTGGTTGTCTTTATCGTTTACCAATGCTTTGTGTGCATTTGCGTTTAGTATTTCAGGTTAGAGTTCCAGCGCATCCTGGTTGGACATGACATACACATACTTGGTGAGATACCTTTGCTTTTATCTTGGTATAGATCTCATTGAGGTTTTGGCAGACCAGCTAAGGACGCTGGCAAGTGAAGTGGCTGAGCTTAAGCCGCGGCATCCGATTTTGGTGGCTCCAATTAAGAAGCCTGAGGTTGACCGATTTTCTGGAAATAGGCAAGAATTTGTCTTTTTCAGAGGATAACGCAGGCTTGACTTCAGGGGGACGAGTTATAGAAGGCGGGCATCGTCATTTGATTCGGATTAAGGAGGGGGATGAATGGAAAACTGCCTTTAATATGCCTGAAGGGCACTATGAGAACCTGGTGATGCCTTTTGGTCTAACAAATGCCCCTGCGGTTTTCCAGTCCTTTATTAATGAAGTTCTCTATAAATGTATCGTCTTCTCTGTACGGGTATATCTTGACGATATTC
Organism: Eleutherodactylus coqui; assembly: GCA_035609135.1. Lineage (NCBI taxonomy): Eukaryota > Metazoa > Chordata > Amphibia > Anura > Eleutherodactylidae > Eleutherodactylus > Eleutherodactylus coqui. Next base: position 139,574,669 of record CM069415.1, read on the forward strand.
TTATCTCTTCGCCAGATTTTGATTCGCACATTTCTCATGTTCATCAAGTTCTTCAAGCATTGCGCAATAATAAGTTGTTTGCTAAAAAGGAAAAATGTGGGTTTTGGGGTTTTTTTTTGTGTGCAAGAGATTAAATTTCTGAGACACTATTACCCCGAAAGGTTTCTAGATGGATCCAGAGAAGGTCTGCGCTGTGCGGGACTGAGTGCTGCCGGAAAATATGAAAGCTCTTTAAAGGTTTTTGGGGTTCGCCAATTACTTTCAAAAATGTATTGGAGGATTATCGTTGGTGGTTAAACCTCTGACTGACATGACAAAGAAAGGCTGTTGCCCTTCTGAATGGTCTCCAAGGGCATTACAATCTTCTAATTCCCCGAAGAGATGCTTTGGGACGGCTCCAGTTCTAGTGCAACTGGACTCATCCAGACTTTTTGTGATGAAGGTTGATGCCTCGCAGGTTGGGGTTGGAGCGGTGCTTTCTCAGGGAACCGGTACGTTGCAAAATCTTTGTTTTTGGGCTTTTCATGTAAATTTACTACTACTGAGCAAATTTATGATATTGGTGAGAGTTGTTGGCAATTAAGTGGGCATTTGAGGAGTGGCGCCATCTCTTCGAAGGGGCTTGGCATAAAGTGACGGTTTTTATGGACCACAAAAACTTGATCTGCTTAGAGTTATCTAAAAGACTTAATCCGAGACAGGCGTGGGGGTGACTATTTTTTTCTTGCATTTTGACTTTGTAGTTGCATATCGTCCTGGCACTAGAAATGTAAAAGCTATGCGCTTTCGAGGAGTTTGTCTCGGTGGTTTTTGAATGAACCTCCTGCACCCATTCTTTCTGAGAGGGCTGGGGTCTCGGCAATTTCACTAGATTTGGGGGAACAGGTCCGTAAAGTGCAGGACTTGGCTCCGGCAAGTCTTCCTGTGGGAAAGCTGTTTGTCCCTGTTCATTTGAGGCTGCAAGTGCTTTCTGAAGTACATAGTCCCGTGTTGGCTGGTCAACCGGGGATTGATAATACCCGAAAATTACTCACAAGAATTTTTTGATGGCCGCCCTTACGACAAGATATATTTAGTTTTGTCTCTTCTTGGGAGGTTTGTGCCAGAACAAAATTACCTTCTAATCCCCCTGCTGGGAGGTTGGTCCCTTTGCCTATCCATGTGAAACCTTGGACTCCCTTATCTATCCACTTTATTACGGATTTGACACCTTCTGAGGGTAACACTGTTCTCTTAGTTGTGGTTGATCGTTCTAGCAAAATGTGTCATTTTGTGTCTCTTCCCGGTCTTCCAAATGCTAAAACCCTGTCTGGATTGTTCATTACTCATGTTGTGAGGTAACATGGGTTACCAGTGAATATCGGCCCCGATGGTGAAGTCCAGTTTGTTTCCAGATTCTGGCATTTTGTTTGCTCTTGGTTGGAAATTCAACTCTCCTTTTCCTCGGCATATCACCCAGAGACTAAAGGGCAAACTGAGAGATGCAACCAGATGTAAAAATACTTGCGGTGTTATGTCTCAGGAGGATTGTTCAGGGGTTTTACCTTTAGCTGAATTCGCGCTGAACAAGAGATATTTTAAAAAGTAGGTGCCCCCTCAAAAAAAGCATGCGTACTCCCCCAAAAATATTTACACTCCACAATTATGTGCGCCCCTTTAGAATAGTATGTGCATTTCCCTCTGAAAAGTATGTGCACTACCAAAACTAATTGCACCACCTCAAAAGCATGTGCACCCCCCCTGAAAAGTATGTATGAACTTCTGGGATGTATGTGCTCCTTTATGAAAAGTATTACGGATTTACGGAATGTAGATCCACTGGGCCAACCCACCAGGCTGGACAGGAGCTGGAGTGGATCGGCAGCTGACTCCTCAGATTGGGGAACTGTAGACAGGTATTTAGAAGAAACTCAGATTCAGGAATACAGGCAGAACTGAGAAAGCATAGACAGAACACAGAACCAAGAGACGAACGATATACTTGCAGACAGACAGAGGCATGACTGACACCAAACACCCAAAACACTCACCAACACACCGTCACGATTAATTTGATCTAATTGCTATAAAAATACAAGGAACTAGTTCATAAATTGGCCAAATCACTTAAGCCGCAAGCCCAACTTTAAGGGTCCTCATTGTCTCATGATCCCTACTCTAATGAGACTCTAATAACCCCAAGATACCTGCCTGCAAGCAGGGCGATCGTCCAGATAAGGGCGGCACTGCGCTGGAACCTCGGGTCTTACTATCCCTGAAAGTGGGAACTGGCCGCAGACAGAGGAGCACACAGATGCAGGACTGAGCAAGGGCAACCATATACTAGAATGGGAACTGACAGAAAACCGACAGAAAATAAATGTACAAACCGATCAGATATGCAAGAAGCCTTAAACAGAAGGCCTGAAACAGACCCAACACAGGGAGGCTGACAAGACACAGATCAGACCGAGCAGAGCCACCAGAGAAAGCTGAGTGTCAGAAACTAACAAACACCAATTCTCAGGCCACCAGGAAGTGCATCAGCTCAGCTTAAATAGGGGAGCAATACCTAATCAAGACAGAGAGCTGGTTAACCATCTCATTGCTGGTTAACCCTCTCGGTGCTGCACTAAAACAGACAGGGAGAGCAGAGGGACGCTAGCAGCTGCCCGGAACCGCATGAGGGTGGCAGAAAACGAGCAGCGACCTTACAAAGAGTATATTCACGCCCAAAAGAATGCGTTCCCCAAAAGTATGTGACCCCCTCAAAGTTTAGATGACCCCCTCCAAAACAATTTGTTTCCATGTAAAGTTTGTGTGCCCCCCCCCAAAGTATGTGTAAAATAATACATGCCCCCATTCAACTTTGCTGATTTGTAAATAATTGTATATAATTGATGCTAAAAACAAAAATACAATAAAAACCAAGGGGCAACACATAAAACTATAAAAACCCACGAGGTCCTCGCTTCCTGCCCTGCGAGGATCATCACCTTGCAGAGGTTTCTGCATTTTGGATTTTAATGTTTTATGAGAAGTGAAAGAAATGATGGCAAAAAAAAAATGTCTACAGCGCGAGGGATGTTTTTGCACAACGGACTTTATTGCTGGTGAGACATAAAGACTGCAAGACGGTTCGAGCGAGGAGCATAATGGCCATAAACTCCATCTGCTGATAATAGTCATGGTGGAGCGGGCCCAGTCTAAGTTCTGCAATGGGGCCCCATTATGTCCTGTTACCTCCTGGTTCTATGTAACCTCCAAGAAATAATAGTATCTAAAATCGCTAATGGATTTTTTGTGTTACTCGTCTACCAGCAACAATTTGGCTTATTGCTGAGTCCTTGGCAAGCTGGAAAGCTGCTCAGCAGTGGAATATTTTGGATGCCGCTGCTCATATCCACTTGTGTGTAAATGGAGAATTTGAAGCAGGTCCTGGCACAAGATTGTTAGAGTATCTTAGAGTTTTCTATGTCCTAATGGACCCATGTAAATGAGATTGGAGTCATTGATTTACAACGTACCATGTGTGACAGTGAAGTGACCCTGGGCATCTACATGAAGGTGAGGGGGCTGAAACAAAATAGGCCACCTCCTGAAGGTAGAACTCCATAACACCAAACCACAGGGGTGCTTTCCGACCCTCCGTAGGGCTTCATGGTGCTTTGTTCCTTCATTGTTGGCCACAGTAGCAGTTTATGTGGAAAGGCAGCTCCTCTACGGGTTCATATACTGTTGGGTGAACCAAAATAATCAAACCATTGTTTTGGTCGAATTTTGCTAAAAGTTTGGTGGGAGCCTCTGGCAGTTCGTTTCACTTCGAACCCACTAACATTTTCTTCTCCTCAAATGTGGCTCAGTGGTTAGCACCATTGCCTCGCAGTACTGGGGTCCTAGCCTCCAACTTGACAAAAGACAACATCTGCTTGGTTATATTTGAATGTAGGACCCTAGCGCTGTAAGGCAACAGTCCTAACAACTGAGTCACATGCTTCCTCTACCTTCTTCCTCTTCTGAAGAGAAGGAGAAGAAGACCTCTTTTATGGCTCCTAGATATGGTTAAACACCAGTTTTAGGGGATTTGCCGAAGTTTCGGTTTAGTTCAAACTAATTTGAATGGAACTGAACTTTGACAAAATTTGTCAAACTAAACTTTTCAAAACTTCGCTCACCACTTCGTATGACCCATACTCAACCAACACACTTTCCATGGTCCCCGTATCAGTCCCATGGTCAGTTTGCATTGCAGTTCCTCCTGTCTTGAGCAGATTTTCCACTATGAGGACCCAATTCCCTTCCAATGTCAGCTGACAACATTTCTCAGCACAGTAATGCCTCAGCATTGAAGTTGTCATGCCCTTCCCCCAAGCGCAGTTTTTGCTCCTCCCCTCTTTTTTTTCTTCTATCCCCTATTCATGAGTTTATCTCCCATATACTTCAATTCTCCTTCGTCAATGCTTTATTTTATATCCAGAGCCTCCAGTTTTCTCCCATTCTGGGCAACCTCGTTTTCTGCGCCGAACGTTTTGCTCATTACCATAACTTAGCAATATCATATTTTATTCCACTTCTATACACACAGCACAATGGCATAGCTTTCCCAAATATTCATTGTCATCGCACGGCCGTAAATCTCCCTCCTGACGCTGTTCTATTTCCTCTGCCGGTTATTTATGATGGTTGAGTTTTTATGTCCTCCAAGAGTTTTTTTCTTTTTTGGGTGGGGGGGGGGGGGACTTACTGACATTGTTATCCATGACCCAACTGATCTTCCCTCGGAGTGATTTAACACTTTCTGGACTGCCACCTTGTTTCACTTTTATCGTCGCCTCGTGTTATTTATGTCTGGAGGTTTTAGATTTACTGGTTCCAATATGGAGTATTTTGTTTTGACACAAGACGACAAGAAGATGCGCCTTGCCCCAAGTGTCCACCTTGAAGGAATTGTCCAGTGTTACCATGGCGATGTTCTGTATAAGATCCGTGACGCTTGAGCATGACTATCGTGGGATAGAATGTTAGAAGAGACACAAGTTGTTACAATGTGGAAACCAGATTGTAACACTGACTACAGAGAGTACAAACCTTACAATGGCCGGTGCAGGACGAATACGAGCAGCGAGTGAGAGAAGACCAGTCATGTCGTTATTTAGATGCTACTACTAATGGTTTCCCACCGGCACATATTTACCAACATTTAGGGCTTAAACAGACAAACATGTCTTCCTCCCGTTATGCGGCTATGATAATCACGGCCACAGTGATTGAGTTTGAATGGCCAGTGAGGGAAAAAAAATCTAATTCATTTGGAACTACACTTCATACCGACGAGCATAGTTGCAGATACGGCCGTCTGAACCATCTAAATCTGTGATGCAGATTTCTACTGCGGGTATGCCAATGCCAGGCTATGGGTCTACAGAGCCTTGTGTGGTGCAGAGTGTTAAAGCAGCAGAAATGCAACCCAAAGCTCTCACTTACGACCTGAAGGTTGCGAGTTCAATCCCCGCATGGTTCAGGTAGCCGGCTAAAGGTTGACTCAGCCTTCCATCTTTGCGAAGGATGGAAGGTAAAATGAGTACTCAGCTTGGTGGAGGGTAAAAATAAATTACCTGAAAGCACCGTGGAATAAGTTGGCGCTATACAAATAACATGCATGTTTTGCCGTGCGCAAATCTGTGTGCTTAATTCCCGCATGGAATATGCGTCAAGAAGCGCCATGTCACTTTTTGTTTTCTGCACGTGGATTTAGATTCCCACTGAATTGAATGACATGCGGATTTGCCATGGAATTTGGTGAGGAATGGGAATGGGCTCTGCTGCAAAAATTCACCATGGGAACGCGGCTGAAGAACTCTAAATTTGGGACCGTTACGCTCTACCCCCAGAAATGCCAGGGAAGATCCCAAAATGTCCACTTTTAGGTGTGGTTTACATAAACTCCATCCCTTTTGTGGCCCAGATCATGGGGATTATCCATGAGTATGTTCTTCGACATGCGGTAAAGTAGCATTAGGCAAGGGCTACATGGGGATTTTAGCCAAGGCAGCCAAAGATCGAAGCACAACCCTGCGATCCCCTAATCTAATAGAAGTCGATGCTGCTCGCCTCTACAAACTGTAAGTCTCTACCACCGCCAGGTTTGATTTTTCTTTTGAATAATGTGATCATCATGACAATTTGTGAGCTGCAACTTATCCTGCATTGACTTCTATTAGATTAGGAGATCGCAGGGCTATATTACCTGTGTCATGGCCAAAGTAGCCGTATAGCCCTTGCTTTAGACATACATCTGATATTATGGAATTCCCAGTAAGAAAAGTTGTTTGGAGGCGGGACTATAAACTACATATTACGGGTGGTCTCCACTTTGGATAATCTCTGCTGAGTCCCTTGACCATAAACTGATCACTAAGTGTCCTCCCTACTGGGACCCTCAGCTGTGGAGAAACCAGTAGGTGTTCCATTTCCCTGCAGCACCCCCTGAGGAGAATTAAAGTATTACACAGTGCCCATTCACCTCCATGGGTTGTCTATTTAATACCAGACAGGATAGGACCTCCAGAGCACTTTAATCTGGCCAAGAGATGTGGATCATGATCAGAGGAACCCCCCCCCCCCCCCTCTATTATTCCAGAATTCCCTGATGGGGTGTAGGATGATGTTTTCTAAGGCGGACAACCCCTTTAATGTTGCTCTGCACCTCATCTTCTGATTTTGTGAGGGATCACTTGCTAATGCCTTGTGGAGATGGTTATATACAGAGATATCTATGGTGTAGGAAGGATGACTGGTTGGGGTTCCTGTTGCTCCTGCTGGACGTGGCAGCGTGTGAGCCCAGAGCTGGCAGCAATGTTAAATGTTCTCCAAGTAGGGGCAGTGTTACATTGAGAATGTGCGGAGCAGGGTGTGCAGAATGTGCAACCAGGGGGGAATAGAAGCAGAAAAATGAGAGCACGAAGGACAAAAAGCAAGAAATGAGAGAAGAGAATGTGAGGGTGGATGTGACCTGCAGGACGTAACCTCTGTGGTATAAGGGTGTGTTCACACAGGCGAGGGTCACATTCGCGTTCTGTCTGATAGCGATATAGATGGAACTTGCGTGGGTTAATGACACATTGATTTCAAAAGATTTGCTGCACATCCTGTTTTTGGGTGATTCCTCATAAGGTATCCTCCATTATTTCCTAAGGAATCTTCAAAATAATCGCATCGCGCTCACCCTCCATGCGATTTGTATGCAAGTCTGATGCGATTTGTACCATTGAAAACTATTGGAAGCACTTGAGATTTTTTTTCACGCTAAGCAAAAATGCTCGCATCCGGAATCAGAAGTTTAGAAGCGAGTTTCTAGGATCGATATCGCACTCGTTCGTGTGAATGCACCCTAATAAGAGCTTCTCAGCTAGAATGTCACAGCCTTGTGGTATCTGGGTATATTTTATAAGGTAGGAGTGCTGTGGATGAATCATGGATGTCAGCGGGTGCCGTGGATAAATTATTGGGTGTCAAAAGGTACTGTGGATGTCAGGGGAGCTGTGGATGAGTTTTTAGGTGTCGGGGTGCTGTAGATAAATTGTCGGGTATAAGCAGGTGCTGTGGATGAATCGTGGGGCGTCAGCTGATATTGTCGATGCATTGTTGGGATTCAGTGGGTGCCTTGGATGAATTGTTGTGGATGTCAGCAGAATCAGTGGGTGTCAGTGCTGTGGATTAAGCATTGAGTGTCAGCTATGCTGTGCATTGCTGGATGTCAACAGGTACTACAAATGAATCTTTGAGTGTCTACTGGTGCTGTAGATGACTTGTTGTGGATGTCAGTAGAATCTGTGGATGAGTCGTTGGGTGTTAGTGGGTGCTGTGGATGAGTCGTTGGGTGTTAGTGAGTGCTGTGGATGAGATGTTGGGTGTTAGTGGGTGCTGTGGATGAGTCGTTGGGTGTTAGTGAGTGCTGTGGATGAGATGTTGGGTGTTAGTGGGTGCTGTGGATGAGTTGTTGGGAGTTAGTGAGTGCTGTGGATGAGTTGTTGGGTGTTAGTGGGTGCTGTGGATGAGTTGTTGGGTTGTTGGGTGTTAGTGGGTGCTGTGGATGAGTTGTTGGGAGTTAGTGAGTGCTGTGGATGAGTCGTTGGGTGTTAGTGAGTGCTGTGGATGAGATGTTGGGTGTTAGTGGGTGCTGTGGATGAGTTGTTGGGAGTTAGTGAGTGCTGTGGATGAGTTGTTGGGTGTTAGTGGGTGCTGTGGATGAGTTGTTGGGTGTTAGTGGGTGCTGTGGATGAGTTGTTGGGAGTTACTGGGTGCTGTGGATGAGTTGTTGGGTGTTAGTGGGTGCTGTGGATGAGACGTTGGGTGTTAGTGGGTGCTGTGGATGAGTTGTTGGGAGTTAGTGGGTGCTGTGGATGAGTTGTTGGGAGTTAGTGGGTGCTGTGGATGAGTTGTTGGGAGTTAGTGGGTGCTGTGGATGAGTTGTTGGGAGTTAGTGGGTGCTGTGGATGAGTTGTTGGGTGTTAGTGGGTGCTGTGGATGAGTTGTTGGGTGTTAGTGGGTGCTGTGGATGAGCTGTTGGATGTTAGTGATTGCTGTGGATGGGTTGTTGGGTGTCAGCAGATGCTGTGGATGAGTTGTTGGGTGTCAGCAAATGCTGTGGATGAGTTGTTGGGTGTTAGTGAGTGCTGTGGATCAATCACGGAGTTCAGGAGGTGCTGTAGATAAATTGTCAAGTATCAGCAGATTCTGTAGCATTTTCCCCCTTCTGGTTATATGGACCATTTCCCATCATCTCCCATCATTACTTTGCATTTGGGAAAGCCTGAAACTCTAATATTAGCAGTGAAGGTTACGGGGTGGCTGCTCCTCCCCCAACATTGTATAAATAGTGTTGTGTTCTCGGAATGTCGCCATCCAGGGACTGCGCTGTACGAGAGATTTTATGGGTCGTGCACCATCGCTTAAACATTCAATTATATCCGGAACAGCTGGAGATCTCAGGAGAGTCGTTGTATAATATATTGCGATCTTCTTCTACAGCCCCTGATTCTGTACAAGTTCAGCCCCCCCCCCCCCACCGCTCTGTGTATTATAGTCCCTTCTGAGCCTCGTAATATTACACGACACAGAAGTCACATTCATCTTCCAGAAAAAGCTGAAGAGGTTGTACACGAGAAAACTGTGGCTGCTCGCTTACATAAACGGCGCCCAACCTCATATATCCCAACTTTGAAACAACAGAATGAGGGACAGATCCTGGCGGGCGTTTGTGGTGCACCGTGACTCCTTTTTTTCCCTTAGGCCACACTACTTTTATGCTAAACCATGTGCTTTGTGTCCCCTCAGTAACAACGCCCCCTACTGATCCCCTCACAGTATTGACATCTCTGATACTTCCCATGTTCGCTGCTTCCCCCACCTTTCTGGCCAGGCTGAACACAGAGGACGCAGCTGAAGTTGAGCTCATCGTCTCCCGTCACCCCTGCATCAGGCCTGCTGCTATCTTGTATGCATCTGGGCCGTAGTTATCTCCAGTGATCACAAGTGACACTTCCTCTGATTGGAGTCGTCCGTTTTTATTTTTCTTCTCTCAGAGCCGAGATCGCTTTGAAATCTTCTTCCAAACACGACTCATCTCAGCACACTCTCTTTATCCTGCTATTACCTCCAGTGGCCCTTTTAGTGCTTCCCCATAGTAGTAGTGCCCCCCAATGTGGTCGGACATAATGATAGTGCACCCTCTGTGATCCCCAGCAGTAATAGTACCCCCTCTGTGGCCCAACAAAGTGATAGTGACCCCTCTGAGGCTCCATTTAGTTCTATTGCCCCCTTTATGGTCTAAGTTAGTTTTATTGCCACCATGTGTAGCCAACATAGCAATAATGCCCCTACTGTGGCCGTACAACAGTGATATTGCCCCCTCTGTGGCATCACTTAGTTGTAGTACCCCCTCTGTGGCTCATTTTAATACTGCCCCCTTGACTCACCACCAGTTCCCATTCCAGTATTCCATCCTGCAACAGCAGTAGAGCCTCTTCATCCTTCATACAGGACTTCTGCTGCTACTGCTGGATAGAATACTGAAGAAGGGACCAGTGGTGAAGGGGGAGAGGTTTCAGGACCTGTGGCAGGCCTCCAAAATCTGGGACTGTCTTGCCTTTTTAAGGACATTTGGAAGGGCCTGTCCATTGTCCCGCCTGTCAGTGTAGGATATCCTGGGTCCATGGTGCAGTCCTTTTCAGAAAGGAGGTCTCCCTCTCCTTCGCGCTGCATGCCTCAGATTCAGCCCCCAAGTCGTCAGGGCCTTCTCAGTCCACTGGCTACGCAGGCACTCTGGATGGCAGCTCCCCTGGCTGTTTCCCAGCATAGGGAAATGGTCTCTGCCCCTTTAAGAGCTGATACTGTGGTGCTGTTACTGCCTGGCTGCTGGTCTCTACACCATGCCCCTCTTTCACTGTGTGGCATCACAACTCTGTGGCGCAGCTTCTAGCCTTTTGTAGGGTGCCTAACTGTGCCGAGAATGTTCTTCCCTATTACAGGAGCTGATCTGTTGGCAGTGATGTGCTAGCTGTGTCAGTGCTGCTACATCAAGGGGGGCAGATCCAGCTTTCTGCAGCGCTGTCAGCATCGTGCTACCGCTGCTTTTCTAGCGCATATGTGCACCAGAATGTGGTGCACAGTGTTGTCTCCTCGCTCGGCTCCCCCTCCTGGCCACATCATAGACTAGTGGGGGCAGAGCTTAACGTGGTGCTCGTGCCGCTTGTCGGAGTGGCTATAAGTGGCTTGAGTAACAGTGGAGAGGGGCACCGCTCACCCCTCTTACACAGTGTGCTACTGGTGCTTTCGTGTGCCTATTTTCTAACACATCCGTGCACCAGAATGTGGCACACAGTGTTCTCTCCTCATTCGGCTCCCCCTCCTGGCCACATCATAGACTAGTGGGGGCAGAGCTTAGAGTGGCGCTCGTGCCGCTTCTCAGAGTGGCTTGAGTAGCAGCGGAGAGGGGCACCGCTCACCCCTCTTACACAGCGTGTGTTCGTGTCTCTTGAGCTCCGCTCCCCCCTATCAGGCCACCTAGTAGAACTAAGCGTCTCGCCCACTCGGGTGTCAGAGTCTGCTGATGACATGTTTAGGAAAATAAGCGGAGAACGCTGAATTGTTCTTCAACTTTGTCAGCGCTCGAGTGTGTGAAAAGCCTCCATTAGAGCGAGCGTTGTGTGCGATGCGCTTCTGCGGTCTGGAGAGCGGCGGTGTTACATTTCTCGATGGGCTCTCCCACTGGCTTTATAATATTAGCTTTAAATAATTCAGGCTTTCATTCATGTGGCATCCGCTGGTTAGAGCTTTCCTTGATTCTGCTGACATTTGGGTGAAGTATATATTAATTCTTTTGCTTATTCGGAGTGCCTGTCACACTAAGCGCCATAATTACGGGCTGTGCGAAAAAGCTTGATAAGAAAATGGAAAAAACATGTCACCGAGATCAAAGGAACACCTGACGTTAATTATGAATTACCATCAACTTATAACGGGAGGCAGGGATAAAATAAAGAAAACCATGTCAGGACGGTCTGCCTGCGAATACAAATACGAGAAAGTCTTAAAGGGGCGGAAAAGCATTGGCTCCCCTTCTGCCATTACAATCATGTTCTGCTCAATGTCACAATACTATATTCTAGATGCAAATCTCCCAACTTGTGAGCAATGAAAAGAGGGCAATGTTTAATCAGGCCACAAGAGGCCACTTTTCTGCTAGACCATGCCATTTATGTCTCCTCACAAAATACCGCACATTGATATCCCTTTCATAGTGCCCTCACATGCCCCCACTCAGTAATTATGTCCCTGCATGCCTCCCTTCAGTAATAATGCCCCCCAAGCTATAATGCCCTCACATGCTCTCACTGATAATGTCCCTGCATGCCTCCTTCAATAATAAATACCTCCAAATGCCCCCACTCAGTAATAATACCCCCACACACAACCCTCAGTAATAATGTCCCCCGAGCAATTATGCCCTCACATGCCCTCTCATGAACAATGCCCCCGCTCAGTAATGATGTCCTTGCATGCCTCCCTTCTGTAATAATGCCCCCACACCATGCAATCCACAGTAATAATGACCCCGAGCAATAATGCCCCTACATGTTCCCACATGTCCTCCTTAGTAATAAAACCCTCATATATCCCCCCGGTAATGATGCCCCCACCTGCCCCCTCGTAATAATACCCCCACATATCTTCCTCATTAATAATGCCTCCACCTGGCCCCCTCATTAACAATGCCCCCACCTGCCCCCTCAGTAATAATGCCCCCACCTGCCCCCTCAGTAATAATACCCTCACATGTCCTCAGTAATAATGCCCCCACCTGGCCCCCTCGGCAATAATGCCCCCACCTGGCCCCCTCGGCAATAATGCCCCCACCTGGCCCCCTTGGCAATAATGCCCCCACCTGGCCCCCTCGGCAATAATGCCCCCTCGGCAATAATGCCCCCACCTGGCCCCCTCGGCAATAATGCCCCCACCTGGCCCCCTCGGCAATAATGCCCCCACCTGGCCCCCTCGGCAATAATGCCCCCACCTGGCCCCCTCGGCAATAATGCCCCCACCTGGCCCCCTCGGCAATAATGCCCCCACCTGGCCCCCTCGGCAATAATGCCCCCACCGGCCCCCTCGGCAATAATGCCCCCACCGGCCCCCTCGGTAATAAGGCCCCCACCGGCCCCCTCGGCAATAATGCCCTTTTCTATACTTAACTATTTTGCCCCCTGTGCTGCTTCAGTCTGTTGCTCACTTCTGGGTAGCGCGATCACATGTTTGCTGTGTTCAATCCCTAGCCTGGTACAGCTGTGGCGAATGACCAGGTGATCGCGCTATCCAGAAGCAGAATCCAGAAGTTGTCGTTTTGCTGCAGACCCCGACATGCAGCTCCATCTCAGGCAGATCTGTAAATGATGGGAGTTGTGGTGATTAGATGGACGGTCTTGTCACCGGAGGCCCTAAAAGTGGTTCCCCCCTGGCCTATAAGAGGCTCTCGGAGGCTCCTTGTGTGTAGTGACCTCTTCTTCCGCTTGTAGAGCTTGTTGGCCGCTAGACGCCTCTACGACACAGAGAAGAGATTTCACCCCGATACCAGAGGGGGGCGCATTATTGGGATGTGAGAAGCTGGAGGGTCGTATCCATGAATTGTAGTGAATCAGGGAGACTGGCCATATATAGGCAAAAACAAATATAACCCTTTAAGTGCCATCAAGTAGGTTCTGAGAGTAACCAAATCAATGACATTTCTCCATAATGTATTCATTATTAACTGTCTCTCGCCTTTATCCTTGTTCCATCCGATGCCAGTCTGTTCTATCATTATACTGGAGCCTTTATACTGATACTTCTGTGTTTTCATCATCAAATGTGAAGTTATCTGTCACAGCAAACTGTACTGTATAATTAGGAAAACATCACACACTTATAATTACTACGTCCCCATAACACAAAACACATCTGAGGATCGTCACATTACTATGTATCAATGGTGTATTGTGCTACATAGCAGAACTACAGCTGTTATATTCGTGTACATAGGGGGCAGTATTATAGTAGTTATATTCTTGTACATAAGGGGCCGTATTATAGTAGTTATATTCGTGTACATAGGGGGCCGTATTATAGTAGTTATATTCTTGTACATAGGGGGCAGTATTATAATAGTTATATTCTTGTACATAGGAGGCAGTATTATAGTAGTTATATTCTTGTACATAGGGGGCAGTATTATAGTAGTTATATTCTTGTACATAAGGGGCCGTATTATAGTAGTTATATTCGTGTACATAGGGGGCAGTATTATAGTAGTTATATTCTTGTACATAGCGGGCAGTATTATAGTAGTTATATTCTTGTACATAGGGGGCAGTATTATAGTAGTTATATTCGTGTACATAGGGAGCAGTATTATAGTAGTTATATCCGTGTACATAGGAGGTAGTATTATAGTAGTTATATTCGTGTACATAGGGGGCAGTATTATAGTAGTTATATTCTTGTACATAGGGGGCAGTATTATAGTAGTTATATTCGTGTACATAGGAGGTAGTATTATAGTAGTTATATTCTTGTATATAGGAGGCAGTATTATAGTAGTTATATTCTTGTACATAGGAGCAGTATTATAGTAGTTATATTCTTGTACATAGGGGGCAGTATTATAGTAGTTATATTCTTGTACATAGGGGGCAGTATTACAGTAGTTATATTCTTGTACATAGGGGGCAGTATTATAGTAGTTATATTATTGTACATAGGGGGCAGTATTATAGTAGTTATATTCTTGTATATAGGAGGCAGTATTATAGTAGTTATATTCTTGTACATAGAGGGCAGTATTATAGTAGTTATGTTCTTGTACATAGGGGGCAGTATTATAGTAGTTATATTCTTGTACATAGGGGGCAGTATTATAGTAGTTATATTCTTGTACATAGAGGGCAGTATTATAGTAGTTATATTCTTGTACATAGGAGCAGTATTATAGTAGTTATATTCTTGTACATAGGGAGTAGTATTATAGTAGTTATATTCTTGTACATAGGGAGTAGTATTATAGTAGTTATATTCTTGTACATAGGGGCAGTATTATAGTAGTTATATTCTTGTATATAGGGGGCAGTATTATAGTAGTTATATTCTTGTACATAGGAGGCAGTATTATAGTAGTTATATTCTTGTACATAGGGGGCAGTATTATAGTAGTTATATTCTTGTACATAGGGGCAGTATTATAGTAGTTATATTCTTGTACATAGTGGGCAGTATTATAGTAGTTATATTCTTGTACATAGGGGGCAGTGTTATAGTAGTTATTTTCTTGTACATAGGGGGCAGTATTATAGTAGTTATATTCTTGTACGTAGGGGGCAGTATTATAGTAGTTATATTTTTGTACGTAGGGGGCAGTATTATAGTAGTTATATTCTTGTACATAGGAGCAGTATTATAGTAGTTATATTCTTGTACATAGTGGGCAGTATTATAGTAGTTATATTCTTGTACATAGGGGGCAGTGTTATAGTAGTTATTTTCTTGTACATAGGGGGCAGTATTATAGTAGTTATATTCTTGTACGTAGGGGGCAGTATTATAGTAGTTATATTTTTGTACGTAGGGGGCAGTATTATAGTAGTTATATTCTTGTACGTAGGGGGGCAGTATTATAGTAGTTATAGTCTTGCACATAGGGGGCAGTATTATAGTAGTTATATTCTTGTACATAGGAGGCAGTATTAGTAGTTATAGTCTTGTACATAGGAGGCAGTATTATAGTAGTTATATTCTTGTACATAGGAGCAGTATTATAATAGTTATATTCTTGTACATAGGGGGCCGTATTATAGTAGTTATATTCTTGTACATAGGGGGCAGTATTATAGTAGTTATATTCTTGTACATAGGAGCAGTATTATAATAGTTATATTCTTGTACATAGGGGGCCGTATTATAGTAGTTATATTCTTGTACATAGGAGGCAGTATTATAGTAGTTATATTCTTGTACATAGGAGCAGTATTATAGTAGTTATATTCTTGTACATAGGAGGCAGTATTATAGTAGTTATATTCTTGTACATAGGGGGCAGTATTACAGTAGTTATATTCTTGTACATAGGGGCAGTATTATAATAGTTATGTTCTCATATATAGGGGGCAGTATTATAGTAGTTATATTCTTGTACATAGGGGCAGTATCATATTAGTTATGTTCTCATATATAGGGGGCAGTATTGTAGTTGTCTTGTAGAGACCAGTTCACTGAGAATCTGTGAGCACTTTATATGATCGTAGTTTTTTTTAGCAATTATATGAGTCCTTTTATTCATATGTATGTGAAGTTTTTGGATTTTACGTGGTTGGTAAATGAAGTTGATACTTCCTTTGCCCTCTGTGATGTTCTTAGTAAATTTTCAGAATGTGCAGATATATCTGCTAAATGTCCTCTAACAGATCAGAGTACGTCTCCGGCCGGACACATGATTTCAGGTAATGGAACATTACGTGGATGTTTTGATGATAGCATATATGATATCTTCCTCCGGTGTACAATATGAGGAGATCCCTCAACAATAAAACAGACTAGGATGCTGGTGTAGTTCAGCGATTCTTCAGAGTTAATAATGCCTTGGGCATCAGTGTAACTAACGATGTATTTAGATGTGGGATTATGACTGCTACGGAAAGTTTTGTAGACTCCATCAGTCGGCAGGATATACCAAAAGTAGGAATAGAGCGAGAAGTGAAAAGGACATGGATAGAAATTATCTTAGAGGGTGGAGACATTAGGTGGAGGACTGTCACCCATTGGACTCTAATGCATGGGCCTTTCCTAGTTGCTGCCTGAACAGTGCTCACTGATAGGCGGCAGCTGATGCACCAAATCCATCACTTTAAGGTGTTGTCCAATTGCAAACTAATAATGACCTCTACAGTCCGGCTTCCGCCCTCTACACTCGAAAGAAAATGCCCTGACTAAAGTGTCAAACGACCTCCTGACAGCCAAATCGAGGGGCGACTTCTCCCTACTGATCCTCCTTGACCTCTCCGCAGCATTCGACACTGTCGACCACAAACTCCTCCTCAGTATGCTCTGCTCCATCGGCCTAAAGGACACTGCTCTCTCCTGGTTCTCCTCCTACCTATCTGACCGCTCCTTCAGTGTCTGCTTTGCTGGCTCTACCTCCCCTTCTCTTCCCCTTGCTGTTGGGGTCCCCCAGGGCTCGGTCCTCGGCCATCTCCTCTTCTCCATCTACACAGACCCCATTGGACAAACCATCAGGAGATTTGGTTTCCAGTACCACCTCTACGCTGACGACACCCAGCTATACACCTCCTCCCGGGATATCACAGCGACAGTCCTCTAGAACGCCACCAACTGTCTGTCCCTGTCTCTAACACTATGTCCTCTCTCTACCTAAAACTGAACCTCTCAAACACTGACCTACTGGTGTTTCCGCCCTCCACTAACCGACCTCCAGCTCAGTGTGTGGCACCATAACTCCCAGCACACCCACTGTCTTGGAGTCATATTCGACTCCGATCTCTCCTTCACCCCCTACATCCAATCTCTGGCCTGAACATGTCAGCTGCACCTCAAGTACATTGCAAGAATCCGCACTTTTCTCACCGTGGACTCGCTAAAAATGCTCACTGTTGCCCTCATCCACTCCCGGCTCGATTATTGCAACTCGTTGCTGATCGGCCTCCCCCGCACCAGACTCTACCCTCTCCAATCCATCCTGAATGCGGCAGCCAGGCTCATCTTCCTGCCCGGCCGTTACTCGGACGCCTCTGCCCTGTGCCGGTCACTGCACTGGCTGCCCGTTAAATACAGAATTCAATTTAAACTCACTACCCTCATCCACAAAGCTCTTCGCAGCGCAGTACCCCCCTATATTGCCTCCCTCATCCACAAAGCCCTCCACCGCCCCGCCCTACATTGCTTCCCTCATCTCAATTCACAACCCAGCCCGTGCCCTCCACTCTGCTGATGAAATCAGGCTCAGTGCCCCTTTAATTTGAACCTCTCATTCCCGCCTCCAAGACTTCTCCTGAGCAGCACCATTCCTCTGGAACGCACTACCAAAGGATATCCGGGCAATCACTAACACACTAAACTTCAGGCGTGCTGTAAAAATGCACCTCTTCAGGGAGGCATACCATATCTCCTAAACCGAACCCCTCTGTACCCCGCCTGATAACATGCTCCCTGACCTACTGACTGCAATCCCTGCTAGCCGCAATCAACCGGCACCTGCAGTCATCCCGATTCCGCCACTATACGGCCTGACCATTGTCTATGTGTATAGCACCCCTCACTCTCCACCTCACCATACCTGCACATCTCCAGTCCTTTACCTTCTGTATCGCCCCATTATCTGTAGTATGTAAGCTCGTTGGACCATGACCCTCACCCCTATTGTCTCCATTAATTGATTACTTGATGTAACGGTAGTCTTGTTTTATTTCCCGTGTATTGTAAGCGCTGCGGAATATGTTGGCGCTATATAAATAAATATTATTATTATTATTAATGACCTATGTGCAGAATAGTAGATTGTCGAAGGTCTGCCACCAAGGACCCCTGCCAATAAGCTGTTTGCCAGGCCGGTACGCTCATGATTTAGCTGATTTTTGCAGGAAGCAGACAGTTGCATTCCTACTGCAGTGGTCAGGCTTCGTATTGTAGGCAAAGTTCCCACTGAAGTGAATGGCTACGATACCAAGACTGGCCACTTTAGTTGGAACGGAGCTGTCTGCTTCCTTCAGAAATTATCTTAATGTATGAGCTCACCAGTCCGGCAAACAGATGATCAGTAGGCGTCCATGGCGGCAAACCACCATCGATCTACTATGGATTGCCTTTTCTACACATAGGCCATCAGTAGTTTTCAGCTGAACAACCCCTTTAATTGACAGGAATGGAGCTAGAATGTAAAGACTTGTAACAACCGCAAAATTAAGGTTTTTTTCTGATTTTTTTTATTTTATTTATTTTTTTACATAAATAAAGTGGTTTTCTCATCAGAGATAACTTCTTTTAGGCCTCATGTCCATGGGGAAAAGAAGAATTAAAATCCGCAGCGGATTTTAACTCTTCTCCCACCCGCGGATCCGCACCCCATAGGGATGCATTGACCACCCGCGGGTAGATAAATACCTGCAGATGGTCAATAAAAGTGAATTTAAAAAAATCTGGAGCATGAAAAAAAATGGACCATGCTCCATTTAGGTGCGGGTCTCCCACGCGGACGGCTCCCGCAGGCTTCTATTTAAGTCTATGGAAGCCGTCCGGATCTGCGGGAAACTGAAAATAAGAATAAACTTACTCGCAGCGGACCGTGCAGATCTTTCCTTCTTCGCGGACGGATCTTCTTTCTTCGGCCTGGCAGATGTGCCCGGCGCATGTGCGCGGCACGCTGCCAGCGTGCCGAGTACATCCGCCGGCCGAAGAAAGAAAATCCGGCCGCAGAGAAGAGAAGATCTGCACGGACCCCTGCGGGTAAGTTTATGCTTATTTTCAGCGCTCATGTCCGCAGGGCAGGAGGGACCCACTACGGATTCTCCATGGAGAATCCGTAGCGGGCCTGATTTTCCCCGTGGACATGAGGCCTTAGGATGCGGTAGGGATGGTGCAATCAGATCAAAAAGTGTGCACTGCTGGTGAAATGTAGTAATATATAGAGGTCATTAATGGCCATGAAATGTGATGACATCACGAGACATTCCTACCTAGCAGCTCTGTGGCCTTGTCATGAAGGAGAGGAGACCCTAAGACTTAACCTTTTTGTGGAAAAATAATTAAAAACAGGACCAATAGAACAAACAATACAAAAAAGTACACAAATCTGTACTGAGAAGCCAAGTGTTAGGACTCGACCCTAGAAACTTCTGTGCTCCAGGTGGCATTCCTCCCTGCTGAGCTATTCAGCCTGTTGGACAGCTCCCCTGCCTAACCTTGTCCAGTTTCTTGCTCCTGCAACCCAGCTCCTGATTGTTCCACCCTGTTTGCTTAAATGCTCACACTATATAAACCTGTCCCTCCTTCAGTGCGTGATTATTGTGCTTCCAGCCAGTAGTTAAGCTTTCCTACCAACTGCTTCTCTCACTACAATTGCTGCTTCTTTGTATCGACCTCTGGCTTCTCGCTGACTATGCTACCTGACTGCTCCTTTTGCACTGCAACTGATACTACCCGTGTACTGACTTCTGGCTCCCCTGACCACGCTACCAATCCGCACCGGTTACGACAAAGGAACTCCAACCTTGATCCAGATTGCTACAAAATAATCACGCCCAACCATGGAGTCCATTGTAGCCCTCCTGAGGAATCAGGTTGCTGAGCTCCAGGAGTTTTGTTCCTCTTACTAGGAAAAAGTTTCTGCATTGAGATGGACACCTTACAGAGGCAACTTCTGAAGTTGTGCAGTTCTGGTTCGGATGTCCGCAGGCCACTGCCAGCCAAGTGGGGATCATCGTCAGTATTGAGGATTCCTTAATCAATGAAGTATATACTTTCAAATGCAACCATCTCCGTTTACCACTGACAGAAAGAAGGGACTGCTGATCATCAACCTTCTGACAGATGAAGCACATGCATGGGCCTCACCGTATGTGGAAAGAAACAGTAACCGCCTCAATGATCTCAATGCTTTCATTACTGCTATGGATCCAGTTTTTGATGACCCAAATCACTGTGCCACTACAGAAGGTAGATTACACAACCTATGACAAGGGCGACCCTTGATAATTTGGAGGACTTTATTCAGCAATGCATCCGAATTGATCCGAATACACTCTTGATAACAACATTCCAAGTAGAACTAATCCAATGCCAATTGATATGGAAACTGTGGATGGATCACCTTTATCCTCGGGCCTGTAACTCAGGAGACTGGAAATCTGCATTGAACCTAATCATCATGAAATGATATTAGTTTTCATCTCATTTCTTCTCCTAAATTTCCCGTTATTCTAGGAATCCCTTGGCTTTTTACCCATTTGTAGGAATTGTAGGAAAAGTTGTCAGATGACTCTGCCCACCCCCAGATATATGCAAGTCTCTGAGGGTTGTCTTAAAAAATTGTGAGAAGATGCCATCTCAGTACCAGCAATTCAGTGATGTCTGCAGCAGAAAAAAAGCTGATCAACTTCCCCCTCATTGCCCAACAGAGTTGCTTTCTGAAACAATCATTGTTTTATGGGTAATTTTTATTCTTTCCAAGAGTTTAAATTTTCATCCAAGTATTCTCTGCGTACTTTAAAGAAAGGTTTCATTCGAGCTTCTTCATTCCCACCTGGGCCACCCTCGTTCTTTGTAGAGACGACAGACTCAACCCTACGGCCATGTATCGATTACAGGCAATCAAATAAAATTACTATTAAAAATCGCTGCCCTCTCCCCCTAATCCTGGAATATCTGGAAAGACTTTGTTCTGCCAAGATTTGCATCAAACTGGATCCAAGAGAAGCCTATAATCTTATAGGGATCCGCCCAGGGAATGTGTGGAAGCCTGCCTTTAGAACTAGATATGGTCATTTTGAATACCTGGTTACGCCTTTCGGCCTTTGCAATGCTCATTTTCATTAATGATGTGTTTGCAGATCTGTTGGATCTTTTTATTGTTGCTTATCTTCATGATATTTTTACATTTCCTGACAGCTTGGAGGAACATCTCAGACATGTCCGGCTGGTCTTGGAACTTCTTCAAGAGAATCATCTCTATATCAGACTGGAAAAATGTGAGTTTGAACAAACCCGGATGCAATTTCTTGGATATATTGTCTCCCCAGATGGTCTGAGTATGGATCCCAGGAAAATGAAAGCTGTGCTTGATTGGCCCACAATTTAAAAGATGTTCAATGTCTATAGAATTTGCAAATTTATATAGAAGATTCATAAAAAATTTCTTGAAAATCATCTTACCCATCACCTCGCTCATAAAGAAAACCAAAACATAGATTCATGGTCTTCAGAGGCACAGGATGCATTTAAAAAGCTAAAAACTCTTTTCGCTTCTGGTCCGCCCAAATCCTGACTTACCTTTTGTTGTTTAAGTAGACTCCTCCGACTGTGGGAGCTAGCTTGTCTCAAAGAGTCGGACATAAAATGCAGCTTCACCCGTGTGTGTTTTTGTCTCATACTTTGTCACCTGCAGAGAGAAACTATGACAATGGAAAAAAAAACTTTTAGCCATCAAGGTTGCCTTCTCCGAATGGAGATATCTTTTGGAAGAAGCCAATCATCCTGTAATAGTCCTTACTGATCATAAGAATCTAGGATTTATCCGCACAGCTAAGAGATTGTCGGCAAGACGAGCACCATGGGCCTAATTTTTCTATAGGTTCAATTTTATCATTTCCAAGATGGCCTGGTTCACCAAATGGCAAGATGGATGCCTTGTCCAGGATTTTGTCTGAACCGGAGGAGGAGTCTAACGCAGACTGTACTATTCTGTCCTCCAAACATTTCCTGGCTATTCTTGTCCCAAAAGAGTTCTTAAAGGTATGAAAATGACAACATATCAGCATTGCCTTTCATAGCTGGAATAACTGTGTGGCAGTAAGTGATGTCGGTGGAGCAGGAAGCGGAGGAGGAAGCAGGGACGCATCGGCGTCCAGAATCAGTGGAGCCGCCAAGCGAACCGGCATCTGTAGTGGCAGAGAAGCTGCTGGAGGATCCGTCCGGCAGGGGACAAGAGGAGGATCCATATGGCGGGGACAAAAAGGAGCAGGACCTGGCATCCAGGAGTGGCAAAAAGTGGTAGTTGCCAGAGAGAGCTGACGCTGGCACTTAGTGAGTGACGTCATCCGTCAGACGGCAGCCCAACCAGGGTAAAGAGGAGCTGTGAGGAAGAAGATTGCTGAGCCGTGCAGATAAGTATATCTAAAGTGAGCGAGTGTGAATGAGCGTTGGGTACGTGAGTCAGTGCGAGTGAACGGTGGGCATGTGAGTGGGTGCAAACGAGTGGACATGTGAGTGAATGCACATGGGCGGAGACACATGAGTGAACGCAAGTGGGCAGAGACATGTGAGTGAGCGCAAATGGGCAGAGACATGTGAGTGAGCGTGAACAAGCGGAGGATACGTGAGGAGTGTGATCTTGTGGAATTTCGTTACTTTCTTTAAGATAATTTGTAAATCCCCAGTAGAATGTGCTCTATGCTTGGCAATGCCATCCAGTGTACATCTTGTGCCATGTAGGCAGTCCTGGAACAGCTTTCGAGTGTGCATACTGCTGCGCAAGAAGTAAGCATGTTGCAAATTTGGAAGCCTAGATCCTCGATCTAAATGAGCGTCTGGCAACACTGAGATCCACTGACAACATGGAAAAGAGTTTGCTGCTCAGTGAGCGGGCACTCGCTGGCGTAGATGTGGGGGTGGATGGTAGTTTGGGAGAGCAGGATGAGCAGGCAGCTAGCTGGGTGACAGTTAGAAGGGGTAGAGAGAAGAGGCTCGTCCTGAACTGGCACAACCCAACAAGATTGCAAAGATCAGGGGTATGCCATTACAGGGTTAGCAGTGCTGCAGCTCGACATGGCCTCTGACTAACAGAGAGATGTCTGCTCCAGTAAGAAGGGGAATAGGAGCTCAAGGCAGGCTAGACAGGTCCTCGTAGTGGGAGACTCAATTATTAGGGTGACAGATGGGCAATCTGCCACAAAGACTGTGATCGTCCATCGATGTGTTGCCTACCTGTCGTTTGAGTTCGACACATTGTGGATCGGGTTGACAGATTACTGGGGAGGGCTGGGGAAGATCCAGCGTTCATGGTGCACATTAGCACCAATGACAAAGTCAGAGGTCAATGGAGGACCCTTAAAAATTTCAAGGATCTACGATCTAAGCTCAAGGCAAGGTCCCCCAAGGTAATTTTCTTGGAAATACTGCCTGTACCACGAGCCCCACCAGAAAGGCAGCAGGAGATTAGGGAGGTGAATAAGTGGCTCAAGAGTTGGTGTAGGAAGGAGGGTTTTGAGTTCCTGGAGAACTGGGCTGACTTTGCTGTCGGCTACAGGCTCTGCCATAGGGATAGGTTGCATCTCAATGGGAAGGTAACATAGGGAGAAGATGGCTAGAAGGTTGGAGGGGTGTTTAACTTTTGACTGGGAGGAGGGCACCAAATTGTGGGTAGATAGTGTAGACAGCGACCTGGGACCAAGTAAGGGGGTGGGGTTAGTACAGTTAGAACTGACAGAGACTATAAGAAGATATAGGTAACATAGTAACATAGTATGTAAGGCTGAATGAAGACAATGTCCATCTAGTCCAGCCTGTCTATCCTACTGTGTTGATCCAGAGGAAGGCAAAAAACCCCAAGGCCAGAAGCCAATTAGCCCTTTTGGGGAAAAAATTCCTTCCCGACTCCCTAATGGCAATCAGACTGTTCCCTGGATCAACCCCTAATAGTTCCTACCTGCCTGTATACCCGGATTGACACTTAACCTAAGATTTATATCCTGTAATATCCTTCTCCAGAAAGACATCAAGTCCCCTTTTAAACTCCTCTATGGATTTTGCCATCACCACGTCCTCAGGCAGAGAGTTCCACAGTCTAACTGCTCTTACAGTAAAGAATCCCCTTCTATGTTGGTGATGAAACCTACTTTCCTCTAATCGTAGCGGATGTCCTCTTGTTACCGTCATGGTCCTGGGTGTAAACAGATCACGGGAGAGATCCTTGTATTGTCCGCTAATGTACTAGGTGTAGGAGATGAACACATGGAATCTCTATGGGTAGAAATACAGGGAAGGAAAACTAATAAAATCATGATAGGCCGTAACTTTGTTAGGACAGCGCCTCAACCAGGTTGATTGTAGTTAACGATTTCGTATTAGGAATACCTGTCACATTCATGCACATACAGAGGAAGCATCCTGTCCCAGAGGACATCCAGTGCAGAGCTAAAAGCAGGGAGAGATCCCTGGAGACCGAGACCCCAGGGAGAAATGCATGCTGAAAATGTGAAGAAGAAAAAAAAGGAAACCCCCTGCGCTCAGAGTGTTCCAGGAAGACAATTAGTGCCAAAAGACAGTCAGAAATGTGTCAGACTGTAGGCATTGAAATGTTATGGACATGGAATGATGGTCAAAGGGATATATAAATGGATACTGGTTTATTCAGTACAAGATATACCCAGGGTGGGGTAAATTGGTTTCTGCCTCATTGTTTTTTTTTTTTACCTTCTTCTGGATCAACATGAGGGGGCGGTAACAGGAGAACTGGATGGACATTTGTCTTTTTTCAGCCTAGCATACTACGATACTATCCGTCTAAGGATGTGGATCCCTCTTTTAAGAAGGGGTTTTGGGTGCAGGAAAACAGACTATATGTTCTGGATTCTGTTTGACTCGAAGTCCTTAAACTTGTCCATGATTCTAAACTTGCAGGCCATCTTAGGGCCGTGAAAACTGTGGAACTACCGCTTTGTTCATTTTGGTGGCCTAACTGCAAGAACGATGTGAAAAACGATGTTGCCTCTTGTGAAACGTGCACGAAACAAGACAACATGATCTCCTCCTTTGGGACTTCTGCAATCACTTCCAGTTCCATCCAAGCCTTGGGGATTAATATCAATGGACTTTATTGTGGAACTTCCCCCTTACAAAAAAATGATTGCCATCCTGGTTGTAGTGGACCGACTCACAAAAATGGGCCATTTTATTCCCATCAAAGGGATTCCCACAGCTGAACAAACTGCAAAATTAATGATTAAGGAGATATTTAGGCTACATGGGATTCCTGATAACGTGTTCATTTTATATCAAGGTTCTAGAAGAAATTCTGTATGGCCCTAAGGATTACTTTTAATTTGTCTTCTACCATCCATCCCTAGTCCAATGGTCAGATTGAAAGGACCAACCAGACTCTGGAGGAATGCCTCCACTGTTTTATTTCCTTCCTCCAGGATGATTGGTGGACTACTTACCAACAGCGGAATTCACCTACAATAACTCCAAACATAGTTCTACAGCACCAAGCCCCTTTAATGCTAACCTTGGCTTACATTCAGTATTTATTCCTGACCTTCCTTGTAATACTGCTATTCCTGCTGTTACTCAGAGGCTGACAACCTTACAGGAAGTCCAGAAGAAACTAATAAAGGTACTACAAGTGACCCAAGAAAAGTACAAAAAAGCAGCGGATAGACACCGCAAAGTCTCTCCTACCTTTCAGGTGGAAAATAAAGTGTGGCTATCTACAAAAAAAATCTTAAAATGCTTGTATCCTTTCCAAAGTTTGGCCAAAGACTCCTGGGACCATTCCAGATTGCTGCGTTTGAAACCTCTTGACAACCTGAAAATTCATCCATGTGTCACTACTAAAGCATGTAAGAGACCACCTATCCCAGAAGGAATCGACCTCCTCCTCCACTAGTAAAGGTCCAGGGTAAGAAGGAGTATCTTGTTGAGAAAAGGATTCTAGATTTTAGAAGGATTCTAGAATTTGTAGGGGTAAACTGCAATACCTCATCCAATGAAAGGGATATGGTCCAGAAGAGAATTCATGCCCCCAGGCTCAGAGGGGAGTTTCACCACAGATACCCAGAAAAGCATGATAACTGGAAGCCAGTGTCAGAATTCGAACCTGGAAACTCCCACGCTCCAGGTGGCATCTCTCCCTGGTGAGCTACTCAGCCTGCTGGACAGCTCCCCTGCCTATCCTTGTCCAGTTTTTCACTCCTGCAACCCAGCTCCTGATTGCTCCTACTATATAAACCTGTCCCTCCTTCAGTGCGTGATTATTGTGCTCCCAGGCAGTAGTCAAGCTTCCCTGCCAAATACTAGAGCTTAAAGGAAGTAGCCTAATGGTCCTTTTAAATGGTATACAAGTGCCTGAGCCCTGATGTCACCGCTGAGGTGTTTAGCACTTTGAATGAATTTTGAGTGATAACTGTCCTATGTAAATAGCCCATAAGCCCGGGCAACGGGACTAGCAGTTGAAACCACCCAAAAGGATCAGGGAAAGGCAGCACCCAAGAGCTCTGAATAGGTGCAGATAAGTAACAAAAACTCCTAAAAACATGTATTCACCACTGGAATAAAAAAATACACAGACCCACAGCTCTGTTCCACAGACACACTGAATAGTTAGATGATTAGAGAAAACAAAGAGCTTAAATTAGCATATGAGCTCAGGCTGGGTGATGAATAAAAGAAATAATCCTCCTAGCAAATAGTGCATTAGCATGCTGGTCCATCCCAGTAGAACACACGCCCAAACTAGTAATTTTCCTAGTATAGGAAAGTATCCAAATTGGGAAACTTTTTGGCCATTATCAAAGTTAGTTCTTGAGTGACCAAGGCACGCCAAAGGTTTAACCCTAAGCGGAGCTAGGTTCATCAAGTTGTTCTCCGCAAAAAATTGACCCTTTGGAATCCATCTCTTAAGGGGCATCGGGTGGAATCTCTGCCGTTTCAAAAGGCTATTGGTTGCGATTGGTTTCCGAAACACTGTTGTTTCTAAATTACCTTCCACATCCCTGCTGATGGTCAAGTGAAGGAAAGGGATGGAGGATTCATGAATTTCAGATGTAAATTTGAGACCTAAAGTATTATTCTTCAGGGAGGTTAAAAATTGCGAAAAGGGCGACACTGAACCAAAGGATAAGAATATCGTCAATATAATGAGGTCAGAGCACAACTTGAGATGTCCAGTAGTCATTCCTTTCAGAAAAATACACTTCTCTCTTCCCACCAGCCCAGGTGTAGGTTGGCATAAGTGGGGGCACAATGGCTTCCCATTGCCGTACCCCTGAGCTGGTGTCTAAGTCTGCCGTAAAAAATATGTTCTAGAATGACCCGAGGACCATTTAGACACAACGATTATCGCTCAAAATTTGCTCAAAAGCCGTCTTTTGTGTCTAAACGCGCTGCCATTGTGGACTGTTTGTGCACTATTCTAGCAAGCTAGAAATCACCGATGACTGTTATCAGTGCTGCACACTGATTTTCTCGGTGGCGCTGATAGTATTCTTTCAGCTGGCAGTTCTCAGCGGGACACCAGCTGAAAGCTCCAAGAACAATGCAGCTGTTTGCATATACAGATGCATTGTTCTTGGAGGTATCGTAGCAGTATCCCGCTCTGCCTGCATTAACGTTTAAGTAGCTAATTAGCTACTTAGAGTTATGCAAAGATGATCGCTCAAAACTGTCACTCAAACTGTCGTTTGAGCAATTTGTGAGCGATTATCTTTCAGTGTAAAGAGGCCTTAAGTTGTACAAGAAATTCACTATGACAACCAAATTGGGTGCCTCTTTGTCTCAGAAAGTGAGTGACCGCTTCACATCCGCCAACATGCTGGATGGAACTATACAAAGCTTCCATGTCTAGGCTAGAAGGTTCGTTGTCCTCAGGCAAAATAACACCTTCTAAATGCCTAAGGACATCCATTGTATCCCTTACATATGAAGGTAGGGCTTCTACATATGAGCAGGACACTCACTGGAGAGAATTAAACGCTCTTCGGCCTCAGATCCGTAACCGGATCATCTCCTGGTACCTTATTGCACTCAACCCTTAAATCCTCAAGCATTCGGACGTCTGCCAAGTCATTAGGCTCCAAGCCAAGTTCAAGGCATTTATATTTGGCATGTGCCATTTAAGCTTTCTTGTAAGGCTATTGGTTGTGGTATGATCTCTTACTGGGGAACAATTGATTGAACCAAGCACCGCTTAGGGTTAAACGTTCGGCTCGCCTTGTTACTTATGGCTGTCTACGGCATCCTTCTTGTCGGCGCATGTGCAAAAAAAGTTCTACTGGCGTAGCTGTCCTTGGGGGCTGTGATGATACACTCGGGGGGGGGGGGGTGTTACCCACTGTGCGTTATTGTGGGGGTGCGGCTTTGCTGGGGGGTGGGCCGGGTAAGAAGTATCCTGTCATTGGAAAGGGTTGTTGTACCCCCTGTAGGGGTGGTGTCAAGCAGGCTATTTGCATAGTAACATAATGTGTGAGGCCGAAATAAGACATATTTCCATTCAGTTCAGCCTATTACCCCCAATATTGATCCAGAGGAAGGAAGAAAAAAAAAACCAAATGAGGTAGAAGCCAATTTTCTCCATTTAGGGGAAAAATTCCTTCCTGACTCCAACCTGGCAATCACAATAATTGCCGGATCAACAACCCTTGACGCTATAAATGATTATAACATGTAATTGTATCATTCAAGAAAGGCTTCCAGGCCCCTCTTGTACTCTTTTATCAAATTTGCGATCACCACGTTCTCAGACAGAGAGTTCTATAGTCTCACTGCTCTTACAGTAAAGAACCCGCTTCTGTGTTGTGTAGAAACCTCCTTTCCTCTACTCACATTCCTGGGTATAATAGATGATGGGAGAGATCTCTGTATTGTTCCCTGATATATTTATACATAGTTATTAGAGCGCCCCCTTGTTACAGTCCTGGGTATAATAGATGATGGGAGAGATCTCTGTACTGACCCCTGATATATTATACATAGTTATTAGAGCGCCCCCTTGTTACAGTCCTGGTATAATAGATGATGGGAGAGATCTTTGTACTGACCCCTGATATATCTATACATAGTTATTAGAGCGCCCCCTTGTTGCAGTCCTGGGTATAATAGATGATGGGAGAGATCTCTGTACTGACCCCTGATATGTTATACAGTTATTAGAGCACCCCCTTGTTACAGTCCTGGTTTAATAGATGATGGGAGAGATCTTTGTACTGACCCCTGATATGTCTATAAATAGTTATTAGAGCGCCCCCTTGTTACAGTCCTGGGTATAATAGATGATGGCAGAGATCTTTGTACTGACCCCTGATATATTATACATAGTTATTAGAGCGCCCCCTTGTTACAGTTCTGGCTATAATAGATGATGGGCGAGATCTCTGTACTGACCCCTGATATGTCTATACATAGTTATTAGCGCGCCCCCTTGTTACAGTCCTGCGTATAAATAGATGATGGAGAGATCTCTGTTTTGACCCCTGATATATTTATATATGGTTATTAGAGCGCCCCCTTGTTACAGTCCTGGTATAATAGATGATGGGAGAGATCTCTGTACTGACCCCTGATATATCTATACATAGTTATTAGAGCGCCCCCTTGTTACAGTCCTGGGTATAATAGATGATGGGAGAGATCTCTGTACTGACTCCTCATATATCTATACATAGTTATTAGAGTGCCCCCTTGTTACAGTCCTGGTATAATAGATGATAGGGGAGATCTCTGTACTGACCCCTGATATATTATACATAGTTATTAGAGTGCCCCCTTGTTACAGTCCTGGGTATAATAGATGATGGGAGAGATCTTTGTACTGACCCCTGATATATCTATACATAGTTATTAGAGTGCCCCCTTGTTACAGTTCTGGCTATAATAGATGATGGGGGAGATCTTTGTACTGACCCCTGATATGTCTATATATAGTTATTAGAGCGCCCCCTTGTTACAGTCCTGGGTATAATAGATGATGGGAGAGATCTCTGTACTGACCCCTGATATATTACACATATTTATTAGAGCGCCCCCTTGTTACAGTCCTGGGTATAATAGATGATGGGAGAGATCTCTGTACTGACCCCTGATATATCTATACATAGTTATTAGAGCGCCCCCTTGTTACAGTCCTGGCTATAATAGATGATGGAGAAGATCTCTGTATTGTCCCCTGATATATCTATACATAGTTATTAGAGCGCCCCCTTGTTACAGTCCTGGGTATAATAGATGATGGGAGAGATCTCTGTACTGACCCCTGATATATCTATACATAGTTATTAGAGCGCCCCCTTGTTACAGTCCTGGCTATAATAGATGATGGAGAAGATCTCTGTATTGTCCCCTGATATATCTATACATAGTTATTAGAGCGCCCCCTTGTTACAGTCCTGGGTATAATAGATGATGGGAGAGATCTCTGTACTGACCCCTGATATATCTATACATAGTTATTAGAGCGCCCCCTTGTTACAGTCCTGGCTATAATAGATGATGGGGGAGATCTTTGTACTGTCCCCTGATATATTTATACATAGTTATTAGAGCGCCCCCTTGTTACAGACCAGGGTGTAATAGATGATGGGAGAGATCTCTGTACTGACCCCTGATATATTATACAGAGTTATTAGGTCGCCCCTCAGTCTTCTTTTTTCTAAACTAAATAATCTCAGTTTTGATAACCTTTTTGGGTCTTGTAGTCCGCCAATTCTATGCATTACTTTAGTTGCCCGCCTTTGTACCCGCTCAAGCTCTGACATGTCCTTCTTGAGCACTTGCAGTAGAGATATCCCACAGCACTGCCAATTTACTGTACATGACGGGGACGCCTCTAGGGTGCCAGCTCGCAGTCTGAATCCTGACTCCAAAAGGGATTCAAGCTCAAAAAGGCCTGCGGTGGGCCGCGACGTCACCTCTTTTTTAATGGACACAATAAAGAAGCATCTAAGGATGTAGTTTGTAAACTACAGGATTCCCATGTGCTGCTTGCGGAACCTCTTGATTACCCTACTTGAGTACTGGTGCCCCAAACTGCCCACAATATTCCATGTGTGGCTTGGCCAGTGACTTGTAAAGAGGAAGAGCAATGTTCTCCTCATGTGCCCCTAGACCTCTTCTGATGCCCCCCATGATCCTATCTGCCTTGGCAGCAGCTGCCTGACACTGGTTGCTCCAGTTAAGCTTACAGTTATAAAACCCCCAACTCCTTCTCCATGTCGGTGTCCCCAGTGTGAGGGTTATGAACATGAAAACTTATATATGTATACATTTCATCCATCTGTGATATACGTTTCCGGAGGCTTTTAGGCCTGAATTGTATACATTAAATGCTTGTACATTTAGGTTAGTACTTAATTACATTAAGTAGAGGTGTAATCTTAAATGTCCATCATGTCTCCAAGATCTTGTTTATCTCGTTACACTGATCAAAAGGTTGTGTGGAATGCTTTGTTTTTAACTGCTGTCTAGGTAGGGCATGTGATTAAATGTAGATTGTGATGATAATGAGGGTACCAGACACGATGTCTACATACAAACAAATAAAGCATTGTTTATAGAGAAGACACAATTATTTACCAGTAAAACAGATTCAACCTCTGTAACACTAGCCTTTGATTCGGACGACACTTGGATACGCCTACTTATTTTTGTATAAGAATAAGGCAATGTACACAATAAACTCAGATTGCTCTAAGACACGACCGTGATGCCTGTGTCTATTGCTTTCTCACGGTGGCCGCCATAACCACCTCTGATTTGGAGCCCCACAGCATATTAACGTAACATGGATTTATCCCTAACATTAATTGGCGCCCGAACAGGGACTTGATGGAACAAGAGGACCACCTACACCTTGAACCCCCCCCGGACCCAGATGGGATAAGGAGCCACTCGGAACCACGGATTGAAAAAAACTGCGCAGTAAGGTAAGGTTTTATCTTGCCACAATCTATCCGTGCTTCCTGGCTGCTCCTTTCCTGTCCGAGGGGTAAGAAGTGCATGCCTCTTATAAATCTTCAAGCTTTTAAGAATCCATATGGTGGGCTGAATATGCTGTGCGGGTGTTTAACTTTTATTGTCTTTATTTGTTACTTTGCATGGTCAGTGTACAGAATATGAAACCCTCTTGCCGATCTCTGGAAGGCATGGTATAAGTTATACCAGGGAAGCCTAAAGTATTCAGGGATAAAACCCCTGATGGGATCCTCTTATAAACATAAAGAGAAGTAGTAGAGACGAGGTAAAATATGCAGGGTGAGGAAGTACAGAATATTAAACCCTCTTGCCGATCTCAGGAAGGTATGGTATAAATTGTACCAGGGAAGCCTAAAATTTTCAGGGGATAAAATCCCTGATGGGAGCCTCTTATAGGTATAAGAGAAGAAGTTGAGACGGGGGGAAATAAGCAGGGTTGGGAAGTACCGACACTTTTAGACAAGTGAGGAAGTACTGACACTTAAAAAGTAGTAACTGACATGCAAATGTTTTTGTCTTTATGTGTGTGTATAAATGGAAGGACCTGTATGAGAGACTGTGTTATATGGTGTATACTGTCCGGTAACCAGAAACGAAATGAAGCAAAAATGACCAAATGCTGAGCCAGACCACAGGGGGTGGAGCTAGGTGATGTAAGGAGATGGGAGGGAAGAACAATAGGAACAGGTCTTGCTCCACCCTCCACACAGTCCAGCCTAGGTGAAAAGTGTGTCTCCATTTTAAGTGGATGTTGGTGTATATATGTATATTGTGGTAATGTATAGAGTGAAGGTCACTCTTAGACTCCATGTTAAGTCTCTCACTTGAACAAATGGAGTGACCAAAGGAGGGGCATCTAATTTTATTCCTGAGACTAGTTGTGTGAGATAATAGCCCAGGATTACCACAGTGTATATATGTATATACAGATTCGTGGAATATGTGGAATTCAAAAATATTGAGTTGTGTTAATTTGAATATTATTGAATTTAGATATTAATATGAGATAATTGTGTACTTGAAACACCTGATAAGTACTTTAGTCAAATTAATAACAAAAGTTCTATTTAAAGTGTAATTCATTTTCAATTAACAACAGTATTTTATTTGAAGAGTGTATAAAGAAAATAATAAGCCTCTTGGTATACATAAGCCGCCAGCCATTAGTGATACTGCTGGTAAAGAGGATAAGGTGTGGAAGACTGCACAGAAAATAGTGCAAATGAATATTGGTCCCCATCCCACTATTATTAGGGTCCCAATCAACTACAGTATGAACCTTTTATAGTGTCTAACTCTCTTTAAAGCGTAATTTGAACTAAGTCTTGCTCCTTGCAGCAATACATTAATAGCGCTGTGAACCGGATTACGCAGAGAGTAATACACTAGTTTGTTTTAAAGGAAAATTTTGATAAACTGATAGTTGAAGAATTTCTTGTGATAATCTGGCATAGTGTGAAAATGTCGCCTTTTAAGAAAATCCGCAATAGTACGAAAATGTCGGTAGCTAAGAACAAAGAAGTGTCCGATGAATTGTTAATTATGCCAGAGTGGAATAAAGCCCCCTATAATATATTGGCCGCTGAGTGGTCGCAGTGTGGTGAATATCAGTATGTGAGTAGAAATGGGCATAAGTTGTATTGTGTTTGTCATTGGGTAGCCTATTCTGAGCGAATTGTGTAAAAACCGCGGTACTAAGAGTTTTTCTTATCTATACATAATTCGCTCATTATTGGAAGTCTGGTGTACAGTAAATACAATCCCAATTTCTACTTCACATACTATCAGTCCGTATAGGAATGAATAAAACCCCCTTAGTGAGTGTGAATTTGCAGTTTAGAAGATGTTTACAGGCAGTGGAACCTGTTATACAGCTTTTGCTATCTGTCTGGAGAAGTTTCTCTGTAGACTAGAGGGCCTACTTGTCTTTGCAAAGAAATGTGAATTGAGAATTGGTTATATTTGGCTGCACAGGAAAAAGCCCCTATGTTGTATTATATTAAATATATATATACTGTTCAATAGCTAAAAATGAAATGAGAAAAGAATTCAAAGCACAGGTATATAATGTTCTCTCATTGTGGGGTCAGTTCCCTCTTCCACCTTCACCCCCTCCTTCATCTCAATTCCAACCGTCTCCTCCTCACCCTATGCCAAGTCATCCACTCCAAGGTCAAACATTGGACTGGAGGGATGGACCTGCTGGCATTGTGGACAACAGAACCCGGATTGGAGAGAGAGCTGCCCTGCTTGCGGAGCTCCTCGGTGCAAACCGGTTATGCCTATGCTCACTAGATCCTAGGCTAGTGAATGGAAGCATGGAGAAGAGGACAAGGAGGAGATGCAGGAGTATATGTAAAACAGGGAAGGCAGCGGGAACTATAATCTAAAATTATGTGAAAGACTATTGTGGCACAGATTGGGATAAAATTAAACATGGAGAATTGAGAAGTGGTAAAATATTTTTAATTTGTCTGAAACATTGGGGAAAAAGAAAAAAAATTGAGAGAATCCTCCTTGTCTCTTTCTAATATCACACAAAGAGAAGGAAGAAAGTGTAAAACAATTCTATGCCCCCCCTTCAACAACGTTTGTCAGATCTGGGATATAGGGGCATAGAAGAGATGGGTAAACATGTACTTAGTATGGCCTTTGTAGAAGGTCTATTGAAATCCCTAAGGTCATAGATAATAAGCCAGAGTGGAGACAGTCTGAATCTCCGGCCCTTTTTTTCAGACAAAAGGGCATTTATGTAAAGCTAAAAAAAAAAAAAAAATGCTTGGACAAGTTCTGGCACCAAGGATGCGCAGAATTCTCCAAACATGTACAACCAGGCATTCCAGTCTGTCCTGCAGGCTTGGACTCCGCCTGAGGGGACTGTGCTGTTGCAGTATGTTAATGACCTACCGCTTTGTGCTGAGGATCTGAAACATGTCAATCTGCATCCATTTCTCTTCTAAAAAAAAAAATATTTTTTTTAGCAGAAAATGGCTGCAAGGCTTACAAAGGAAAAATTACAGCTTTGTAAACAAAAGGTTGTTGTCTAGCTCAAGAAGGCAGACATCTCACAGAACGACGCAGGGCTGCAGTTCAAGCCATTTCTGTATCTTCTTCTGCTGCCAAAGCTTCTCACCTTTTTGGGACTTGTCTCATACTGCCGTCCCTGGCCTTTCATGCGACAGCAGTATTGACGCAAAAACATGGAGGACGTCCACGGTCACTTGGGTATTACTCCATGAGATTGGATCCGGTAGCCCGAGGAGCCCCCTCCTGTGTCTGTGCGGTGGCAGCAGTACAAGTAATGGTTGACAAGTCTTCTGAGTTGGTCCTGAACTACCCCCCCCTAGTGGTTCTCACCCCTCATGACATCCAGAGTATACTCACTCAAGTGCAACCTAAACATCTGTCTCTAGCTCGTCAAATAAGGTTGCAATGTGCTTTGCTCATGCCCCCCCTTTAATATTTCTTTTCAATGGTGAACCCGGCTACTCTTCTTCCAATCGAGTATCCTGTTTCAAATGGGGGAGGGGGAGGCATAGGTGATCAAATGGGGGAGGGGGATGCATAGGTGATCTATGTATTACAGATCAGCTATTTTTAAAAATTTTTTTTGCAAATAAGAACGTGATCTATTTGGAATAGAATATCAGCATGATTGTCTAACATTGATGCAACAAAGTTTAAGTTTTAAAGAGTTACTGAAACCCCTTGTTAATACATATTTTGAGTTGTTTTTTTTAATATAGATGGTACCAGGGTGATTGACAACTCCACACCAGATATGCAGTGTTCACACAACAAGATCTCTAAAAGCAGAATGCCTCCGCATGTCTCAGCACAAGAAGCGGAACTGAAGGCCCTCACTGAGGCGTGTAGAGTGACAGAAAGTAACCATTTACACTGACTCCTGGTATGTATTCGGCATAGATCATGGTTACGGCCCAATATGGAAGGCCAGACATTTTTAAACTTCTGTAGGACAACCCATTGAGAATGGTGTAGCAGTGCAGAACCTTATGAAAGCCCTACTCCTACCAGACAAAGTAGCAATCTTAAAGGTGAAAGCTCATACTAAAGCCGACACTGCAGAAGCAAAAGGCAACGCCCTCACAGACTTCACAGCAAAAGCAGTGGTCCTTAAGCCGTGGAAGAAAGAAGAAAAGAAGATACTGACCGCATAAGTCAGAGACTATGATTTGGACTTTGATAAAAATTTGAACATTGACAGTCACAAGCCAGCAAAGAAGAAAAAGATAAATGGACTAATATGGGAGCAGTAGAACAGGGTGGCGTATGGCAAACAGTCAGTAACTTGCCTACCACGATCCCTGTACCCCATGATGGCCCAGCGGATCCATAGAAAGACTCACCTATCGGAGGCAGCTATGCTACTGATGCTTGAGAGAGAAAGGGTTGCCCCCTGGATTCTCTGTAGCTGCTACATCATTTGTCCAATTTTGCATGAGCTATGCCGTAAGCAACAGGGTAGAAGTAAATTGACCACAAAGGCACTTGCCAGGGCCACTCTACCCATTTCAGGGATTGCAAATTGACGACATTCAGCTCCCACGTGTTGGGAAGTATGAATATGTGCTTGTTGTTGATGTTTTTCAGGTTGGAGGCGTACCCTGTTACAAAAGTAAATGAGCAGGTAACCGAAAAGAAGCTCATGAATAAGGTAATCTGCAGATACGGGGTACCAGAGGTAATCGAGTCAGATAGAGGTACACATTTCACAGGTGAAATAATGCAACACTTCATGTCTGCCCTGGGTAACTCCCAGGCATTTGACACCCCTTATCATCCACAAAGAGCCAGAAAACCATTGTGCATTATAATATTTCTCTTCAGGCAATGAAACCCTGCACCAGAGGAAAACGAAAATGGTATGATACCCTATTAGGGGGAATTGGTACAGGTGTAGGGGTTCTGAACTCTATAGATTTAGAGGTGATGAAGAATAAAATGGCTGGGGTAGGACAGGATGTTTCTAGATTGATAAATGTTCAGGCACAATGCATGCCTTCCTTGTTCCTCCCCCGATGTCTTGCATTAGGATATGATAAGGATGTATTAACGCTTTTTAATCTGGTTTTGCGGTTTAAAAGGATTTGTTTGTAAATATGAGTAAATTCATGAACTATACACAATGTAGCCTGCAATATGTATATATGATTCACGAGAGGGACAAAACAGTCAGATGTGATGACAAATAATGAAAAATTGTGGAGAAATATTCTCAATAATGTAATTCCAGTAGCATCCTGGATACGGCCCGGGGCTGATAGTATAGAATGCTCTGATGAGTATAGCACTGGGGAAATGACTTTTTATGATGTAAAGGACACAAGCCTGATGTGTAAGTCTGTAGTACTACCTGTGGTGTTCGGACCGCCTCTATATGCTTTCCAATATTGGTTGCCCAAGTTCACAGGTACTATGATTGATAGTGAAAATAAAACCCATGGCATAGAGAACTGTGAAGAAACACTGGATGGCCTAGCATGCGGACGGAGTACAGCCGCATATGAGCCATGTTTCCAGCAGCCTTCAGTCAGCATATGTGATTGGACGGTGTTACCTGCTTCTTCTATATGCTGATGGAAGTTGGCACCCAATATATATGCTTTGTTACCAACCTAACTAAAACCACCAGTATGTATAATCTCACCACTCCATTGTCTGGATGTATACAGAACATGTCGGTGATACATTGATTTACAGAAACTTACACCTTTTTGCCAGATGCTGAAGCAACATTAAGGTACTACTGGCACCCAGATGCTATCCCTATGACAACTCTGACTGTATCCTTGGGTAGAATTGTAAGACTAATGAAAGACACTGAACACCTTCAAAAGAATTTGGATGTTACTAACCTCTCCCTTATGGAATTAGAAAAACATGTATGGGTAGGAGATAAGTTGGTCAGCATAGGTAATAAGATCCAGATAGACACAGAGTATAACTGGTATGATATTTTTTTTTTACTGGATGGTCACCTACAGCAGGAAAGATGATGGATTTTATGTTTCACCCATTACTAATACTGTTTCTTTTGTTCATTCTTTTGAGTGTTTGCAATTTATGGACATTCTGTGGGATACGGAGACAAGCAAATTATCTGGAATCGCTCCCTCTACGATATCGTTAAAACAGTCATACGTAAAAGAGCAACAACAGTGGGGATCCGGCGAAGAGGATAGAAAGACCGGCAGGGGTGGCTTAGCACCCTTGATAGTACCACAACAAAGGCTCTTTTCAAGATGGACTGTTTCAAAATGGGGGACTGTGAGGGTTATGAACATGAAAACTTATATATGTATACATTTCATCCATCTGTGATATACGTTTCCGGAGGCTTTTAGGCCTGAATTGTATACATTAAATGCTTGTACATTTAGGTTAGTACTTAATTACATTAAGTAGAGGTGTAATCTTAAATGTCCATCATGTCTCCAAGATCTTGTTTATCTCGTTACACTGATCAAAAGGTTGTGTGGAATGCTTTGTTTTTAACTGCTGTCTAGGTAGGGCATGTGATTAAATGTAGATTGTGATGATAATGAGGGTACCAGACACGATGTCTACATACAAACAAATAAAGCATTGTTTATAGAGAAGACACAATTATTTACCAGTAAAACAGATTCAACCTCTGTAACACTAGCCTTTGATTCGGACGACACTTGGATACGCCTACTTATTTTTGTATAAGAATAAGGCAATGTACACAATAAACTCAGATTGCTCTAAGACACGACCGTGATGCCTGTGTCTATTGCTTTCTCACGGTGGCCGCCATAACCACCTCTGATTTGGAGCCCCACAGCATATTAACGTAACATGGATTTATCCCTAACACCAGTGATTTCCCATCTAGTGTGTAATGGTGATATGGATTTCCTGCCTGCGTGCAGAACCGCACATTTATCAGTGTTACACCTCATCTGCCACTTTTCTGCCCCCAACTTATCCAGATCCTCTTGCAACTGCTTTGCGTCCTCTCTTAATTTTCTTACGCAGTTTTATGTCATCTGCAAATATTGATATTATTCTGTGCAATTCCTCTACCAGGCCATTGATGAATATATATAAAACAATAGGGCTTAAAATCGACACGTGGTACCCCACTAGTAACAGTGACCCCTCTAGTACCGACCTTGTGGTATCCCACTAGTAACAGTGACCCCTCTAGTACCGACCCCTGTGGTACCCCACTAGTAACAGTGACCCCTCTAGTACCGACCCCTGTGGTACCCCACTAGTAACAGTGACCCCTCTAGTACCGACCCCGTGGTACCCCACTAGTAACAGTGACCTCTCTAATACCGACCCCGTGGTACCCCACTAGTAACAGTGACCTCTCTAATACCAACCCCTGTGGTACCCCACTATTAACAGTCACCCCTCTAATACAGACCCCTGTGGTAACCCACTATTAACAGTCACCCCTCTAATACAGACCCCTGTGGTACCCCACTAGTAACAGTGACCCCTCTAATACCAACCCCTGTGGTACCCCACAAGTAACAGTGATCCCTCTAATACCAACCCCTGTGGTACCCCACAAGTAACAGTGATCCCTCTAATACAGACCCCTGTGGTAACCCACTATTAACAGTCACCCCTCTAATACAGACCCCTGTGGTACCCCACTAGTAACAGTGACCCCTCTAATACTGCCTCCTGTGGTACCCCACTAGTAACAGTGACCCCTCCAATACTGCACCCTGTGGTACCCCACTAGTAACAGTGACCCCTCTAATACCGACCCCTGTGGTACCCCACAAGTAACAGTGACCCCTCTAATACCGACCCCTGACACACATTCTCCCCAGACCAAGCATTCTTATTTTATATGCCAACCTTTTATGCGGCTCAGTATCAAACGCTTTGGAAAGTTCCAGATACACGAGATCCAGTGACTCCCCGGTCCGGTCCAGAACTTACCTCCTCCTAGAAGCTGACCAGGTTGGTGTGACAGTAAGGATCTCCCATAAACCTGCGCTGATACAGAGTTATACAGGTATTTTTCTTGAGGTACTAATTTATTTAAAATGGTAAAGAATTGTAACAGCGAGGCCTCATTCACATGGAGTGTTCAGTGTGTGGAATCAATGTGGTTTTGGTATCTCGTTATATTCAATGGAAATCCACACAATAGTGCAAAGGATTCGGAATCCATGTCACAAAAAAAAATAACTGATCTGTCAATTCTTGACCCAGTTTCTGCACGGAAATCATCTCAGGCGGCTACACAGGGTGTTGGTCCACTTAATGATGCTAAATCTACTAAATCTGTGTGGATACGTGGCACTTTAACATTTGTGAATCCACAGCAGAGACCCAAGTGTCAGCCTGAGATTCCTGCCATGGATTACATGGCAAATCTGTTTATGCACGTGCAAAGGAGGCCTAAGTAAGTTAGAAGACAACAGAATAGACCCCCCCAAAATAATGCACACCTAAGGTTAGAACCCATAAATAAATGCAGACCCCAGACCAGATGCCTAAATAAAGAAGCCAGACCAGGCCCTCTAATTAAATACAGACACGACCAGTTGTCGAAATACAGCCTCCAGACTAGACCACCTAGTGCAGACCCCAGACCAGATCCCCTAACTACAGATCCCAGATCAGAACTCGAAATACAGCCTCCAGACTAGACCCCCTAGTGCAGACCCCAGACCAGATCCCCCTAACTACAGACCCCAGATCAGAACCCGAAATACAGACTCCAGACTAGATACCTAAATACAGACCCTGGACCAGTGCCCCTAAATGCAAACACCAGACCCCTAATTACAGATTCCAGACCAGACTCCTAAATACAGACTCTAGACAAGACCCATTAACTACAGGCCTTAAACCAAATAAATGCAGAACCCAGATCAGACCTCCTAATACAGACCCCGGACTAGTTCCCAGACCTCCTAACTACAGACCTTAGGACAGACCCCTAAATACAGACACCAGCCCCCCCTAATTACAGATTCCAGACCAGTCCCAGAAATATAGATTTCAGACAAGACCCCCTAACTACAGACCCCAGACCCAATAAATACAGAGCCCAGACCAGATACATAAATGCAGACCTTGGACCAGACCCCCTAAATACAGACCCTTAATTATTGACTCCAGAACAGACCTCATAAATACAGACTCTAGACAAGACCCTCTAACTACAGACCCCAGACCAAATAAAAACAGAACCCAAATCCGATCCCTAAATACAGACCCTGGACTAGTTCCTTAAATACAGACCCCAGACCAGACCCAATAAATACAGACCACAGATCAGATACATAAATGCAGACCCTGGACCAGACCCCCAAAATACAGAGCAGAACCTCCATCTACAGACTCCAGACCAGACCCCAGATCAGACTCTAGACCCCCTAACTTCTTACTCTAGACCCTATAAATACAGAACCAAGACCAGACTGCAGATATTTAGCTCTCCTCATTCCTTCATTCCTCTTAACTATTGGTCAATGTTGAAGACACCATCGTGATAACGGTCCCGGCACCAAGACAACATCGTGGGCCAAAGAGTAAAGGAGAGCAAGCAGCGGTGAGAGGACATGGGGCAGTTGGGAGATTTTCCCGATTGTCCATGGGAAGGCGTGTTTCCCCCTTTCCCCAGGATCTCCCAGAATTGGCATGCATGCACGATCATTCTGAAAATGTCCGCCTCCTCACCAAGACCCAGGAGCACAGAGAAGAGCCCGGCCATGCGAAGCCGGCCTTATTTCATGCCTCCACGGCTCCCACCCCCCATGAGCCCCTTCTCTCAATGATCTCTACCATAGCGAAGCTTTGTTTAGTTAGAAAATGGCTGAAAATGTATCTGAAAATTGGGCATTACGTGCGGCATCAGCCGCGTCGGAATCCATTTCATTTTATCACTTTCCACTGAGCCAGAAATGAAATTCCAGATTCTAAAATGGAAAGTTATTTGCCGTCAATTGGCGCCATAACGCTGCGGCGGAATGAACTCCCTGATATCATATTTTGATAATCATCCTATTTCCCGCTGTGACCGGTCGAGTGATCTTGTCCTGTTTAAATAAATCCATCTTTCTCACTTTCCCTTGAAATTATCTGACACATCCTGATTGCCGCACTTCATTCTCCACGCAGCGGAGCTCAGTCACAGAGTGTGCGGCAGGAGCGATGCTCTGAGGTCAGGAAATGGAACATAAATTACATTACCCATAAAAATCTGTAAATATCATTCACTAACTGAACATTTCTGAATCTTCTTCATGAGGAACATGTAGGTCACAAGCACCAATCGTCCCCATCGCAGTGCCACAGGTACAGATAGCACTGTCTCCTTGTCTCTCACTGGAAATGATGTAGGTACAGATAGTACTGCCTCCCTGTTTCTCACTGGAAATGATGTAGGTACAGATAGTACTGCCTCCCTGTTTCGTCCTGTATATGATGTAGGTACAGGTAGTACTGCCTCCCTGTCGATCTATAAAATTGATGTAGGTACAGATAGTACTGCCTCCCTGTCGATCTATAAAATTGATGTAGGTACAGATAGTACTGCCTCCCTGTTTCTTCCTGTATATGGTGTAGGTACAGATAGTACTGCCTCCCTGTCGATCTATAAAAATCTTGTAGGTACAGATAGTACTGCCTGCCTGTCGATCTATAAAAATTATGTTGGTACATATAGTACTGCCTCCCTGTTTCTTACTGTATATGATGTAGGTACATATAGTACTGCCTCCCTGTTTCTTCCTGTATATGATGTAGGTACAGATAGTACTGCCTCCCTGTTTCTTCCTGTATATGATGTAGGTACATATAGTACTGCCTCCCTGATTCTTCCTGTATATGATGTAGGTACAGATAGTACTGCCTGCCTGTCGATCTATAAAAATGATGTAGGTATAGATAAAACTACCTTTTTGAAAAATAAGTGGCAATTTATTATATTATGATCATGATTTCCCAGTTAACCCCTAAACTGCACCCCTGTTATTCTGTCAGGTCTGTTGGTTAATATTAAGTCCAAAATGGCCGTCCCTCTAGTTGGATTCTGTACACATTTCTATGACAATTATCTTTAGTTATATTAACAGAAACTTGTTACT
Source organism: Eleutherodactylus coqui (assembly GCA_035609135.1). NCBI lineage: Eukaryota > Metazoa > Chordata > Amphibia > Anura > Eleutherodactylidae > Eleutherodactylus > Eleutherodactylus coqui. Next base: position 139,617,754 of record CM069415.1, read on the forward strand.
TTTATGAGATCCGCAGGTCTCAGCTTCCCAGTTTATGTCTCTCTCTGTAAATGATACTACTGCCTCTCTGTCTGTATTGTAGTGGCCCGGGGGGTTCTCCAGGATAGCCAAACAGTCACCAGTCCTGATGCTCCTGGCTATATGCTCTTGCAGAAGTGTTGTACATGTGAAACACCCTCTCTTACCCCTTCACGGGCTTAAGCTATCTGCCCGGAAAACAGCTTGCTGCTGATTGGCTGCTTGTCATGCAATCTCTGATTGGTTGAGGGGGAAGGGCGAGATTCAAGTGCAGTAAAATGAGCAGGGCGAGGCAGGATGTGAGGAGGAGTCTGTAGAGAAAGTGCGGGAATAAGGACAGGAAGTGAAAGAGGAAGTAGGAGGAGTTGTGAGGAGGTTGTCATCGGAGGAGGACGTTGGAGGAGGTGTACAGCAGTGCTGCAGAGGATTAACGTTGTCCGGAGTGGAAAAGCAAGGGTTTTTCAAACTTCTAAATCAAGTGCAGTGTCGAGGAGAAAAGTTTGGGACCCATCTACACAACAGTGACCTGCATGAGCCCCTGTTACATGTAAAGCCAGGGAAAGTGAAAGTGGCCCATCTCTAAATAACTTCACTAAACTGCATAGTAATCCTCTGAAAAATAACACTCAGATAACCAGGACTGTGGGAGCGCTGAAGTCAAATCTGTATTAGCTGTGTACCTCCGGTTTGCAAACAAAGCTGCGAAGACTCGTGTCATTTATTTTGTGATTAACAACTGTAGTCCATTTAGGAATAGGTACTGGCGTCACGTGACAAACCACCGTTTGATAATTGCTACTCTGAGCAAACCCTGTGTCACTGAAGGAGACCGAGCCAGGCCCTTTGCAGCCATTGTCGGGAGAGATCTCAGAGCCACTCGTGACATCCATCTTGTTGACCTGTGGTCTCCTTCACATTGGTTTGCCTACGCTTGGGCGTCCGTTGCACTAACAGTTAATTATATAGGTACAGATAGTGTTGCCTCTTTGTCTCTATCTGTAAATGATGTAGGAACAGATAGTACTGCCTCCCTGTCTCTCCTTTGAAGACTTGATAGTGATCCTATAGACCCCACTGGCTGCACCACTTCTTATACGATCTGATGCACGATATGCATTGGTAGTGTATCAATAGTCTAAAACAGTATATACTACTCTGCTTGGCCAGTGCTGATCACCAGGGACCCATCTACCATGTGCCATTGATAATATTACTGGCCCCTCAGGGCCGGGGTGTGACTGCTATCTCTGCACCCCATATAGCTACAACCTCGATTGCCTCACATTTTGTGCTCCGTCTGCTATTCTCATACACCATGCTAGTGCTTTGTTTTGTTGTTGTCTCCGTGTCCCAGACGTTACGTGTAAAGTCAACGGCGCCATCTCTCATTTCGTACATTTAACATTTAGAAGTCGAACTTCTCCTTCCTCGCGTCTGTCAGATGTTTAGATGGGAGGCAACAAAATTCTTCTCTCCCCTTTAAAATTAGCATCCTGACATTTCCATCTGACAGATTCTTAATGACAAATGGAAATTACACCAAATAATTCCCCATCTGCGCGCTACATCCAAATAATCGCTCATCGATTATTAATACCGCCGAACCCCAGATATGACCGCCGCGGAGCCCGCCCGCTGCAAATGTCACCCGGGAATACTAATAACCGGTGTCCTGGTCTGCATCTCTAAATACAGAGAACACAAGAAACCTCCGGGCGCTTTCACACACACAGTTGAATACTCTGCAAGGCGAGGCAGAATATTCCACCGTGCCAAAAATCAAAAAGAAGGGTGCCGCGACCTTAAGGGATTAAAAAGGTTATGCGGGAGTAAAAAATGGCTACAGCGCCACTCTTGTCTATGGTTCATTTGTGGTATTGCAGTTCAATTCCATTCAAGTGAGTTGCAATACCAGACATCGCCTATGGACAGGAGTGGCGCTGCTTTAAGAAGCAAGGAGCCATGTTTTTTTTTAATCTCATGCAGTCCTTTTAAAAGGATTACTCGGCATGTCGCATGCACTCTGTGTCACCATAAGGCTTGAAGTCAATGCAGTAGTGTGGCAATAACAATGGATTTCCATGTCTATTTGATGTCTTTGAAGGTGTTGGCGAAGGAAGGACCCATTTAATTCAACAGAGGGGGGGGGGGCAGACGTACAGAATCCCATTATCAGCTGTCGTTATGATCATTACACACATTCAATATATAAAATGAAGCATCTTTGTAAGTTCTCTTGCTTACAAATCTACCATTTTTTCTATAAAGCTCCTATGCAGAGCTGTATATCACCATGACGACAGACTACAAGCAGTGTAGTCTGATCTTGAGGCCGTGTGTTGTTCGTGTGTCTGCTCCCCCGTCTTGATGTTCCAGGTAATAGCAGCAGGGAGTCAGACGGCCCTTTTAAATTGCTAACATGCATTTACCAATGAAATTGCCCAATGTGGCAGAAAACAAAAGAATCAAAGTATCAATTAGTGAACAAGGAGAGAAATTAAAGCTGCATCAATAGATGAGCCTGTTCATGAAATCTGGGATATTTAGCGTAACGGCGGCATTATTGTCTGTTGTAACGATTTCTCCATCACTAATGCGTTCTGTAACTTTGTGTCCGAGCCGCAAATTATCTGCAAACTAACATGACGAGTCGGATATGCCGGGGAGCAAATGACACATAAACAAGAAGCGCTGCTTCCCTGGATCTGACTGCAGCGGTGTTAAAGGGACACGGTCCGCAGGAATAAGCCATAATGGTCAGAAAGGCTGCCAATAAAACAGGGTGTCGGACTCAATTTTACCAAGGACCACATCAGCATTAGGGTCGCCTTTAAAGGGCCGTTTGTAATTCTTAGACTTATTTTAATGGGTATATTAAAAGGGAGGGAGGGGAGAACAGACGGTCCAGAGATCGGTTCTAGTCCCCCAGCACAGATACTTGACTCTAAACTGCCAGGTTGCTGGAGAAAAGCAAAAAAGTTCCCAAAAAATCCCTTAAGGCAGAGCCCTTCCTCAATATGAGCGGCAGTATAACACAACGTCCTCCCTGGTCCATGCGGCCGGCTCACAAGATATGGTCAGTCGGGCTGTAACAGACTGTACTCTGCAGGATGGTAGTAAGGACGGTCTGACCCCGGTGAGCAGCGCTGAACTGCAGGATAGGCTCAGTGGGAGAAGCAGACAGGGGTGCGCACCAAAGGCTCCGGGAGCCACAGTAACAGTCACAGCGCTTCGTCCGCATGCACCCAATGTCATAGTGTAGGACCAAGATGGCGACCACGATCCTGATCCCAGCAGCAGGCCCCAATAGAGTCTATATTGTGTCACAGGGTGTTCCTGGCACCGCTCAGGACCATCTGATCTCAAAGAGGTGTTCGACCCTTGCAAGCCACATAAGCCCAAATGATATGGTGGGCCTTGAGTTTGACACAAGTGCAATAGAGGGTGCAATTGTAACTAACTCCAAAGTGCCAGTCTGTGGGCAAAATGAAGTATATGCAAATAATACAAGACCGTCTCTTCACAAATGCAACAAGCCAGGAGGCTGAGATGTCAAGTGTTTATAGGACATTTTGGACACTTGTAGCTACAGAGATATCAACCCAGGAGAGCCTTAGAAGGGTGATTCCTTGGTCACGTTAAAAAAGTGAGTGGCCTTTAAAGGCATGTCCTATATAAAGGGGTGTGGGTGGCCTACAGCAGGAGTTGTACAGAGTATGCAAAAAGGAAAAACAAGAGACAGTGAAAGAACGAAAAAGAGGAAACAAAGTAGAGAAAGAGAACAAAAAGAGAGACAAAGAGTGAAATGAAGAGAGGAAAAAGAGCAAAAAAAAAGACTACAGTATTGCAGCTGCTGGTATTGTGATGCAGATTAGGATACAATGCAGCAAATGGAGTTACAAAATAAAATATATGTGTTTGAGAACAAAACCATACAAGCGTATAACAGTAATACAGCAAGGGAACAAACCTTTACTGTACTGTTCCTCAACGGTCACCATGATAGATAAACCCTAAGTCTAACAATGCTCTGGGCACAATACAGAAAACAGCGGCAACACACTTATCAATGATACAGTCCAATTCAGTGCTTTTGAGCTGAAATACAATTTTCATAACGTAATGCACAGTTTGTATCTCACAGATTAACCCTCTCCCTTCCACGATGCAGTAAATCAGGAGTTCAAGTTGAACAGACTCCTATATCAGCGTCTTAGACTCCTATCAATGTAAATATCTCAGTTCGCTTTTTAAGTACTTGAGCACAGAACTTATAACAGTTATACAAATTATATGGATCCAACTGCTTGATAAAGCCTCTGTCCTAATTCACAGCAGATCTGTTGACTAATGTTTAGCCCCTAGTGGTGTACACACCTATCAAATGGAGGTCGGCCACACTTACAAATTTATTGTGTGGGAATCGCTGCCTCCAATGATCAAGGCTGCCTTAGGTTAGGAGTGTAACTCTACTGTGTTGTCCTCTTGGCTCCTGGTCGCAGTCCAGAAGTCCCATTGTGCTATGTAGTAGCACTGCTGCCTCCTTCGATTGGGTTCCAGACCACAGACACCCCAGGTCACTTTGTGCAGCACTTCTCTATGCAGCTGATTTCCAGCTCCAGCCACAACACTCTGGCCTAAGGTCCTGTCTTGCAGCCACAGCAGCACCTCCAGCACACTGGGCTCCTCTCACAATCCCTGCACTTCTCCTCCTCCTTTCTAGGACCTTCCAAACATGTGACCTCACAGACAATGAGAGCACAGCGCATAGGAGAGAGAGACAGAGGGAGCAAATAAAAAAAGAGGGAGCAGACCAAAAACAGAGCGGAAAGAAGAGAGAAAGTGAAAAAAGAGACAGAGCTTTAAAAAGCAACAGAGAGAGAGCAGAAAAAAGAGATGGAGGGGGAAAGAAAGAAAAAAGAAGTGAGAAAGAACAGAAAAAGAGACAAATTATGGGAAAAAAGCGTTGAAAGGAGACAGAGATGCGGAAAAAATAGACATAAAGAGAGAGTGGAAAAAAACAGCTCTGGAGTATCTCGGAGTGTCTGTTGCATCTCCAGCCCTACGGCAGTTCAGCCTAACAGCAATGTGGACCCGTCACTAGTTGTGCTCCCTCCAGCTCTGTTTCATGATGGCGGCGCCAGAAGCTCACCATTACTTCTTCTGCTCTGTCCCTGCCACTGATAGTGTTGTGGCGCAGAACACCATCCTGGTCCCCTCCATAAATGCCATACATGTTTGTCCTAAGTGGATACACTGTGCAAAGCTTGTCCTGTCATATTCCGTGTGTGTTGCACGGCTGTGGCACTTGAGAGGTTAATAGTAATAAAATCATTGCCTGCATGTAAATGTATTAGTTTGTCATTTCATGTGGTGTGAGTGAGGGTATAAATAGGAGTGCTGGAGAGCGGGAAAAGATTTTCAATCTGCGGTCTGGCTTCCATCTTGTCTACCTGAGAGAGTGCTAACACAGAGCCGCATAGAAGCACCTTTATCTTCCATGTAGGTAAAGATGGAGGAAGAGGAGCAACATCCTGTAGCATTCGAAGTGTGGATGTGAATGGAGTGAGTCCCAAGTATTCTAAAGAGAGAGAGCAACTTCCAATCATTCTGTATAAAGGAACCCACCGTACAGGTACAAATTCACACTACAGGCTTTTCCTGTGCAGCTGTCCACAGTCAGGATCACTGCACAGAGGTACGTTACTGAGTTACACCCATGTGCCTGCCGTGCGGGGTGTTTATTGTCTAAAGGTCCATTTACACAGAGCGATGATCGCTCAAAGATCGCTCAAATGACAGTGTGAGTGACAGCTTTGAGCGATCATTTTGCATAAAGTATTAAGTAGCTACTCAGCTACTTAATATCTTATTAGCGTGCAAATGATGCCTTTAGCTGAATGCAGTTAATAGCCGGAGGGCTCTTATCTCCATTCAGCTTCTTTCTTCTCCGATGGGTAACAATGCTATCAGCACTACCCACGGAGAACTCCTGATAAGACCACACAACGATATAACGATCAGCTAGCAGTGCACGATGGCGGCATGTTTAGATGCAACCATTATCGCTCAAGCGATCGCTTTTTAGCGATTTTTGAGCAATTTTTGAGCAATCATCGCTCCGTGTAAATGGGCCTTTAGCCTTCCTTTCAATAATTGTCTGCGGAGTGACCCCTACCACCCTTCCCCTCCGGAGTGCTCCCAATCCAGGAGCGGTACCATACAGATAACGTGGACTGTAGGACCGGTTTTCATCCTGTGTATCCTCCATACCTCTGAGCTCTAACCTGCTGTTACTAAAAGAGAATTGTACCTGCATTGCTTTGAATACCTGTATTGTAAAGAGCTTTATCCTTTAAGTAAAAGCTATACCGGGCCCTAACCGTTCCTGGGGACCCGAAGTACTATACACAAGTTTTTGTGTTCTTTTTTCCGCCGCGTAGCATACCGGTGTGTGAAAACAATGGCGTCACGAGTGATAACTACTACTACTCCCCCCATCCAGTTTATCGACATTTCCTATTCCAGGGGTGTCGAAGGTGGCCTGCGATCCTACTCTGGCCTTGGCTGCGAGATGTCCCTGTGGGACCAGAGCCTGGTAAGTGCCGCCGTGACCAGCCAACACTTATCCCTCCCAGCTCTGCAGAGTAGTCAAGTGTCCGGAGTCATCCCTCTGGGGTGTTGCACTGTTAGCGCATATGTTCTAATTTAATTGGGCGAGGGCCCCTTAAGGTAGCGCATAGGGGTAAATTTATTAAAACTGCAATCAGAATGCCATCTAATCAACGCCTGGCAGCGTGTTCTGATCCTGTCATGGCAGTGAAAGTGTTAATGAGACAGTTTCATAGTTAGGTTTTATGATAATTCATGTGTAATTAAGATCCAGCCGGTGACACAGAATCCTCCTCTGGGGATCGTAATTATTACATTTTATGAGTATTTGTGGTGATCGCACAAATCCGAAACAAAATGTGATTTAAGGAAGGAGCAGCGGTGGAGTGGCGGGGGGCAGTGGGGCGGCGGGGGGCGGTGGAGTGGCGGGGGGCGTCCTTCCCCGGATCACCGCGCATCGGCTACCTCTATCTGGAGTGTTGGTAAAGCATAAATAATGGAGGAAATTAACCTTGCCTATTATTCCAATTGCTCATCCAGCCGTTGCGACTGACGAGGATGTGAAGTAGGGAATTCGCCTCTGGGAGTCTTGTTTACAGCTGTTAGCTAAATACCGAGCGGATGAGAACTTCATTTACATTCCCCGCAATTATTTCCAATTTTTCTTTCCAATTAAAGAATCCCGTTAATTAGGACTGTTTCATATAGACACAGGGGCTGACATCACGGTCACATGATCGCACCCCCATGTGCTGATTCCCCACTGGCCACAGACAGTGGGGCATCAGCCCCTAGCACCAAGCCCGGGTATTTTTATATAAGACATAGGTCAATAAACATACCCTGTAGCTCCTGGGGCCCAATGCAAATTATGTAGCAGTAGCTGACCCCCCCACTACTCATGATCAGAGGGACCACTGGGCACAATGGACCAATCACAAAGCTTCCTTTGCAGCTCCCATATTTTCATCTTTCCCCTTTGCTCCCTGCGACACAATGGCAGCCCAGACTCTTGTGAAGGCTCCCGGGCTTCCATGTATTACACTGAAATGCACCATATACTGCTATACAAAAGTATTGCAGTATATTGCAGGAGCGACCAAGTGATCGCAAGTTCAAATTCCCTATAGGGAATAAAGAATAGTGTTGACCGAACTTTTAAAAAGTTTGGCAAGTTCGCTCCGTAACTTCACCAATAGCCCTAAGAAGGAGGTGGTCCTGTGGCTCGGTGGTTAGCACTGTTGCCTTGCCCATGTTTCATAATAACCTTTATTTATATAGCACATACAGTACATATTATGCAGCACTTTACATCACTTGATACTTTCTGTCCCCTCTGGGGCTCACAATCTAGATTCATCAATTAGTATTTTGGGGGGAGTCTGAGGTACCCCACACAAACACAGGGAATGCATGCACCCCCCATGCGGATGTTGTTCTTGGTCAGATTTGAACCTCAGATTCCAGTGCTGCAAGGCAACAATACTAATAAGGCGCAAAAAGGACTACTAAAGAAAAACATTAAAATAAATGAAAAAAAATATATAAAAGTTCATTAAAAACTCATTTTCTATTTCTCATACTAAATAAATATACACAATTGGTATCACCGTGTTCGTAAAGCCCAAGCTAAAAAAATATAACTCCATTCATCTTACATACTGAGGGTGCATTCAGATGACCGTATATCGGCTGGGTATTCACGCCGGCCAATATACGGCGTCTCTCTCTGCAGGGGGAGGAGGCTGGAAGAGCCGGAAGCAGTGCTCTGAGCTCCCACCCCCTCTCTGCCTTCTCTCCACCCCCCCTGCACTATTTTCAATGAGGAGAGGCGGGACAGGGGCAGAGCTAATTCTTGACACTTAGCCCCGCCCCATCCCGCCTCCTCTCATTGCAAATAGTGCAGAGGGGCTGAGAGGGGGTGGAGAGGAGGCAGAGAGGGGGCGGGAGTTTAGAGCACTGCTCCCGGCTCTTCCAGCCACCTCCCCCTGCAGAGAGGGAGACGCCGTATATCGGCTGGGCGTGAAAACCGAGCCGATATACGATCGTCTGAATGCACTCTGAACAACATGAGGAAAAAATACACCAAAAATGCAAGAATTGCTTTTTTTCGGTACTCTATCGTTTAAAAAAAATTAAATCGAGATTCATCAAATTGTCGTACATACCCCAAAATGCTACCAGTAAAAACTAAAACAGAGTACAACCCCCGCCCCGCTCCATTGATGGCGACAGAAGCGTTTTTTTTTTTCATTTTTACGAATACTACATAATATAAACTGTATAATTAGGTGAAGTCACACTTGTATTGACCCGTTATGTTACGATGTCATTGTTCCTGTGGCGAGAGCGCTGCAGAAACAAAACCCAAAAAATAATGGTGCAACTGTGTGTTTTTTTTCTATTTCACCCCACTTAACATTTTTGAAAAGTTTTTCAGTTTATTATTTGGTACATTTAATAGCACTTTTTTTTTTTTTTTTTTAAAGCTGCAGCTCGTCCTGCAAAAAACAAACCCTAGTAACGGCGGTGCGGAGAGAACAATAATAACAGGTGAAGCTCTGGAAGAGGGGCGATGAGATGAAAAAGGAACATTTGGAGAATTTGCTGGTCCTTAAAGGGTTAAATATGGAGAAACTAAAATAGTGAGTTTGCAGCCCTTTTGCTGCTCACCATTTGTCTCCAGCGTTCCGCTCTCGTTCTCCACTTTTCACTGGACTTCCATTAATATAATAACGATAAGTTGCTGGTAATTAAAGTAATTAAGGCGCCGAGCGTCTGATAATGACAGGAATGAATGCGGCCGAGGTCAGCAGCCATAACAACTCATTAGAGCATCATCTCAATTATCATTATCCCGGCCGACCTGGAGACATTGCAGAGAAGATCTGACGAGGAAGCAGAGATTTATTCCCAGTAATGACAGAAATCAGCAGACGGGTTCTGCCTGCACTTCTCCACAGAGCCACCAGGGCGGATATATGTGACCCGAGCGCCATTAACAACCAAGAAGCCGTAAGGTGCCGCAAGAGTAAGAGAAGCTGAAGCATCATCCAGGAAGAGTTCTGCTACCTCCTGATAGTCTTTGCGTTTCAATCCCTATTGGTACGATTCGAGCTTGCTGTTAGTGAATGGAAACATTTTCTTTTACAGCCCGGGTTTGTCACAATGTATCAGAACTCTCTCTTCCACCAAGCTGTATCAGGGCACCTTCACACGGGCGCTGCGATTCTCGGTCAGCCATGCTACGGGTGAAAATCAAATGAACGAGAGGCAGGCGTGATCTCCCATTTACGCGCCTGTTCAGACGGCCAGGGTGCAGCGAGTAGGAAAAATTAAAAGAACTGAAAATCCCCATTGATGATGTGGAGAACCAATCATAAAGCTTCTGATCGGGTGAGACGGCGCCTACCACTGGTCATTTTGTGAATTTTTTGGAATAAAAGAAGAATGAATGAAGTGTTTTTTTCTCCTTTGTTGTTTCATTATAGTTGGGAGAACTATGAGAACTAATCTGTCTGATAGAGGGAGATATCAGTTGTTTCCTGTCCCAGAAACTAAAGGCAGAAGATGCCTGGAGTGCAAACAAATGAGAAGAAGAAGCATGAGGAGTCGGGTCCTCTAGTCCGGGGTCACAAGTGATTTACAGAGTGTTTGGTGGCAATATTATCTGTTTGTTAGCAGTGCAGACACGTTACCTGTATGTTATCAGCGGGACGGGGTAAGTGCAAAACACCATACATTAACTGCATGAGCCCGCACCATTCATAGTGGGGGCCGGCTGTAACTGACAACCGAGGGTCCCACTGCAACAGCTAGAACCGGAGATAACGTCAATCCTGGCCCTTAAGGCCTCCTTCACACGGGCAACACAATATCACCACAAGAAAATTGCATCGGTAGTCCGTGCAATATCGCTATGTTTTCTCACTGCAAGGTCGTGCAACCTTGTAGCACCACTTGCAACTATTTATCGGGGAAGGGCTTGAAATATAAGCCTCACCCCGAAAATAAGCCCTAGCTGCAGAAAGAAAACAAACACATACATCACCTAAGAAGCGCTGTCAGCTCCACAGCATCTTCTCCCCGGTCCCCGACAACCGGTCTTCAGCATCTCCCCTGGCCGTGGATTGGATAACCCCTGCCTCCAGAAAGTGCTGCCTCTGATTGGCTGAATTCTGTGACGCTCAGCCAATCAGAGCCAGCGCTCAATGAACCAATCACAGCCATTCATTGGCTGTGATTGATTCATCGAGAGTTGGCTCTGATTGGCTGAGCCGCGGCCCCTCCTGGAGGCGGGGATTTTCTGTAAAATCATTGGCCCTGGTCAATGGTGCAGGGCCAATGGGTTGCCATGGCTGGTATTGGGAAAGATCGCAGGTTCAAGTCCCCACAGGGACATAAAAAAAATAGAAAATAGAGATGGTGAAAAAAATATGCAATAAATATTTTGCTGACTTTTCCTATTTTTGCAAAACAAAAAGAAGGAAAAAATACATGTTTGGTATCACCGCATTCGTAACAATCTATAGAATAGACTGAACACACTTATTATCGAGGACGGCAAACACTGTAAAAAAAAAGCAAAGAAACAGAGTAAAAATGCCGTATTATTTATTTCACCTCGAAAAATATGCTAAAATCAGCACAAAAAGGTTTACAAAATCACACCATGAAAAATACGAGCGCTTCAGAGCAGACCGTGTGTGAGCGCGCCATTACAGCCGTTGTTTATCTCGGTGTCTGGCCGTGTACACGGGGCATGATGATCCAGTGAGGTGCGATATATAATTTATACCCCTGTGTGGGTATAATCTCCGCCCCGGCAGGTTTGGGCCGCTCTCCTCTCTTCTGGCTGTTCTTCTAGATTAGCATATCCAATTGGATTTCATTTCTTATTTAAATGAGCTAAATTCCTTATTACGCCGGTGCGCGGTGCGGGCCGCTGTGAGGGATTTCTGCCGACAGCTCGCAGTCTGCCGGGAAGCTCGCTGTCAGCTCTCCGCAATCTTCCATCTCTTCAGGTTTCTCGGATCAACTTTTTCATCAATTCTGCTTAAAAATTTAATCTGACCTACTTCTACATCCTGTAAATACGAGACCCAAACGTCTAACAGAACTAAAAACCGTCCGCCCCGCTTCTGCCGCGGCCGCGGAGATGTGTAAACCGCCAAATGTTCTCACCCTGGACTAATAAGGAGGTTTGTAGAAATCAAGAGGATGTTTGACCCACGGGAACCAAGAACCATTACCAGGAGGAGCATCAGGAGGGACGGGCGAGAATACTAAACAGTTATATACTGTATAAAAGTCTATCATGTGTGATACTGTCTGCCAAACTGTGTATCTAATCCCATAATATGGGATACTGTCTAGTAAACGGATGTATCTAATCCTATTATGTGTGATACTGTCTGCCAAGCTGTGTATCTAATCCCATAATGTGTGATACAGTCTAGTAAACTGATGTATCTAAGACGATCGTGTGTGATATTGTCAGCTGAGCTGCGTATCTAAGGCTTCCTACACACAGGTAAGCGTAGTATTGGGCCGTGAAACTCGTCCCTAAATTGCGCTTATGCACGTGCGACGCATGGGCAGATCCAAGCCTTGCGTCCTATTGGTGAGGTTGCGCTCCTCCGGCGCAGTTTTCAGCCATGTTGGAGGATCGACACATGTTTTCTATTGTTGTCACATGCCGTGCGATGTGTTTTCCTGTCCCATTGGATACAATGGGCATCGCGGTATTACTGCGAGAATATTGCGGCGATATCGCATCTGTGTTCGGTGCAATATTGCTGCATTTTCTCGCAGCGATATTTTGATTTTGTGTCGCCACAAAGTCGCACATGATATTACAAAGTCGTGAGACTTTGTAGCGCTCATTTGCCCAGATTTTCGGGGGAGGGTGGGGCTTGAAAAATAAGCCTTACCCTGAAAATAAGCCCTATCTGCATTAAAAAATTATAATAATACATCACCTATCAGGCGCTGTCCGCTCCGGCCTGCGTTTCCTCTGCAGCTCTGGCACATTTTTCTGTAGTCTTCGGGCAGCTATTCCTGGATTGGAAGTTTAAAATCTGCGCCTCCAGGAAGCGCAGACTGTAATTGGTTCTCCAGGGCGTGGCTCAGACAATAAGAGCCCGATGAACCAATCACATCCATTTATTGATTCACTGAATGGCTGTGATTGGTCCTCGAGCTCAACCAATCAGCGCCAGCGGTCGATGAACCAATCACAGCCATTCAATGAATCAATAAATGGCTGTGATTGGTTCATTGAGCGTTGGCTCTTATTGGCTGAGCCACGCCCCTGGAGAACCAATTACAGCCAGCGCTTCCTGGAGGCGCAGATTTTAAACTTCCAATACAGGAATGGCTGGCCGAAGACTACAGAAAAATGTGCCGGAGTTGCAGAGGAAACGTTCGCCGGAGTGGACAGCGCCTGATGTATTTTAATTTTTTTTTATGAAGCTAGGGCTTATTTTAGGGCTTCACAGTAGGATTTCCTACTGTAAGAGTTGCACCGCATGAAAACTGTTTTTTCGTGCAACACAAGGGAAGATTTCATGGGCTACAAAACATCGCAAACGGTGGCTGTATAGAGCGTGCCGCGATTTTTTTTTCTCGCAATGTCGCAGGGCTAGAAAACATCGCTCATGTGAAAGAAGCCATTGGAAAGCACGGGCTTCACATACATGCGGTCTGCAGCGCTGTCGCATCGCAAGAACATTGTGCGATTTTGTCGCCTGTGTGGAAGCGGCCTAAAAGTGGTTTCACCTCTGTCGGCGTTACGCTTTTCAGCTCCATTCAGGAGGCAGGAAAGAGGCCTTACCGTGGCTGAATGGCTCAGTCGTAGGACAGAACCGAACAGCGCCGAACGGACGCCATGGATTATACGGCGCTCCGCCCAGCTGATGGCTTTTAGCCGGACAAAAAAAGTGCTGTACGCAACGGCTTTTCTTTAGTTTTTTTTTTTACTGGATCTGCAACGTAACCTCCATTCCGGAGGATCCAATGCGGATGTGAAAGTGTCCAAAGCCGGTCATGTGTGATACTGTCTGCTGAGCCATGTATCTAAGCCTGTCATGTGTGATACTGTCTGCTGAGCCCTGTATCTAAGCCTGTCATGTGTGATATTGTCTGCTGAGCCATGTATCTAAGCCGGTCATGTGTGATACTGTCTGCTGAGCTATGTATCTAAGCCTGTCATGTGTGATACTGTCTGCTGAGCCATGTATCTAAGCCGGTCATGTGTGATACTGTCTGCATCTAAGCCAGTCATGTGTGATACTGTCTGTATCTAAGCCAGTCATGTGTGATACTGTCTGTATCTAAGCCGGTCATGTGTGATACTGTCTGCTGAGCCATGTATCTAAGCCGGTCATGTGTGATACTGTCTGTATCTAAGCCGGTCATGTGTTATACTGTCTGCTGAGCTGTGTATCTAAACCTGTTATGTGTGATACTGTCTGTATCTAAGCCGGTCATGTGTGATACTGTCTGTATCTAAGCCGGTCATGTGTGATACTGACTCAGGTATTAGACATGTAGGCTCTCTATTCCCAGCCGGTGACTGGAGGTAATAGTCTCAGTATAATCTGCGCCTCTTTTAGGTGGGAGAGGGGGGGGGGGGGGTGTCAGGTTGTCAGCAGTTATGTCTTTCCACCCCGGTAACACTTTTCATTATCGGACGGCCATTCCTTCTCCTCGTCCTCGCTGATATCACCGCGGTGCGGCACATGGCGTTCACACCTTATTAATTTCTGCTGAACGGAGTCTATTTCGGTACATGAAGCATATGGAGACGGAGATTTGGAGGTCGTGCGCAGTCCTTCAGGTGTTCTTGCGGCTGGAACAGTTGGTCTTGAAATGCGGAATCCATCTGTAGAACTTCTTCAGACTCCTCGTATGAAAGAGGAGGAGGAGGAGGGGAGGAGGGAAGGGGGGGGGGGGAGCAAGTAGAGCCTGGGGGGGCTGTGGATTAAAAGGGTTTTTCGGCTTTTATGTGAATAATGATTACTCACTATAGAAATCAACAGTCAACACTTTTGCAATTTCTGTACTGTGTGCAGGATACTGCATATCCATCGAGCGGATATGTCCGCAGTGTGATTGTTCTCAGTAAGAGAAACCCAGTAATCTTGTAGATATGATACCGCTTAATGGCCAACAAAAATACATGATGTTACTGCAAGCTTTCAGACCTCTCAGGATCCATCCTCGGGCATAATGAAACAGATTTGGATGGGACATATATAAATCCAAATGTTCACATATGAAAAGGCTCAGAAATCAGAGACTCATTTGTACTTTAAACAATACCAGATAAGATGAACAGAGGGGTAAATACTTAATCAGTCCACTGGCAAGGAATGTGACAGTTTTATGATTTCTACATTGGTATTAGGAAGTGACAGGCCTGTGTGTTATCTCTCCCTTAGACATGCACATAAGGAAGATGAAACCATTCCTCTGCAGCGCCACCTATTGGATGGCAGCATTCCTTCTATCAATGTATGGCTTTTCACCAAGTCTTTAAAACAATCATTGGGAAAAGCACCCCTTCTGGTTCCCCCTCACTCCCCGGGGAGAGACGATAAAAAATAAAAAGCCATACATTGATTTGTGGTGGTGGGGGCATCGTCTCTCCCTTTGCCAGTGGACTGATTAAGTATTTACTCCTCTGCTCATCTTGTCTGGTATTGTTTAAAGTACAAATTAGTCTCTGATTTCTGCGCCATTTCGAGTATGAACATTTGTATTTATATATGTCCCATCCAGATCTGTTTCATTAAGCCTGAGGAAGGATCCTGTGAGGTCTGAAAGCTTGCAATTACATCATGTATTTTGGTTAGCCATTAAAAGGTATCATATCTACAGGATTACTTGGTTTCTCCTGCTGAGAACAATCCCATCTGCTCTACTGGCGACACCGGAACGAACCGTTCTTGGTCACTTTATGGATCAACGTTCTCCATGCTTCCCTATCCTTGACCGCTTCTTTCAGTTCTTCCATGTTTGTATCCACCTTGATTGGGTCCAGCCGGCGTGTTCTTTGGCGCCCTCTTCTTCACGACCCACTAATTGTGCCGACCATCAATGTTGTCTCCAGAGAATTGGCTCGTATGTCCAAAGTATGAAAGCCGCTGTTTGGTGATTTTGCCCTTTTTGGTTTGATACCCTCTAGGACCATCTTGTTGGTGGCCATTGCCTTCTGATTTCTGGTTCTGAGGCTCCATTGCCGTCAACCTTGGATCCGAGGAAGAGGAAATCTTTAACTGCTTCAATTTCCTCAATGTCTACGTGGACCGTACCACTATCTGCCGTCGTCATTCCCTTTGTCTCCTTTATGTTGAGGCTCAGCCCCGTTCACTTATTTTATTCTTTAACTCTTCTTCCAGATCCTTTCTACTTTCTGCGAGCAACGTTGTATCATCGCATATCAAGGATGTTTCTCCCACCGATCTTCACTGTTGACTCCTCCAGGTTCCATCGTCTCATGATTGTTTCGGTGTACAGATTGAACCGGTGATAGAACGCAGCCTTGTTGGACGCCTTTCTCAATCTCGAACCAGTCAGTATTACGGAATGCTGTCTGTACTGCGGCTTACTTATTGATCGTATCGATTCTTCTCGATGCTCCTGGACGCCCATTTGCTTCATACAGTCCCACAGCTTGTTGTGTTGATGCAGTTGAATGCTCTGCTGTAGTCTATGAAGCTCGTGTTCACGTCCTTCTGATATTCGCACGTCTTCTCCATGATCCACCGCAGATTTGCAATTTCATCTCTGGTTCCACTTTCTGTGCTAAATCCGTCTTGGACGTCAGGAGCTCCTGCTTAACAAATCAGTTCATGCGTTTTTGAATAATCGCTAACAGGAGTTTGCTTGTATGGGTTAGAGCCGGGCATCAAAGTCATCTTCACCGATGGCCACATCAGCCTTATGGGCGCCTTCAAAAGGCCAATTGTAATTGTAAAACAGTTTAGTAATAGTGGCTCTCATACTGGCCGTAGTGGTTATAGGGTCCCCGTAGTGACCCCAGTAGTGATAGGGACCCCCCATAATGGCCCCCAGATTCCGCAGCTTATACCGCTCATAGCCTCCTATGGAGACCCACTGCTTTCTGCACACGAGCGGAAATTTCCACTCGTAGCAGAAATATTGCAGCTTGCTCCATTCTGTGTGGTTTTCCGCGCCAATGGCTTCCAATGAACTCAATGAAAGCCGTCTGTCCCGTGGCTCTTCTGCAGTCAGCACTGCAGAAGGGTCACGGGATCCACGCCATTGCCTAGCGACGGCGCGGCTTTATCTGTACTGCGCATGAGGACGACGCGACGGATGGCGCTCCCGCAGTACAGGAACAGAGGAATCCGGACAGTTGAGCGTGGTCACCGGCCGGGCACATGCCGGATCCGATCCTGTCGTGTGCAGGAGGCCATATGCTGCCCATCTACGGTTTCCAATGCATGTATTCAGATGGGTGCTTTTCCACTGCGTACAAATCTCCAGCCGCCAAGATAGCGCATACGGTCGGCATTCTGGTCGGGTGCGGAACAATCTTTTCCGGACGGAATGTGGCCACTGCCATTGACTCCTATGGGAGCCTATGACAGCTGCCAGAGAAAGGAGGTGGGAGGGAGTTTAGCAGCGTGACTGCTAAATACCCTCTCCGCCCATTGCCGGCTGTCTGCAATGGGAGGGGGCGGGAGGTAGTGTGCTAAAGTCCCACCCCCTCCTATTGCTGGCAGCCGACAATGGGCGGAGAGGGGGAGGGTATTTAGCACACTAGGTCCCATACCACCCCCTCCCTTTAATGAGAGCTGCCAATAGGTGGAAAGGGGAAGGCGGTTTAGCAGAGCTAATCTGTCTACCCCTGCCCGATGGTATTTCGGGGGCGGCGTAGAATCACAGCACGTGGCCATCTGAACGTGCGTAAAACGTGAGTTTCAATGGCTGTTCTCATGATTTTCGGCAGCGCTGTGGCTGTGACACGTCCAACTGAATCTCGTCACGCCCGGTGAAAGAGGCCTTAGGTTGTGGCATGGCTGGCGGGCCCCATGTAATGAGGCAGCCTCGGCCCGCGGGCCTGGTGTTGGACACATGTGGGTTACAGCAATGAGTAGGTATTCTGCACGTCACATTAGATTGTTGTCACTTTCCTCTGTTGCCGATATCCATTCAGTAACATCTGGATTGTTGGTACGTTCCGTCCAGATTGGCAGTCGGTCGGTGTCAGCATGACGCGCCTCCAAGCAGCAGCCATATCTTACCGTTCATACAGCGTCTACATAACATTACGCATCCGGGGGAGGAAGGTTGCTCTGTCTTGACTCTCACTCTATATAATGGAGTGTACCGATGATAACGGCAGAACCTACCTGATTACTCCGGGATAACGAGTGCCGTCATTCCAGTCACTCAGTATTACGTTGGACAATTTATTTTTGTAAGACTTGAAACACCCAAAATATACCTGAAGCGGAGATTTCGCTATCACATGTGATATGAGTGGGATTTAAAATGGCCGTCATGTTGGTCAAATGGTCTAGGAGGTCCCCCCCTCCCCCACTGCTTGTATGCCAAATTGGATCCCCGTCCGCCAAACCGTTTTTATCCTACATGGATGTTTCTGCACTTTTGGCACGCCGTGTACAATAGTTTCTTCGTTATCGTATGTGGTACATTGATATAAGAGCAAATACAACAAAAATAGGTTAATTTACTGGATGTCCAATATACAGGCTGAGCCAGGAGAAGTAGGCCACCACCACGTGGTTATGGAAGCGGGCTAAAAGATCATCTGTCTTTATTGCCCATAGCAGCCAATCACAGCGTGGCTTTCATTTTACCTCAGCAGTATACCCATAGTATAATTTGAGTGACAGTTTTGAGCACTTTACATAAACTCTGAAGTAGCTAATTAGATACTTCAGAGTTTATTAGCATGTAAATAAAGCTCCTGCTGTATGCAGATGACAGCAGGGGCGCTGTTATCTGCAAATAGCTGCTTCGTCTTCTGAGCTGTCAGCGGTATCCCGCTGAGAACTGCAAGCGGGATACCAGCTGAAAGAATACTACCAGTAGTATCCCACTGAGAAATCAGCGTGCAGCGCTGATAAGGCTCATCACTGACTTTAAGCTTGCTTAAAGTCAGCGATGAAGGAAAAGTGCATAAAAAGTGTTCGATGGGCGCACATTTATACACACGACTATCACTCTAAAGATGGCTTTTCAGCAAATTTTGAGTGATAATCATTGTGTCTAAATGGGCCATAAGTAATGTATATACACAGTGACACCACCAGCAGAATAGTGAGTGCAGCTCTGGGGTATAATACAGGATGTAACTCGGGATCAGTACAGGATAAGTAATGTATGTACACAGTGACTCCACCAGCAGAATAGTGAGTGCAGCTCTGGAGTATAATACAGGATGTAACTCAGGATCAGTACAGGATAAGTAATGTATGTACACAGTGACACCACCAGCAGAATAGTGAGTGCAGCTCTGGAGTATAATACAGGATGTAACTCCGGATCAGTACAGGATAAGTAATGTATATACACAGTGACACCACCAGCAGAATAGTGAGTGCAGCTCTGGGGTATAATACAAGATGTAACTCAGGATCAGTACAGGATAAGTAATGCATGTACACAGTGACTCCACCAGCAGAATAGTGAGTGCATCTCTGGAGGAAGGTTGTGTGTCTGAGAGCTCTGCTGGTTCCAGGGTGTGGTCTGCTTCTAGGGTGGAGACCTTGCTGAGAGCCCAGGAACAAGTGCACGTTTCTGGGCTACATTTGCCATGGAGTGCCGTGCTTCCCCCATCCGGCTTCGGTCGGGAGGGGGGAGGAATGAACCCCAGGAGGGGAGAGGATCCAGTCGGGGTCCACGCAGCGTCACCCAGACTCCCCGGGAGGATGTGGATTATAGGAAAACCCGAAGCCAAACTAAAGCCAAGGTGAGTGCTGCAAAGGCACCTACAAGTGTCAGCTGGGGAGAGCGCAGCAAAGGTGAATCTGTTACTGCTATGGCATCTCGGATAGCTGCCAACATAAAGGATTATAAGGAGGTTGGTAGGCAGCTGCAGAAGTATCGCAGGGAACTGCAGACTGCCCTGAGCGATCTAGACAAAGCCCCACAGGGAAGAAAAAAGATCGCTGCAGCAGAAAAAGTTAAAGCCTGCAAGGAGGCTGTGGACTTCTACAAGGAGGAGAGATATAGAATACTCCAAGCCAGCGGCCCATTTAAAGAGAAGCTCCTAAATGATGAGCGATTTGCTGGAAAGGCGCACGTGAGCAGCGACAGCAGCTCAGACGAGTCGGAGGATCCACAGGAGGGGATGGCGATATGCTCTGGGGAGCAGCCGTCCCTACAGCAGGGGGGAACTGCAGGGAGCAGCATTCCTGCTGAGCAGGTTAGCCTGCCCCCCACATCGGAGGAGTCCAGTGCTGAGGACGCGGACAGCGACAGCAGCAGCAGTGAGGGGGCGCTCATCATGCAGCAAATCATGCTGCAGGAGTCCCCAGAAAGAATGCACAATATGTACTTTGGTGACGACATGCCTGAAACAACATCTACGGGCAAAAAGAAACAGAAAAAAAAGATGAAGACCACCGTGCAGGAGAGGTTTGTGTACGTCACCAAGCACTCCGGTCCGGCTGCAAAGTCAGATCGGGGTGCTAGCCCTGGTATACCCCTAGTCCCGGGCTCTGCAGTGGGTCCGGTGCAGGGGACTGGGGAAGAGAGGGTTAATGCGGCCCAAAACTCCATTTCTGCTTGTGCCAGTAGTGGGAATGGAGGCCATAAGGAGGCAGAGAAGGTCCGTGGGAAAGATGGAATGAGGGGTCGCGGCCAATCCGGAGGTGCTGGTGCTGATGGTTGCCCTCCAGTGGGAGGGGGGGGCAGTCTGGCATCAGGTTCCACCAGTGGCGGCTTGGCTGTCCCTCCTGTGTCCCTAAAACGCCTGTCAGGTGTAGAGGGGGCGCAGTGGGTGGTGGCCAAGTCTGCCGATCCTCCCACCCATCATGATGGTAACGTAATAGCAAATAAGCAGGTAAAAAGAACTGCAAGTCCCAGAATGGCCGGAAAAATGGGCGGAGCTAGAGCTGCAGAGACAGCTCCTACAGAGCATAATGCTGGACTTAAGGCTAACTCTTTCAGTGCTGGTCTCCAGCCTCATCCAGCTGGAAAGTGTAACATTAAGAAAAAAGGTGAAGCAGGTCCTGGTCCAACAAAAGGAAAATGTATGAATGATGTGAATGGGACAACCGTTAGTGCTACCGCTGCCCCTGCTCCCGCTTCCGCTCCCGCAGAGGCTTTGGGAGCTCAGGATGCCCCCAATCCCCCGGGAGGTATGACATCGGCTGTACAGGAGGGTGGGGCTTCAGGTAGTAGTCAGGGGATGGGCCAGGATCCAGTCACCCCTCCGGCGGCGACAACAGCTGGTAGAAGTTATGCCAGTGTCGCCGCTGGAGGGAGGGGGGATGCGTCCTCCTCGTCTTTGGGCTCTGGGGACGGCGTTTTGCAACAGCGCCTCCTGGAGGCCTTGAGGAGGGGGGAGAGCTCGATGAATGTAGGGGGCAGAGTTGTGGATTTGTCTCTCTGGGTGGAGAGACATGGTCTTGGTGCCTTCCGAGAACAAAGGGGGGAGACCGTCTGGTCCCTGCCGACAACCGGGCAGGACATTGGCCGTAGGAATGTGGCCCGTCTTCAGTGGAGAGGCAATGACGCATGCCCATCCCGGAGTAAGGTGGTGGAGCTTCTGCTGAAGATGGGTTTCAGGGCAAATGACATCTATGCCCTGATCCATCCTTATGGCACGTCTGAGTTCGACATCAGCTTTGCTCGCCCGGAGGGCCTGGAGCTCTTCTGGGGGAATTATGAGCTGATGAAGGACGAGCCCGGCTGGCGCGGTTTCGCTGCACAAGTGGTAACCCGCCAGACTGGAGTCAAGAGAGTGACCGTTTTGACTCGTAACGAGTCCCTCTCTTGTTACGATATCATGACTTGGATAAGTCGGTACGGAGAGGTGGTGGATATGCCCAATAAGAACCGGGACGAGCACGGCATCTGGTCCGGAGCCTGGACGTTTATGGTAAAACTTAAGCGTTCAGGGAATTCGGTGGCCCACATACCATCCGCAGCCTTCCTTGGCAGGGATCGTATCTTGGCCTTCTACCAGGGGCAGCCGAAGCTCTGTCACAAGTGCGGCGACCCCACACATTTGAGTGCAGCCTGTAACGTCATCAAGTGCGCTCTGTGTGGCGAGGTAGGTCATCTTGCGGCATCTTGTACAGAGATTAGGTGTCACCTGTGTGGTGACCTCGGTCACCCATTCAGTCGCTGTCCGCGCTCTTTCGCCAATGCGGTCATGGCCCCAGCGGAGGAGAGCCGTGAGGTTGCTTCTGCAGGGGAGGGGACCAGCAGAGGCGAGGGAGCCCAGGAGCCAAGGAAGAACAAACATGCTGGGGCAGCCAAGCTAAGGCGCCAAGAGAAGCGCGGAAGGGGCAGGGAGCTGGTGGAAACCCAGGTGGCAGGTGGGTCAATGCTGGCCCCTGCTCCGGACGCAAATCATGTGGCTGAGGCTCCAGGGGACAGGGAGCTGGATGAGGAGGTCAGGAGGATCCAAAGGGAGGAGGCTGCCACTTATTCAGATTCTTCCCACTATGAAAGTGTGGGTGAGGGCAAGGATGAGTGGCAAAAGAAAAAGCGCAAGCAGGGCTCCAAGAAAATGAAAAAAAGGGAAGGGAAATCTTCCCCTGCAACGGGCCAGGTGCAGGAAGGCAATCCAAACTCTCCTCTTGTTGGGCTCTCCAACAGGTACCAAGCTCTCTCGTCCTCGGAAGAGGCAGAGGTGGCCAGGACAAGCGTGGGGCCTACAGGGGGTGCTGAGCCTTCCTCTTGTGGGGGTTTGGTGACCTCCAGGGGGAGGGCTGGCCCAGAGCCCAGTGGCAAGGAGGACGAGGTTGAGGAGCCCCTTGCCATGGACCTTTCAGTGTCCAAGAAACGTGGCAAGGGGTCATCCTCAGACCCTGATGAGAAGGGGGGTGGGAAGAAGAAAGCCATCTAACTCGATCACCAATGATGGCGGCACCCACTCCGTTGACGCTGGCATCCATTAATGTTGCCAGCATTAAATCTGATATGGCTAGATTTGCGGCCTTTGATTTTCTCGGCCGCGTTGAAGCCGACATTTTGTTTTTGCAAGAGACCAGGCTGCCAAATTTGGCAGCTGTGCATAAGGCAAGGAGGGAATGGAGGTCTGGTCCATCTTACTGGTCTCTTGCGGCGGAGCCATATAGCGGAGTGGCGGTACTTTTTACTGCAGCGGTTGAATGCCGACGGGTTATCGAGTTAGAAATAGGGAGGTGCCTGATCCTGGATGTTCTCATGAAGGGACAAGAGCTTCGGCTAATCAACATCTACGGTCCCCAAACCAAGCGGGACCGCAAGGATCTCTTTATGAGGATCAAGCCGTACCTTTTTTCCAGTCGGCAGGTGATCTTTGGGGGTGACTTTAACGCAGTCACGAGGACCCGTGACAGGGGAGGCTCCCTAGGCAAGCTGACTTATGATAGCGTCGCGCTTAATAGCATAGCTAGCGAAGCTCGCCTGGTGGATGTCCACATCTGGCACACCCCAGGCCACGCGGGTTTCACCTATTATAGAGGCGAGTGCAGGTCTAGAATAGACAGGTTTTATTTGAAGGAGGAAGCCATCTCTTCACCAGTTTCTGTTGTTGAGGTGGAATTCTCCGACCACTGTCTGATTTTGTTTTCCCTGGATGTTGCAGAGACCCCCCGGATGGGTAGAGGCTTATGGAGGCTGAATTCATCACTCCTGGAGGAAGCAGAGATAAGACAGTCCTTTGAGGATTTTCTGCAGAGCCAGGTACCATTACTGGATCTTTGTAGCAGTAAGTCAGAGTGGTGGGAGATGCTCAAGATCAGGGCGGCGAGGTTCTTCCGCCAGCTCTCTAGCCTCAGGAGCCTGAGTAAGTACCGTCTTTATCAGGGCCTGAGGAGGAAACTCGAGCATCTCGTCTCGACTGGAGGTAGCCGCGAGGAGATCTCCAGAGTGAAGTCTTTGCTCAAAGGGTGCCAGTATAATAGGCACGCATCTTTGGTTTTTGAGAGGGACTTCGGGAAGTACCACTCACCTGACCCTTACAGAAACTGCAAGATGTCAGTGAATCGTAAAGTTGTCACTGGACTGATCGACGGTACGGGATCTCTGAACAGGTCCAGATCAGGGATTCTGGAAGTCATCAGATCCTTCTACTCGCACCTTTTGAGAAAGAGGGATCTAGATCGAGATGTGATGTCGGCTTTCCTGGCTGAAGCTGTCCCTGAGCCAGGGGATGACATCTCCCTTAATGTTTTGACAGAGGAGATCAACATAGAGGAAGTTAAACTGGCGATTGATGGGCTTGCGCTCAAAAAATCGCCAGGACCAGATGGCTTAACATCTGAGTACTATAAGACCTTTAAGGACCTCTTGAGTCCCCTCTTGACTGAGGTTTTCAATGAGTGTCTTTCCTCGGACACTCTCCCAAAGTCAATGAGGAGGTCGGCTTTGATCCTTCTGTCAAAGGGTAAAGACTCGAGCCGTATTGAGAACTGGCGTCCCATAGCGCTTCTCAATACGGACAGGAAGGTTCTGGCAAAAGTGCTGTTTAATCGGTTGGTCAAGTTTGCACCCCGGCTCCTCTCGGGCGCCCAGCATTGCTCTGTTCCAGGTCGTAGCACCTTTAGTGCTGTTCTAGGTGTCCGGGAAGCAGTGGAGCAGGGTAGGGCTGGTCACTGGGAGGGGTACCTGCTGTCCTTGGATCAGGCCAAAGCGTTTGATCGGGTTAATCACGAGTACCTCTGGTCTGTTCTTCTGAGATATGGCCTGCCAGTGGGGTTTGTCAATTGGCTCAAGACATTGTATGCGGGGGCTGAGACTTTCCCGCTAGTGAACGGTTGGGTCGGCCACCCATTTGAGGTTGGGTCTGGCGTCCGTCAGGGTTGTCCTCTGAGCCCCTTGCTGTACGTGTTTGCCATTGATCCTTTCCTTAGGATGATTGATGGTGGGCCTATGGCAGGGGTCGGGATGGATCGGGCGGTGCCGGAAGCCGCCCTCAGGGTGGCAGCGTACGCTGATGACGTCACCGTCTTTGTGTCCTCGAGGGGGGAGGCAGAGTACGTGATGGCAGAGGTGGATCGCTACTCGGAAGCATCCGGGTCCGGCATCAACTGGGATAAGTGCGAAAGTCTCTGGTTAGGAAGGGGAGATCCTACATTTAGTCTCCCGGACACCCTTCCAGTGCCCCAGGACTCGGCTAAAGTTCTTGGCATCAAATTTGGCCGGGGAGATTACCCCATGCAAAATTGGGTGGTCAGGCTCGATGGTGCCACTCAGAAGGTGGCCCAGTGGAAGGGTTGGTCTTTGACCCTTCGGGAAAGGGTTAACCTGATCAAAACATACCTGCTCCCTTTATTCATCTACCTGGGCAGCGTATGCATTTTGCCAGAGCCTCTCTGGACCCGGGTCTACAACCTGTTCTTCCTAATGTTGTGGGGGAACAGGTTGAACCTAATTAGGAGAGATGTCACATATCGCACGAGGAGACTAGGGGGGTTATCTATGGTCAACCCTGTGGTGTTTCTCGTAAACACATTTGTTAAGATCAATATAGGCAACCTCTGGCAAGAGAGGGCTCCTCCGTGGGTATTCTCCTGTTGGGGATGGCTTCGACCTTTCTTCCAGGAATGGGAGACAGGAGGGCGAGTGAAGGATCTTCGCACGCCGCACGGGCATCTTCCGGCTTACGCTACCGTGGTTCTGAAGATGATACGTCGGTGGGGTCTGGGGATGTGGGAGATCAGAACTCTGTCGAGGAAACTCCTCGATAAGAGGGTTCTGTTGACCCATTTCCAGAAGCCCCTGGCGCTCAAGGACTGCCCAAGTCGGGACCTGGAGGGAGGGTTACGTTTATTGAATTCTGACAGGATCCCCTTGAAGTTTTGGGACTTGACTTGGCGCTGTTTCCACGGGAGACTGTATGTAAGGGGCAACTTGAAGAGCAGGCCTCTGGTGGATAGGGGTTGCCCCCGCCAGGAGTGCAGCAACGTACTGGAAAGCATGGAGCATTTCCTGCTTCAGTGTCCCTTTAATACAGAGGTGTACAAACGGGTGGGAGCCTCCATTGGTTGGCCCAGGTTGGCACGCCTCTCGTATGCGGAATGGGTCTATGGGGCATTCGGGGACCTTGGTGGCAGGGACCGGTGCACTTTATTCTTAGTCAGCCTAGTGGTTAGGTTTCACATTTGGAACGCACGGTGTCTAGTTTCGACGGAAGAGAAAATCCTCCCCGTGGATGAGGTGAATAGAAACATCCTGGGTGACCTGGTGAAGGTGCGCTCTCTGGATTATGAGAGGTTGGGCACGACTAAGGCCTCTCTCCTATGGAGAGGGTTTGTATTTCGTTAGGGACAGTCTTCTTATTGTTAGGGTCTTTGTAGGGACAGAATAGGGAGAGGTAGGGACAGTTTCTCTGAGGGTAAGTTTTAGGGAAGGAGTAGGGACAATGTAGGGACAGATTAACTATAGGGATAGTTTTTCTCTATCTGGTCGGTGCCCGGCTTATCATATCCAGTCCTTGTGGAGGGCTGAGTGTGCCACTAGTAGAGTTTTTGTTTTCGGTCAAAGATCAGGTATGTACGGCTGCAGGTAACTGAACCTTAGGCTTTCGGGTATTAATATGTAGTGTTGGTTTGTAGTTGTGTAGTATAAGATATGTTATATGTTTTGTTTTGTATATAGGGCTAGGGGTTATAGATAGGTTGGGTGGGGGTTTATTGGGGGGAGGGGGGGGGGATTTATGCCTCAGCCGTAGCTTGACACGTCCCGGACAATGAACACTGGGCACGGACTGTTGGTGCGGGCGTGGCCCTCAGGCTGCGGCGGGCAGGGTGTGTGTATGCGGTGCAGCTCGGCTCGTCCTGGACATAGACATTGAGCACGGACTTGGGATGCAGGCGTGGCTCCCAGGCTGCACCGTAGGAGGTTGTTTGGGGTGTGTGGTGGTTTGGTCTGGATATAGGGTTAGTTTAGGATTATGTAAGGTTTTATTTTTTAGGTGGTGGGCATTAAAAAAAAAAAAAAAAAAAAAACCAAAAAATATAAAAAAAAAAAAAAAAAAAAAGGTATTGGGTTGTTCTTATTGTTACTACTTTTGTTATTTGCATTATTGTTATTATATAATTGCTTTGGTTATTAGTCGTTTTCTTTCTTCTTTTTTTGGGATTTCAGGCTGGATCCTGTGAGTTAGGGATGTTTTCTCACATGTGTGTATATTGCTATATGTAGTATGTAGTATATATGTATTGGTGAGGATGAGTGAGTGTAGTTTTGGAGTGCAGGTTGGTGTTGTGTGCTGTGTGTATTGTTTGGACCAGATGGACCTTTTGCTTTTGTCACTTTTAAGGCAAAGTCCAGTTAACACAAGTGATGATTTGTTTTTGCTTTATGTTTGTCTTATGCCAAGTGAGCGATATTTATGTTCTGTTTATTGTTATGTTTTTCACTTTTATAATAAAAAGATCTACAGGATGTAACTCAGGAGCAGTACAGGATAAGTAATGTATGTACACAGTGACTCCACCAGCAGAATAGTGAGTGCAGCTCTGGAGAAGGTTGGGTGTGTGAGAGCTCTGCAGGATCCAGGGTGTGGTCACCAGTAAGAGGAAAGCTTACCCAGCCAAGTCTTCAGGTGCTGGGCTTGCTCCAGCCATGGAGTCCCAGACCTCCTCCCTCTGGCCTCGGTCGGGGGGAGGGAGGACTGCACCCCAGGAGGGGAGAACACCTGGTCGGAGTGGCAGCAATGTCACCCTGACTCCCCTGGAGGAGCCCAAGAGGACCCGGAGCCAGAGGAAGAGAGTGGAGGACCATGCGGCAAAACAACGTTTGCAGGCAAGTTGGGCTGATCGCAAGGAGGGCGAGTCTGTAACGGATGTGGCATCACGCATTGCCAAGTATATGAAGGACTTTGGGCATGTCGGGAGGCAGCTGAATAAATATAAGCAGGAGCTGCACGTTGCCCGCTATGATGCGGAGCGGGCCAGATCCCGCACCAGGAAGTTAGCCATATCGCGGCAGATTGAAGCCTGTGAGGAGGCCATTGAGTTTTATGCAGAGGAGAGGGAAAGGATTCTGCAAAGAAGCGGGCCTTTCAAAGAGAAACTGTTAAACGACGAAAGGTTTAGCAAAATGGCGTCGGTGAGCAGCGCTGCTATTAAAGAGCGCTCTGCCAGGTGCTCAAGCAGCAGCACAGGCGAATCAGACAGTGCTGAGGATGGGCGAGCTGGGTGCTCTGGTGAGCAGCAATCGTCGCTGCCAGGTGGGACTACTGGGCCCAGCATCCCAGCTGAACAGGTCAGCCTGCCCCCCACGTCAGGCGAATCTGACCAGGAGGACACCGACGACAGCTGCAGCAGCAGTGGAGAGGGGGCGCTGATAATGCGGCAGATACAGCTGCAGGAGTCCCCAGAGAGGCTACAATCCTGCTACTTTGGAAAGGATTTGCCCCCAGAAACCTCAAGCAAAAAGAGGAGGAAAAAGGAAAAAACGTATATTCAAGAAAAGTTCGTTTATGTCACCAAGCACTCTGGTTTGGCTGAAAAGTCAGACCAGGGTGGTAACCCTGAGCTCCTAGTCCCGGGCTCTATGGTGGGTCCGGTGCAGGGGACTGGGGAAGAGAGGGTTAATGCGGCCCAAAACTCCAAGCCCGCTTGTGCTAGTAGTGGGAATGGAGGAGTAAAGGAGGTGGAGAAGAGCGTTCGGAAAGCAAAGAGTCGCGGCCAGTCCAGAGGTGCTGGCGCTGTTGGTCACGTCCCAGTGGGAGGGGGGCGTGATCCGGCGCCAGGTCCCACCGGTGGTAGCTTAGCTGTCCCCCCTGTGTCCCTAAAGCGGCTTTCCGGTGCAGAGGGGGCGCAGGGGGTGGTGGCTGGGTCTGCCGATCCTCCCACACATGGTAAACATCCTTCTGCTGCTGGAAGGAAAGCTGGGGGAACTGCAAATCCAAGAGTGGCTAAGGTGGTCGGAGCTACAGCCACCAATGTCAAAAGAAATGTTGAAGTACATCTTCAGCCACCCACCGAAGGTGCCATGGACTTGCCCTCAGGGCATAAAGAGAAAATTAAGAGTAAAGGTAACATGGGTCCTGGTCCAGCAGCTAATGGAGAAGTGAGTGCGGTAATGGATGCGGCTGTTGGTACCCCTGCTGCCCCTGTTCCTGCTGCCCCTGTTCCTGCAGGAACAGGTGTCCCCGATTCCCCGGCTGGTATGCCACCTTTTGTACGGGAGGATGGGGCTTTGGAGGGTAGTCAGGGGGTGGGTCAGGATCCAGTCGCCCCTCCAGCGGCGACAACATCTGGTAGAAGTTATGCCAGTGTCGCTGCTGGAGGGAGGGGGGATGCGTCCTCCTCGTCTTTGGGCTCTGGGGACGGCGTTTTGCAACAGCGCCTCCTGGAGGCCTTGAGGAGGGGGGAGAGCTCGATGAATGTAGGGGGCAGAGTTGTGGATTTGTCTCTCTGGGTGGAGAGACATGGTCTTGGTGCCTTCCGAGAACAAAGGGGGGAGACCGTCTGGTCCCTGCCGACAACCGGGCAGGACATTGGCCGTAGGAATGTGGCTCGTCTTCAGTGGAGAGGCAATGACGCGTGCCCATCCAGGAGTAAGGTGGTGGAGCTTCTGCTGAAGATGGGTTTCAGGGCAAATGACATCTATGCCCTGATCCATCCTTATGGCACGTCTGAGTTCGACATCAGCTTTGCTCGCCCGGAGGGCCTGGAGCTCTTCTGGGGGAATTATGAGCTGATGAAGGACGAGCCCGGCTGGCGCGGTTTCGCTGCACAAGTGGTAACCCGCCAGACTGGAGTCAAGAGAGTGACCGTTTTGACTCGTAACGAGTCCCTCTCTTGTTATGATATCATGACTTGGATAAGTCGGTATGGAGAGGTGGTGGATATGCCCAATAAGAACCGGGATGAACACGGCATCTGGTCCGGAGCCTGGACGTTTATGGTGAAACTTAAGCGTTCAGGGAATTCGGTGGCCCACATACCATCCGCGGCTTTCCTTGGCAGGGATCGTATCTTGGCCTTCTACCAGGGGCAGCCGAAGCTCTGTCACAAGTGCGGCGACCCCACACATTTGAGTGCAGCCTGTAACGTCATCAAGTGCGCTCTGTGTGGCGAGGTAGGTCATCTTGCTGCATCTTGTACAGAGATTAGGTGTCACCTGTGTGGTGACCTCGGTCACCCATTCAGTCGCTGTCCACGCTCTTTTGCCAATGCGGTCAGGGCCCCAGCGGAGGAGAGCCGTGAGGCTGCTTCTGCAGGGGAGGGGACCAGCAGAGGCGATGGAGCCCAGGAGCCAAGGAAGAACAAACATGCTGGGGCAGCCAAGCTAAGGCGCCAAGAGAAGCGCGGAAGGGGCAGGGAGCTGGTGGAAACCCAGGTGGCAGGTGGGTCAATGCTGGCCCCTGCTCCGGACGCAAATCATGTGGCTGAGGCTCCAGGGGACAGGGAGCTGGATGAGGAGGTCAGGAGGATCCAAAGGGAAGAGGATGCCACTTATTCAGATTCTTCCCACTATGAAAGTGTGGGTGAGGGCAAGGATGAGTGGCAAAAGAAAAAGCGCAAGCAGGGCTCCAAGAAAATGAAAAAAAGGGAAGGGAAATCTTCCCCTGCAACGGGCCAGGTGCAGGAAGGCAATCCAAACTCTCCTCTTGTTGGGCTCTCCAACAGGTACCAAGCTCTCTCGTCCTCGGAGGAAGAGATGCCTAGGACAAGCGTGGGGCCTACAGGGGGTGCTGAGCCTTCCTCTTATGGGGGTTTGGTGACCTCCAGGGGGAGGGCTGGCCCAGAGCCCAGTGACAAGGAGGACGAGGTCGAGGAGCCCCTTGCCATGGACCTTTCAGTGTCCAAGAAACGTGGCAAGGGGTCATCCTCAGACCCGGATGAGAAGGGGGGTGGGAAGAAGAAAGCCATCTAACTCAATCACCAATGATGGCGGCACCCGCTCCGTTGACGCTGGCATCCATTAATGTTGCCAGCATTAAATCTGATATGGCTAGATTTGCGGCCTTTGATTTTCTCGGCCGCGTTGAAGCTGACATTTTGTTTTTGCAAGAGACCAGGCTGCCAAATTTGGCAGCTGTGCATAAGGCAAGGAGGGAATGGAGGTCTGGTCCATCTTACTGGTCTCTTGCGGCCGAGCCATATAGCGGAGTGGCGGTACTTTTTACCGCAGCGGTTGAATGCCGACGGGTTATCGAGTTAGAAATAGGGAGGTGCCTGATCCTGGATGTTCTCATGAAGGGACAAGAGCTTCGGCTAATCAACATCTACGGTCCCCAAACCAAGCGGGACCGCAAAGACCTCTTTATGAGGATCAAGCCGTACCTTTTTACCAGTCGGCAGGTGATCTTTGGGGGTGACTTTAACGCAGTCACGAGGACCCGTGACAGGGGAGGCTCCCTAGGCAAGCTGACTTATGATAGCGTCGCGCTTAATAGCATAGCTAGCGAAGCTCGCCTGGTGGATGTCCACATCCGACACACCCCAGGCCACACGGGTTTCACCTATTATAGAGGCGAGTGCAGGTCTAGAATAGATAGGTTTTATTTGAAGGAGGAAGCCATCTCTTCACCAGTTTCTGTTGTTGAGGTGGAATTCTCCGACCACTGTCTGATTTTGTTTTCCCTGAATGTTGCAGAGACCCCCCGGATGGGTAGAGGCTTATGGAGGCTGAATTCATCACTCCTGGAGGAAGCAGAGATAAGACAGTCCTTTGAGGATTTTCTGCAGAGCCAGGTACCATTACTGGATCTTTGTAGCAGTAAGTCAGAGTGGTGGGAGATATTCAAGATCAGGGCTGCGAGGTTCTTCCGCCAGCTCTCTAGCCTCAGGAGCCTGAGTAAGTATCGTCTTTATCAGGGCCTGAGGAGGAAACTCGAACATCTCGTCTCGACTGGAGGTAGCCGCGAGGAGATCTCCAGAGTGAAGTCTTTGCTCAAAGGGTGCCAGTATAATAGGCACGCATCTTTGGTTTTTGAGAGGGACTTCGGGAAGTACCACTCACCTGACCCTTACAGAAACTGCAAGATGTCAGTGAATCGTAAAGTTGTCACTGGACTGATCGACGGTACGGGATCTCTGAACAGGTCCAGATCAGGGATTCTGGAAGTCATCAGATCCTTCTACTCGCACCTTTTGAGGAAGAGGGATCTAGATCGAGATGTGATGTCGGCTTTCCTGGCTGAAGCTGTTCCTGAGCCAGGGGATGACATCTTCCTTAATGTTTTGACAGAGGAGATCAACATAGAGGAAGTTAAACTGGCGATTGATGGGCTTGCGCTCAAAAAATCGCCAGGACCGGATGGCTTAACATCTGAGTACTATAAGACCTTTAAGGACCTCTTGAGTCCCCTCTTGACTGAGGTTTTCAATGAGTGTCTTTCCTCGGACACTCTCCCAAAGTCAATGAGGAGGTCGGCTTTGATCCTTCTGTCAAAGGGTAAAGACTCGAGCCGTATTGAGAACTGGCGTCCCATAGCGCTTCTCAATACGGACAGGAAGGTTCTGGCAAAAGTGCTGTTTAATCGGCTGGTCAAGTTTGCACCCCGGCTCCTCTCGGGCGCCCAGCATTGCTCTGTTCCAGGCCGTAGCACCTTTAGTGCTGTTCTAGGTGTCCGGGAGGCAGTGGAGCAGGGTAGGGCTGGTCACTGGGAGGGGTACCTGCTGTCCTTGGATCAGGCCAAAGCGTTTGATCGGGTTAATCGTGAGTACCTCTGGTCTGTTCTTCTGAGATATGGCCTGCCAGTGGGGTTTGTCAATTGGCTCAAGACATTGTATGCGGGGGCTGAGACTTTCCCGCTAGTGAACGGTTGGGTCGGCCACCCATTTGAGGTTGGGTCTGGCGTCCGTCAGGGTTGTCCTCTGAGCCCCTTGCTGTACGTGTTTGCCATTGATCCTTTCCTTAGGATGATTGATGGTGGGCCTATGGCGGGGGTCGGGATGGATCGGGCGGTGCCGGAAGCCGCCCTCAGGGTGGCAGCGTACGCTGATGACGTCACCGTCTTTGTGTCCTCGAGGGGGGAGGCAGAGTACGTGATGGCAGAGGTGGATCGCTACTCGGAAGCATCCGGGTCCGGCATCAACTGGGATAAGTGCGAAAGTCTCTGGTTAGGAAGGGGAGATCCTACATTTAGTCTCCCGGACACCCTTCCAGTGCCCCAGGACTCGGCTAAAGTTCTCGGCATCAAATTCGGCCGGGGAGATTACCCCATGCAAAATTGGGTGGTCAGGCTCGATGGTGCCACTCAGAAGGTGGCCCAGTGGAAGGGTTGGTCTTTGACCCTTCGGGAAAGGGTTAACCTGATCAAAACATACCTGCTCCCTTTATTCATCTACCTGGGCAGCGTATGCATTTTGCCAGAGCCTCTCTGGACCCGGGTCTACAACCTGTTCTTCCTAATGTTGTGGGGGAACAGGTTGAACCTAATTAGGAGAGATGTCACATATCGCACGAGGAGACTAGGGGGGTTATCTATGGTCAACCCCGTGGTGTTTCTCGTAAACACCTTTGTTAAGATCAATATAGGCAACCTCTGGCAAGAGAGGGCTCCTCCGTGGGTATTCTCCTGTTGGGGATGGCTTCGGCCTTTCTTCCAGGAATGGGAGACAGGAGGGCGAGTGAAGGATCTTCGCACGCCGCACGGGCATCTTCCGGCTTACGCTACTGTGGTTCTGAAGATGATACGTCGGTGGGGTCTGGGGATGTGGGAGATCAGAACTCTGTCGAGGAAACTCCTCGATAAGAGGGTTCTGTTGACCCATTTCCAGAAGCCCCTGGCGCTCAAGGACTGCCCAAGTCGGGACCTGGAGGGAGGGTTACGTTTATTGAATTCTGACAGGATCCCCTTGAAGTTTTGGGACTTGACTTGGCGCTGTTTCCACGGGAGACTGTATGTAAGGGGCAACCTGAAGAGCAGGCCACTGGTGGATAGGGGTTGCCCCCGCCAGGAGTGCAGCAACGTACTGGAAAGCATGGAGCATTTCCTGCTTCAGTGTCCCTTTAATACAGAGGTGTACAAACGGGTGGGAGCCTCCATTGGTTGGCCCAGGTTGGCACGCCTCTCGTATGCGGAATGGGTCTATGGGGCATTCAGGGACCTGGGTGGCAGGGACCGGTGCACTTTATTCTTAGTCAGCCTAGTGGTCAGGTTTCACATTTGGAACGCACGGTGTTTAGTTTCGACGGAAGAGAAAATCCTCCCCGTGGATGAGGTGAATAGGAACATCCTGGGTGACCTGGTGAAGGTGCGTTCTCTGGATTATGAGAGGTCGGGCACGACTAAGGCCTCTCTCCTATGGAGAGGGTTTGTCTTTCGTTAGGGACAGTCTTCTTATTGTTAGGGTCTTTGTAGGGACAGAATAGGGAGAGGTAGGGACAGTTTCTCTGAGGGTAAGTTTTAGGGAAGGAGTAGGGACATTGTAGGGACAGATTAACTATAGGGATAGTGTTTCTCTATTTGGTTGGTGCCCGGCTTATCATATCCAGTCCTTGTGGAGGGCTGAGTGTGACACTAGTAGAGTTTTTGTTTTTTGGTCAAAGATGAAGTATGTACGGCTGCAGGTAACTGAACCTTAGGCTTTCGGGTATTAATATGTAGTGTTGGTTTGTAGGTATGTAATATAAGAGATGTTATATGTTATGTTATGTTATGTTTTGTTTTGTATATAGGGCTAGGGGTTATAGATAGGTTGGGTGGGGGTTTATTGGGGGGAGGGGGGGGGGGGGATTTATGCCTCAGCCGTAGCTTGACACGTCCCGGACAATGAACACTGGGCACGGACTGTTGGTGCGGGCGTGGCCCTCAGGCTGCGGCGGGCAGGGTGTGTGTATGCGGTGCAGCTCGGCTCGTCCTGGACATAGACATTGAGCACGGACTTGGGATGCAGGCGTGGCTCCCAGGCTGCACCGTAGGGGGTTGTTTGGGGTGTGTGGTGGTTTGGTCTGGATATAGGGTTAGTTTAGGATTATGTAAGGCTTTATTTTTTTAGGTGGTGGGCATTAAAAAAATAAAAAATAAAAAAAAAAAACGCAAAAAATATAAAAAAAAAAAAAAAGGTATTGGGTTGTTCTTATTGTTACTACTTTTGTTATTTGCATTATTGTTATTATATAATTGCTTTGGTTATTAGTCGTCTTCTTTCTTTCTTTTTTTTGGGATTTCAGGCTGGATCCTGAGAGTTAGGGATGTTTTCTCACGTGTGTATATCGTTATATGTAGTATGTAGTATATATGTATTGGTGAGGATGAGTGAGTGTAGTTTTGGAGTGCAGGTTGGTGTAGTGTGCTGTGTATTGTTTGGACCAGATGGACCTTTTGCTTTTGTTCCTTTGTCCTGAAGTAAGGCAAAGTACAGATAACACAAGTGATGATTTGGTTTTGCTTTATGTTTGTCTTATGCCAAGTGAGCGATATTTATGTTCTGTTTATTGTTATGTTTTTCACTTTTATAATAAAAAGATCTACAGGATGTAACTCAGGAGCAGTACAGGATAAGTAATGTATGTACACAGTGACTCCACCAGCAGAATAGTGAGTGCAGCTCTGGAGTATAATACAGGATGTAACTCAGGATCAGTACAGGATCAGTAATGTATGTACACAGTGACTCCACCAGCGGAATAGTGAGTGCAGCTCTGGAGTATAATGCAGGATGTAACTCAGGATCAGTACAGGATAAGTAATGTATGTACACAGTGACTCCAGCAGCAGAACAGTGAGTGCAGCTCTGGAGAATAATACAGGATGTAACTCAGGAGCAGTACAGGATAAGTAATGTATGTACACAGTGACTCCAGCAGCAGAATAGTGAGTGCAGCTCTGGAGTATAATACAGGATCTAATTCCAAAATTACTAATAGTGAGTGCAGCTCTGAAGTGTATTAGAGGAAACAGCTCTGATAATTAATGCATGCACACAGTGAATCTTGTTCTTATGTAAATTAATTATCAGATGGTGATGAAAGATTGGGATCACATAGAGATAAAGTAGAACAGAGCGGCCACTAAAGATTCATTTACATAAACTTTAAATAAGCGCCCCCACCCCGGTGCTCATCGCCCATCTTGTACCCACAGGCAGTGCTTCTGTATATACGAGCAGCTTGTGAGTCATGACGTTCATTTGCACATTGTCCTGATTTATATGTGAAGCTCCTTTTTGCGGAGCGTGCGTGGCAATGAATCACGGCTTATTCTAACATCGCGATGACCGCGCCACTTTATTAAACATATGTTCATGCCGAATGTTTAATGCAATCAGCTTTTATTGGCGCTTTCTCCATTGTGTTTATCTCGTGTCCGCTGCATGAATGAGTCTCGCGGCCCCGTGCGCCGTGTTTATCGCTCTATGGGGTCCCTCTAATAAGCTACAAAGACACTTGTGCCGGAATGTTCCTATGAATATTGTATACGGGCTGGAATGATCGCTGCGGGGAACAGAGGAGAAGGAACCACAATTACGCTCCGGTGTTCGTCTGTAAGCAGATGGTAATGGAGGCTCCGAGAGCGGCGGCTGTAAAACGCTCGCACCTCGTGTTCCAAGCTGGTTCGTTTACCTTTAAGCTAATCATTCCCTAATTAATACAAATTTTAGCATAATTTATAATGGTGAGCTCGCTCGCTCCAGGATTAAAGCGCCGCTCCAGCTTTGATCATCCAGCTTGACATGAGTTACATTGGTGTTATGCTCCAATCACACCCAAAGCACCATTAAAAATGAAGCAGGTTCTTTTCTGTTCACTGTTAGGCGGTCGGCCTTCATATAGCCCTGCGGGTTCAGTCCCAATACAGAGTATATTCTGCTTCTATGCATTTGATTATATGCTGCTGCTGTGCATTGTGCGAGGTCTAATACAAAGCATGTTTTCTGCTGTGCATTGTGGGATATGTATTATAGAGCATGTTCTACTGTTTTGCCTTTTGGGCACAGCAGCAGAATGTAACAGCGCACATTCTGCCTCTGTACGTTGCAGTGTAACATAAGAACTCAGCAACTGGGTTTAGATTACATCCTATCTACTTTAGCTTTCCCCCTATTGCCTTAATCTTTCCCTGATACTGACCCTAACAACAGACACCACTGTTCCTGAGTATCAATATTGAT
The DNA here is from genome assembly GCA_035609135.1 of Eleutherodactylus coqui. Lineage (NCBI taxonomy): Eukaryota > Metazoa > Chordata > Amphibia > Anura > Eleutherodactylidae > Eleutherodactylus > Eleutherodactylus coqui. Next base: position 139,654,623 of record CM069415.1, read on the forward strand.
GTGTGTTATAGTAATAAAATATGTATTCTATGGTATATATATTATTTCATATGTTTCTCACATCAGTCCATGCAAAGGTGTGTGTGTGTATGTATGTAGATATAGATATATATAGAGAGAGCGGTATATCTTCATTCTTAGTGAAGAGAGAGAGAGGTATATCTTCAATCTTAGTGAATAGCTAGCCTATGAATGGTTAACATGTTCCTGTTATACACTGGTATGTATTAGATGCAGGCTCATACTCTCACATATCCTTCTGCCCCCCCTTCGGAGAGGAGCTATTAGAACAATGAATACAGAATGAGCCTATTCTCCCCCTTAAGTTTCACTTCTTAGGAATCACGTGTTCTAGTAGCAGCATACACTTTAAGGCGTTAACATATGTTATCATTACAAGCTAAGCCAATTGTGTTGATCATAGCCACCCTAACCTTGATTACGTGGTAAAGCATATATATATATATACGTGTCTGTCATGTAATAAACTCAGAAGAGCTTCATTGTCGTAGGATACTAGCTGGTGTCACGTGTCAGTGATTTGTGTACACAACTTCTCACATATCACCTGGAGCAGGCAATGAAACACTATGTGGAGTTCCTTAGAGCTCCTACAACATGTGCCTAAATTAAACCTTATCTGAAACACTGTTCCGGACAAACAATTAGAGGACACTAAGAATCACAGACAAGGAAACCAAAATAAGCAGAAGTACAATAAAAGCAAAAGACTGCTAGTAATACGGTAGAAGCAAACAAGAAACTACAAGTCTAAGAAGCAAGGACCTGACTAGGAATAACCACTGGAACAAAACTAAACTGACAAGAAACAAAGCTAGACTACAAACAAGATACTAGAAGCATACAAGGAATACTGGATAAAAATGCACACAGCTTATGTTATAACCAGCAACACACTGCAGAAGCCAACGATATTTAAAAAGAGGCTAACCAATTAGGAGCTCCTCTCCAAGCAAGGTAGTAGTGTGGTCAGCTGACCCAGTCTAATAGATCAGTTGTGGGACAGCTGCATGAAACTGCTTCAACAAACTAGAAGACTGTTACTTGGGTACTTTATGGAATTATTATGTTGGCACTGTTATTTGGGTACTGCATGGGACTAATATGTGGGCACTGTTACATAGGTACCTTATGGCACTTTTATGTGGGCACTTTTACTTATGTACTATATGAAACTAATATGTGGGCACTATTACTTGGGTACGGTATAGAACTGCTTTGTGGACACTGTTAAATGGGCACCTAATGGGTCTTTTTTGCGGGCACTGTTACTTGTGTACTGTATGGAACTTTTATGTGGGCACTGTTACTTGGGTACTGTTATTTGGGGACTGCATGGGACTAATATGTGGGCACTGTTACATAGGTACCTTATGGCGCTTTTATGTGGGCACTTACTTATGTACTATATGAAACTAATATGTAGGCATTATTACTTGGGTACGGTATAGAACTATTATGTGAGCACAGTGCTGTAATCCTATTGGCAGTGAACACTGGCATTATTTGGGCACTGTAAAGCACAATTATCAGGGGAGGGGTTTATGCCAGTACAACCAAACTCATCATTTTGTCCCTTCTCAAATATCCGAGGCGCCCCTCCATGGGACTTCACCAAGCTTCATGCCATGCTGGCAGTAATATACACTACATCACAGAGAAAATGGCCCACCATGAAGAAATGCTGAAAGGGAGACGATACCAACACACAGAGGATTAAACGGATTGTCCAGGTTGTAAACTATTGAGGGCCTTTCCTTAGGGCAGGTCATTGTTAATGGATCAGTGGGGGTAAGCTACCTGGGACCCCACTGATCAGTTGTTCTCTGGGGCTGTGTGCTGTTTTCTGCAGGAAGCAGACAGCTCCGTTCTCCCTGCAGGCGATGACACAGATTCCGTGGCTCATCCGCAGTGACAGCTGCGGACGTACCGCGGATCAGATAGCGGGCGTAAGTCTCTAAAGCTAGCTTCTCAGACTGGTTTTCTCCTTTCATCATGCTTCCCAATCATCAATTTACATAACTTGTTTGCCTGAAAATTGCGTAAAGCTGCAACAAAATCTTCATGGTTCGGCGTTTTCCCATAAGGCTGTGCACAATGGAATTGTTTTTGGAGTGACTTCCTGGCATCATCCGCTAATTCTATGCCAGCCGAACCTTCGGATACTTTCGTCGTTCTCGGAAGTTGGTTTGTCAGCTGCCGGCGCTGCGAGGACTTGCAGTTCAGGGAGGTTCGCCTCTTCCCTGTAAATCATGGCATGATGGCACCTGCCCCCGTGCGCATCTGTCACCTGATTGAAGCAGCCGGCCCTCCTTTATCGCCGCTGTCACCATCCGCTTGTTGATATTTAGAGGCTGAATTATTGAATGACTCGCCAAGAGCCACTTTGTCAGCGGGATAATATACGGGATCATTAAAACGAGGCCACATGATGAATTGGATGCCGTGTTTGCAGGCAGAAAGTTGGCACAGAGACTGGTATAAGGATTACCAAGACAGCGTGCCGACTGCAGCGAGGTTTATCACCGGCGTCCAATCAGGTCGCTCTCAGCAATGGGAAACGATTTGCAACTGCAGCTCTCCAGCTGTTGCAAAACTACAACTCCCAGGATGCTAAGTGTTGTAGTTCTGCTACAACTTGGGGAAGACTGAAGAAACCATAAGAAGTCAATTCCAAGAAGAGGCAAATGTCCCAATTCTCCACCACTAGGTGGCGCTGACCTGCACTGAACTAAAGCTTCCTTTTAAAGGGAAACTATCAGGTCCTTAATGGTCCCGGTCTGCGGCAGTACTGTGGAGTGACAGACAGGCTGATTACGCCGGTCTGTTTCTTATACCGATCGCTTCAGGAATTTGGGAAAACTTACATTTCAAAGTTTGCAGAGCGGGTATTAATATTCACATATTCACTGCTCACACCGCCCCCTGCAGCTGATTGACAGGTTGCTCCATCTTACAATGCAAATGGAGAGGCCTGTCAATCAGTAGCAATAGAAAAAAGATCAACATGAATAAACTTTGTGTATTTATATCTCACACGTTTATGTGCTTGCTGTCAGTGAATGGAAACTTTCATGCCTTTGGTCCAGAGGCTCAGAATCTTTCCTGGTCATGTGAAGATCACAGAGCTGTGCTTATGTGATCATCAGCTGAGCAGAACCTAGTTCCCTGATTATGAAGGTTTCTATTCACTGACAACTAGAACCAATATTGACATCCACAAGCAATGGATACACATAGAAGCAAAAAAACATTTTAAAAAACTGCTTTCTTAACAAATTCATGAGCTGCAGCATTGGCCTATTTAGGAGGACCCCATAGCTGTTTCATGAATAAAATGCCAGAACTGAAGTACATACTGACACACAAACTGGGACAAGATGGGGCTGCAATTCTGCGTGTTCATAGGGTCTGTGGAGAGCTGGGCAATAAGCGTGAAGAACAACTCGGGGCTGAGATTTTTTGGTAGATTTTTAATTCAATATAAAAAGTATCCATGTATAAATATATGTAAATATATGCAAATTAGATGCATAATGTAAGAAGTTTCTAAAGATGAAAACTTTGGAGTTTGCTTATTTACTTGCAGAATGCAGTAATTACCAGTAATTGCCAACCTACAGCTCTCCAGCTGCTGCAAAACGGTAACTCCCAGCATGTCCTCACTGCCCGATGCGGTTAGCCTAGATTCGGAATGATATGAAGTGGTTGTACCCGCTTGTGACAACCCTAACGGCCACCATTACAGGCCAGAGGTTGTCACCCATCAACTCTGAAGTTTTACATCTTGTCTCCTTTTGCTCCATGTCAGCAGCATGTGTCAGTTTTCACTGCAGTTCTGACATTCTATTCATGAACAGTACTATGGGATATGTGTTACATAACTAGATTCTGTGTATTCTATTATTTTTATACCCATTTTCTGTAATTCTGATTGCTTTTACCGACCTCGTATTTCTCTGACGCCATCGTTCCAGCACCGCGGACAGCAGTCCGGTCTGATTTATAGCAGCTCTAGATTTTCTAGCCATAATTTTGTAATTAAGCTTACATCGCGGACCTTTTTTATTTCTTTACTTATCATCAGTTATGTCATGCAAAGTATTGAAATCCGGCAGCAGACACTTTGGCCACTAGAGGGCAGCAGAACAAACTACACTGCAGACTAGTTAAAAACACACAAGAAGTGTCTCATTTTACAGCCTGCAGTAAAAGTAACTTGTATCAGTGTAATTAGGCCGATATTATTGTTCAAGTTTTGTGCGTTGCGAGACGCAGAAGACCCGCACAGAAATACAGTTCGGGCTATTAAAATACATGCTATCAAAATCAGCACAAAGGAAAACTGGAGTAGTTGTATGACAACCCACCAAGGTCCACCTCTCATTTTCAGGGGCCCTTTGTAAGATAAAAGCAGGGAAATGATTGACTGTTGTCACCGACTACTCCACTTCTCCATTGCATCAGTTTTGATACATCCTTGTCCTTGTTGTTTTGCTTGAAGCTGATCAGAAATTGCTGGTGGTGGCGCTGTTGCATTGAATTCTATGGAAAGTATTTTCGAACAGCTGTGGTGATAAGCGGTACTGCAAGTGACAGCAATAAATGGTAAAAGAATTCTCCCCAGAAATGCCCCGTTATTATATCAGCATCTATTACATTATAGATGTAGCAAACATTAACATGACATTTAACGCGCTCCTATAACTAAACTGGAATTTACTCCAATGCTGTAAATCACGTTAACTATTACTATATCTGTGTATAAGATGTATTTCTTAGGACGTGATATATCCTCTTTAATATGCTAGACATGGGATACTTCTATAAATCTTAGGTGCCGGAGAGTAAGAAGAACGTTACGGCGCTGCCTGTAACATGTATATATACACCGAGCAATAATGTCAGATTCCCAGTAACATTAACAGACTATTCCAGGAGCCCCATAAATTACAGTGCGGCATTACGGATGATAAACTGCTCGGAAGCACCAATAGCTCTGCTTGTAGTGAGCTTCTGTGTTCATGAATGGCATCCGAGAGCTGCAGTGAACACTGACACTTACACTGTAGATGCCTTGTTCCTAATCCCAAATTCCATCCCAAGTCACACCCCTTCTGTGTAGCAGGAACTGATGCATAATGGAAAGATCATTCGTTGATTCATGCTGCTTGTGCCAAATTCTGACCTCCCATCAGAGACAGACATCTGGATCCATCTGACAGGAAATGTTTTTCCGCTGCTCAGTGATACAAGTTTTGCGTTCTTTTGCCCGCTGGAGTCTCGTCTTTCTTTTTCTCTTAGATACAGTGGCGCTGGGACTGGCTGTATGCTGTTATACCATCCGTGCGTAGGAACGGTGAGTTGTGCGTTCAGACGTGATAGTTGGAGCTCCAGCATTGTATTCAGCTGACTCTGCAGCCTGTTGGTCAGAACGATTCCTGACATCCTCCTCCGACCCCTTTCAGTGATGAATTGTTTCTGTTCACAGGATCCCCTTTTGCTCAATGTTTTCCTCGATCGCGCCATTCTCGGTATACTCTCCTCACCATTCTGCGGTTGGCAGTGAGGTCTTGGCTAGTCCAGCACCGATGACCGACCTCGATGGAAGTCACTCCGATCGCTGGATTTTCCCATCTAATGTGGATCCACGGAAAACTTGTCACGTGATTTTATGCCGCACTCCGGGGTCACGGGGAGAATTACCATAGAAGGAAGCGCCAATTATGAAAGGTCAGGGCTGTAATAAAGGGGCGGTGCTTTAACAAAGGCCCGTCAGCGCTAATAAAGGGGTCGTTCGATGTGTAATGTGTGCAGGGATGATCACAGTAATTAAACACTTATGAGGCAGTAAAGCGGGACACAAATGTAACACATAAACCTGCTGCGGCCGACATGACTGGACAGGCCTGAGTCGCGGCGGTTTCCCGCTTCCCTCCATTGTCGCGGACGGCGAAGATGACTGATCTCTGATTTGTAAATTCATTCTCTGAATAGATTCAAGACACAAAGAAATGATTACAAAGAACATGATGAAAAAGCCGGTTTCTGGAGGGATTGATGCGGCGGCGTGGCGTCTTCAGCTCCCCTGGATTAATGAAATCTCCGAGTTGTTCTCAATCTGGCGGCGCCCGAGGACCCGCGGTCTCCGCAGTCACATTCTGTTCTTCTCACATTGCAAATTTATTAAAATAATAAAACTCCACGAGCGCGGGATTTACATGGGAATGGCGCTTTATTGTATTTCGGATCGGCGGCGCGGCTTCTTCTCCCCTCCGGTAACGCCGACATTAGCGCTGTTTATTCGCGATCTGATAAGTTGTTGTTTGATCTACTAATTACACGGGGTATAATTGGCATCTTCCTCCACAACGGATGGCGGCACCCTCTGTAAAGTAGGTTTACGGATCCCGCTGTGCGCCCGCGTCATTCCTGTTTATGTCACTTTCTATTAAGGGAGAATGAAGGAAAATCCATTGTGCGGAGTTATGACAATCATAAAGTAATGGTTTATTTAAGCGCGCCGGGCGGACGACTATTTTCAGTGGCGGAAGTGCACAGATTTGTCATTCTGCTGCGTTCCGATGTAGGAACGAACTTCACAGATTGATTGCAGATTATTAAGCTTTAAATGCGGAATTTAATTCTTCCCGACTGCAGAAGCCGATGAGTCACATGGTCTGCGGTGCCGCTAAGGATTGTGGGTAATGACCCGGCTTAAAGCATTAAAAAAAATGCATTTTAGTATCAGAACTGTAGCTGTAGGATAAGCTTGGCTTATATCCGTTAAAGGGACGCTATCACTTTAATTTTTGCAGGCAATGTGGTATGTAAAGTGGGATGGGGCGGGGCTACTTGTATGCGGGTTGGGGGTTGCTGGGATTTAATTCATTCTATGACCAGCTCTATCACACCCCATCCAGGATGTGGTTTCCTTTGAATAAAAAGGCACAGCTTATAGGGGGGCATCAGGTAGATGTAGGCTGAGGGCAATCTCGACTCTAAGGTCCACCCTGCTAGATAATCGTCTTCCTCTGTGGAGTTGTCTCTTGTGGAGTTACATGAATCATCTTCCTCCTGGCTCTGCCCCTCTGATGTTCTGAGGAACCCCTGCAACACAATGAATTTGGTTCTACTGCTGTATTTATAGTATTAGCTTGGCTCTGGGGCTGTATTAATGTCTTGAGCTTGATTCTGGTATGGTATCCATGTACTGAGCTTGGTTCTGGGGCTGTATTAATATAATGAGCTTGGTTCTGGTATAGTATCTATATACTCATCTTGGTTCTGGGTCTGTATTAATGTAATGAGCTTCGTTCTGGGGCTGTATTAATGTAATGAGCTTGGTTCTGGTATAGTATCTATGCACTCAGCTTGGTTCTGAGTCTGTATTAATGTAATGAGCTTGGTTCTAGTATAGTATCTATGTACCGAGCTTGGTCCTGGGGCTGTATTAATGTATTGAGCTTGGTTCTGGTATAGTATCCATGTACTCAGCTTAGTTCTGGGGCTATATTTATAGTAAGTATTAGCTTGGCTCTGGGGCTGTATTAAGTAATGAGCTTGGCTTTGGTGCTGTATTTATGTACTGAGCTTGGTTCTGGAGCTGTATTAATGTAATGAGCTTGGTTCTGGTATAGTATCTATGTACTCAGCTTGGTTCTGGGGCTATATTTATAGTATTAGCTTGGCTCTGGGGCCGTATTAATGTAATGAGCTTGGCTTTGGTGCTGTATTTATGTACTGAGCTTGGTTCTGTGGGTTAATACACATGATTTCCCGGATGTGAAACCCTCTTAACACCCAATGGCCCTCAGATACATAGATTTGATATCAATGGAAACAGAAACTCAAAATGTTTTATTGCACAACATCAAAAATGTTTCCCCCATCAGAGGTGTCAGTGTGGCCCCCTCTGTCACCGCACACACGTGGAGCCTGGAGTCACGTTCTGTCATACATGTTGTAGCGGATCACGACTGACTGATGTATTGGCTTCTGGGATGCTTCAGATCATGGTGGGTGGTAAGGAGCGTATGTCAACTCTAACACCCCCCAGAGGAAAAAAATCCTGAGGCATGAGGTCCGGAGAGGGTGAAGGCCAAGGAAGAAGTTCACCACCTGGACGGCCCATCTATCTGTTTGGTAGTCGCCGCTCACTGCTGACTTCATTGTGAAATTGGAAGAGAGGGTCCTGTTTGTTGGGAGATGAAACCTGGGATTTCCTGTTTGTGGTGCGGCAGAAGCCATACCTGTAGCGTCCGGGTGCGAAATCCCCGGGATTGTTTCCTCTTGGAAGAAGAGGGGTCGGACACTTTCCTACAGATTAGAGTGCAGAAGACACGCACCTCGGGGGAGTCGCCCGTACACTCCTTGGAGGCGGGTCCTGCTCCCCCGGATTAACTTTACATTTGGTAACTGAGCTGGGAAGATGGAGGACAGCTTCATCACTTACCAGGAAAGACTCTGTGAAACCATCGCTTAGCGTTTTCATACTCTCGCAGAAAGAACGTCGCCGCGCTTTGTCCTCCGGTTTCAGGGCCGGTAACAATATGCCGAGGGTAGCGAATCTTCCATCGGCATCCAATTCTCTGATGGTGGATTTCTGAGGACTTCGTGTGAAACGTGCATGGACGCTCCCCGCTGTTTCCACGCTTACTGGTGATGGCCGGATGATTCTCACTTATAGATGTAACCTTTTTTTCTTACGACTGAAGCACCGCTTACAAATTGTGCGCCAAATGGGCGGAGCTTCACCTAACTTTGTTTGAAAATGATGTTGCACGCTTAAAGGAGACCGGTAGACGTGAAAACCAAGAACACCAAAACGCTCCCCTGTCTTTGCTGGCAGCCATTTTGCCCCATATTCCTTCAGTGGCAGAATAAAACTTTTTGGGCCTCATTTAGCAAAACAATCTAACAGTAAGACATCCTTGTTGCCCGTAGCAACCAATCACAACGCAGACATCATCTTACATCAACAGCTTGAGAAATAAAAGCTGCGCTGTGATTAGTTGCTATGGGCAACAAGGACATTTTACTATTAGACAGTTTTCGCATGTGGAATCTGACCCAGTGCCCGCCGGTGATCCTTAATATTCTGGACTGTGGATGTGCCAGCCATCGCGTGGGCGCACATATACAGTACAGATTATGCTGCGCTGTCGCCAGGCGATGACGCGAATCCTGCAACCTTTACGCAAGGATGATTGTGGATGGTCCGGGTCGGATGGCTTCCATTGTCTTCAAAGAAAGCCATCCGCATGGAGTCCGGCTCAAAATAGAGCATGCTTCCATTTTTCCATCCCAAGCGTAAATTTGCATTTCCACTCATGGGCAAGAAAAACTGCTTTTCCATAGCATGCTATGTGTGGTATTTGCTGTCGCCCGCTCCGGATTCCTTATGCAGGTGGCCTTCATGTTATGAGCTTGGTTCTGGTGCTGTATTTATGTTGTGAGCTTGTTTCTGGTGCTGTATTTATGTTATGAGCCTGGTTCGGGTGCTGTATTTGTGTTATGAGCTTGTTTCTGGTGCTGCATTTATGTTATGAGCTTGGTTCGGGTGCTGTATTTATGTTATCAGCTTGGTTCGGGTGCTGTATTTATGTTATGAGCTTGGTTCGGGTGCTGTATTTATGGTATGAGCTTGTTTCTGGTGCTGTATTTATGTTATGAGCTTGGTTCAGGTGCTGTATTTATGTTATGAACTTAGTTTGGGTGTTGTATTTATGTTGTGAGCTTGTTTCTGGTGCTGTATTTATGTTATGAGCCTGGTTCGGGTGCTGTATTTGTGTTATGAGCTTGTTTCTGGTGCTGTATTTATGTTATGAGCTTGGTTCTGGTGCTGTATTTATGTTGTGAGCTGGTTTCTGGTGCTGTATTTATGTTATGAGCTTGGTTCTGGTGCTGTATTTATGTTGTGAGCTTGTTTCTGGTGCTGTATTTATGTTATGAGCCTGGTTCGGGTGCTGTATTTGTGTTATGAGCTTGCTTCTGGTGCTGTATTTATGTTATGAGCTTGTTTATGGTGCTGTATTTATGTTATGAGCTTGGTTCGGGTGCTGTACTTATGTTATCAGCTTGGTTCGGGTGCTGTATTTATGTTATGAGCTTGTTTCTGGTGCTGTATTTATGGTATGAGCTTGTTTCTGGTGCTGTATTTATGTTATGAGCTTGGTTCTGGTGCTGTATTTATGTCATGAGCTTGGTTCTGGTGCTGTATTTATGTTATGAGCTTGGTTCTGGTGCTGTATTTATGTTATGAGCTTGTTTCTGGAGCAGCATTTATTCTCAGCTGTTCTGCGGTGAATATGCTGCTATCTTGTTGCTTTCTAGTGCAATATTCAGTCCGCACTGCCAAATAAATGACGCCGTCTACGGTATCTTAAAGGGGTGAGCTGGGATAAATATTATTTTAAAAAATGTGTCTCCTGCCTGGAAAACATAATAAGATGCTGTTAGTCGCCTCTCCGCGCTCCTTGGGTGTCCTTCGCCAGCAGCTCCACGTCTCCACCGTGACATATTGTTTAGTCTGCTGTCAGCCTGCGATGACCCTAAACCTGGTGCCGCAGCAGTGACTGAGCTCTGGGGTATCGTAGGCTGGTATTTGCGTACTGATGGAAGGTATATTGTCCCCAAATAAACCTATAAGTTGTCAGTATTCATTGGGCTCGGTGTGGCGGTATTAGTTGAGCGCTGACAATATCTAATTGTTTTCAGTATTTCGGTGTTTGGTCACTCTCTTGTGGTATGACCTAGGCTCTGTTAGTTTTATGTGGGCACAGTATAGTTGTATTAACTGGGCACTATTTGGCAGCACTGATTGGGCGTTGAGTGCAGTATGGAGGTATTATTGCGTCTCTGTCGGTATTATTATTTGGGTGGTGTTGGTGTTATTTGGGCAATGTATAGCGGTGTTATTTAGGTGCCATTACTGTATGTTGGCATTTGGGTATTGTATGGCCATATCTGAGCACCATATGGGGGTTTTATTTGCGCACTACCAGCATTAGCGAAGCTCTTTATGGAGGTACTATGTGGTTGCTGCAGGATGAATGCATAAAATCCCAGCACTTCTTTAAAAATGTCACATGTTACTTCCTAATCCATAAACCAGTGTCCATGGTGTGTACAGCGTAGCGCTAGGAGTCTGATACATTTATTCTGGAGTAACACAACTCCCAGCAGTCCCCTGGGTTTTCCTCGCACTCCGGTGATTTGAATGAAGAAGAATAGGTGATACAATTTGATACATTGACTATATTGGTTGCTGCTGGTTTTATAGTATAGCGGTATTACTTGGGCACTGAATAGCGGTGTTATATAGACGCGGCGCAGCATCTCTGTTCCTTCAGGAGCCTCCGATGACCTTGATGATTCAGTCCTTTTAAATAATGTAAGAAAGTCAAATCACCTCCACTAAAAAGCAGAAGTGCGCAGCATCTCCGGGAGGCGCCCGCTTGGTTACCCCGCGTGATGGATTCTGGCACGCTCTGCCCGTATAGCCGCCCGCTGCCGCCAGGTTCTCCTTCTTCTAAGTTATTGGATTTACTGTCCTGTGTAAATATTACAGCACTTACCATTCCTCGCGCTCTCAGATCAATTACTCCTGGTTCAGCGCCCATCCTGACAGCCACCTTAACCAGACATTCAATAATATATTAAAATATGAGAAGCCGGAGCCGCCGCAATCTATGGACGCTGTAGGAGTTTATTATACGGCGGCATCAATCAGCGCAGAAGAGCTGACTCCTGCTTCTCCACGTAAAATGCAGATATTTCTTGTTCGGCGCTGCAGAATCACCAGTCGTGCCCTTTTATGCTTTTTATTTATGCCTCAAAGTTTCCAAGAAGCGACTCAATCTGCAAATATAATCAAGTCAAAAAACGACTGCGAGACGGAAGGATTCCTGCGCCCGGCTTTGTGTTACTGATGGGTTTTCACTACGGCGCTGTAAGGCATCCAGATATGGCTATATATCCCACTTCCAAGATGTGGGAAGAGTTTGGTCCGTCCTCTAGTCACATCCAGAGCTGTATCGACAATGTTGCATGCAGATATTTGGAAGCCATCAGCACTATGCTGAGAGAAATGACTCTGATGGCTTGGCAGGATTCTCCTATAGTGCATTATAAAGCAATGCATCCTGGGTAATGTTTGCTCATTTTTGTTTTGTACGTTAGAATACAACGTGACGGCGTCCACTTAGCACTGTGGAAGAGCTTACACTGACATGCAGTCACTAAAAACAGCAGGGGGCAGTAGGGAGATGTAAGATTTAACAACCTGAGAGAAAATAGCTGAATTATTAAGAATGCTGCTCTGGGGGTGACTAGAGTATGCAATGTGATTTGCTAGATATGTATTAGCAAAGTGTGTGGATGAGGTGTAATGATGTGTAGGACCATCAGGGCAGGTATATTAACCCTTTCCAATCCAATTTGTATCCTGGTTTTCCTAGGGGGGCTTACTGTTTTTCTGCCATTATACAACAGTGCTATCTGCTGGCTAAAGCCAGTACTGCATGAGGTGACACGTTGGATAGGCTCCAACAGCAGAGAGGCTGACCATATACAGTAAGAGAACCCCGACGGCCGTCTTCCAACATCGGAGCTGTACAGCCTTAAATCATAATGTCTTCAGAAGTCAGACAGTGGATTGGAAAGGGTTAAGAGACATCGCACACGTTGCGGTAAACAGTCTACTTGGCAGCAGAATTAGCGGTAAAGCCTTTAGAACTCGGTAACACTTATGGCCTCTTCGCCCTCGCGGGATCGAGTTACAGTCTCTTTAAATACACAACAGATCTGGCATGGCGCCGGCGCTTATTTATTTGAGATGGGTTTGCACTTACAGTTTCTATTATTTTTAGGCTTTGTTCGCGTTTGGCGTTTTTGTTACATTATTTTGGGCATTTTTGCTGTTTTTTACAAAGAATATGATTTTTTAAAAACCCCATGTATTTTTTTATGGGACTTTTTTTTTCTGCAACTCACAAAAAAACGCCAAGTGTGAATGCAGTCTGAAGGCTTCCGCTCTCTTAGCGGGTCAATGAGCGGAGCTCCCTCCCACCATCGGAGGCCCCGGGGCTTTCTGGTAGCTCAATGCTTTCGGCTACACCCAAGATCTCTGGTACTTGTTACAGACTCCACCACAGAGGCAGCAATCACCACCTTGCGTGTCATAAGCCGCCATTTGTACCATATACAAGCAACCACAAGATATGCCCAACCATTCATCCTACAGACATACATGCTCCACCCGGCACGGTGACCACTTATGTAAGCTGTAGAATGTCTGCTGGACTGGAATCGAGACCTTACACACGATGTCCACGGGGGCCATGACAGAGACTGTTACAACGATCAAACAGTTACATAAGCAGTTGTACAGTAAGTGGCAGCTATTGCAACCACCTCAGGAGATTGGAAGAATGGCATTTCCTGTGCCACGCTTAGTGCAGCTTCCCCGGGTGCACGATACACTGAATACATGAAGAAGTACACGCCACGTCATGTATTCAGCACATCCATGGAAGCTCAAGACAAAAATGTACGCCAGATCCGACATGGTATACATTGCTGGTATCATTTACACCACTTTCTGGCATAAATTATGCATAAATCTGTTGGTTCAGGCAATTATGCCCTCTCTCAAAAAAGTAATGCCAACTATTAGAAAACGTTTGGGGGGCCAGCGCAAAAAGCAGAAAAGTTGCACAATTTTGTGCAAATACATGTGCCCGCTGTCAGTGCCACGATACACCAGGTTCGGAGCAGAAGCCACTGCTCTGACCCCTGTATAGTGGCCGGCACTTGTAACTGCAGGCGCATCTTCCATTGACTTCAGTCCACAAATTCCACTTAGTAATGGTCCTTTATGCAATTTACCTTTAAACGCCTGTCTGTCAATCCCCTCAAACTACCAGCACTCTGGGTACCGCAGGTTTAGTACTCTTGAGTAGTCTCTGGAGTATTGTCACCTCAACGCTCTCTCCGTTCTCAGCCGTTCTCTCTCTCAGCTCGCCTTTTCCTTTTACGCTGATTTCTCTTCGCCTCTTGCCTGCTCTTCTCCGCTTGCTCACACGGAACTCTGACTTGCTTTCAGTCCTACATATGGGAGCACCTACCTTTGGGTACTGGTTCTCCGCATCTGCCTTTGGTTTATTTCACAGCAGCCTGCCTCTCCTTGGTGTCCACGTTGGCCTGCAGCACACATCAACCACTGGCTATCATAACTTTGTCTATAATGCACGAGAGCGCTCGCCACATCTTGGTTTGCTGTGACTCATGCTACTTTCTCTCCATCTGCTCAGCCCTTGCTCATATCTGTATCCATAGGTTCTCCCCAGTATGGGAATACGACTACTTTTACGTACTCTTTGAAGACGGCCTCCCCCACTTCTCTATGTGCACTTGTCTTCCTTTCCCCTCGCTGCATCACTGGGAGGGGGCGTGGCTTAGTCCTGATGGCTGTCAGAGCAGCGGTGGCAGCTCAGTTTTCAGGTGGAAAACAGTTTCCCCTTACACAGACCGGACTCTTCCTCAGTGATACTCACTGCAAGTTGTGTATGCAGGACCCACTTCGCTTGTTTACTTTGTTCTGCAGGTGCCAGCATGTCTTGTCTCACCACTATGATGTACAACTCCTTCTTACATACCTGCCCTGTAAATCTAAACTCCGCCCCCTTCCACTTGCTACAGAGTTTCCTAAACTTACTGAAGGGCTGAATACAACATAAAGTCACTGAAGGAAAGTTCATGATCTCACAATTATATGTGGATTTAAATGGTAAAATGACATTGAAGTGCACTTGGAGCGAAAGCACCTTAGTATTCAGCAGCGCTAACATGGGGGCGGGGCTCTGACAACACTCACTGTTCATGAAAAGGATCGTAAAAATGTAGCAAAATAACAAATGATTTACCGCAGCGGATGTAATGGGAAATTCTGATTACAATGTAAATGAGGACACAAATAGGGATGATGGATTTTGGGTGGAGTTGCCCTTTAATTGCTTTTCTATCTGAGGTCTCGGCTGCAGGGGTGATTTGTGGTTTGACTTTGAGGGTCCTTTTCAATTCAGTGAGGAATAACATGTTGCAGAAGAGAGTTAATCTTAATGGAGTGCAATGAATATGTCCGGGTCCTCGGAGTCTCTGATCTATTAGGGGATATTCACACGCCGCAGATCTGTTGCCAATATCTCTGATCGCTTCTGTACAGGTGATGCTAGATGTTTCTGCAGCGGGGGAAGGGATTTTTTGCAATCCTTATTGAATGAATAGGACAGCAGCCAAAATGTTTGCAAGAAACTTGCCACAAGTCCTATGGGCCCCGGGACATTATTTGGATGTTGCCCCTCCCCCAGCTTGACCCGATGTTCGCTACATTAACATAAAATGTTTGGGAAAATGGTTGTAAATGTTTTAAGAACTGACGAGCCGAGGATTTGGCTTGGGCTGTTCGCCGTCCATGGCTTGGTCTTCCACATTTTGGGGACATAGCAACAGACAAACTGGTGAGCACTTGATATGAACGTCATGTAGCAACTCTTGACTTTCTCTAGCAGCGCGGTTCGCTGAAGCACAACCGCGCCGCTAGACTTAACATTGGAACTTTGACCCGGCCTGACAGTCACTTAATGTATCAAACTCAAGTTTTATGTGGTTGAGGATGTATAACAGCAACAAAGTTCATTTGTCCATACTCCACCAGGGTGAGATTCTAGGGTCGTCCTCCCTGTCAGACTCCAGGCCTCTACTAGTCCACACTGGACCTCAGGTTTGCAGCCCTTTCAGCTCTGCTGCGCTGTCAACTTTCCCCTGAGCGTGGCAGGAACTCATACTTTATTGTTACTTCCTACCACACCCACAGGTGTTTTCTCTAATCTCTATACCCTGAATGCCTGTCTACAGCCCTCCACAGGCCATTCTGTGTACTGCAGCACCACAATAGTGGGGGGTGGGGCGTCAGTGTGTCCTATAAAGTGAACGTGCTGTAATTCGAACCCGGCCAGCAGTTGTGTGAAAAGGATCCCCAGTCCTTATCTTATCACACAGCTGCCGGTCAGCACCACATCATTAGCAGGGGAGGAGAGACGCCAGTACCAACAGCTGATTGGTGGGGCGGTGGAGCAGTAGCAGCTGGCAACTTTGTGATAAGGAGGGGAGGTTGGCTGCCCATATGGACAGCTGAATAGTGAGCTTTGGAGGGAACTGCTGCTGCTCCCCTGTCTCCACCAATCAGCTGTAGGTACGGGTGGCTCTCCTTCCTTCCTTATCCCTCCTTGTCACAAAGCTGCCAGCTCGATAGCAGCAGAGGAGAGGCTAATTGGTGCACAGTTGTGCTGAAATGTATTGAGACATGCCATGCAGCGTTCCTAAAAAGTTGGGTGACAACAAATGGAATCATCATTTAAACTCAGCTGTCCCTGAACGGCAGGTTGACCTAGTGGTATATACTTCATTCCGAGGCGGTACTACTGCTCTTTATTCCTCCCCTAATACCTCCCTCACTGCCGGTCTGGGTGAGTTCAAAATATTTTTTTCCTATTTTCCTCCTCTTAAACCTAGGTGCGTTTTATGAAGCGAAAAATCCTGTTTACATATATATGTCTGCAGAGCTTTATACTATAAGTTATTGTAGTATAGTTGCCTCTCTTGATCACAGTTGATATAATCTCAAATTGGCGTCATCCTCCTCTTCTCCATACAGCCCAGAGCACCATGACGGCTTCTTTTAAAGATGACTCATCTAAGGAGAATTTAATGCACAGACATTTTTTAATTCCTCGCACTTCCAGCACATCCCCACTTCTATATAAATGCTCCATCCATAGTGTCTCAGACACAATAACAGTACCCAGTCAGTTGTGCTCCACTAAGTAATAGTGCCCAGTTTGTGCTGTCATGTAGTAATAGTGCCCTCATTATACCCTCATACAGTATTATTGCTCCCTTTGTGCCAACATTTATTAATAGTGCCCTCTTTCTGTCCCCATATAATAGAGCTTGTTTTGTGCATCCAAATAATAATAGTGCCCCCTTTGTGTCCCTTTATAGTAATATGGCCGTCATTGTACCCAATATAGTATTATTACCTCTACTGTGCTCTAATATAGTAATATTGCCCCCTTTGTGCCCCCCATATATTAATAGAGACCCCTTTCTGCCTCCATATAGTAATAGTGCTCCCATTCTGTCCCCATAAAGTAGCAGTGCTCTCTTTGTGCCCCTGTTATAGTAATAGTGCCCTTATTGTGGCACTATACAGTATTATTACCCCTATTGTGCCCCCACATAGTAATAGTGCCTGCTTTGTACCCCATATGGCATTATTGCCCCAATTAAATGTAAAAAAACGGAAACTCCCCTACTTTGTGATCGTTACTATCCTGCTTGTTACAATTGTAGGCAGTCTAGAAAGTTGAACTTTACGTAATACGATAACTGAACTTTGTAAACTGGACCGGCCCTTTAGGGGCTTTTCTTGCCTCTTTTATTTTGCTACTTTGTATCTGTAAGGAACATTTTAGGAGTCTCCGTGAAAGTGATGACTTTCTGTATAAGCCTCTTCGTGCGGACGCCACAAGTTGCTTCTCTGGTTCGGTCCTCGTTTCCCTCCATCCCCCTCCTTGTATAACATTAACGGTACACCCAGGAATGAATCCGTCACCGCGACGCTGCAGAGAACATTCACAATGGTGGCATTAAAGCGTATTTATCTGTGTAGTAAAGGCGGCGGAGGCGGTAAACGCTGCGCTATATCTCCTTGTGTACACTCACACTAAATCACCGCAGCCACCGCAAAGAACACGCTGTGTGACAGATACATTCTCATAATGTGTTTCTTCATCGGAGGGATAAAGTTAAGTGTTATGGCTGCGGGACGATTTCGCCAAATGACCGCAGCAAAATCTATACAAGTGCGGCCTCATGCAGACACCCAGAACCCGACACGCACCTATCTCCATAAAGGAGCCCCCCAACCTCGTCCCACCTGATGGCCACCACAGCCAGGCTACAACTGATTGGATGGGTGGGCAGCGGCGGTATAGATGGAAGAGAGGGCCAGCATAGCGAAGATTAAAATGGGTCCGTCACTTAGGTACTAGGTCTTGACACCCAGGACAGAAGGGTCTGGTGTTTGTCTTCACCTCCACTCCCCTTCTATGACCATTAACCCCTTTGTACCACATGACATACATATATGTCATGAGGAGGAGGAGGGTGAGGAGAAATGCTGTATATTTACGGCATATGGATTGCATGCGCTCAGCAGCTGAGCCCCGCCATCCGTAGCTAGAACTGGCTGCGACTGACACCCGGCTTCCCGCTGCATGAATGCATGAGTTTTATAGAGGGAGGGCGCTCCCTCTGTGACGTCATTGGCACTCTGCAATGTAATCGCAGATGACTGATGGGTTGCCATGCTAATAGTGTCAGCGTCTGCTATGGCCTGTGATTGCTTGATAAGTGTATTACCTGAGCAATCATGAGATCACAGGTTCAAATCTCCTACAGGAGACATTAAAAAAAAAATCTAAACAGTGAAAAAAAAGTTTAAAAAAAGTTTTGGTGTACTTTTGTTTTTGTTTGTTAAAAGAAAAAAAGGGGAATTAATAAAATACATGTTTAATATCACCTTATCTGTAATGACCCATACAATAAAACTGAATACACTTTTTTCCCACACAGCAAAAAATGAAGCCAAAATGCTGTTTTTTGTTAATGTTGTCTTGCAAAAAATGTGATAAAAAAAGTTCTGAATGTGATCTAAAATTGTACCATCAACCCTTTCCAATCCACTGTCTGACGTCTGAAGACATTATGATTTAAGGCAGTACAGCTCCGATGTTGGAAGACGTCCGTCTGGGTTCTCTTACTGTATATTTCCAGCCTCTCTGCTGTCGGAGCCTATCCAACGTGTCACATCATGCAGTACTGGCTTTAGCCAGTAGATAGCGCTGTGGTATAACAGTAAAAAAAGAGTAAGCCCCCTTGGAAAACCAGGATACAAATTGGATTGGAAAGGGTTAAAAACTACAGTTCATACGACCGGGTCACCGGAAAAATAAAAAAGCTATGGCTTTTGAAAATACGTGATTAAAATCCCAAAAAATCATTGTGTTTTCTGTGCCGATGATATCCTTACAATCAGGTCATGGAGGTGATATTTAATAAGTGTGTAAAGTTATGATGTTATTGCTCATGTTTCTCCATAGTAATGTATGTTCTGGCAATATTGCTCCAGCTCCTGGTATGTACACATCACTAGCAACAGTCAGGGGAGTGGTTAGCCAGGTTTGGCTAGCTTGGCAGTATGAAAGGTAGAGAGTGGGCGGAGTTAAGTAGTCGGACTCAGTTGTCTGATCCAGGAGTCCAGTCCAGTCCTGCAGGGAGCCGAGTCCTGGGGAGCCTGAGATCAAGACCAGGGAGGAACCAGCAGAACATCTTTACTCAAAAGCCAGTGCAGTGGGAAGCTAAAACATCTAAAGTGTGAGCATTCAAAGCAAAGCCATTGTGGAGTGTTAGCAGAGAAGAGAAAGAGGAGAAAAATGTTCAGGGAGACGAGACAGAAGCCAGAGTCAGTGTACAGAAGCAAGCCAGTAACAAGTTAACCCTTGGCAGTCTGAACTAGCTAACTAAGTCTATAGCGAATGACGGTCATGGAGTCTGTGTTCAAATAATACCTGTCATGATTTACTCCAACCTAATGCAAATGCAAACAGTGTAACTGCTACCAGATGAAAATGTCTTTTTTCAGCCTAACATACTATGTTTCTATGTAATAAATATACTCAGTGTGGTGCAGGACCAGCGCCCTGGCACCACGGCATCGGACAGGGGACATCACTGGACTCGGTGATGCCCTATAAACCCTCAAATGTAGACACCCTGTCAGGTTTATGGGATGTCACTGATGATGTCCCTGTCAGACTTTCTGTTGGCTGTAGTGGTCACGTGGGTAAACAGCAGCGGCAGGGAAGCAGCATGGCAGTGGGAGGTGAGTACTATGTTTATTTTTTTATACCTAGTTCATCCCCCCACTGCCACAAACTATTTGGATAATCCCTTTAATTGCCACAATAGATATCATCTCCCTATGCACTGATTGAACATATGCGTATACATAGCAAGGTATGTGAACAAGAAGAGCTGCAGTGTAAAGTATGAAGAAAGGATGAAGCAGCAGCCTGAGTTTCCCAATTTTTTACATGTAGGGGTGTAAATGTATCACCTGTCAACCTGCGCTAAGCATTGGCATATATTCACCCGTCGCACAGTCACGTCTCCCAACCAAATGTTTACAGAATGTCAAGTCCCTTTTAAAGCCCCTAGTGCCTGCTTCTCGGATGTAGCCCATACTACAGCGTTTAGTTAATAGCGGTATTAGTCTCCTGTCGTGCCCCTTGACGTCCGCTACAAGCGCACAACTCCCCCGGCGTCGCTGCCACATTGCATTCTCCTCTCCGCTTGCCTCTTTCCAGCTCCTTGTCACAAGCCCTCAGTCAGATTTCGTATATTTCCGTTCTTTCTCCCGCCGGCTCCGTACGCCTGATATTTACTCACAAACAACCTTGATGAGGCACAAAGAAGTAAGCGGCGGGCTCTGTTCTCTTCTGGAGTCCCGGCTGCCATGTCAAGCCTCCAGGTCCCCACTCCAACCCCCGTAAATAGATGTCAGCGCGTGGGGGGCATGTCCGCGTGGGGTGTTTGTGCTTTCTGACAGATATGAATTGCTTTGGAAGCCTGTTTAATACATAGTTAATAGAGCTGCATAAACGCCGCGGTACCCCAGGTAAACGCAAGACGCGTTGATGAGTAATATGCAAATCCAACGGGAAAGGGAGAACAGTGCCTTGAAGTTGTGACAGCGCCCCCCGGGCTCAGTGTGATGACTCCAATGGCTGCGCAGTTATTTTATCGGTACAAAGGGAGGAGGGTTTTCTCTCTAGTCTCAGAAAAACTTTCCCATTTGTTTGTTTTACTTAGATAGAAGCGAAGGGAACAAAAAGATAGAAAAATTATGCCGGAGGGGCCGGAAGAGCACAGGAAGAGGTTGTGCTCAGGACTCGCTGTTAGGCTGCAAGTAGAGATGAGCGAGCGTACTCGGTTCGGGTGTTTTTGAACTCGAGCACCGCTTTTTCCGAGTAACTGACTACTTGGACGAAAAGATTCGGGGGGCGCTGAGGGGCGGCGTGGTGGAGCGGGGGGTAGCAGTGGGGAACAGGGGGGAGCTCTCTCTCCCCCCCCCCCTCCTATGCAACCCCCCGCGCACCCCCGGTGCCCCCCGAGCAAGACAAATTCAGATTACGCTTTAAAGAGAGTCAGAGAGTATGAAAGGTTTAACAATAATAATCTATTCAAAGTAGGTGATAATCAGCCCAGGGGTGAATAATTGTCCTTCTTTTGTAAATTATATCTATATACAAAGAATAATCAAAGTACTAAGGACCACCTGTCTGTGAGTGATGAGTGAGTGACAAGTGATGATGTCACCGTCATGTGATCAGTCCCTAAACACAAATTGTGACATCATAACAGGTCCTTCATCCCTGTGCACTGAATGAAGTATTACGGGCGGACTACATCCACCACAAACCCCCATGGCCTCAGTTGCTATGGATACAGCAGTACTCAGTCTGGCAGTTTGTGGCTGGTTGTGAGACAGCTGGACACCTGTGTGGAGACTCCAATAAATGACACCTCACAAATGTCCACATACATAGCTGGCGGTGCATATTGACCAACATTGAAGCATAGTCCTTCCTCACTATCTTCACATCTGCTGAACCTGATATCATGTCATCTCAAGTGCTAATGCCGCCATCACCAGTCCAGCCTTCATCTAATCATCAACTGTTGTCCAGTGTTGAAACAAATCATCGCTGCTGTGCAAAAATGTCACCACAGAGGGTCAACGCCGCCGTGAAGCTAATGCAGCTAACATGACACAGCGACAAGCCACGATGTCACCTCAGCCTCCAGCTGAAGTACGTAAATCTCATGAAGCTTATATATGAAAACAACAAGGGAACATGTCTCCTCAGCGAGCAGCTGAAGTTTGTAAATCACATGCAACGTATATGCAAAAGCAGCGAGCCAACATGTCTCCTCAGTGAGCAGCTGAAGTTTGTAAACCATGTGTAGCTCATATGCGAAAGCAACGAGGAACATGTCTCCTCAGTGAGCAGTTGAAGTTGGTAAATCACGTGTGGCTCATATGTGAAAGCAACGAACCAACATGTCTCCTCAGCGAGCTGCAGAAGTTCATAAATCACATGCAGCTTATATGCGAAAGCAACGAGCCAACATGTCTCCTTAGCGAGCTGCTGAAGTTCATAAATCACATGCAGCACATAGAAATATTTTGACCAACTCCAATCCCTTTCACTATATTAAATTAGTAAGTGCTGCAATGTGCCACCAGAAGCACGGGTGCTAGTATCTATATATCTATATATGCATAAAGATTACAAGTTACATTACATCATTAGATTACATATTACCAGACACATCACTGGGAAGTGGACTCACCTGAGCTAGCAACCGGGGAAGCCAAAACAGTGCTAAGACAGTATCTTCTCCAGTAGACCGACAGGCATGACACCTCCTCATCCCGTCACCACAGGTACCCCTCACTTCTAGGGGTTCGACAGGCATGACACCTCCTCATCCCGTCACCACAGCTTCCCCTCACTTCTAGGGGTTCGACAGACATGACAGCTCCTCATCCCGTCACCACAGGTTCCCCTCACTTCTAGGGGTTCGACAGGCATGACACCTCCTCATCCCGTCACCACAGCTTCCCCTCACTTCTAGGGGTTCGACAGACATGACAGCTCCTCATCCCGTCACCACAGGTTCCCCTCACTTCTAGGGGTTCGACAGGCATGACACCTCCTCATCCCGTCACCACAGGTTCCCCTCACTTCTAGGGGTTCGACAGGCATGACACCTCCTCATCCCGTCACCACAGCTTCCCCTCACTTCTAGGGGTTCGACAGGCATGGCACCTCTTCATCCCGTCACCACAGCTTCCCCTCACTTCTAGCAGTTCGACAGGCATGACACCTCCTCATCCCGTCACCACAGCTTCCCCTCACCTCTAGGGGCTCGACAGACATGACACCTCCTCATCCCGTCACCACAGGTTCCCCTCACTTCTAGGAGTTCGACAGGCATGACACCTCCTCATCCCGTCACCACAGCTTCCCCTCACTTCTAGCAGTTCGACAGGCATGACACCTCCTCATCCCGTCACCACAGCTTCCCCTCACTTCTAGGGGTTCGACAGGCATGACACCTCCTTATCCTGTCACCACAGCTTCCCCTCACCTCTAGGGGCTCGACAGACATGACACCTCCTCATCCCGTCACCACAGGTTCCCCTCACCTCTTGGGGCTCGACAGGCATGACACCTCCTCATCCCGTCACCACAGGTTCCCCTCACTTCTAGGGGTGCGACAGGCATGACACCTCCTCATCCCGTCACCACAGGTTCCCCTCACTTCTAGGGGTTCGACAGACATGACACCTCCTCACCCCTTCACCACAGCTTCCCCTCACCTCTAGGGGCTCGACAGACATGACACCTCCTCATCCCGTCACCACAGGTTCCCCTCACTTCTAGGAGTTCGACAGGCATGACACCTCCTCATCCCGTCACCACAGCTTCCCCTCACCTCTAGGGGCTCGACAGACATGACACCTCCTCATCCCATCACCACAGGTTCCAATTTGACTTTTCATTACCCAGATGCCACATGTTTGTGTACCATAGTCTTCTAAAAAGTAATGTGTCAGGATATCTCTGTTTGCAGTAGAAATTAGACATACATTGTGTGCATACATATGTACATACTTGAAGTATACAGAGCCGCACATTATTCTACAAGTCATGAATGTTGAATCCTCTGTGTTGTATGCAAACTTAACAAGCTCAACCTTCTACCCATGATAAGTCCACGGCCATTTACCTGAGATAATACATAACGTCGTGCCGATTCTTCTTCTGTGTGAATAAATACTTCTCCTCAGACATGACTATTTACCGAAGCCCTCTGTCCAAAACAATGAGGGTTCAAAAGTCATGTGTAAAGGCCCTTTTACACGGGACGAGTGCAAATGATGCCCATAGAAAAAGAGAGCAAGCGGCAGCATAGGTCAGGTGCAAAATAATTAAACTAGGACCTTTTCTTGCCCCTGGCCTATGCTGCCACTTGCTCTCCTTTTCTATGGATATAATTATGGAATGAAGGTTCAAGTTCCATTTGTGGCTTTTGCGTGGTATTTGCCCCACCCTGGAAGGTTAATACTGTGTGCTGCTGGTAAGCGTACTGTTTCTATACTTTGGGCAAACAATGCCCGACACTCGCCCCTGTGTATACTCGCTGTGGTGCTGCTACACAGGAGCGAGGATCACTGGATTGCTGACAGCCCAGCCAGCAGGCAGGCGGAGCAGCTGGAGGAGAGTTCTCTCCCTGCTCACCGCCCGCCTCCATTCACTGAAAGCAGCGGCTGTTCACTACTGAACGGCTGCTGTTTACACTGAACAATGTGTCATTTGTTTTTTAGGTATGCTGAAAACTGAAAGACTAGACGACTCTCGCTCAGTCGTTCAATCTCTGCATGCAGTTACATGGGACGACTAGCGTTCAAAACACCACGGGTTTTCAACAACTACTAACGATAATCGGCCCGTGTAAAGGGCCTTAAGAGAATCACATATTCACTATATTCCAAACAAAGACGCAAAACGTAATTAAATGGCTGAATAAAATCTAAATAATCAGACGTTCAGTATTTTCCTGCCTTGTGTTTGTTCTCAGTAAATACCAAGTGCTCGACCTGCAGTGACCAAAAACGGCCTCGTACAAAAGCCAGCGCTGTATAATGTACAGAGAACGGACCCTTTATCACCCCCCATCTAGTAGTGTTGGACTCATTTGGCCTTCAGAACGTCAGCAATGTATCGCAGCGTAGATTCCACTAGATGATGAAATCATTCTGCAGGAATATCGGCCCCTGCGGACAGGAAGCTTCTTGTAGTTGTTGCAGATTAGATGGCGGTGCTGACATGTTCTGACCGGCTGAGAGGAAGGGGTCAGCGATTCATGCTGCTTGCGCCAAATTGTGATCTCCCATCTGCACGGAGCAACGGACATCTGGATCCATCTGACCAGGAGATGTTTTTCCGCTGCTCAGTGATACAGTTTCGCCTTCTAGAGTCTCGGGTGAACAAGTGTTCTAATGGGCGCTCATTCATGATCATTGGCCCATGTAAAAGGGTCTTAAGGCAACCCTTGGCTAACAATGAAAAATAGAAAAATATGTGGTAGACATAGGAGCAGCTAGTAGGCAGTACTGAAATAATATCACTAGGAAGTATCCGACCTGCTGATGCAGATATGGCTTATAGTCAGTACTACCGTGCATATAGAGACAGCCACTGCAGCTGCTGGAGGGCCCGAGGAGTGGGCTGCGAACAGCAAGACTTGTGGATTACACAGCCTGGACTCCTGACTGAAGCATTACCAACCAAGTATCAGGGGAGAGATTGGTGATAATGGGTTTAGCTCACAGAGGATACAGTGTAACTAACCATTAATAGTGAGAAATCTTAGGTCAGAACAGGAAATATGAGGCCATTTACTGTACTTTTCATTTAGAGTAAACGGGAGTCTTATGGGATGGCACAAACCTATTGGCAGTACCTTAAGGATTCTTACAATTGTGCAATTACTTACCAAGATTAGGTCTTGGAGAGTCTTTCCTTCCATCTTTCTTTCAATCCTTTTTTTTGCCATTCCTTCCTTTCATCACGGTCAAGAGGGGTCAGGAGAGCTGCCAAAAAGTGTGTGGAGTTATGTCTAACCCAGCTTGACTGATGAAGGGGTCGACTGCGAAACGTGTATATGCCGGTTTTAACTGACACAATAAAAAGAGAAGTTGGATAAATCTTATCCCACTGCCTGTTGAAATCCATTGGAGAGCGGCAGCGGACTACCGGTATTGTTCTTCCATTTGCTCCACCGGTTGGTGGCTCTATCTGGTCGGCAGCGCCTCCTAGTGAAATTAATTTTCACACAAATCCACACTCTTTTTTCTCCAGCTCCTTGAGGCTTCTGGTCTCCGAACATCTTACCGGGGTTCCGGACCCTCATACACACCGGGTTTGCTCCACCCCTTTTCTATCTATCTAACCTGTTGGATGGCAGTATTCTTTCAAATCAATGTATGACTCTTTAACAATTCTGTAAAACAATGATTGGGAATAAGACTTGTTTAAGTTGTACATTGATTTGAAGGAATGCTGCCATCCAAAAGGTGGCGCTGCAGACGTATTGTTCCATCTTCCTTAATTGCATAAATAACCCAGAGGAGAGTGCATGGCCTTATAAGTCTCCTCACTCACTTCTCACACCCCTTCTGGGTGCTCTCCTTGGGAACAGATGATGACCCTCCCTCCAGCCTACTCACCCCATAGCTGTCTCTACACTTTTTGGATGTTCTCCTTAAGGAGAGATGACACCCCTCTTGACCCACATCAAGGCCTCTCACCAGCCAAGGCAGAAACCTACTGCACACTGACGAGGGGCAAAGAGCCCGAAACAGCTGTCTGTGTATGGATTCTGGCTTGGTTTCGTATTCCCAATCATTGTTTTCCAGACTTATTAAAAAGTCATACATTGATTTGCAGGAATACTGCCATCCAATAGGTGGCGCTGCAGAGGTATTGTTCCATCTCTCTTATTTGCATTCCTTTCTTCATTCCTTGTTTCTTACCATTCCTTCCTTCCCTTGTTCTTTCTGTTTTTTTCCTTTTTCTTTTCTTTCCTTCTTTCTCTTTCTTTCCTTCTTTCTCTTTCTTTCCTTACTTTTCTTCTTTCTTTCTTTCCTTCTTTTTCTCCTTTCTTTCTTTCCTTTCTTTTTGCTTCCTTCTTTCTCTCCCTATCTCTCCCTTCTTTCTTTCCTTCTTTCTCTTTCTTTCCTTTCTTTTCCCTTTCTCCTTTTTTTCTTTCTTTTCTTCTTTCTGTCTCTTTCTTTCTTTCCTTGCTTCCTGTTTTTTCCTTTCTTCCTCTTTCTTTCCTTCCTTCCCCCATAAATCACAGGCATGGAGGAGAAGGGGCCTACAGCAAAAATCATTTTCTTTCCCTCACGTTACGTTTCCCCATCAGCCCCCCATCCTGCCCCTCTATATCAGGCTTTCATTGGCCTTCACATCTGCCCATTGCTGATGCATTTAATGGCCCGAATCTTCAGGAGTTTATTAGAAGCTTGCGGACTTCATAGTAAGCGGCGCACATCTCGGAGTATTGATTGATCCGGCTTAGAATCTGAGCCCTGAAAAATGCAAAACAACATGTACAGCGAGATCATCCCGATGATGTGATATGTGAGGAATGCTTCCATGTCGGATGCGGCGGCTGCAGACCTCGCCATACAGTCCGAATACGAAAATCAATATTAATACAGCAGAATGGTGTGTTATAATTGTACATCCGCCGGTCAAAGCACTGGAGGGCTTACTAATGGATGGAAGGGAACCTGATATGGAGATCTCTACCCGCTGTACAATGTCACAAGAGATAGATGGGAAATACTGAAAGCAACCGCAACATACCCAGCATTCACCGGGAGACAAACTGCTGGAAGGAGATAGATATAAAAATACTACACTTCAATCTGTCCCATATTTTCCTACATAGGGGGCAATATTACAATACATATATTCTTGTACATAGGGGGGGCAGTATTATAGTAGTTATATTCTTGTACATAGGGGGGGCAGTATTATAGTAGTTATATTCTAGTACATAGGAGGCAGTATTATAGCAGTTATATTCGTGTACATAGGGGGCAGTATTATAGTAGTTATATTCTTGTACATAGGGAGCAGTATTATAGTAGTTATATTCTTGTACATAGGAGCAGTATTATAGTAGTTATATTCTTGTACATAGGAGGCAGTATTATAGTAGTTATATTCTTGTACATAGGGGGCAGTATTATAGTAGTTATATTCTTGTACATAGGAGGCAGTATTATAGCAGTTATATTCTTGTACATAGGGGGCAGTATTATAGTAGTTATATTCTTGTACATAGGGGGCAGTATTACAGTAGTTATATTCTTGTACATAGGGGAGCAGTATTATAGTAGTTATATTCTTGTACATAGGGGGCAGTATTACAGTAGTTATATTCTTGTACATAGGGGGCAGTATTATAGTAGTTATATTCTTGTACATAGGGGGCAGTATTACAGTAGTTATATTCTTGTACATAGGGGAAAGTATTATAGTAGTTATATTCTTGTACATAGGGGAAAGTATTATAGTAGTTATATTCTTGTACATAGGGGGCAGTATTATAGTAGTTATATTCTTGTACAGAGGGGGCAGTATTATAGTAGTTATATTCTTGTACATAGGGGGCAGTATTATAGTAGTTATATTCTTGTACATAGGAGGCAGTATTATAGTAGTTATATTCTTATACATAGGGAGCAGTATTATAGTAGTTATATTCTTGTACATAGGAGGCAGTATTATAGTAGTTATATTCTTGTACATAGGGGGCAGTATTATAGTAGTTATATCCTTGTTTGTACATAGGGGGCAGTATTATAGTAGTTATATTCTTGTACATAGGTGACAGTATTGTAGTAGTTATATTCTTGTACATAGGGGGCAGTATTATAGTAGTTATATTCTTGTACATAGGGGGCAGTATTACAGTAGTTATATTCTTGTACATAGGGGGCAGTATTACAGTAGTTATATTCTTGCACATAGGGGGCAGTATTATAGTAGTTATATTCTTGTACATAGAGGGCGGTATTATAGTAGTTATATTCTTGTACATAGGAGGCAGTATTATAGTAGTTATATTCTTGTACATAGGGGGCAGTATTATAGTAGTTATATTCTTGTACATAGAGGGCAGTATTATAGTAGTTATATTCTTGTACAGAGGGGGCAGTATTATAGTAGTTATATTCTTGTACAGAGGGGGCAGTATTATAGTAGTTATATTCTTGTACATAGGGGGCAGTATTATAGTAGTTATATTCTTGTACAGAGGGGGCAGTATTATAGTAGTTATATTCTTGTACATAGGGGGCAGTATTACAGTAGTTATATTCTTGTACATAGGGGAAAGTATTATAGTAGTTATATTCTTGTACATAGAGGACAGTATTATAGTAGTTATATTCTTGTACAGAGGGGGCAGTATTATAGTAGTTATATTCTTGTACATAGGGGGCAGTATTATAGTAGTTATATACTTGTACATAGGGGGCAGTATTATAGTAGTTATATTCTTGTACATAGGAGGCAGTATTATAGTAGTTATATTCTTGTACATAGGAGCAGTATTATAGTAGTTATATTCTTGTACATAGGAGGCAGTATTATAGTAGTTATATTCTTGTACATAGAGGACAGTATTATAGTAGTTATATTCTTGTACATAGGTGACAGTATTGTAGTAGTTATATCCTTGTACATAGGGGGCAGTATTATAGTAGTTATATTCTTGTACAGAGGGGGCAGTATTATAGTAGTTATATTCTTGTACATAGGGGCAGTATTACAGTAGTTATATTCTTGTACATAGGGGGCAGTATTACAGTAGTTATATTCTTGTACATAGGGGGCAGTATTATAGTAGTTATATTCTTGTACATAGGGGGCAGTATTACAGTAGTTATATTCTTGCACATAGGGGGCAGTATTATAGTAGTTATATTCTTGTACATAGGGGGCAGTATTATAGTAGTTATATTCTTGTACAGAGGGGGCAGTATTATAGTAGTTATATTCTTGTACAGAGGGGGCAGTATTATAGTAGTTATATTCTTGTACATAGGGGGCAGTATTATAGTAGTTATATTCTTGCACAGAGGGGGCAGTATTATAGTAGTTATATTCTTGTACATGGGGGCAGTATTACAGTAGTTATATTCTTGTACATAGGGGAAAGTATTATAGTAGTTATATTCTTGTACATAGAGGACAGTATTATAGTAGTTATATTCTTGTACATAGGGGACAGTATTATAGTAGTTATATTCTTGTACAGAGGGGGCAGTATTATAGTAGTTATATTCTTGTACATAGGGGGCAGTATTATAGTAGTTATATTCTTGTACATAGGGGGCAGTAGTATAGTAGTTATATTCTTGTACATAGGGGGGTGTATTACAGTAGTTATATCTAGAGATGAGCGAACGTGCTCGGCCCCGCCCCTTTTTCACCCGAATACCGCGATTTTCAAGTACTTCCGTACACGGGCGAAAAAATTCGGGGGTCGCCGTGGCGGCGCGGGGGGTTGCAGCGGGGAGAGAGAGGGCTCCCCGCTGTTCCCCGCTGCTACCCCCCATGCCGCCACGCCTCTCCCCGCCCCCCGGCGCACCCGAGTACTTTTCACCCAAGTAGTGAAGTACTCGAAAATCGCGGTATTCGGGTGAAAAAGGGGCGGGGCCGAGCACGTTTGCTCATCTCTAGTTATATCCTTGTACATAGGAGCAGTATTATAGTAGTTATATTCTTGTACATAGGAGACAGTATTATAGTAGTTATATTCTTGTACATAAGGGAGCAGTATTATAGTAGTTATATTCTTGTACATAGGGGGCAGTATTATAGTAGTTATATTCTTGTACATAGGAGACAGTATTATAGTAGTTATATCCTTGTACATAGGGGGCAGTATTATAGTAGTTATATTCTTGTACATAGGGGGCAGTATTATACTAGTTATATTCTTGTACATAGGGGGCAGTATTACAATAGTTATATTCTTGCACATAGGGGGCAGTATTATAGTAGTTATATTCTTGTACATAGGGGGCAGTATTATAGTAGTTATATTCTTGTACATGGGGGGCAGTATTATAGTAGTTATATTCTTGTACATAGAGGACAGTATTATAGTAGTTATATTCTTGTACATAGGAGGCAGTATTATAGTAGTTATATTCTTGTACATAGGGGGCAGTATTATAGTAGTTATATTCTTGTACATAGGGGGCAGTATTATAGTAGTTATATTCTTGCATATAGGGAGCAGTATTATAGTAGTTATATTCTTGTACATAGGAGGCAGTATTATAGTAGTTATATTCTTGTACATAGGAGGCAGCAGTATAGTAGTTATATTCTTGTACATAGGGGGCAGTATTATAGTAGTTAGATTCCTTACATGGTGGGCAGTATTATAGTAGTTATATTCTTGTACATAGGGGGCAGTATTATAGTAGTTATATTCTTGTACATAGGGGCAGTATTATAGTAGTTATATTCTTGTACATAGGGGCAGTATTATAGTAGATATATTCTTGTACATAGGAGGCAGTATTATAGTAGTTATATTCTTGTACATAGAGGGGCAGTATTATAGTAGTTATATTCTTGTACATAGGAGCAGTATTATAGTAGTTATATTCTTGTACATAGGAGCAGTATTATAGTAGTTATATTCTTGTACATAGGGGCAGTATTATAGTAGTTATATTCTTGTACATAGGGGCAGTATTATAGTAGATATATTCTTGTACATAGGAGGCAGTATTATAGTAGTTATATTCTTGTACATAGAGGGGCAGTATTATAGTAGTTATATTCTTGTACATAGGAGCAGTATTATAGTAGTTATATTCTTGTACATAGGAGCAGTATTATAGTAGTTATATTCTTGTACATAGGGGCAGTATTATAGTAGTTATATTCTTGTACATAAGGGGCAGTATTATAGTAGTTATATTCTTGTACATAGAGGGGCAGTATTATAGTAGTTATATTCTTGTACATAGGAGCAGTATTATAGTAGTTATATTCTTGTACATAGGAGCAGTATTATAGTAGTTATATTCTTGTACATAGGGGCAGTATTATAGTAGTTATATTCTTGTACATAGGGAGCAGTATTATAGTAGTTATATTCTTGTACATAGGGAGCAGTATTATAGTAGTTATATTCTTGTACATAGAGGGCAGTATTATAGTAGTTATATTCTTGTACATGGGGGGCAGTATTACAGTAGTTATATTCTTGTACATAGAAGCAGTATTATAGTAGTTATATTCTTGTACATGGGGGCAGTATTACAGTAGTTATATCCTTGTACATAGGGGGCAGCAGTATAGTAGTTATATTCTTGTACATAGGGGTCAGGGGCAGTATTAGAGTAGTTATATCCTTGTACATAGGGGGAAGCAGTATAGTAGTTATATTCTTGTACATAGGGGCAGTATTATAGTAGTTATATTCTTGTACATAGTAGGCAGCAGTATTGTAGTTATATTCTTGTACATAGGGGGCAGTATTATAGTAGCTATATTCTTGTACATAGGGGGCAGTATTATAGTAGTTATTAGAGATGAGCGAACGTGTCCGTAACGGACACATCCGCACCCGGACACCGGCTTTAGCGAACACTGGAGTGTTCGCGCGTAAGTGTCCGGGTGCCGCCGGGGGGCGGGGAGATGCGCGGCGGCGCGGGCGGCAGTAGCGGGGAACAGGGGGGAGCCCTCTCTCTCTCCCTCTCCCCCCCGCTCCCCGCCGCACCCCCCCGCGCTGCCACGGCGGCCCCCGAACTTTTTCGCCCGAACACCGAGGTGTTCGCAAAGTTCGGTGTTCGGGCGAAAAAGGGGCGGGGCCGAACGTGTTCGCTCATCTCTAGTAGTTATATTCTTGTACATAGGGGGCAGTATTATAGTAGTTATATCCTTGTACATAGGGGGCAGTATTATAGTAGTTATATTCTTGTACATAGGGGGCAGTATTATAGTAGTTATATTCTTGTACATAGTGGGCAGTATTATAGTAGTTATATTCTTGTACATAGGGGGCAGTATTATAGTAGTTATATTCTTGTACATAGTGGGCAGTATTATAGTAGTTATATTCTTGTACATAGGGGGCAGTATTATAGTAGTTATATTCTTGTACACAGGGGGCAGTATTATAGTAGTTATATTCTTGTACATAGGGGGCAGTATTATAGTAGTTATATTCTTGTACATAGTGGGCAGTATTATAGTAGTTATATTCTTGTACATAGGGGGCAGTATTATAGTAGTTATATTCTTGTACATAGTGGGCAGTATTATAGTAGTTATATTCTTGTACATAGGGGGCAGTATTATAGTAGTTATATTCTTGTACACAGGGGGCAGTATTATAGTAGTTATATTCTTGTACATAGGGGGCAGTATTATAGTAGTTATATTCTTGTACATAGGGGGTAGTATTATAGTAGTTATATTCTTGTACATAGAAGCAGTATTATAGTAGTTATATTCTTGTACATAGGGAGCAGTATTACAGTAGTTATATTCTTGTACACAGGGGGCAGTATTATAGTAGTTATATTCTTGTACATAGTGGGCAGTATTATAGTAGTTATATTCTTGTACATAGGGGGCAGTATTATAGTAGTTATATTCTTGTACAAAGGAGGCAGCAGTATTATAGTAGTTATATTCTTGTACATAAGGGGCAGTATTAAAGTAGTTATATTCTTGTACATAGGGGCAGTATTATAGTAGTTATATTCTTGTACATAGGGGGCAGTATTATAGTAGTTATATTCTTGCACATAGGGGCAGTATTATAGTAGTTATATTCTTGTACATAGGGGGCAGTATTATAGTAGTTATATTCTTGTACATAGGAGGCAGTATTATAGTAGTTATATTCTTGTACATAGGAGGCAGTATTATAGTAGTTATATTCTTGTACATAGGGGGCAGTATTATAGTAGTTATATTCTTGTACATAGGGGGCAGTATTATAGTAGTTATATTCTTGTACATAGGGAGCAGTATTTTAGTAGTTATATTCTTGTACATAGGGGGCAGTATTATAGTAGCTATATTCTTGTATATAGGAGCAGTATTATAGTAGTTATATTCTTGTACATAGGAGGCAGTATTATAGTAGTTATATTCTTGTACATAGGGAGCAGTATTATAGTAGTTATATTCTTGTACATAGGGGCAGTATTATAGTAGTTATATTCTTGTACATAGGAGGCAGTATTATAGTAGTTATATTCTTGTACATAGGAGGCAGTATTATAGTAGTTATATCCTTGTACATAGGGGGCAGTATTATAGTAGTTATATTTTTGTACATAGGAGCAGTATTATAGTAGTTATATTCTTGTACATAGGAGGCAGTATTATAGTAGTTATATTCTTGTACATAGGGGCAGTATTATAGTAGTTATATTCTTGTACATAGGGGGCAGTATTACAGTAGTTATATTCTTGTACATAGGGGGCAGTAGTATAGTAGTTATATTCTTGTACATAGGGGGCAGTATTAGAGTAGTTATATCCTTGTACATAGGGGGCAGTATTATAGGAGTTATATTCTTGTGCATAGCAGGCAGTATTATAGTAGTTATATTCTTGTACATAGGGGGCAGTATTATAGTAGTTATATCGTACATCCCTACTTAACATTACTCTACATTACTAAGGTTTTCCCCTATGAGCTGCATGTAAGTATGATAAAATATCATGGATTACTGTGAAGTAGTTTTGGGATTGCAGTGTTTGTATGCAGTTTCGTAAAAGACGTTTCTGAGCTTTTAGTCCCCAAGTTATGTTATTTGATGTTTAGCCCACTACCCTACCCAAGGAAATCTCTCCCTCTTCTAGCCATCGGCAAAGGACATAGATAAAAGCTTGCTGCTTTCTTCACAGCAATCCCTTTGATCTTGTCTGTAGGATAATTAATACTCTGTTGAAGTGGCACATGATAACACTGGGTAATTGGCACATTACAAGGAACTCTCAGAGTTTCATATTGTATAAGACTCCCACTTGTTAGATGAAGCTTTTACCTTGGAACATAATAAAATAAAATGTTCTCCTTATTTGTTCAAACATTAAAATAAAACCCATTAATATGGCAGAAATTCTGAGATCAGGAATTAAAGGAACATTTAGTATATGGGAATAACTCTATTTGAGATTTACATTATAATGAGGTCGATTGGTCTAAGTGCCGTTTATGTTGGCTAAACCATGGAGAACGGTATGGACTATCAGATGCCGCCATCAGGGTCCCCCTACAAGTTGACGGAAACGGACAAGTTCAACTAAAATGATCATTCATCAGGTGAAATTTAACAATGACTGTTATGGATGAGCGATATAAGACCTTCATCATATAGAGATTGATTGGCCGTGATTATCTGATAATCAGATACAAATCTGTCATCCATTGGCTAATGTCAGTGAACATAAATGGACATTGTGAAAGACAGCAATGTGTATGGGTCCTTTAAGACTTTATGAATTCTCAGTCAATCTAAAGAGTGCCAATCAACAAGTCAGCGCAATGGAGCACTACGGGTAAGTTTTTGTGTTCCAAATCAGGGTTGCTCAAAGAATCACAGGTTATACCAGAGGCGTAACTGGAAGCTCCTGGGCCTCAATGCAAAACCTGGAACGGGGCCCCCAACTATAATGATTTATTCATAGTACTGGGCTTCCTATATGGAGAAGAGAGGCCTTATGGGCCCCCCAAGGCTCCTGGGCCCGGGTGCAACTGCATCCCCTGCATCCTCTATAGTTACGCCCCTGGGTTACACAGCACCTTGTACATCCAACAATAATAAGTCAAAAGCCTATGTCGTGGTGTTTAGGGCCTTTACCATATCACGTGCTCTACCATTTATTTCCCTGCCATTGATTTCTGCTAGTCCCCAGACCGCCATTAGTGATGCTCCTAGAGCTATTACTTCACTATTACTCAGCAGTGTGCGAGGTCCTTCACAGGTTTCATCCTTTTTGCCTTAAAATTGTAGTCAGATGTTTGATGAATGAGAATACCTACGTGTTACAAAGTACAAAAACATACTGGCATATGCCACTCCAGGGCAGCTGTAAGGTAATCTAGCACTACTGTGTGTTGATTAGTAGCAACAATCAATTAAGCTTGAATTGCATTAGTTTGATTAACCAGTCCCCAATACTGCGAACATCTGATCATCTTGATCGTCTGTAGCTTCCACTAGCTTATACCACATTTGTACTGTGAATGGGCAAATAAACCATCCAATTAGCCATGTCCATAGACATCACATGAGGCTCACATGTTGGCCTTGGCCAATTATCCGCAGCTCTCCTAAAGAGTGTGTGTTCAGGGCTTACCATTTATGACAGACCATCATGCGGTAACACAAGTGGCGGGTGTAAGTCTAGCAAGGCTATAAAGACCTGTATGCTTAAGAAGTAACTATTTAATGCTTCATGACAACAGACGATGTATATAGTAGGCGGCATGGCTACTATCGTCTTATGTTGTATCAATATATTTCAGTTTTTCTGTATCATTAAAGGGGTTGTCCCGCGCCGAAACGGGTTTTTTTTTTTTTCAATAGCCCCCCCGTTTGGCGCGAGACAAACCCGATGCAGGGGTTAAAAAAGAAAACGGGATAGTGCTTACCTGAATCCCCGCGCTCCGGTGACTTCTTACTTACCTGGTGAAGATGGCCGCTGGGATCTTCTCCCTCGGTGGACCGCAGGTCTTCTGTGCGGTCCATTGCCGATTCCAGCCTCCTGATTGGCTGGAATCGGCACGTGACGGGGCGGAGCTACAAGGAGCCGCTCTCCGGCACGAGCGGCCCCATTCAGAAAAGAAGAAGACAGGACTGCGCAAGCGCGTCTAATCCGGCGATTAGACGCTGAAAATTAGACGGCA
Source organism: Eleutherodactylus coqui (assembly GCA_035609135.1). Lineage (NCBI taxonomy): Eukaryota > Metazoa > Chordata > Amphibia > Anura > Eleutherodactylidae > Eleutherodactylus > Eleutherodactylus coqui. The sequence continues at coordinate 139,691,379 of CM069415.1, forward strand.
CCATGGAGACGAGGACGCTAGCAACGGAACAGGTAAGTGAATAACTTCTGTATGGCTCATAATTAATGCACAATGTACATTACAAAGTGCATTAATATGGCCATACAGAAGTGTATAACCCCACTTGCTTTCGCGGGACAACCCCTTTAAATGCTGTAACAAATGTTTCATTGGTCCAATCATCTTTCGGCGCATTACTGAGACCGTGTGTGTGCATGGCAGCACATAGCAATAGTAACAAGAGTCTTTTTTTGGTTCAGAAGCGAGGACTCTCTTGCAGCGGCTGACGTGTATCCAAACCTTTTCTTTATGGACAACCCAGTTACCTGAAAGCTAAGCCATGTGATCTCTCTTTTGAGTCTGGATCTGGAATTGAGGAAAATACACATTTATGAGTGACAGTTACCTCCTGATATAAAGCACTCACCTGGGAGGTGAGATCCTCATGCTGAGCTGGAGAAAGTATAAGCCTGTTACATGAGCCCTACCAAACAAAACCTCATGTGGGGGCACCCTAGTCTTATGATTAGGCGTGGTAGTGACAGAGTAGAGGGCTACTAAATGTGTACTTCTATTACTTTCTATGACTTCAGGTACATTATATACACTCTAAATTATTTTACAAGTCACGCCTCTAGCTGATGTGAGAAAGGGTCTATGCAAACCAATACAAACTCCAAAACACCTACCTTAGGTAGTCAATCTGCTGTCACTGAAACGGATAGTCTGGCCACAGTTAGCAGTGAGAAGGTACCTTGACCAATTGGCCTGGGTTGTGATGGGCTCATACCATGCAGCCTTGTAGAAACCAGGTTGCAGCAGTATTGAACCCTAGGGCAAGCTAAGCAGAAGAAATCTCACATATTATCTTCTTGAATTGATGGGTTGGCCAATGGCTCCGGTGTGACATCATGGAGTAGAGTGTGTGGGGAAGGTACAGGAGCTTACCCTTCCTCCAGACCCAATCAGCATTGTGCTCTGCTTCTTTCTTTTCTCCCTTTGAGGCCCGTTCTTGCAATTTTAAGCAACAGCTTCAGGTGCAATGAGGTTAACAGCCATTATCTCATTCAAGGGTAGTCAGGCTGCTGCGTCTACTCTCTGTTTCCCTAGAACCTCAGGAATTGTCTTCTTCATATGAGCCTGACCTTTGATGATAGTTACCTGTGTGGGAAGAGCTAAAGCCTTGTATAACAAAACACTGCCTATGCATTCTGGATTGGCTTACCCCACAAAATTTCTAGTGCGAAATTGTGTGCAATTCCAAATGTGTACCTTGAGTCCATGTAGACATTAATAGTCTTACCTTCAAGCCAACTTACATATGCTTCAGTGAGCACCATCAGTTTGGCCTCCTGAGCAAACTTCCCAGGAAGGGAATGGTTTTTCTACAATTACCATTGTTGGTTACCACTGCATAAACTGTTCTATTTGTCCATCTTCATGATATCTGGAACCACCTCCAAAAAACGCAAAATCTGCATTAGTAATGGAAGCTAAAACAACATGTTACCAGACTATCGTGTCCTTGAGATTCAGTGTCATGGTCTGCCCCTGCCGCCCCTACCTCTCCCTTTCTAAATTCTGCTGAAGTAATAAAGCTGGATTTAGAACTATCTTGATTGTGATGTGAGGGTGTTAGCAAGGAGATATACTCAGTGAGTCTGGCAGCTAACAAGATGTTTAGTTTGTGTTCAATGCAGTATTTCCTTTATAGCATGAGAGACAATGACAGTAAGGGGGCCCACAACACCTCTGGAACCTGCAGAAAAATGTGTTGCATATGGGGGAAGAATTGTTATTAGTATCTGCAACTGTAAGAATTGCACAAATGGTGGTTAACTGCTGGTTTAATACCATTTGGTTTATTTTTAATTTTTGCTTGTATCACTGTAAGCATGTCTGCCCCTAATAAGTTAACTGGGCAGGACTCTGACATCATACATTTACCCGGATTGGAAATGTAATACCCTTTGAGTAACTTTTTGTTATTAGTTTGATTCTGTTTGTAATGTACCTATCATGCTTGTCAAGTACATAATTATTTTATTTTAGCATCGTAATTCAATAGTATTCAAATACGTAGAACCCAATATATTAAATACACCATGTACTTGTGTTGTGTATGCATCACAAATGTACACACACTTCACTCAAATGGGAATACACTTTTCTGCTAGGCTGGTCTGTGTTGAGGAGGAGCAAAATCATTCCATACTCTTCTTCTCTCCTTTTCCGTATATCACCTAGCTCCACCCTTGTAGTCTGGCTTACTGTTTGAGCATGTTTTTTACCACATATAGTATGTGTACTGTACAGTCCAACAGTACACATACTATATAGAACAGAATATAACACATACATGGGCTCTTCACTCTCATTCACACAAAAATTCAAGTATTACATCTAGAGATGAGCGAGCAGACTTGCTAAGGACAATTACTCGATTGAGCATTGTCCTTAGCGAGTATCTCCCCGCTCGGAAGAAAAGGTTCGGCTGCGGGCGCGGGTGACAGGTGAGTTGCGGCAGTGAGCAGGGGAGAGCGGGGGTCAGAGAGGAAGAGAGAGATCTCCCCTCCGTTCCTCCCCGCTAACCCCTGCTGCTCCCCGCCCACCGCCGGCAGCCAAACCTTTTCTTTTGAAGGAGCAGGTACTCGCTAAGGGCAATGCTTGATCGAGTAATTGCCCTTAGCGTGTATGCTTAATCATCTCTAATTACATCCTAATTCTCTTGTGCAGCAAATATCATAAATTCTCACACAGTTCTCAGTAGCTGACAGCGCCTCCCTCCAGAATTCATCTTATCTTTGGTGAATGTACTTTGGTGAATCTTATGGGGATGTACAGTCACTGGTACCAGGGGTTCCCAAGCCTTTATACTGCCAGAGGTAAAGTCTTCCCCTTAATGGCTCCCAGTAGTAGTGCCCCACCTAATGGCCCCAGTAATGATCTCCATAGTGGTCTCAGTATTAGTCAGTATTAATAGTCATCCAGGTAGTAATAATAGTGTCCCCCATATTGGCCCCAATATTAACATTGTGCCTGTAATTGCCACAGTAGTTATAGTGACTCCCATAGTGACCCCAATAGTAATACTGACCTCAATAATGGCCCTAGTAGTAATACTGCCCCCCATAGTGACCACAATAGTAATAGTGTCCCCGTAATGGCCCCAGCAATAATACTGTCCCCATAGTAGCCCCAGTAGTAATAGTGCTGCGGACAGAGTGAGTTCCATGCTTTTCGGGTTGCTGTCCAGCCAGCTCACAGCTAGCAATCATTTTTCACTGGCCATTAATATGGCTAGTAAAAAATAAATATCAGCCAGGTGGCAACCCGCCACCACTAATTTGAGATCTTGCAGACTGCCGCCTCAGGCAGCACCTGCGGGTGAAGAGGATGGCAATCGTCCGGAATGAGGAAAGGTGAGTGTCTGAAAAGTCCGGTCTGGGGTCTGTATTACTTTATGGAGATCTGCCATTTGGTCTATATTAAGTTGGTCTGGTCTGCTATCTGTATTTGTTTAGTGGTCTCTATTTAGGGGACTGAATTATTTAGGGGTTCTGTCCTTGATCTGTATTTAGGGGTCTAGTTTGGGGTCTGTATTATTTTAGGGGGTCTGTTATTTTGTCTGTATTTAGGGCCTGATATGGATCTGTACTTGTTTAGGAGTGCAGGTTGGGGTGTATATTAGGTTCTGCATTTAGGAGGTCTAGTCTGGGGTCCTTATTTAAGGGTCACGTGTGGGGTCTGTATGAATTCAGGGGCCTGTCCTTTAGTCTGCATATAGGAAATTTGGTGTCTATTTGTTTAGGGCTCTGGTTTGAGGGTCTGTATTTCTTTAGAGGGTCTGTCTATGGCTTGTATTTAGAAAGTGTGGTCAGAGGTCTGTATTTTTTTAGGGGGCCTGGTCTGGGATCTTATTTTGGTGTCCATTTTCAGTCTGTATTTAGGGATTTACTTTGGGGTCTGCATTTGCCTAGGAGTCCAGTCTAGGGATGGTCTGTATTTGTTCTGGGGTCTATATTTTGGGGATCTGGTCTTGTGTCTGTATTTATTTAGGGGGTCTCTATTTAGTGGTCTGGTTTGTGGTTTGTAATACTTCAGGGGCTCCAGTCAGTCTGTATTTAGGGATTTAATTTGAGGTCTATTACTTTAAGGGTTTGGAACTTTGGTCTATATTTACGGGTCTGTTCTACAATCTTGATTTCTTTAGGGGTCTGGTCTGCGATCTGTTACTTTTGGGGTTCTGTGCTCTGTATTTGTTTAGGGGGTCTGGTCTGAGGACTGCATTTAGGGTTGCGATGAAGGAGGCTAAAAGCATGACCTGTAATTCCAGTACCTTTGGTTGAGGACGTGCCCTTTATAAATGGGTGGGGCATAGGTAAAGTCACTGACCATAAGGAAGTAGATGTGGTATATTTTTAGTCCCTGTTGCATTGAATAGCCCCTTTTATAGGGTATATATACCTACTGATCTATTTGCATTAATGTGGTGCTTGTGCTTTATGTTCCCATTTCATGTTGATTATCCCGTCTAATAAGGTGATTGGTGCGCTGTCTTGCTGTGCTCCCCACAATCTGCAGAAGACACAGCAGAACAAGGTGCACATTGATATCAATGGGCCTCCATGTCCTCCCCCATCTAGCACCGCGCAGATCCCCAGTACTGGACACTTTATGTACATTGGGGTGTACTGACCTGGACCCCTCCATCCTCTGCCCTAGAAGGCGCTCTTCCTACCCGTCCTCCGGGTGGTTTTTGTGGTCGCTGACTGACGCGCTGCAGAAACTGCCAACAGGAAAACAAAAGAGAAATCTTTGCAGAGAATCCGCTTTGTCATTTTGACATCTCAATAAGAAAAACACGGAGGCTGTAATTTCCTGCACACAGTTACCTTGTAAGATAAATAAATGTGAGCGAGCGTGCGCGGGGCGCCCCCCGGCCGGCGCTACAAGTTAATTGATAACTGGCTCTGTACTCTGCCGGTGCACACAATGTGACATTTCCAGGTACTGGAACAGCTCTCGGTACACGAGCTGCCACCAACATAATGACTTCTTATATCTGATGGCAAATGTCCTAATGCCTCCTCTTAGAACAAAATGCTCCTGACCGCAGGTGACCCTCCAAACAAGGGAGGCTTATCTCCCCGACACAAGAAAAGTTAATTCCAGCTTCTCCGGAGTCGGCCAGACAAACAATTAGGTATCTTGTACCCGAGTCGTGTATTATAAATACTCCAGTCCAAGCCAAAGCTGTATTTGCTGCTTTCCTGTTAGCTCTCAGGTTGCGCAGCATCACATCTTACTGCTGCCCCCTTTGTTCAGGTTTTGTATTGCAGGAGATACAAGTCAGGGTTGGACTGAGTCAGAAAAGGAAGGGCCTTATGAGTCCAGCTACAAGAGGGCCCATTAGGGTCTACATAGAGAAACCCAAGAGCAAATAACTGGGATATATGGCATTTTGGGTTGTTTGGGGTAAAATAGAAATTACACAGCATAAAATACAAAAATAAGTGTACAAGAAAAAAATGAAACTTTTATATCAAAAGACACTCAACATCATTGGGAAGCCCCCGAATGTACTTCAGGTTGCCATCTTTGTCACCAAAACGTACTGGCCAAGGTAAAAAGGGAGTGGTTTGGGGTGTGGTCATGGGCGTGACTTATGACAACATATGTTTTTATTCCAGTGGCCCAGTACTAATAGTGCCCCCTGTCGGTGGCCTCAGAAGTAATAGCAACCCCTTTCATGGCCGCAGGATAAATAGTGGCCTTTTTCGTGGCTGCAGTAATATCCCTTCTCAGTGGCCCCAGAAGTAATAATGACTCCTTTAGTTGCCCCAGTAATAAGAATGCTCCATTTAGTGACCCCAGTAGTAATAGTGCCCCCTTTAATGACCCCAGAAATAACAGTGCCCCCTTCCGTGGCTCCACTAGTAATTGTTCCTCCTTTCGTGGCTCCAGTAATAATAACACCCTCTCATTGTGCCTTTCCCACCCTTGAGTCTCTGGCCAAGCTGCAACCCTGTCATTAAACGCTGTAGCCCACTGTGAAGCTTCGGTCGAGACAAGACCCCACTGCAGCTCACAGAAGAGCCTCACTCCTCTCCCCGGCGTCTGCGTGCGTACAGTGCATGCAGGAACACAGACACCAGGAGGAGAAGTGCGGATCTTCTGTGATCTGCAGCAGCACTTATCTTTACCGTAGCTTCACAGTGAGTTACAGAGCTCGCTGCCCGGCCGGAGGAGCCCATGCCATGTCATTATTTAATACCAGCCATTAATAAGGTACAAAATAAATACCAGCACCATCCTTTAGAGTAAATTATTGGCCAGGCCAGTGGTTTACAGGCCGGGTGACAACCCTAGATGTCCCCCTAGTCTGACACCTAATACAGTACTAGCACCGAACTACATCTCCCACAATGCAGTGCAGCAGAATAACATCTAAACTATTAGACCTCAATCATACAGTGATTTAAGTGTCAGATGCGCACTTCTCGCACTATAATCCACAACGGAGGTCCAAGGCTGAACTTCACTATCTTGCTGTGGATTTATTCTCAACCATTGGGGTAAATCCACATATGGCTGCCCGATACATTCTGCGCAGAAACCACATCAAGAGTTGACAGGTAAAATCTTTTTTCCATAACGAGCTTTTCAAAATCCACATGAGGAAAAATCAGCGGTGTATGAACTGTGGCGCAGATTTCCATAGCGTTCAAATGAATGAGAAAATGGCGCAGATTCCAAAAAGGATATCAGCATGGAATCTGCATGGGAATCAATGCCATTATTACGCCATGTGAATAGGCCCCTGGGGTATCTGCACATGCTGTGGATATGGTGCGAATTGGCATCAAAAATTGGCATCCTCTGCTTCCGATGATCGTAGTTTTTTGCCAACGGTTTATTGCAGCAAAATAGCCGCGATAAAACGCTTGTCCTGAGGGCGTTCAGACGCGGCAGAGAATACTGCCACAGACAAGTCTGCACCAAAATCTGCATATTTTACTGGTTTTGCAGCAAATTGCTGCGGACTTGGTACAGAAAACATCTACAGCAACCCTGCGCAGATCCTCAGCAGATTTTGGTGCAGATCCGTACGCGCTGGAATTCTCCACCACTTGTGAAAGCAAACTATGGAGCACGTCAGTGAGATTGTGGATGAACTCCGGATGTGACTCCAGGATGAGGCTTCTTTCACATATCGGTGGCCGTTTTTACTTCACAGCTGGCCGATATGTGCTACGTTGGGAGCGAAAAATCTGGTGAACGGGCACACAAATCCAATGTTTGTGCGCCCATTCATATGGCCTGGTGAGGCTGGCGCAAATGCGCTGAGCTCACCAGGCCATTGCCCATTTCCCCTCCCTCCCCATCACAGGCTCACCTCTCTTCCTCCCCGCTCGTTCTGTGCAATGGGAGGGGGTAGGGTGGGGGCGGAGGTAAGCACCAGTCCGCCCCGCCTCCTCCCATTGATGGCTATGGACAAAGGGTGAGGAGAGGGCGCGTGCTTAGCTCCGCCCACATCCCTCCCCTTGCCCATAGCCATCAATAGAAGGCGGCAGGGTGGGCCGGTGCTTAGCTCTGGGGTTGATAACAGAGGGAGGGAGCCCATGCAGCGGCTGACATATTCCAGCCCAGAAATTCCAGGACTATCTCTTGGGCCCAACGTAAAAACGCCCGGCGCGATATTGGCCGGGTGTTTTCTACATCTCAGAAATACGCCCATGTGATCTGATGCATTGGAATCCAGTGCATCAGATCACAGCGTATATCGGCCAGTATGCGCGCATGTGAAAGAAGCCTAAGCCCAATTCACAGTGTGGCTCCCCCCAGGCACTGCGGGAAAAGTAGCGCAGCATTCTGTAAAATGTCAGAAACCAGACAGAACCTACCCTGTTTCCCTGAAAATAAGACATAGCATGATTTTACAGAATTTTTGAGGATGCTTGAAATATAAGCCCTACTCCAAAATTAAGCCCTGCTAACAGTTAATTAAAAAAATCAATTTAAACAGTGTCCAGGCAGCTATACATGTAAAAAAGTGAAACCTTTTTGAACAAAAATTAATATAAGACACTGTCTTATTTTCAGGGAAACGTGGTATTTTAGTCCATGGGTTCCTTCAGTGCGGTCGGCGCCGGTCATTTGATCTGCTGTGTCATTATTCTTTCTTCTGTCCCATAACAAAACATATGAATGGAAATATGAGCGGAGGCGAAGACATAACGCCCCGCAGCTGTATCCCCATCACCGACGGCCCGCACCCCCCCAGTAAGCTCCATCACCGGCCGGTGGGATGATCTGAGGTGACATCCCGCATAAGATGATGGCGCCCGGCTGATCCCCGACGTCTGTCACTCATCATCTACATTCATTTCACAGCTTCATCTTGCAGAATAAATGAAGGCTGATTGCAGCAACTTCTAATTAACAGAGAACAATGAGCATTATAAAACCTCGTTAAACAATTAGTGTCAATTAGAATACAATTAAAGGAAGGAAAATATTGATCCTTTTTTATTTGCGGCGTCATTGTGATGGGAACAAAGCGTCTGTGCGGTCTGCGCATCCGATGGAAGCTCGCTGTCACTGTGTGACTATAGTCAGGGGCAAGAACTGCCGTCCGGCACCTGCGCAACGCCTACTGAACGCAACGTAGCGGTGTGGAAGATGACAGACGAGAGGACGCCCAAGGCTCCTCAGGCCACCCTCACTGATACATTCAGGTAAACGCCGCGAAACCACGATTCTGAGCAGCGTTTTTTAGCGCATGGCACAGCATTGGATAGCGGATCATTGTGATGGGATGCGTTAAAAAACGCGAAAAAGCTGAAAAATAGAACAGACAGTGTTGAATATTGCAGCATTTGTTCGAGCGCCGGTCTCCAAAGACTTTTACGTCGGGCCCCAAAAAAAGCCCTGGAACTATCTTTCAGGCCGGAATATGGGAGCGAAGGACAGCAGCCGCAGGAGGGAGGGAGTTTAGCGGCGTGACTGCTGAACTCCCTCCCTCTTCTCTCCTCCAGCTGATTGCAATGGGAGGGGGCAGGATGGGGGCGGAGCTAAGTGCTGCCCCATCTCGCTTTCTCGCATTGCTCGCTGCGGACAAGGGGCAAGGAGGGGACGGAGCAAACAGCCAGAGGGGAGGAGAGATGAGGTGAACCGGTGAGATTATGCCAGTCAGAGGCTGATTGAACACAGCCCAAAAAATTGTGCCAGTTTTGTGCGTTGCGAGATGCACAAATCTTGCAGGAACATGAAACGCATGCCTTTAACGGGGTCATATACATTAGCGATTTTTTTTCTCGTATCGCACAACGGAGCAGGAAAGAATTGCAGCATGTTCTATCTCAGGCCCCTTCCACACGGGTGTGTGCGATAAATAACCACGATCTAATTCTAAAATTGATTCGTCTTTTTTTCCCGGCATCGGACGCAGCTGAACTCCCTCTCTCTCCCTTTTTTCAGCTCCCATAGAAGTCTATGGGAGCCTCCAGCGGTTGCGATTTGATGATTTTACAGCCACATAAAAACACTGGTGTGAATGAGGTCTTAGGGCATCACCTTGGAACGCCGCGCCCATCGCTTTCAATGGGGCCGGGAAAAACATCGCACAGCGTGCGAAATGCACATAAGTGCGAGGATTCCTACTGAAAACAATGGGGATTGCCGATCCTCTGGGTGGATCACTAATCCCCACGTCGCTTCTGCGGGAAAATCGCATGTTCCCGAGTGAGAAAACAGCCCGAGTTTCACGGACCGATATCATACTCACCCGTGTGAAATTAGCCTGAGAGCGGCCTAATACTATTTCTGGATTTACAGCCTCTGAACATAGACTAAAAGCATTGCTATATACTCACAGCAAGCAGAGGTCTTGAAAATGGTGAGGAATTGAACCCCCAAGCATGTTAGAAGGCTGAAGAATTTTTCCTGCTCCAATTAAGCAGGAGACTCCCTCCCATCGTTATGAGCCGTAGAGAAGGGACAACAGACAATGTAGCGGTGATGTAACCATCTAATGCGATGTTCTGCAGCTGCGATTATCCTCAGACTCCATTTCCATAACGGTTTTATGTGAATTTAATTCCGCTCGTTTTCCTGATGTTTTTCACAGGTGATTGTATTTCTCATTTTCGGATCGGTGATTACATTATACCGGCGACTTGGTTTTCACTGAAACGCATCTGACTGTGGTTAGAGGAGTCCTCTGCTGGAGTAATCACCCACCTGCAAACAGGAAGGACGCCGCGTTCTGCATCGGATCAGCACATCGCTGCAGGTAGATCTGCTAGACGGATAGACGGCTGTAAGGATGGGATAGAAATACCAAAGTCTAAAACCCTCAGTGTGTAGAAGGAAAATGGCGCAGCTGTCGCAGGCAGCGGTATAATGACTCAGATTCAGGATATGATGCAGCAGAAGGAGTTACAAAACAATATAATATTTAATTGTGAACACAGAACGTGAAAAGGAATGAGATTATAAGAACAATGAAGCAATTAAACTGCATTGGTAGAATCACCTGTCGTTACAACTAACTTAGGCAATACTTTATGCACAATAAGAACTAGTGCAGGCAAAGCAGTATCAGTAATATACCACAAAGAACAGAACGGCAGATCACGTGACGTCACGCCAGTACGTCCTTAAAGGATTAACATTTCGCTTCTCTCGATACGATAAGCCAGGGATGCAATTTAGATGAACTGTAATAACAATGTCTTCGAGGTTTGAGGCTTGACTTAATATAACTACCATCATTCGCTCCCGAGTGTTTGAGTACTTTTTTTGAAACAGACACCTGAACACTCGGTAATGCCTTTTCCCTGATTTCAGCAGGCCTGCTGGCTAACTATTTTGTCCCTAGTGGTGTGCACACCTATTTTTTGGAGGCCGGCCCCACTTACGGTTGCTTTGTGCTGGAATCGCCCCTTCCATTGACCCGTGCTAACTGAGGTTACAGATCCATTACATCATTTACCTTGTAGCTGGTCATAGTCCAGATGACCCACTGGGTTGGGATAGCAGTCTCTTGTTCCTCTCTTTACAGTCTCCAGACAGTCTTTGGTCCCTTTTCAGACAGAAACTCCAGGATCTCTGCAGCCCTTCTGGATATTATTGTGCCCACCCTGGTAATGTTCCCTGCATGAATTCTTTTCTTATGGAGCCGGTGGCACTGAGATGATTTGAGGACCTTCAGGGGACGGGGGTTTATCTGGCACTTACAGCGCTGCTAATAACTGGCCTTCCACGCACTGAACTTCACTGCCATGTGCCTAAATCTGGTGCACAGCCAACGTTTCCTCACTCCACGGGCAAAGCCCAGGGCTGCTGATGCGGCTATTCGTCGGAGCCACCGGTAGCCACTCTCCGCTCTCCCCTCTTACACATTAATAGCGGGTTTACACTGGGGCTGAAAACTGAATCTCATGGTGCAAAGAAAAACTACATTGAAATGTTTCCCTACTGAAGTCAATGGCAGGATTTTCACAAAACCCAGAAATTCCTGCATTTATCTGTAACTGTCGGCACTCTAACAAGAATGTATCCATTACCATCCCATTATGGATATGTGTGTCCGTGTATACAGGTAAGTGGCCGCATGACTAGATGGTTCAGCAACATACCTGCAAAATGGCCAACTATGGCTGTAACTTCCTTTTTCCAACTATCGCAGGAAGAGACGCTCTGAAGCACAGACTGCTGCTCTGTCAACTAAAATAATGTGCAGAGTAAGGTTTCAGAGGGCCGTCATACAACTCTGCACAGGGGTCATTTAAAGGGACACTCTGTGAATTTTATTTTCATTCCTTATGTAACTAGTCCCCGGTAGATATAATCAGCTAGTTTTACCCGGTTAGTTATTCCCTTCTATCTGACAATTCCTGGAGTCCTTATGTTCAGGTGGGTCATGTGATCTCATGGTGACCACCTGGAAATTACTTGTCTCTCTGTTCTCTCCAGAAGTCACCAGTACTTCCAGTATGATAAAACTGCATGGACTGTACCACACAGGTTCTTTACAGGGGGAGCATAAACTCCTATCATGGTTACTGCTGATGATTAGAGGCTGTGGTCACACAATTATAATGAAGAGGATGATAATCCATCTTACTAACCGTATGCTTTAGGTCTGTAGCTTATGTAGGAGAATATAGAGCGTAATGATAATCACACTATCCTCCCAGCAGGAAGAGATGGTACTGACTCTAGCTGGTCATGTGAGGTTGTGCTGAGGCATTATGGGATTGTTAGTACAGCATAGATGGAGAGAAATCGGTAAGAAATCTAAAAAAACAAGTGAGTGTCTGATGAGTATCAGACAGGAGGCTGCACTTCATGGAAGTGACTGCAATATACATAGGAGACATCCAAAGTGTGATGGACAACCAGCTTAGGGGATCAGCTATGGAAAATGTGTTTTCGCTGGATATTCTCATTAAGACATTTATGTCATATCTACAGGATATGCTATAAAGGTCTGATAGGTGTGGGGTCCCTATCTTGTGTTAGGGCCCTCACTGCCCCCCCGGCCAATGTGAATGTGGTGGTTGGGAGGATGGAAACACCTGAGCACTCCGTGTTACATTAAAGAAAAAGCAAGACGTTACATCGATTTCTTGCATAAATATGCAGGTTTCCTGCATACTTTCTGCGTATTTAAGCAAGTCCATTGATTTTAATGGGCAGTTTCGGTGTGTAATGTGCACCAAAAAAGTCCGTGTATGCACCCCAAAAAGCATCTGTCACCCACGAAAAGTATTAGCCCCCGAAAAAGTATGTGGTGGCCTTCCCTGCCAAAATAGTATGTGGCACCCCCGCTTTAAGGTATATATGACAGCCACCCCACAAAACAGCATGTGGTGGGCACTCCCTTCTACAAAGTATGTCCCAGAGAAAGCATGTGTCACCCCTAAAAAGTACAAGCTCCTCCAAAAGTATGTTTTGGCCTCCTACCCCGGTGCCCCAAAAAGTACACTTTGATGGTGTGAAAGTTCAAATTCTCCATGGACCAAAACAAAGCAAATTACCCCCAAAATCTTATATATAAAGTTTGTATTTAAAGAAACCTTCCAGCGCTGATCTATGATGATTGTAGAACCAACAGGAGAGACGGAAAACAAAAACATATAGCAATAAACAAGAAAAATCTAAAAACAAAAAACTCTAAAGGCTGTGGGACGCATAAGGGGGTCCTCGTCTCCTGCCGGGGGGATCGTCCTGCAGACGCCGCTGCATCTTGTATTTTAGTGATTCATGAGAGAAATGACCGGCAGCAGTCTTGTGTCTTTGTAGCTATTAAGCCCATAAGTCTGTATCACAGCTGAATGCGGCCTCCAACATGATAAATATTATATATCGTACTATAGCATTATATCCTCTGCCACAAAGTATATATTATGTCACAAAATGGCAGATTATTTCATGCAGAAATATTCACTGTCACAAAATACTATTTTGTATCAAATCATTTATTATTTTTATCACAGAATGACATCCTGACACCAGAGCCTCGGTCAACAGCTCAACACTTCAAATGGTTCATCTTGTGTCACCAAGTTGTGGGGGGATTAGATGAACGGTCTTGTCACTGGAGACCCTAGAAGTGGTTCCCCCTTGGCCTATAAGAGGCTCTCGGAGGCTCCTTGTGTGCAGTGACCTCTTCTTCCGCTTGTAGAGCTTGTTGGCCGCTAGACGCCTCTACGACGCAGAGAAGAGATTTCACCCCGTTAACAGAGGGGGGCGCATTATTGGGGTGTGAGATGCTGGAGGGTCGCATCTATAAATTGTCCCCCACCGGACCGTTCTGACCAGACTGTTAGGAGGTGCTGGGACCAGTGGATGTGTGAGGGCACACAAGGTGACCAGGCTCAGGACACCCCCTACAGACCACCAGTGGAGAGGAGCGTCTGACCAGACTGTTAGGAGGTGTTGGGACCAGTGGATGTGTGAGGGCACACAAGGTGACTGGGCTCAAGACGCCCCCTACAGACCACCAGTGGAGAGGAGCGTCTGACCGGACTGTTAGGAGGTGTTGGGACCAGTGGATGTGTGAGGGCACACAAGGTGACTGGGCTCAAGACGCCCCCTACAGACCACCAGTGGAGAGGAGCATCTGACCAGACTGTTAGGAGGTGTTGGGACCACTGGATGTGTGAGGGCTCACAAGGTGACCGGGCTCAGGACGCCCCCTACAGACCACCAGTAGAGAGTAGCATCTGACCAGACTGTTAGGGGGTGTTTGGACCAGTGGATGGGGGCACACAAGGTGACCAGGCTCAGGACGCCCCCTACAGACCACCAGTAGAGAGGAGCGTCTGACCAGACTGTTAGGAGGTGTTGGGACCAGTGGATGTGTGAGGACACACAAGGTGATCGGGCTCAGGACGCCCCCTACAGACCACCAGTAGAGAGGAGCATCTGACCAGACTGTTAGGGGGTGTTTGGACCAGTGGATGGGGGCACACAAGGTGATCGGGCTCAGGACCCCCTACAGACCACCAGTAGAGAGGAGCATCTGATCATCTGACAGGCACGAGCAGCTCCAACTGTTTTGTTGCCCAACACAGAGAGACAGGGGGCGCCATCATTACACCCCGGCATCTGTCGCCACGATTTCCAGGTACTCGGCTGAGGAACCTTTGGTATAACGGCCCCCATTACATGTACGGCCTCTGGCCTCCACCGTCGTCTCCGTATGGAGTGATGTCGTGAAAGATGAAACTGGATGCTACAGAGGGGAACTGGGTTGTCTTCAGCGAGGAATCCAGGTTTAGTTTTGGTACTAACGGCTGTGTTCGTGTCTGGAGACCTCGGGGTGAACGCCTGAATCCTACCTTTGCTGTGGAGCGGCACACTGCCCCCTGCTGGTGTGATGGTCTGGGAGACATCGCATACAACAGTCGGTCCCCTCTAGTGGTGGTACCAGGGACAATGACAGCTCAGCGATATGTTCAGGACATCCTGCAGCCACATGTGTTCTTCTCATGGCGGCTTCCAGTAGGATAATGCTCGGCCGCACACACAAGGGGGTCCCAGGAGCCCCCACAGCATTGTCACACTTCGGTGGCTGCCCGGTCACCAGATTTATATTTATCACCAATAGAACATGTATGGGACCATCTGGGGTGTCAACTTCCACAGCCTACAGGTTTACACGATCTAGAGGCTCAGTTACAGTAAACATGGAGAGATATACTGCAGGATACCAGACAGAACCTGAATGCTTTCTACTGTAAAGCTATTTAAAAAAGTCGGTCGAAATGGAAAAAAAAATGCAACTGTGCAATTTTCGGCAGGCGCTTGCTTTTACAACTTTCAAGATGTAGCACTAATGACATGTTCTCTTTATTCTACGGATTAGTAGGATTACAGCTATACCAAATTTATATGGCTTTTTTATGTAATACAACTTTAAAAAAAAACAAAAAACTTTTTTTACATTTTTTTTTTGCTTTCTGTCGCCTCCTTTTGACCCCCAGAACTTCTGTCAATCGGATTTTGTGAGGGATGACTTTTCGCACCGTAACCTGCAGCTTTTATTAATACAAACGACTTTTGAATCACTTTTCATTCAATTTTTTTTTTTAAATACGGGGAGATCAAAAAAGCGCACTTCTGGCATTGTATATATATTTTTCTGTCGTTGTTCATCCTGCAGGGTTTATAATCGGATCTTTTAATAATCTAGATGTTGCGGATGCAGGGATACCAAATCTTTATTTATTTATATTTTTTAGGAGATTATTAACTCCAGGAGGGTCGGCGATCCCGGATTATTCTGATTGCCAGATTGGAGTCAGGAAGGAATTTTTTCTCTTAAATGGGGAAAATTGGCTTCCACCTCATTGTGTTTTTTATTTCCTTCCTCTGGATCAACATTGGCTGTGAAATAGGATGGCCATATGTTAGGCTGATACAAGACAATAACATTTTATGTTACTATTTTATGACTAGGAAAATGTTGTTTTTTTTTAAACTTTTGCTGACTTTTTTTTCTAATAATTAATAAAACTGTTTTTTTACATTTTTTTTAGCCCCCATTGGGGACTTGAACTTGCAGTCGTTTGATCACTCACACACTATAAGGCAATACAATAGTATTGCTTTATACCGCATTTTGATAGGTAGTCTATTAAGGCATGCCACAGGCACATTGTCATAGACAATCACTCACAGCAGCCCTAGGAGCCCAGGCTGCCATAACAACTAAACGGCCTCCCCTGATCACATTGTGGCTGGCACACGCTGTGTATGTAGCCAGCTCCACTCCCAAGCCCCCCCCCCCATATACAGAAAGCTGATGTGCACTATATATATATATATATATATATATATATACATATATATATATATATATATATATATATATATATATATATATATATATATACATACATACGGCATACATGGGGAAGGGGTTAATTACACTTCAAAATATAGCAGTAGAGGCGCTACATAATATAAGTACCCTCTATATCAGCCCCATACAAGAAGGGATATACGACCTACTGAAGCAGAAATACAGAGCACATCGTAGGTGTTTCCATATATGGATGAACACGGAGGCACAAATACTGCAAAAATCACCCCAGAATACATCCAGCAATACAAAATACCCCTCTGTTATAGCCGGTCGTATGGATTAGCAGAGAAAACAAGACTTTGCGTGGAATTTGTATTTTCTTATCTAATCCGTGTTTTGAGGTATAGTGAAGCGTAAAAAGTTGACCTAGTGAGAGGAATGTAACTGCGATCTGCTGTCAGCGCCGTTCTGTACGTTTTTGGTCTTGTCTTCTTTTGCTAGGATATAATGGTTTTGTGGGCTGTATAGAATTTTTGTTTTTTAAAGACAGAACCCCTTTAATGATCGTCACCTGTGGAATTTGGCTGGAAATGTCCGTGTGAATAGAGAAGTACATCCTCATACAGTACAGGAGACCCCACGCATATATCCCGCAGGTCGGCGCAGCGTTCTGTAGCTTCCATGGCATATGGGAGCAGAAGACCCACCAGAGCACCTCTGTTATCAGCACAACACCGATATAGCGCCTCACATGGGCTCATAAGGAAGCTAACTGAACCCTAGAGGACTGGCAACATGCGATGTGGTCCGATGAGCCACTGTACTAATTGTTTGGGTCTGATGGTAGGGTTCGTGTGTGGCGCAGACACCATGAATCCATGGACCCTGGTTGTCAACAAGGCACTGTGCAGGCTGGGGGTGGTTCCATACTGGTGGGCGATGTGTGCTTTTATGGCATGGCTTGGGTCCACTGGTCTGCCTAAACACATCATTGACCGATGCCCGCTATGTTTCACTATTTGGTGACTATTTTCAGCCCTTCATGGACTTCATATCCTCACTCCCTTCCACAACTATGCGATATTTCAGCAGGATAATGCACCGTGCCATTTGATCCAAGTTGTCCAGAATTGGTCGATGGAGCAATCTGGAGAGTTCCTATGAATGGTGCAGCCGACACGGTGACATGACATGAGCCCAACCGAGTATATATGAGATGTGGTGGAGAGGTCCATTCACACGAGATCCTGCACCTACAAATACTACGAAGCTGTGGGGGCATCCAGACGGCTCCACATCCCTCCAGACGTCTTCCGTCCACTTATGGAATGGATGCCACACCGAGTTGCATTTTGCCGAGCTAGAGGGGGTCCTACATGATATTACTGCCTGTCCCATGACTTTTGGTACGTCACTGCATGTGGAAATGCCAGACATTTATCAACGGTCTCTCTATACTTCCTACTCCGTATTTCAGCTTTAATATGTTATTATCATAGAATCAGCAACTTTGCTACAATTTAACATTTCATTTGGTACATTTGATTTCATAAAACTCTATTCTGAGTCACAGAATACCATTTAGTGTCACAGAATGACATCCTAATACTATAGTATTACCCACTTTGCTACAATATTACATATTATATTGTTGCTTTTACATCACCAGATTTTATTTTCAGATACCAAGTTGGGTTTGGAGATGCAGAATTATATTATGTGTCCCCAAATAGTATATTGCGGCATTTAATTAGATTTTCTGTCACATGATGAAATTCTGTATCCCAGCATGGTCTTCTGTATCCCAGCATGGTCTTCTGTATCCCAGCATGGTCTTCTGTATCCCAGCATGGTCTTCTGTATCCCAGCATGGACTTCTGTATCCCAGCATGGACTTCTGTATCCCAGCATGGACTTCTGTATCCCAGCATGGACTTCTGTATCCCAGCATGGACTTCTGTATCCCAGCATGGACTTCTGTATCCCAGCATGGACTTCTGTATCCCAGCATGGACTTCTGTATCCCAGCATGGACTTCTGTATCTCAGCATGGTCTTCTGTATCTCAGCATGGTCTTCTGTATCTCAGCATGGTCTTCTGTATCTCAGCATGGTCTTCTGTATCCCAGCATGGTCTTCTGTATCCCAGCATGGTCTTCTGTATCCCAGCATGGTCTTCTGTATCCCAGCATGGTCTTCTGTATCCCAGCATGGTCTTCTGTATCCCAGCATGGTCTTCTGTATCTCAGCATGGTCTTCTGTATCCCAGCATGGTCTTCTGTATCCCAGCATGGTCTTCTGTATCCCAGCATGGTCTTCTGTATCCCAGCATGGTCTTCTGTATCTCAGCATGGTCTTCTGTATCTCAGCATGGTCTTCTGTATCCCAGCATGGTCTTCTGTATCTCAGCATGGTCTTCTGTATCTCAGCATGGTCTTCTGTATCCCAGCATGGTCTTCTGTATCCCAGCATGGACTTCTGTATCCCAGCATGGACTTCTGTATCTCAGCATGGTCTTCTGTATCCCAGCATGGTCTTCTGTATCCCAGCATGGTCTTCTGTATCTCAGCATGGTCTTCTGTATCCCAGCATGGTCTTCTGTATCCCAGCATGGTCTTCTGTATCCCAGCATGGTCTTCTGTATCCCAGCATGGTCTTCTGTATCCCAGCATGGTCTTCTGTATCCCAGCATGGTCTTCTGTATCCCAGCATGGTCTTCTGTATCCCAGCATGGTCTTCTGTATCTCAGCATGGTCTTCTGTATCTCAGCATGGTATTCTGTATCCCAGCATGGTCTTCTGTATCCCAGCATGGTCTTCTGTATCTCAGCATGGTCTTCTGTATCCCAGCATGGTCTTCTGTATCCCAGCATGGTCTTCTGTATCCCAGCATGGTCTTCTGTATCCCAGCATGGTCTTCTGTATCTCAGCATGGTCTTCTTTATCCCAGCATGGTATTCTGTATCCCAGCGTGGTATTCTGTATCCCAGCGTGGTCTTCTGTATCTCAGCGTGGTCTTCTTTATCCCAGCGTGGTCTTCTTTATCCCAGCGTGGTCTTCTTTATCCCAGCGTGGTCTTCTTTATCCCAGCGTGGTCTTCTTTATCTCAGCGTGGTCTTCTGTATCCCAGCATGGTCTTCTGTATCCCAGCGTGGTCTTCTTTATCCCAGCGTGGTCTTCTTTATCCCAGCGTGGTCTTCTTTATCCCAGCGTGGTCTTCTTTATCTCAGCATGGTCTTCTGTATCCCAGCATGGTCTTCTGTATCCCAGCATGGTCTTCTGTATCCCAGCATGGTCTTCTGTATCTCAGCATGGTCTTCTGTATCCCAGCTCAGCCACATAGTTGCAGTAACAGGGCTGCGACCTCACTGTGTGGCGTTATCGCAGCAGTGAAGGGTGGCTCAGGGGACCGTCACCCCTTCAGTCCTAACCAAACCCTCCCTAGTAATACAGAAGCACTAATGTCGGAGGAAGAGACAAGTCTGTGGAGCGTTAGCCGAGGCTGGTATTTTGGAAGAGAGATATTAAGGGAATTATTGGGACAGCGGTATCACTCAGGCAGCCGCAGAAAAGGTTTTTGTAAAAGTCAAGAGAAGATTTGTTCCAGCCGTGGAGAAATAAGATAATGCTCTGGAGGATGAAGCTAAATTCATTACCGCATACAAGTGGCAGATAGATTCAACAGAAAGCCACCGTCTGCTCAGTGTCAGATTTCACTTAAGTTTTCAATATTTTTATATGTGCGGGCGGAAAGCCATAAGACTAACCATGCATGGAAGTCAATGGAGGAAAAACTGCAACAAAGTCACGAAAACACATCAGAGTATGGGGCTTGCTGCAGGAAAAAAAGAATACATAGTACAACCACTATGCCCATATACAGAGCAGAAACTACCCCAATATACAGTACAGCCCCTGCCCCATATATATTACACTACCTACCCCAATATACAGTACAGCCCCTGCCCCATATATATTACACTACCTACCCCATATACAGTACAGCCACTGCCCTCCAATATATAGTACACTACCTACCCCATATACAATACAGCCACTGCCCCATATACAGTACTGCCACAGTTCCCATATACAATATACTATCTACCCCATATACAGTACAGCCAATGCCCCAATATATAGTACACTACCTACCACATATACAGTTCATACCCTATATATAGTACAGCCACTGCCCCATATACAGTACAGCCACTGCCCCAATATATAGTACAACCACTATGCCCATATACAGAGCAGAAACTACCCCAATATGCAGTACAGCCCCTGCCTCAATAAGTGTCATTGCCTCCATATATAGTGCACTACCTTCCCCATATACAGTACAGCCACTGCCCCCATATATAGTACACTACCTACCCCATATACAGTACAGCCACTGCCCCATATATAGTACACTACCTACCCCATATACAGTACAGCCACTGCCCCATATATTGTGCTGCTACTGTCCCCATACACAATATACTATCTACTCCATATATAGTACAGTCACTGCCCCATATATAGTACACTACCTACCACATATACAGTACATACCCCATATATAGTACAGCCACTGCCCCATATACAGTACTGCCACTGTTCCCATATATAATATACTAACTACCCCATATACAGTACACTGCCCACATATATAGTACACTACCTACCCCATATACAGTTCAGCCATTGTCCCATATTTATTACTGCCACTGTTCCCATATACAATATACTATCTACCCCATATATAGTACAACCACTGCCCTATATATAGTACACTACCTACCCCATATACAGTACAGCCACTGTTCCCATAAACAATACACTTTCTACCCCAAATACAGTACAGCCACTGCCCCATATATAGTACATTACCTACCCTTATATACAGTACAACCACTACCTCATATACAGTACAGCCACTGCCCCATATATAGTACATTACCTACCCTTATATACAGTACAACCACTACCTCATATACAGTACAGCCACTGCCCTATATAGAGTACAACCGCTATCCCCATATACAGTGCAGACATTACCTCCATATACAACCAATGATGCTATTAGAGGCAGCCATTGTCCCATATACAGTACAGCTACTACCCTCATGTACAGTAATGCTACCACCCTCATATACAGTACACTGCCTACCTAATATACAGCATAATGTACCTAATATCCACTACAAGCACTGCCCCATATACAGTACACTACCCAATATACAGTAAAGCCATCGCCCACATATACAGTAGTCACTACCCCCATGTACAGTACAAACACTGCCCCCCTATACAGTACAGCCACCCCCTCTTTATACAGTATAGCCACTGCACCAATAGGTCTCAGGTATTGCACCCATATATAGTACAAATACTGCCTCCATACAGAGTACAGACACACACCATTGTATACATGCTCAGGCCATTGTCCCCGTATACAGAACTGACACATGCCGAGATAGGTGCCAGCCACTTTCCTTCTATGTAGAGTGCAGCCATACAAAACAACCTCCACCTGCCTCCACAAGCAAAATTACTGCCACTTGCACTCCCATATATCAGGCATATGCCTTCCCCAATTTTTAGAAACCACAGCTGCACTGCTTCCATATATAATATTCACCTCCTCAGGGCTCCAGTCTCCTTCTGTGCATCGCTTTGTGAGGAGGGGTTGGTGCTACTGGTGGTACCTATTATGTCTTGTCTGAAGCAAAGAAGACGACAGTCGTGCTGAATCAGGATACTATAGAGGCATGGTAGAGCCAGCAGAGGGAGCAGCATGGGTGGGATAGGGATAGGAAGAGCCAGCAAGGAGGGGGCCAATGAGAAGGGGCAGACGTTACTCAGGGGAGGGACTAAGCGGTTAGTTTGGTCCAGGACCTCCCCCGAGCACTCCTACATGGAGTCTGAAACAAAGACGCTGCCTGCTTGTCTGACTTGTATCTCTACCTGGAGCTTTGTACTTCAGCAACAATTATTCTTTTCCCGATCAATTACCGGTAAAACCTGAAAAGACCAACACGGTAATCTCTTCATGATCCGGCATAACTTAAGAGCATCCGTCCCTTCTCTCCGCACGCTAGCACCTGAGCTGCAGATGCTGGGAGTGTGCCTGCACATCCTATTACCTCCTCTGCCATCTCCTACTTGTTCCATTAGGTGACACTGACCCCCCGGCGCCGTCCCGTGCCGTGTTCTCCATAATACACATTACAAGCTGTAGGCGGAATTTTTTTACAGATGGAGATAATAGGACGGAATATAATTCAGCTTCTGCAAGCGCCAAAGACCATTCCAGTCCACGACCTCAATTCTGCTGCTCCATAAATATAATGAATTCATCAGATCAACTGCAAAAGAATAAAACAGGCAAAACAAATAAACCGGAATGCATATGTTTATAGATGGAAGAACATGGATCCAGGGGAGCGGCCTGACCTCATTCCTGCATCTGACAAGCAGCTTACAACATGGCCCGGCCTGCTGCCACGTAAATAATCCTCCGCCCGCTCTGTGCTGCAAGGTTTTCATGTACATAGATCTGCAAGTGAAATGTGCGCTCAAAACAGACATCGGAATATATGTAAAATATTGTATATAAGGATATAATATAATCCTTATCAGAAGGAGCTTCGTGTCAAGAATCCCTGAAAATCAACTAACAAAAATATTTTAGGTTGCCCATTTATTAAGTACTTTAAACTACTTATCCTGTACTGCTCCTGAGTTACATCCTGTATTATACTCCAGAGCTGCACTCACTATTCTGCTGGTGGAGTCACTGTGTACATACATTACTTATCCTGTACTGCTCCTGTGTTACATCCTGTATTATACTCCAGAGCTGCACTCACTATTCTGCTGGTGGAGTCACTGTGTACATACATTACTTATCCTGTACTGCTCCTGTGTTACATCCTGTATTATACTCCAGAGCTGCACTCACTATTCTGCTGGTGGAGTCACTGTGTACATACATTACTTATCCTGTACTGATCCTGAGTTACATCCTGTATTATACTGCAGAGCTGCACTCACTATTCTGCTGGTGGAGTCACTGTGTACATACATTACTTGCCCTGTACTGATCCTGAGTTACATTCTGTATTATACTCCAGAGCTGCACTCACTATTCTGCTGGTGGAGTCACTGTGTACATACATTACTTATCCTGTACTGATCCTGAGTTACATCCTGTATTATACTCCAGAGCTGCACTCACTATTCTGCTGCTGGATTCGCTGTCATTACTTATAGTGAATTGATCCTGTGTGAGTGCAGCTCACTTTTGCTGGATCCAGAGTTGACAACTTCTATAGGGTGACAAAAAGGGCTACCACAGCATATTAATATGTCATGCAATACCCTCTTGTGTTCGCCTTGTCGGTCAGGGTTTCATATTACAAAACAATCATCCAAAACATACTTCTAGTTATGTCAGAACTACCGAAGAAGACAAGAAGAAGTGGATAGACTGCAAAGAAAGAAATGGCCCGGACAGTTTGCAGACTTGTTTGGGATGAACTAGACAGAAGGGTGAAAGCAGAGCGACCTACAAGTGCAGCACATTTGTGGGAACTTCTGCAACAAAGTTGGGACGAAATGTTTGAATATCTGAATGCAGTTGTAGAAAGACTACCTCAGTCCTGTAAAGCTGTTCTATCAGCCGGAGGGGGCGACTGGAAGAGTGAAAAATCTAGATTTAATTTGGTGAAACAAAGTTAACCCCTTAAGGACCAAGCTGTTTTGTACCTTAAGGACCAGACACTTTTTAGGGATTTTACCCATGTGGCGGTTTTACTGCTCTATTTTTTTTTCCTTTAGCTACCAAAATTATTTTTGCTGTGTTTTTTTTCCACGACATATTGGACTATTTTTTTATATCTTTTTCACTGACTTTTTTCCCCGTTTTTTAGTTTTATTGGGGGTAAGAAGCCAAAAAAAAAATCATTTTTTTAACATTTATAATTTTTTTAAAATTATTTTTATATTTACACTAAAATAAAGTATGGGAACGGGTTCCTCAATTTGTTTCGGACGTTTTGATATATAGTATGTACGGTTTTGGTTTACAGGGCGCATACGGCGACGGTTTTTGTTGGCGTCTGCTTTGTGTTATTCGCTTTCTTATGTATGTATTGTTGTTTTATTCTGATGTTTTGTTTTACTGATGTATGTAATTGTGTTTTTTACTATCTATGTCCCCCATGATGTCATAATAGACCTCTGGGGGACATTCACATTTTTTTTGCTTTATTTGACACTTTCCCACTGTAGCTGGGGCGTCCATAGGAGCCCTAGTTACAGGGGAAAGCAACCCCTGTGGTGACATTAGTCACTTGCAGAGCTGCCAGGGTCTAGTCTGACCCTCCAGCTCTGCAGTAGCAGGGAATCCCGGGAGGTCACATGACCCCCCCGAGGCTCCCGTAGTGAAAGTACATGTTACTTTCAGTTTCCCCATACAGTGCATTGAGCACTGTATATTGGGGAAGCAGAAGGCAGGAAGGGTTAAAAACCCCTCCTGCCTTCTGCTCCGGGTTATCAGCTGTCACTAACAGCTGATAACCCGTTCCTGCTCTGACTGATTGCAGAGCAGGAGACTTACAGCACCGCCTTAATTTTACTATCGGCGGTGCTCTAAGCCCAGGACCAGCCGCCGTATATATACCGTGGCTGGTCCTAAACGGGTTAATCCATTACTTTATTCATCCTTACGAGTTTATTTGTTCTGTTTTCAATCCCAAAGCACATCTGAGACATTAAACTGTAAATATCAATAACAATGGAGGCGTTCTAACCAGTAATATATGTGTGTGAAGAAACGTTGGCACCTCAGGAATGAAGGGTGATGCAGGGTGGTGGTAATATGGCATTAGAGCATTATACTGGCACCATCACACGGCATAACCGACCAATCAGAATTCATTTGCTTGTTACATTATCGCTAACTCGGTCCGAGCCGCAGGAATTCATCCGCTAGCTTCGATGGCCGTTGGCCATAATCAACTTCGCCACATGGAGTTTAGACGTTTTCTTCCCGTAGGGGTTGGAGCTCTCTCATTCCGAGACAGGCAGACATAGTAGATGTCTAATATCCCAACACTGCGTTATCACAGGTCTATACCCAGCTAAATCTCGTTTTCTCTCAGTACTGCAGGTCAGATTACTGCGCCCTCACATCATCAGCATTATACTACCATCCATTAGACAAACACTTTTAGCAGTAAGCCTGTTTCTCCCTATCGCAGGCCTGCGTATAACTCAGAGTCTTAAGGTGCGCACGTGGAGTCTGAGCCCCACTTACATCCTGGCACTGCAGCAATCTCCATAGTCCTCTGGTGGCCCGACCCACCACCTTTGCAACATGCTTGCTTGCATGCGTCACCCAACCCTGGCTTGTCCTTCAGCCCTCAGTCGTCAGGACCCTTTCGTCACTCCTAATGCAGTCACTTTTATCAGACGCCTGCAAAGCAGTCCTGTCTGCCTCCCCAGCAGGGGGGTCCCATCACACATGCAGCGGCTCATGTCGCTCTTAGTCCCAGGTCACACAGGGCTCCTGCCTAGCTGTTCCCATGTATGAGAAGATGGCTTCTCTTGACGCTTTTTACCCACGGCAGCCGCCATGTCAGTCCGCTGGCTGCTCGCTACTCTGCCGCGTCTCTGCGCTCCCACGCTCTGCTCTGATGGCGCAGCTACCAAAAACTTTTATCATCAATACGGCTTCCGCTACTCTCCTAAGAGGGGGGCGGGGCTTGGCTTGACTGCATGAATGTCCGGTCCTCTATTCGCTTGCGAGAATAGACATTCACCTGGGCGTATGAATGAATGTTCATTCATGCCTTAGCATGGACCCCCTGACAGGTACTCAATGTAATTTTGGATGCTGCATTCGCTCACACGCTCCGGGAAGGGGAGGATCCGTGGTTTCATCTTCTGCTTTTATATCTAAGCTAAGGCTCCAGTTTCTCGCACCCCGTCATGTTGCTGCTCCGCTGCCTTCTCTGTGTATAGATAGAACTAGCGCTATATTCTGTATTCGGTTTGACAATAGTATAAAGACGTCACATACGTTATAGTAGCACGCCTGCGCCATTTTCAGCCACATCCATGAGGGGAAACTGATAAAGGTAAAATTTTAAAAATTACCTTGAAATGTCCTCCCATGAACATGGCGTCTCCAGGCATGTCCATCAGAGACCCCATCTTACATCCCCGTCCCCCCGTTGTGGCGCCCCCGCTGGGACGGGCCGCGCTCTCCTCTGAGGATGTTTTGTTATAAAATTCCCTGAAAACAAACACAAGTTGGCAGCACATTCTGCAGGGAATCCGGGTCCAGGAATAGCGCGGCGCTCGATTTATTGTGACCCAGTTTTTGCCACGAACACCTTCGGATCTTAACCCTTCACACCCTGTATTGTCCATAAAGTAGTCTTCATCTCTCCAGCTCTGCTTCAAATATTCAGTCATTTTCCGGATTATATTGGACTCTGTTCTGTCTTAAAGGGGCGGCGTCCAGTCTTCTGTGCATAGAGCCTAATCCTTGTACAACGAAGAGTTCTGCGATTTTCTAATAGACTTTATTTCAGTTACTCTCCATTTTTAATATATCTGCTTGCTGCGAGCTACTGAAAAAATTCTTGTTACATTCACAGCCCATATAGACCTCAGGGCTCACACCCACTGGTGGTTTTTTTTTTCTTGCGCTGCGAGAGCAAGTGAAAACACTCGCCTCGCAGGGCAAGAAAAAAGCTGTGATATCGCCAGTGCTTGCAATGGGATAGCATTCTGGACTTCTGCCACAGTTGTGACAGCTGTGACAGCTGTGGCAGAGGATTCTTTCATCCCCGCAGTCCCCGGGGACTGCTGCCAGCCCCATTGAAAGCAGTGATTTTGTGGCAACCCCCGCAGCATGATTTTCGGGGAAAGGCTTGAAATATAAGCCCTTCCCTGAAAATCAACCCTAGCTGGTTAAAAAAAAAAAAAACTTTACTCACCTCTCCGCCGCTCAGCATATTATTATATTCCACAACACTTCTGTTCAATGCGCAACCTGATTGGTTGTTTGGGTTGGCTGATTCACAGTGATTGGTTGTTTGGGATGGGTCGAGCAGAAGTGTTGTGGAATATAAAAATTTGCGCTCAGACGCGTCCTCCGGCTGGCTCCCCTGCACTGCTGTCCAGCACTTTCAGCAGGTGAGGATTTAAAAATCCCCGCCTCCTGAAAGGGCTGTACTGATTGGCTGAGCGCTTAGCCAATTACAGCCAGCACTTAGCTATTCCTCAATGGGATAGCATGCTGGACTTCTGCCACAGCCGTGACAGCTGTGGCAGAAGTCTGCGATATTTTGCCTATGTTTTTAGTGGGAATTCTCTTTCCCATTGTATTTCCCCGTCTGCGTTTCAGGTTTCTGTATTTAACGGACCCATCTCATAAACGGAGTCAAAAATGGATGCCAAACTGGAATACGTAAAAACTAACGGCGGCTTCAGACGGGTGTATTGCAAAATGTGCACGCTGCTGCGCTACCTTGTGTGCGTGCCTGCTCACAATACTGTGCGTATTTATGCAGCCACCGCTAGTTCCCACGAGTCGGGGAATCACCCCCGCCCTGATTTAAATGGCTATTAAGCCAAAGGAGGTGCCGGCCTGCGCGGGTTTGTGCAGCATTTTGCGCAGACCCACACATGGGGCTCTTTGGTGTGTAAATGCACAAAAACAGAGCCGGTCCTATTTTTTTGCACGTGCGAGAACCAAACACGCAAAAAAAGAGATGAGAAAGATCCTATTTAAATGAATGGGTTCTCTTCTCCGCGTGTTGCACGATACGGTCATGTGAAGAAGCCCTAAGGGCCTAAACAGGCGAACGTGTATGGGCACAAAATGTGACAAAGCGAACCCATTGATCTTAATAGGTTTGTTCTCATGACCGTGTTTTTCACCGCGTGCAATTCCTGCGCACGAGAAAAGATAGGACCTGCTGCGTTCCGTAAAAAACTGCCATAGAAGTCTATGGCAGGTTAAAAAAGCCAAGGGGGAAGGGTGTGACCCTACGGACAACCATCGGTACAGCGCAAATATGTTCCGCTGCTGCGAGTGTATTTGCGCATGCGTTCGTCTCTCGAAGCCCTGAGGGTGTATTTTCCATCCATATTTGGTTCATATTCTCTTACTGTCTGCATACGGACAGCCCCCTCAGCCTCATCATTACTGAGGGGGGCACGAGGCGGCACTATTACTGAAGGAGGACATGTGAGGGCATTATTATTGAGGAGGGTGGGGGTATTATTACTCTGAGGGGCATGATGGGGCATTATTACCGGGGGTAGGCGTATGGGGCATTAATACTAAGCGGAGTGGGGGTATTATCACTCTGAGGGGCATAAGGGGACATTATTGCTAAAGGAGGACATGTGAGGGCATTACTTCTGAGGAGGGACACGTGGGGACGTTATTACTGGGGCGAAATGCAGTGGCATTATTCTTGTGGGGGCGATGCGGGGGGCATTATTTACAAATGGGCACGCAGAGCTATTATTACTGTGGGGGGCACTCAGGGGCATTATTACTAATAGTGGCGCAAGTGATCATTGTTACTGAGTGGGGGGCATGCAGAGATATTAATACTGAGAGAGGTGGGGGATATTATTACTGAGGGGGACATGTGAGGGCATTAATATTGAGGAGGGACATGTGGGGGAGTTATTGCTGAGGGGGGTTTATGGAGGGGCACTATCAATTTGTGTGGGGTCACTGATACTGCGAGAGGACACAAAGTTCATGGCTTAGCATAAAAGGAGTGTGACAGTATGTAAATAAGTTTGGCGCGGCGCTACCTGCTTGGCAAGGATTATCCCTCTTTTCGTTGTTCAGAGGTAGGGAGTCCGTATACATTGTGCATTGGGGTACGGAATCTTCCAGTTACTCCTCCGCTTAGTTTGGCGCAGGTCTCCCCCTCCCCGCGTTGTTTCTCTCATCTTCTTACTTCAGTAAGCTTCTATAAAGGCTGATTCGCCTGCGAGTCGCCTCGGCGCTCGCCCCCTGAGCATTGTAAATGGCAGCCGTTATAAATGTCACGGTGACTTCAGCCGCGTTCCATTGTCTCTGTCCCTCCAATTAATATCAGCGTACAATAAATTCCCCAGCTCCGATACATTAACCCCCCAAACACCAGGAGCGCGCCAGGATCAAGCAGTGGTCAATATCCCCCCTGCCCATTGTGTACCCGATCTACAGTACCAGTCGGGCAAGCATCAAGGGCACGTAGTGATTTACTGTGAAGGTGGAGGGTTTGTGCGGTGAGCGCCGCCGCCGCCTTTTGCTGCTCCAGACTCTATTTGCATTAAGCATGCTTTTGAAAAACAAGGCAAAGTTTCCTCGCTGAGGATCGGCAGCCGGTGGGGGAACAGTCGCCAAAGTCTCCATAAATAACTTAAAGGCGGAGGTGCGATCACACGGGGCCGAGGCGCCACACATCTAAGTAACTGCAAGAGCAAATGTGCGCTCCCAAGGCGGAGAAGTTTTAAAGTGCCATTACTCTGTCGAGGAGCCGAAGATGACGGAGACCTCGACCTTCACAAACCGCAAGGCTTTGGAAGAGGATGGGGAAATCAGAATATCCACCTAGCCAAAGTAAAATGTGATGGCGAGTCTAAAGAGCTGCGAGTAGAAGGGTAAAGTGCAGGTATAGCTGCGGTAACGGACAGGTGGGACCACAGGTGTGACACAGCCATAGGGGGTGCAGACGTAGCAACCACACCTGGGGCCCAGGGCTTCTGGGAGCCCAAAGACCCCTCGGCTAGATAAGAAGACCAGAAGTATACATCGAACTGCCACTTTGTTAAAGCCTCCATCTGGCAGCGGCTTCCGACTCCTTTGCCTTCAGAACCGCAGCAATTCATCATGGCATAGACTCCGCTAGTTGATGGAATCGTTCTGCAGAAAAATCGTCCCCTGTGGACAGGAAGCTTCTTGTAGTGGCCGGAGATTAGATGAAAGTCCTGACACATTCTGACTAGTTGACATGAAGGAGTCATTGATTCATGCTGCTTGCACCAAACTCTGACCTCCCTGGTGCTGTATTTATGTACCGAGCTTGGTTCTGATGCTGTATTTATGTACAGAGCTTGGTTCTGGTGCTGTATTAATGTTCTGAGCTTAGCTCTAGTATTGAACTTCTGTATTTAGCTTGCTTCTGCAGCGGTATTTATGTACTGAGCTTGGTCCTGGTGCAGCATTTATGTACTGAGCTTGGTTCTGGTGCTGTATTTCTGTACTGAGCTTGGATCTGGTGCTGTGTTTATATACTCAGCTTGGTATGAGCTTGGTTCTGGCACGATATCTACATATTGAGCTTGATTCTGGTACAGTATTTATTCACTGAACTGTTCTGCTGTGGGTATGCTGCTATTGTTCTGCTTTCTCTACAAGCAGATTAAAGGTAGACTGTCTATTAGTGCAATATATACTTTTTTTCTCTTATGACGGGTTGGGGTGCCCCCTAACCTACACCTGGCACTGCCTGAAGATGCAGCTTATGACTCTTCTTCTAGAAGTACTTATCCTGTCATTATGGAGCTCCGCAGGGCAGCGGCATCACGTATGTCCTATAATGTTACCATGTTTATCACATGCACATTATTCTCAGCAGTTACCAGAGGCCCCAGTGCAAAATCTGTAACAGGGTCCCCAAATGTGATGCTTTATTCATACTACTGGGCTTTCTATATGGAGAAGAAAGACCTTATAAGGAGCCCCTAAGACTCCTGGGCGGGGGGGGACCGCATTCCTTATAGTTACACCCATGGGTAACTATAGGAGAATGAAACGTTCTCTGTGTGATTGTAACGCTGATAGAAGTGATGACAGTATCAGAGCAAAAGGACCATTTATTGTGGAGAACCGACCCCTGGTAGGGAGGCTCTAGTACCCTGTTGTACCACCTGTAGCTTGGATACAAGATGTGATACGGGCGGGCATGGAGGCTCTAGTACCCTGTTGTACCACCTCTAGTTTGGATACAAGTTGTGATATTGCCGGGCATGGAGGCTCTAGTACCCTGTTGTACCACCTCTAGTTTGAGGTACAAGGTGTGATACGGGCGGGCATGGAGGCTCTAGTACCCTGTTGTACCGCCTCTAGCTTGGATACAAGATGTGATACAGGCAGGCATGGAGGCTCTAGTACCCTGTTGTACCGCCTCTAGCTTGGATACAAGATGTGACAAAGGTGGGCATGGAGGCTCTAGTACCCTGTTGTACCGCCTCTAGCTTGGATACAAGATGTGATACTGGCGGGCATGGAGGCTCTAGTACCCTGTTGTACCGCCTCTAGCTTGGATACAAGATGTGATACATCCAGGCATGGAGCCTCTAGTACCCTGTTGTACAGCCTCTAGCTTGGATACAAGATGTGATAACGGTGGGCATGGAGGCTCTAGTACCCTGTTGTACCACCTCTAGTTTGAGGTACAAGATGTGATACAGGCGGGCATGGAGGCTCTAGTACCCTGTTGTACCGCCTCTAGCTTGGATACAAGATGTAATATGGGTGGGCATGGAGGCTCTAGTACCCTGTTGTACCGCCTCTAGCTTGGATACAAGATGTGATATGGATGGGCATGGAGGCTCTAGTACCCTGCTGTACTGCCTCTAGCTTGGATACAAGATGTGATATGGATGGGCATGAAGGCTCTAGTACCCTGTTGTACCGCCTCTAGCTTAGATACAAGATGTGATACAGGTAGGCATGGAGGCTCTAGTACCCTGTTGTACCGCCTCTAGCTTGGATACAAGATGTGATACTGGCGGGCATGGAGGCTCTAGTACCCTGTTGTACCACCTGTAGCTTGGATACAAGATGTGATACGGGCGGGCATGGAGGCTCTAGTACCCTGTTGTACCACCTCTAGTTTGGATACAAGTTGTGATACAGGCGGGCATGGAGGCTCTAGTACCCTGTTGTACCACCTCTAGTTTGAGGTACAAGATGTGATGCGGGCGGGCATGGAGGCTCTAGTACCCTGTTGTACCGCCTCTAGCTTGGATACAAGATGTGACAAAGGTGGGCATGGAGGCTCTAGTACCCTGTTGTACCGCCTCTAGCTTGGATACAAGATGTGATACTGGCGGGCATGGAGGCTCTAGTACCCTGTTGTACCGCCTCTAGCTTGGATACAAGATGTGATACATCCAGGCATGGAGCCTCTAGTACCCTGTTGTACAGCCTCTAGCTTGGATACAAGATGTGATAACGGTGGGCATGGAGGCTCTAGTACCCTGTTGTACCACCTCTAGTTTGAGGTACAAGATGTGATACAGGTGGGCATGGAGGCTCTAGTACCCTGTTGTACCGCCTCTAGCTTGGATACAAGATGTAATATGGGTGGGCATGGAGGCTCTAGTACCCTGTTGTACCGCCTCTAGCTTAGATACAAGATGTGATACAGGTAGGCATGGAGGCTCTAGTACCCTGTTGTACCGCCTCTAGCTTGGATACAAGATGTGATACGGGCGAGCATGGAGACATACAGGTTCTGTATGGTATTCTGCGGCATATCGCTGCACATCTGCTGTAAATGAGCTTCTAGATCATGCATACTCGCAGGCTGTGAAAGTTGGCGCTCCAGATGGTTCCATACTTGTTCTATTGGTGATAAATCTAGTGACTGGGCAGCCACGGTAGTGTGACAATGTTGTGGGGGCTCCTGTGACCCCCTTGTGTGTGCGGCCGAGCATTATCCTGCTGGAAGCCGCCATGAGAGGAACACGTGGCTGCAGGATGTCCTGAACATATCGCTGAGCCGTCATTGTCCCTTGTACCATTACTAGGGGCGACCGACTGTTGTATGTGATGCCCTCCAGACCATCACACCAGCAGGGGGCAGTGTGCCGCTCCACAGCAAAGGCAGGATTGAGGCGCTCACCCCAAGGTCTCTACACACTAATATGGCTGTCATCAGTGCCCAAACTAAACCTGGATTCATCGCTGAAGACAACCCAGTTCACTCCGTAGCGCCCACTTTCATGGTTCATGACATCACTGCAAACGGAGGCGACGGTGGGTGTCAGAGGCCGTACATGTAATGGGGGCCGTTATACCAAACTTCCTGCAGCCAAGCGCCTGGAAATGGTTCCGACAGACGCAGGGGTGTAACAATGGCGCCCCCTGTCTCTGGATGGCGAACAATAAAACAGTTGGAGCTGCTGGTGCTTGATCTTTACAATAGATGTATATTGGAGCTCGTAGACATTTCAGATGACATTTTTGGTTAGTTTTGGCGTACTCCGCATGTATTGTACTGCCTCTTCTCCCTGCATTAGTACATGGAGTGTCTGATAAAGCATACTTTGTATCCAGAGGCACAGAGATCTGGTGCTTCAGCTTACTGCCCGCCATACGTTGCTTCTTGAGGTGCGTTTAAGCATCTGCACCGCAGGAGGCGACATTTGATGCGACCAGCAGATTATTTGTATATTCCGCCCCTGCAGTGACTGCAGATTGATTCTGGGAGCAGAGCGATTCCTCGTCCGGGTCACCGATTCATCACGGTTTCCTTCTAGTTGAAATGTATTTATCTTGAATCGTAAATCCAGCTTGAGTCTTCCTTTAATATTCCCCAGTACTTGAGAAGCAGCGACTTCATCCCTGATGCCATGTATGGGAGACGTAGAGGATGTACAGGATCAGAGGCGTCACCGGAAGCTCTTGGGCCCTTCTGAAGAAACTATAGCACAAGGGGCCCAGCCCTAACCTGGACCTCTGCACCACTAGCTATACTAATGAGCAAGGTACATTCAGTATTTAATCTTCCATCTCTTCACTGCTGCTTCTCTGATCCTCCTAAACTTATATTTGTAAAAATCTCTGCTGCCTTCTGCCACCACTAGAGGGCAATCTATGTAAATTGTGTACAGATCCTATTAAATTGAATGGATGCTGTATGGAGTCCCCCCCTAGTGGTGGCAGCAGGGATGAGGATACTAATGAGGAAGAACAATGAAGCCACTGGTTGCAGTTGTGGACAGCTCCCCTCCCCACAGTAGCAGTCAAGGCTTGTGTTGCTGGACCTCCAACCCCAAAACTCCAGTCAGCAGGGCAGGATGAGCATCATTACTCATACCTGACATAGCCTGAAATCTGGCCTGGAGATGGGGAAGGAGATTAGCTATGCACACTGTAGGGCAATGCCAGGCAGCGTTTATTCTGCTCAACATATCTGATTGCTGGGCCAGCGGCAGTGATCTAAAGGGGCTACAGTTACTTTGCAGGGGCAAGGAGAAGAAGCACTATTAGTTTGGGGGCACAGAGGGTGGCACTGTTACTTTGGGGTACACATAGAGATCATTATTTGGGAGCACAGAGGGGGTACTATTTCTTTGATGGCACAGGCTACTATTAGGTTGCACTGATTGGAGGCACAGAGGGGCACTATTTGGGGTAGTAACACCTAGTAACCCCTTTGTGCTCCCAAAGTAAAAATTCCCCTCTGTGTCTACTATTTCTTTGAGAGCACAAAGTGGATGTTAGTTTTAATGGGCAGACAATGGTCATTATTATCTTGTGGTGGGGCACAAAAAGGAATTATTACTGTGTGGGGGCAAAAAAGTAGCACTATTGCTTGTGGTCACTAAGGTGAATTATTACTTTGTGGGCGTACAAATGGAGCACTTCTACTGTATGGAGCACAAAGGAAGGCACTTTTATTATGGGCAGCACTTTGAGGGGCATTGGGAGTATCGTAGACTTGGGAAGAGTCTGCTAAAACAAGTCATGGCTGGAAAAAGTCTTCAGGACAGTCTGGGCTCAGCTAGAGTAAAAGAAGGAAAGAAACAACATCAATCAGTAAAGACATCACCTGCGATCGATCACTGGAAGTAATGGCACTGTAATCACTACCACTGGAGGTTACTGCACTATAAATCACTACCACTGAAGGTTACGGCACTGTAATCACTACCACTGGAAGTAACTGCACTGTAAAATCACTACCACTGGAAGTAACTGCACTGTAAATCACTACCACTGAAGGTTACTGCACTGTAATCACTACCACTGGAGGTTACTGCACTATAAATCACTACCACTGAAGGTTACTGCACTGTAATCACTACCACTGGAGGTTACTGCACTATAAATCACTACCACTGAAGGTTACTGCACTGTAATCACTACCACTGGAGGTAACTGCACTGTAATCACTACCACTGGAGGTAACTGCACTGTAATCACTACCACTGGAGGTAACTGCACTGTAAATCACTACCACTGGAGGTAACTGCACTGTAAATCACTACCACTGAAGGTTACTGCACTGTAATCACTACCACTGGAGGTAACTGCACTGTAATCACTACCACTGGAGGTAACTGCACTGTAAATCACTACCACTGGAGGTAACTGCACTGTAATCACTACCACTGGAGGTTACTGCACTGTAATCACTACCACTGGAGGTTACTGCACTGTAATCACTACCACTGGAGGTAACTGCACTGTAATCACTACCACTGGAGGTAACTGCACTGTAAATCACTACCACTGGAGGTAACTGCACTGTAAATCACTACCACTGGAGGTAACTGCACTGTAATCACTACCACTGGAGGTTACTGCACTGTAATCACTACCACTGGAGGTAACTGCACTGTAATCGTTATATCTGTGTATCTAGAGGTATACTACAGCTGGGCTGCTGTATCTAAGCCTGCTCTGTTATAAAGGTTTTCTTATACATTTGCTGTCTCCAATCTATACATTTTTTTCTGTAGGGGCAAAACACATGTCATAGGGCAAAGGGGTTTGGACCCAAGTGGAGCTGCGGCAGCAGGCTGCACGAGTCTTTAGTTACGTCTCTGCTGAGCATGCTCAGTATACCACAATCATATGACCTATGCCGATCAGGATAAGCTTGAAGCCACAGAGTCCTGATGCAAGAAGTATAGCAGAGCGCCCCCAATTGGCAGGTGCCGTGACTTCACCCGATTTACTATCACTCCTCATCACTTAATACATAAGACGTTGTGGGGCAGTTGTTCCCTTTGTGCTTACATTGCAATAATCCTGGCGGCCATTGGTTGTTGACCATTTAAAGTGTCCCTTATGGGGACTACATGGGGACGGGAGGTGCGGGATTATACACAGTAATGACCCTGTAAATAGCACATAAGAGTCGTCTGCGTGACGCCTGCCTCGCTAAATGCTTTAGTCTCCATTAGGAGCCGATGCTTGTGAAACTTCCACTTCTCCTTCACCTACATAAAATGTAACCCACTTAGTGCACATAGAAAGGGAATTTAGAATGAGTCACGTTGGTACAAGGTTAAAAATGCGAAGCGGTTGTCAGCTCCCAGCTCAGTTGCCAGAGAAACTGGTTACATTTGCGAATGTAATTTTTAGGAAAACACAACTCCTCCGCTATAAGTTCTGTACTTGTCAAACAAACAGCGGGCGGAGGCTGTGAGAACATCTCAAGGGTGAGGAAGGACCAGAGTGAGGACTGACCTGTCAGGAGGCTCTATGGCACCTGTTGAGGGTTTCCTCCAAGGCATCAGCAGTTCTGCAGCCCCCTGAGTCATCAAGAACAAGAGATTCTGACAGCAGGAGATGAATGCATATTGGTAATACTTACATATTAAAAAATGCTAAATGCTGCCCAAAAGTCAGACACAGATCTAGGTCATTGGAGGCCCCAGGGTAGCGTACTTTATGGTGACATGTTAAGGGAGTCATTTTCTTGACAGTAGAGGAGGAAAAGTGAACAACTCAGATAGATGAGCTAAATTGTGTTCAAGTAATATCACCGCACATTATATAAATTGTAATGCCATATGGTATCCAAATAATACCGCAACACAGTGCATAAATAATACCATCTTGTAGTGCCCAGGGAATCACATAATACTATGCCAATATTATAGTGCCTTACAGAGCACAAATAATACCAAATATTGTCATATAGAGATCTAATACTTCCATAAAGAATCAAAAAAATGCCGTCATACAGTACCCAAATAATACTGCCATGCAGCGATAAAATAACGGCATCATGTATTGTACAAGGAATACTATGCCTAAACGACACTGTCATATATCCATGTATATAATAGCTGAATAATACTGTCATCTAGAGATCTGATACTACTATACAGTCTTACAGTGCCTAAACAATACTGCCATGCAGCATCCAAATAGCGCAGTCATATATAGCCCTAAGAAAAGTCTTATAAAGAGCATAAGTGATGCAGTTATAGAGTCCAAATAATGCAAAGAGATCCAATATTGCTGCATAGACTCCAAAGAGTGCATCATATAATGCTTGAATAATACCAACATGCAGTGCCCAAGGAAAACCATAATACGGTGCCTATATTGCAGTGCCATACGGAGCACAAATAATACACCTATATAGTATCCAAAAAAAATAGAGCAATCTAATACTGCTATGCAGAGTGCAAACAATGGCTTTATATGATGCCCAAATAAAATTGCTATGAGGAGCCAAATTAATACCACCACAGAGTATCCAAAAATACTCATATAGGAATGTGTTGCTGCTATAAGGAGCCCAAATTATACAGTTACAGAGAGTCCAAATAATAAAATACTAAAATAATACTGACATATAGTGCTGTAGTATTACTGCTATATAGTACCCACATAATACT
Source organism: Eleutherodactylus coqui (assembly GCA_035609135.1). NCBI lineage: Eukaryota > Metazoa > Chordata > Amphibia > Anura > Eleutherodactylidae > Eleutherodactylus > Eleutherodactylus coqui. Next base: position 139,729,370 of record CM069415.1, read on the forward strand.
ACCATATATTAGCCAAATCACAGAAAGACCCAACACTGCTACACATAGGCCAACAATGCCTTTATACAGTGCCAAAATAATACCGTCTTACAGTGTTTAAATAATACTGTCACATAGTGCCCAAGCAATACCATAAGACAGTGCCTAAATTACACTGTCATAAGAGCACAGATAATATAGATCTAATACTGCTATACAGGGTGCAAACAATGGCTTCATACAGTGCCCAAATAGTATGGCCAGGCAGCATGCAAAACTACTATTAGGAGCCAAAATAATATCACCATAGAGCATCCAAAATACCGTCATATAGAGATCCAATACTGCTATAAAGAACCCAATTAATATAGCTATAGAGACTCCAAATCAGTCAATATCAAAATAATACTGGCATGTAGTTCTCAGGTATTAGATACATAGCACTAAAATACTACTACTATATAATAACCAAATAATAAAGGGATCCAATATTGCTATACCGAGTCCAAACCGTGCCTTTGTATAAGGACCAACTCATACAATATGAAAATAATTCTGCCCTACAGTACCTAGATAACACCCGCATACACTAGCCAAATAATAGATCCAATACTGCTATACAGAGTCCACACCATGCCTTCATACAGAGCCCAGATCATACAACATCAAAATAATACTGCCATACAGTACCCAAATAATTCTACTATATAATAACCAAATACCCCAACTCAGGGCCCTGACTACACCACCAAACAGTGTCGAGCAATACTGCCATAGGGTACTCAAATAACACCACCCTATGCTAGCCAAATAACAAATCCAATACTGCTATACTGCGACCACACCATTCCTTTATATGGAGCCAAAATCATACACCAAAATAACATTGCCCTACAATGCCCAAGTAATACTGCCATACAGTACTCAAATAATACCACCATATAATAGCCAAATAACTCATACAGAGTCCGGACTACAGCACCGAACCGTGCCAAGTAATACCGCCATTATACAAGCAGCACACACATACAAAGGCCAGACCAAACATTTCACATGTATAATAAGGACTTTGTCAGGGAGGGGCTGGTTCATCAGCACTTATAAAATAGTCCTGACATTCCGTCCCAGGATGCTTTGCTGCAACACCACTCTCATACGTCTCCCAACCAGGATGCGTCTTACGCTCAGAGTAGGAAACTTTTTTCATTGGAGTGTCTCCTGGAGGGTCAGAGGTTGCAGTCGCACCAAGTCCCTGGCGGTAGATGACCCCTGAGGACTCGTTGCCTCATCAGACCCAGCCCGACCCTGCTTCCACAAAAAGGCATAAAAGTCAGTTCTGCGTTTTTTCACCATCGCTCCTTTTTGTCCTTTGGTCCAGCAGTAAGACGCTCAGTCCCCGGACGAAGGTCGCTCCACGCTATAAATTAAGAGAAAAAAAAGTTTTCCGACTTCTTGTGAGTCGCAGTTAAAGGTCAGGGCGGATTTCTCCTCTTGCGCCCGTTTCCCCTCCTGGGCCGCGTCGCGTTCTTGATTTTAAAAGGTTACATCTAATTAGAATAGATGGCTCCCGGTTCCGAGCGCCGCGCTCTACAAGCGTTCAATTAGCAGCGCGGGATGTCAGAAATGCGAGTGTTTAGAATCTCTCTTCCATGTTGCTCGGCGTCCCGGCTCTTTCATGTCTCTGTATCTGAAGCTTAAATTACAGTTTGGCAACGGCAGAGCGATGATGAGACGCTTAATATTCTGACATGTGGAGGAGGTTTCGCTGTTCCGCCGCTCGAAGCTGTCAATAATGTTTTGACTTCAACCCAAAAACAAATGTAGGACGTGGCAGAAACACTTGTCCGTAAAAATGTACGCCCCCTCGAAGCGGCCATTTTATACAATCACTTTGTGTTGTCATCTGCCAAAAGGAAAACAAAAAGCAACTGACCTCACCAGAGGAAACAAGCCACAAAACAGAGAATATCAGGGGAGACCCACGGGGGCAGGTGGGTATATTTAGGATCATGTCTACTTAGTGTAATTGGTACTATATCGCTCCAAGCCCCAATGGCCAGGAAGTGGAACTATAGGGAGCCGTATGTAAGTTCTTCCCAATACTTGAATCCCCATTTGTGGGTCTTTAGACTCGCTGCACCCAACCGGCCAGGGAACACCCACAAAATCTTACAGAAGCGCCTATATTATAGGGGTATTCCAATGACATTAAAGGGGTTTTCCAGGCATTTACTATTGATGACCTGCCCTCAGCATCAGTAGTTGAGCAGCAGGGTTCCTATATTTGGGATCTTCACTGATCAGCTGATCCTACGGCAGTCAGTGCAGCCGAACCGGCTCTCCACATTTGAGTCAGACCTGGGGTTGGAGCCGGAAGTGTAACAAAAGGCTTCACTCCTATTGATTTCAACGGGAACGATGCCTTCTTTTACACTTCCATCTCCGACTGCATTGTGGACGGCCAACTCAACTGCACCGACAGCAGGCCAGAGAATCAGTTGATTGTCGGAGCTTCTGAGTGGTGGATCCCCACGATCAATTATTAATGACCTAACCTGAGGATAAGTCATCAATAGTAAAGGATACAGTTACATCCTCCGATTGTGGGGTTTGTATGAAGTGGGATCGGAAGCCGATTCCGCTCTATACAAGGTGGGTGTCGACTGTTTTTGACAGACCACATTTGCCTTCAACAGCCACAATCAGCACTCACACTGATCGTGACTGTTAACCCTTTAAATGCCACTGTCAATTTGGGGGATCCTAAATGGCCTCCATGCAATAATATCGCGCGATGCCATTTGGTTGTCATGGCAGCCCTCAGGGCCTTCTGAAGGCCCCGAGGGCTGCCACGAAAGAATGTATATCAAAGTGTGCCTGTGGCATGTCTTGATAGACTACCTGTCAGAAAATGGTATAATTCAGTACTTTGGTTTTGCATTATATTATATAACTCATCAAATGATCACGAGTTCAAGTCCCCTTAGGGAAATCCAAAAAAAAAGCAGTAGAAATAAGTGAAAAAAGTTTTTTTATTATTTTGAAAAGTTAAACCTTCTCCCATATTTAAAATTAAAAATAATAATAATAATAATAATAATAAAAAACATATTTAGGGAACAATCTGGTCAGTGGAAATTATTTTTCCATGAAGAACATTATAGCTTCTCTATTGTCTGTTTAGGGACCTTTTGGGCAGGTGGAAGCGTTCTGCAGGACGCAGCGGAATTTATCGTGAAGCGGAAGCCCAATCAGGCTGTAGAATGAAGGCTCCACCCCCACCCCCCCCCCCACCCCAGTCAAACTGCACCATCAACACAATTATGGCCAACAAGACTCTGGACTTAGGGCCAGGGTCCGGGATAGTGTGGGGGACATCCACTGCGTCTTCTGTCCTGGACGGGGCGTCACTATCTGCGCCCTGGAGTTTCCCTTCAGTAACTATATAAGGAGCAGATTGTTTCCACTTACATATTATAGTTATTGTCAGTTATATTAACATGAACCATGGAAACGGCGCGCCGGATGCTGACAGACGCTGCGACTAATTGCCGGTTCTCACATCTTCTCTTTCTGCTCCGGTAGACAGATAGCGCTGATTCTGAGCGAATGTTCTGGCAATAATTACCTGCCGGCGAAGTGTTTCATTTCAGGTCATTAATCAGGATAATATATTAATTATTAAGCGTTTCCCATTGACTAATAACAGTGGTTGGTGCCGCAGTCGGCGCGCGATGGACGCCATGTTCTATTGTGGAAACAGCAGGTGGATTTTAAATTGATGGAGAGAAAGCGTTTTCCAAAAAATAACGAGGATATTTTAAGAATTCTTCTCTTCTAAATTATATCCGATTTTAACATGTGAACAGCGGAGAACACACGAGGTCAGGAGCCGCTGCTCCACCTAGGCCAGAGGTCAGGAAGGGGTGGTGCACGGGCAAGCATCAGAGAGGATCCGATACCTTGTATTGTGGGGAATCGTCATCATCTTATGTTCTTTCAGCCAAGTCACAATAGCACATTCTGCAGCCCTGACGCCCTCAGGGTCCCCTAGGGGCCAATATCATGCTTCTTGACAGGAAGTGGCTCCAGCATATCAGGATATTATTCCTGTAATGAATTCAGCTTGCTCCTGATGGAGAGTAAGGCCTTCACACTTACGAGAGTGAGTAAAAATGCAGAATTATGAAACTGATGATTTTCGGTGGTTTCATTCCCATTTGTAATGTTTTCACTCACGCGATGCTGCCATTTTTTTTTCTAACACCGCATGCCCTGTCTTTCTGCATTTCGCGATTTTTTTTTCTAGCCCATGTTTCCCTATGGAGCTTCCTTTTTTTCATAGTGCAACGCACAAACGCGCGATTTTTGTGCGCTGCGTTTTTTACATTAGAAACTATTGACTTTGGCATGATAAAATGGCGGGTGGCGGCGGCGATGCGATGCACGATTATTCACAAGAAAAAGCATCGCTGGCGCTCAGAAATCGGCAGAACAAAACTGTGAATTTGCCGCAATTTTGTAGCGATGATATCGCAATCGCCAGTGTGAAGGAGCTCCAATAATGTCCTGACTGCAGTTACAAAGTAGCAGGCACTCGATTTCTTTTGAAGGCGCCCCAAACCAATCCGAACAAGCACACAGCCATAGAATAACATTATAAAATTCATCTAAAGCCGCCACTAGGGGGCGCTCACTGCATACAGATCGATGAAATATCTTTATATATAAAAGACAAGGCGTATCGGCAACAACTCACTTCATAAAATCCATGATAAAATCTACATGTGAATTTTGGCGCGCATTTTGACACAATTTAACCCCTTGTGAAGATGAAAGCATAAATCCGCTGATTCATAACATTCACAATATGGGTTCTGGTGCAGATTTTCCGCTGTGGATTATCCGCTAAGTGTGAACAAGGCGATTCCCAAGTACAGTAGATTGATGAAAACCGCGGCAGAAGTCAGAACATTTACTGCGGATTTCTGACACGGACGTTTATTTGTAGCAGCGGCGGATTTACACGTGTGTCCGTGTCCAGAAGCCGCAAGCTACAGCAGAGCGAATATCACACTTTATTATGCAGATTCGAAGAATGCGGCGCTGAATTTTCCGTGCACGGCTTTTTAAATCACTGTCTCAGGAGAACAAGCGACGCGTCACCTCTTGGCGGAGATTCCACGCCTTAAAATTTGCGCACAAATTTTTCCATTTGGTAATGCTAAATCCGTGTGCGGATCCGCGGCTGCGGAAAATGAAGATGCGACAGCGATTATTGTGAACATGGACTTACTATCATGTAATACAATCACATTGTGTCATGTGGTATAAGGGCCCTCGGGCCCCCACAAGCATCGGGGCCTGGGTGTGACTGCAGCCTCTGCACCCCAACCCGTCAGCCAACCACAGCCTGAGCCAGAAAGTCCAAGGAGGAGAGACAAACTAGGCTCCCCAATGGCGGCCCCTGTAATTTGTCGCGGTTTCAGCCCTGATAGACGATCGGGACGCAGAATATTGATGAAATCCGTAATTTAATCTCGCTGTTTTCATTTGCTGGACGATCGTTTCGCTAAATGAATCAGAGAATCAGAATCCTTCACATTCGCTGTCAGTTCATCCCTTTACGGCCGCGGGATTTGTTGCCATTTAAAACGGAAAAACAGAATCAATTCGTCTTTTGTGCGGAAAACGCAGAAATTCTGAAGGTGACATTTTATCTGGAGAGAAGGTCTGTAAAGGAAACAAATGAAGACATAAAGGAGGCTGGGAGATGATGCGAGGCGCGGAGCGGGGAGCGGTTACACGCAGCCAGAAGACCGCGATTCTGCGATGATTTTTATGTGTGGTGAAAGTCAGCGATAACGAATAGTAAACGATTTTCTTTGCATTCATCCGGGACGAATATCATTCATTTTGGTTCGTTTGAATGATTTTTGAGCGCTGACCGTCCGGCGTGCGAGCGGAGCGCCCTTTACATGGAACAATTATATCGGTGAGATTCTCGCTGGATCGCAGGAAGCTGGAGACAATCAATCGCTGAAAATGACCTGAACAGCGAATTATTAACTCCTTCGCGGTTCGGATGGCGCAGGCAGAAAAAACCAAACGCTGATCGGCTCGTGCAAACAGGCAGTCGCTCATCTAGGAGTTACTGCCTGTTTACTGTAAAGGAGACCGCTGCCTGGAAGAATCTCTGTCCCATTGTGTCGCCAGTCCTCAGCGACCATCGCTGGCACGGCTGTCAGATGCTTCTGCGCCCGGCAGCCGTCCCGTATAAACAGGTCCGAATTCACACAGGCGATTTTCAGGTCCGTATTTGTAACGGGCCGCATACAGACACGAACGCATTATAGTCAATGGAGCGATACAGAGCGTGAATAAGCAGCGGCACGTCCTTCCTGGTCCGACTTACCGGCTCACAGTCGCTTATTCAGGTCAATGGCCGTGCAAACAAACAAAACAGAGCGCGCAGAGGACGTCCCGGCGCGATCCGCTGTAAACTGGACGTTAGGAAAAAATAGCAGTACTTCCGTATTTTCTTTGCATGCGAGGAAAAAAAATGACGCGCGCGCAGACTTTCAAAACAGCCGTGATGCATCTGGACGCCTCACGGACGCACAAATACATTATAATCAGTCCGTTTTACAGTTTTCAAAGCCGCACACTTCAGGGTTACTGGCCCTTTAAGACATTCTGGCTGGACAGGACACACCTGAGGGGTAACAGGTGAGGGTGTGGCCCACCTGTGTCTGTCCACCCCCTGATGTGCACAACCTGCACATTATACACAGCGTGCTGACCGGCCACAGAACCGTAAGTCGCGCCATTTGTATTGTGAATATTTGGGGTCGTTTAGCAGTTTAGTATGAAAATAATGTTGTGGGTTTTTTTGCACATTTGGCTTAAAAAAAAATGTCCAATATGAGATTTACGAAGTTGCTTAACGGCCTGGAAAATGGTGCAGAGGGCGGAGCGCGGCGCTGTGATGACGGGGCTGGAGCCAAGCGTTGTAGGGGGCGCCTAAGTTATATCAATGGGGCATGAAATGGTTAAGAAGAGCAAACTAAAGGCTCCTCCCACAGGAGTACGAGGCGCCAAAGGCTTCTCCATTCCTATTGGGCCGTTCACACCGGCGGGATTATTTTTAACACTCGTATTTTATGTGGGACATAAAAAAGCGCCTCGCGTCCGACTTTAGTGGTTATTACGCACCGCTCTAGGCTCCGGGGATGTAATACACGCAGCACATACACGTGTACACGCCTGCTTACTGCGTATTGTGCGCACATGAAGAATGCAGGTGTAATACACGGGACACATGTGGCCATGGGAGTGAGGCCAGGTTCACACGGGCGATTGTGATATCGTAAGAAAACCGCGCTTTTTACTGTGTTCTTTATTTTTTTTTGATCCTCAGCACTTTTTTTCTTCCAAAGACATGGCTGCCGCTTGTGATTTTTCTCGAGCGAAAGTCAACAGGACCTTCCAGTGTTAAAACCGCATCACATGACACGAAATGTCTGTGTGCTGGGGTGCAAAGGAGGCTCCATAGGGAAACATCGCAGAAAGATGCGGCACGGCGCAATTGTTTTTCTCACAACATCGCATTCATGAAATCATCACAAATGTGAAGGAAACAAGTGACATCATTGGCCTCGTAATTTTGCGGTTTTACTCACTCTCGCGTGGCGTGAAAATCGCACAATTTTATCACCCAAGATTCTTCTTTCCGTTGGCAGAAAAGAAACAAAGCGAGATGTTTCCGTTCTCGGCGCGGATTCCGCATCATATCGGGTCTTTTCCCAGCAGACAATCTGTCCAATGTGTGATGCGGTTTTAACATTAGAGACGCCATTGTCCATCGCACGAGAAAATCACCGCGCAAAAGGAAAAGGCATCACTGACGCTCAGACATCGCAGGAGCACATATGTGATTTTGCCGTGATTCTCTCTTAGCGATATCGCAATTGCCAGTGTGAAGGAGCCCTGAAGCCATATTTACACGCGAGTGCCATATTGGTCCGAGAAACTCCATAGCGCGATATCACTGCGTACAAAATAATGGGCGATATTGCTCAAAGGGACGGCTGTGATCTCTGCTGTCTGGGCCTCTTGGTTCGGGAGAGAAATCGCCCATCCGTACATGCGCACAGAACATAATGGGTAATAATCTTGCGCAGGTTCCATCTATATACATAATCGCCCGTGTGCCCCTGAATACTCTGCTGGAGACCCCGCTGCTTGTGCTGAGACTGCATATCTGTCGTATAAATGCTCTGCAATACTCGGTGCTGCAGTGGATTCTGGGTGATCCGTGATGAGTCGCCGTTCGCCGCCCGCGGAGTACGCAGCAGATGTTGCAGGTTTAAGCAGAGATTATCGTCCTGCATTCTGATCACTGCTAGCGTACGTTTTACGATCCGCTGGTGAGTTATGGCGTCTTGCGTTGGTGATTACTCGGCACAACAGATGGCGCCGGATGAATTTAGAGGGTTTCAGAGAATTAAACTTACAACTTGCTGGTAATGGGAGCATATGCGCAAAAATCGGAGGCCCGAGCGGGAGGACAGCGGTGGCATGGAGGAGCAGAGTGTGTGTGCAGCTCCAGGACTGCGCAGATGGGGGCAGCATGTGACGTTAGAACGGCTGCTGGGCAATTCCAGTAATCCAGCATCCGATAATCCAGACTGTCTGATAATCCGGTACCTGTTTGTTATGTGGGATGTCGCAAGAACGGAAGCCAAAAACGTACTACTGAACGGTAATTGGGTCTTAGGACTCAGCGCCCGTACACACGGCCAACAAACCGGTCAGATTCCCGCTGCCCGACTAAACGGCGAACCAGAATTCATTCATTCTTCCGTTTCTGCATGCCTAAAAACTGAATGACGGACCGGGCCATGTAAACGGACAGAATGATGGCGGGCTGGAATGATCCCCGGCGCTCCGCCTTCATCCACAGAATGGAGGCGGTATCCAAAAAAAAAGCGCGTATTGTTAAAAACTGCATGAATTTGAAAAAAAAAAAATGCTTGTTTTTTTTGGCTGCAGTTCAGAAATGCAAGAAAACACACCCAAAAAAGGTGTGAGCGCGGCCTGCGGCTTCCTGCATATCAGACTTGTCTACGTGAGATGTCAGGGGTTTTCCCCCTTAAAAAACGCCTTGGCGCGGCTTCTCAGTGTGGAACCTCGCATCGCATCAAGCGAATACAACGGGCGATGCGTTCCGTGGGAACACCCAAAGATCGGACAGGCTGCCATTTTTTTTTTCGTGCACCGTGATGCAGGAAAAAAATTGCTCATGTGTGTGACGCCCTTCAAAAGAATGGGGGTCATATCCGTGCGCAATTTGTGTGTATTACAATGTACAAATCCTGCGCGATTTTCGCAGCCGTGTGAAAGCGGCCTTAGACAAGCGTAATTCTTGTTTGTGTGTGCGACAAATAGCGCATGGACTCATTAGCGTGTTTTCACACCCCAGATATTCTGCGGTCTGCAGTGGGATGTTCTGCGGTCAAACTCCGCGCCTAAATCCACGTCTAAATGCGCATTTTGACACAAAATTACCGGTAGAATTAAGTTATTTTCAAACCGATGTCAAAATCCCTGTTTTGGGTGCAGATATGTCAGCACCATGGAATGTTCTGCAGACTCTTGCGGAATGTTCCGGTATCTGTGATGGCATCCTCGGGTATCGCATCGCTGGTCTGCGCGATGTCACTGCATCTTCTCGCGGCAACAGAGATTTTGACGTGCTACAAAGTTGCATGCAAGGATTTTTTTTTGGGGGGGGGGGGGTACTTGAAATATAAGCCCTACCCCCAAAATAAGCTGTAGCTGAAGAAAAAAAAAGTATACATCACCTCTCCCGCGCTTTCCGGGGCGCCGCCGCTGCTTCTCCCTCGGTCCTGGCACTATTTCTCTTCTCCATCTTCTCCTCCTGGAAGCGCTGGGTGTGATTGGCTGACGCTTAGCCAATCACAGCCAGTGCCAGATTAAAGAAACTACATGTCTATTGATACAGTGGAGAGAGTTTATAAAAGTATCTTTGTTGCCCATAGCAACCAATCAGAATGCATTTTTCTTTTCCTGCAATGCTATAGAAAAATGAAAGCTTGGCTGTGATTGGCTGCTGTGGGCAACAAGGACAGTGAACAACCAATCACGGTGCAGCTTTCATTCTACCTCAGCAGTATAAGAAATAAAAGCTGTGCTGGCATCGGTTTCTACGGGCAGCAAAGAGTTTTAGTTCCCGGGGTGCAGATATCTTATGGGATTTCCTTCCCCCATTACAAGCCGCTCTCATCATTATCTCATGAGCGGTAGATAACGCACGGATGAACAGTTGTTAATTTCACTGGTGAGTAAAATATTTTGTTACCATGGCGACATCCGCGCAAAATCCGAAATACAAACCAATTCTGTGGAATCTTCATCAGGAAACGTCTGGGCATTTTAGATAAAGGAATTTTCGCATTTTTTTCCCTTGTTAATTGTTATTTAGATGGACAGACATTGTCGCTGTGCGGTGCGTCCTGATCGGCTTTCGGAAGAGCGCGCAATTCCTCTAAAGGATCACTCACAGGGGCGTACGCTGCCCGCATTTTTCACGAGCGTAAAATCCGCAGTATAAGGTGTTTTCACGTAACGGTTTTTTTTCACGTAGGAGATTTCAACAGCTGAAAATTCTGCAGCTTTTCCGTAAAAGTCGGTCGCTGCAGATTATGAATGGAAATCAGCTGCGCCTCCAGCGGTGCTGCGGTTTATAGAGGCCGCCAAGTGGCCGGTGAAGGAAGTGCAGAGACTTGGGAGGTGAGTGGGAGTGCGCCGTCTTCTGAAATCAGCAGTGGATGCGCAGCGTTCTGTACGGAAATCCTGCAGATTTTGCCTCAGTTTGTTTTCTTATCATTTTTCTGACTGTTCACTTAAAATGTGAGTTAAACGTTTAGTGCGAAATAAGCTTTAGCGTGAAACCTGTTTCTGAATGCAAATTGGCGCACGTAGGAGAGCGATGCGGAAATTGGCACATTTTGTGACACAACATACACTGCATGGATAGAGGTTTTTTTCATGCTTTCGGCCTCATTTTATGTGTTCTGATGAGTAATTAGACGGCCGACTGCAAAACCTCTCAGAATACAATGTGACGCACGCAGCTCGGCGAACATTGGCGTATTTTTTGCACATCTTTCCTATTTTTGTGCCAAATTTCCAAGTCTCTGTGCTACTTTTGTAAATTTTGCGCAATTTAAGACTGTCATTCTGAAAAGAATTGGCACAATATATACAATATTCATAAATATCAGCCGGCATGAGGAAGGGGCTCAAAGAAGTTATTTTAAAAATGGTGCCTTTTCTTTGTGCAAAATCTTACTTCTACGTAGAGCAGCCATTAAAGCCAAAAAGGAAGTGAACGTGATAAACTTGGTGCAATTTAAGCCATTTTTACAAATGAATCCCCAGAATCGGACTGTATTGCACCACCAATAGTCATTAAGTAGTTCCAGCACAGAGCGGCTGCAGGTGAGACTAGAGCCATCACACACTTATCGTTTGTTGCTCAGTTTCACAATGCATAAAAATCATTGCTGGTTCGCTCACTTCTCGTTACTCCAGAGCTGCACTCCCTATTCTGCTGGTGGAGTCACTGTATACATACATTACTTATCCTGTACTGATCCTGAGTTACACCCTGTATTATACTGCAGAGCTGCACTCCCTATTCTGCTGGTGGAGTCACTGTATACATACATTACTTATCCTCTACTGATCCTGAGTTACACCCTGTATTATACTGCAGAGCTGCACTCCCTATTCTGCTGGTGGAGTCACTGTATACATACATTACTTATCCTGTACTGATCCTGAGTTACATCCAGTATTATTCTCCAGAGCTGCACTCACTGTTCTGCTGCTGGAGTCACTGTGTACATACATTACTTATCCTCTACTGATCCTGAGTTACATCCTGTAGATCTTTTATTATAAAAGTAAAAAACATAACAATAAACAGAACATAAATGTCGCTCACTTGGCACAAACATAAAACCAAAACAAATTATCACTTATATTAACTATACTTTGCCTTACTTCAGGACAAAGGAACAAAAGCAAAAGGTCCATCTGGTCCAAATAATACACACAGCACACTACACCAACCTGCACTCCAAACTACACTCACTCATCCTCACCAATACATATACACTACATACTACATATAACAATATACCCACATGTAAGAAAACAACCATAACTCACAGGATCCAGCCTGAAATCCCAAGAAAGAAAACTTGACTAATAACCGAAGCAATTATATAATAATAATGCAAACAACAACAAAAGTAATAATAATAACAATAATAAGAACAACCCAGTACCTTTTTTTTTTTTTTTTTTTTTTATATATTTTTTTTTTTTTTGCTATTTTTTTTTAATTTTTTTTTTTATTTATTTATTTTTTAATGCCCACCACCTAAAGAATAAAACCTTACATAATCCTAAACTAACCCTATACCCAGACCAAACCACCACACACCCCAAACAACCCCCTACGGTGCAGCCTGGGAGCCACGCCTGCATCCCAAGTCCGTACTCAATGTCTATGTCCAGGACGAGCCGAGCTGCACCGCATACACACACCCTGCCCGCCGCAGCCTGAGGGCCACGCCCGCACCAACAGTCCGTGCCCAGTGTTCATTGTCCGGGACGTGTCAAGCTACGGCTGAGGCATAAATCCCCCCCCCCCCTCCCCCCAATAGACCCCCACCCAACCTATCTATAACCCCTAACCCTATATACAAAACAAAACATATAACATCTCATATTACACAACTACAATCCAACACTACATATTAATACCCGAAAGCCTAAGGTTCAGTTACCTGCAGCCGTACATACCTGATCTTTGACCGAAAACAAAAACTCTACTAGTGTCACACTCAGCCCTCCACAAGGACTGGATATGATAAGCCGGGCACCGACCAAATAGAAAAACTATCCCTATAGTTAATCTGTCCCTACAATGTCCCTACTCCTTCCCTAAAACTTACTCCAGAGAAACTGTCCCTACCTCTCCCTATTCTGTCCCTACAAAGACCCTAACAATAAGAAGACTGTCCCTAACGAAAGACAAACCCTCTCCATAGGAGAGAGGCCTTAGTCGTGCCCAACCTCTCATAATCCAGAGAGCGCACCTTCACCAGGTCACCCAGGATGTTCCTATTCACCTCATCCGCGGGGAGGATTTTCTCTTCCGTCGAAACTAGACACCGTGCGTTCCAAATGTGAAACCTGACCACTAGGCTGACTAAGAATAAAGTGCACCGGTCCCTGCCACCAAGGTCCCCGAATGCCCCATAGACCCATTCCGCATACGAGAGGCGTGCCAACCTGGGCCAACCAATGGAGGCTCCCACCCGTTTGTACACCTCTGTATTAAAGGGACACTGAAGCAGGAAATGCTCCATGCTTTCCAGTACGTCGCTGCACTCCTGGCGGGGGCAACCCCTATCCACCAGAGGCCTGCTCTTCAAGTTGCCCCTTACATACAGTCTCCCGTGGAAACAGCGCCAAGTCAAGTCCCAAAACTTCAAGGGGATCCTGTCAGAATTCAATAAACGTAACCCTCCCTCCAGGTCCCGACTTGGGCAGTCCTTGAGCGCCAGGGGCTTCTGGAAATGGGTCAACAGAACCCTCTTATCGAGGAGTTTCCTCGACAGAGTTCTGATCTCCCACATCCCCAGACCCCACCGACGTATCATCTTCAGAGCCACGGTAGCGTAAGCCGGGAGATGCCCGTGCGGCGTGCGAAGATCCTTCACTCGCCCTCCAGTCTCCCATTCCTGGAAGAAAGGCCGAAGCCATCCCCAACAGGAGAATACCCACGGAGGAGCCCTCTCTTGCCAGAGGTTGCCTATATTGATCTTAACAAAGGTGTTTACGAGAAACACCACGGGGTTGACCATAGATAACCCCCCTAGTCTCCTCGTGCGATATGTGACATCTCTCCTAATTAGGTTCAACCTGTTCCCCCACAACATTAGGAAGAACAGGTTGTAGACCCGAGTCCAGAGAGGCTCTGGCAAAATGCATACGCTGCCCAGGTAGATGAATAAAGGGAGCAGGTATGTTTTGATCAGGTTAACCCTTTCCCGAAGGGTCAAAGACCAACCCTTCCACTGGGCCACCTTCTGAGTGGCACCATCGAGCCTGACCACCCAATTTTGCATGGGGTAATCTCCCCGGCCAAATTTGATGCCGAGAACTTTAGCCGAGTCCTGGGGCACTGGAAGGGTGTCTGGGAGACTAAATGTAGGATCTCCCCTTCCTAACCAGAGACTTTCGCACTTATCCCAGTTGATGCCGGACCCGGATGCTTCCGAGTAGCGATCCACCTCTGCCATCACGTACTCTGCCTCCCCCCTCGAGGACACAAAGACGGTGACGTCATCAGCGTACGCTGCCACCCTGAGGGTGGCTTCCGGCACCGCCCGATCCATCCCGACCCCCGCCATAGGCCCACCATCAATCATCCTAAGGAAAGGATCAATGGCAAACACGTACAGCAAGGGGCTCAGAGGACAACCCTGACGGACGCCAGACCCAACCTCAAATGGGTGGCCGACCCAACCGTTCACTAGCGGGAAAGTCTCAGCCCCCGCGTACAATGTCTTGAGCCAATTGACAAACCCCACTGGCAGGCCATATCTCAGAAGAACAGACCAGAGGTACTCGTGATTAACCCGATCAAACGCTTTGGCCTGATCCAAGGACAGCAGGTACCCCTCCCAGTGACCAGCCCTACCCTGCTCCACTGCCTCCCGGACACCTAGAACAGCACTAAAGGTGCTACGGCCTGGAACAGAGCAATGCTGGGCGCCCGAGAGGAGCCGGGGTGCAAACTTGACCAGCCGATTAAACAGCACTTTTGCCAGAACCTTCCTGTCCGTATTGAGAAGCGCTATGGGACGCCAGTTCTCAATACGGCTCGAGTCTTTACCCTTTGACAGAAGGATCAAAGCCGACCTCCTCATTGACTTTGGGAGAGTGTCCGAGGAAAGACACTCATTGAAAACCTCAGTCAAGAGGGGACTCAAGAGGTCCTTAAAGGTCTTATAGTACTCAGATGTTAAGCCATCCGGTCCTGGCGATTTTTTGAGCGCAAGCCCATCAATCGCCAGTTTAACTTCCTCTATGTTGATCTCCTCTGTCAAAACATTAAGGGAGATGTCATCCCCTGGCTCAGGGACAGCTTCAGCCAGGAAAGCCGACATCACATCTCGATCTAGATCCCTCTTTCTCAAAAGGTGCGAGTAGAAGGATCTGATGACTTCCAGAATCCCTGATCTGGACCTGTTCAGAGATCCCGTACCGTCGATCAGTCCAGTGACAACTTTACGATTCACTGACATCTTGCAGTTTCTGTAAGGGTCAGGTGAGTGGTACTTCCCGAAGTCCCTCTCAAAAACCAAAGATGCGTGCCTATTATACTGGCACCCTTTGAGCAAAGACTTCACTCTGGAGATCTCCTCGCGGCTACCTCCAGTCGAGACGAGATGTTCGAGTTTCCTCCTCAGGCCCTGATAAAGACGGTACTTACTCAGGCTCCTGAGGCTAGAGAGCTGGCGGAAGAACCTCGCAGCCCTGATCTTGAACATCTCCCACCACTCTGACGTACTGCTACAAAGATCCAGTAATGGTACCTGGCTCTGCAGAAAATCCTCAAAGGACTGTCTTATCTCTGCTTCCTCCAGGAGTGATGAATTCAGCCTCCATAAGCCTCTACCCATCCGGGGGGTCTCTGCAACATTCAGGGAAAACAAAATCAGACAGTGGTCGGAGAATTCCACCTCAACAGCAGAAACTGGTGAAGAGATGGCTTCCTCCTTCAAATAAAACCTATCTATTCTAGACCTGCACTCGCCTCTATAATAGGTGAAACCCGCGTGGCCTGGGGTGTGCCGGATGTGGACATCCACCAGGCGAGCTTCGCTAGCTATGCTATTAAGCGCGACGCTATCATAAGTCAGCTTGCCTAGGGAGCCTCCCCTGTCACGGGTCCTCGTGACTGCGTTAAAGTCACCCCCAAAGATCACCTGCCGACTGGTAAAAAGGTACGGCTTGATCCTCATAAAGAGATCTTTGCGGTCCCGCTTGGTTTGGGGACCGTAGATGTTGATTAGCCGAAGCTCTTGTCCCTTCATGAGAACATCCAGGATCAGGCACCTCCCTATTTCTAACTCGATAACCCGTCGGCATTCAACCGCTGCGGTAAAAAGTACCGCCACTCCGCTATATGGCTCGGCCGCAAGAGACCAGTAAGATGGACCAGACCTCCATTCCCTCCTTGCCTTATGCACAGCTGCCAAATTTGGCAGCCTGGTCTCTTGCAAAAACAAAATGTCGGCTTCAACGCGGCCGAGAAAATCAAAGGCCGCAAATCTAGCCATATCAGATTTAATGCTGGCAACATTAATGGATGCCAGCGTCAACGGAGCGGGTGCCGCCATCATTGGTGATTGAGTTAGATGGCTTTCTTCTTCCCACCCCCCTTCTCATCCGGGTCTGAGGATGACCCCTTGCCACGTTTCTTGGACACTGAAAGGTCCATGGCAAGGGGCTCCTCGACCTCGTCCTCCTTGCCACTGGGCTCTGGGCCAGCCCTCCCCCTGGAGGTCACCAAACCCCCATAAGAGGAAGGCTCAGCCCCCCCTGTAGGCCCCACGCTTGTCCTGGGCACCTCTCCCTCTGCCTCCTCCGAGGACGAGAGAGCTTGGTACCTGTTGGAGAGCCCAACAAGAGGAGAGTTTGGATTGCCTTCCTGCACCTGGCCCGTTGCAGGGGAAGATTTCCCTTCCCTTTTTTTCATTTTCTTGGAGCCCTGCTTACGCTTTTTCTTTTGCCACTCATCCTTGCCCTCACCCACACTTTCATAGTGGGAAGAATCTGAATAAGTGGCATCCTCTTCCCTTTGGATCCTCCTGACCTCCTCATCCAGCTCCCTGTCCCCTGGAGCCTCAGCCACATGATTTGCGTCCGGAGCAGGGGCCAGCATTGACCCACCTGCCACCTGGGTTTCCACCAGCTCCCTGCCCCTTCCGCGCTTCTCTTGGCGCCTCAGCTTGGCTGCCCCAGCATGTTTGTTCTTCCTTGGCTCCTGGGCTCCATCGCCTCTGCTGGTCCCCTCCCCTGCAGAAGCAACCTCATGGCTCTCCTCCGCTGGGGCCATGACCGCATTGGCGAAAGAGCGCGGACAGCGACTGAATGGGTGACCGAGGTCACCACACAGGTGACACCTAATCTCTGTACAAGATGCCGCAAGATGACCTACCTCGCCACACAGAGCGCACTTGATGATGTTACAGGCTGCACTCAAATGTGTGGGGTCGCCGCACTTGTGACAGAGCTTCGGCTGCCCCTGGTAGAAGGCCAAGATACGATCCCTGCCAAGGAAGGCCGCGGATGGTATGTGGGCCACCGAATTCCCTGAACGCTTAAGTTTCACCATAAACATCCAGGCTCCGGACCAGATGCCGTGCTCGTCCCGGTTCTTATTGGGCATATCCACCACCTCTCCATACCGACTTATCCAAGTCATGATATCGTAACAAGAGAGGGACTCGTTACGAGTCAAAACGGTCACTCTCTTGACTCCAGTCTGGCGGGTTACCACTTGTGCAGCGAAACCGCGCCAGCCGGGCTCGTTCTTCATCAACTCGTAGTTCCCCCAAAAGAGCTCGAGGCCCTCTGGGCGAACAAAGCTGATGTCGAACTCAGACGTGCCGTAAGGATGGATCAGGGCATAGATGTCATTTGCCCTGAAACCCATCTTCAGCAGAAGCTCCACCACCTTACCCCTGGATGGGCACGCGTCATTGCCTCTCCACTGAAGACGAGCCACATTCCTACGGCCAATGTCCTGCCCGGTTGTCGGCAGGGACCAGACGGTCTCCCCCCTTTGTTCTCGGAAGGCACCAAGACCATGTCTCTCCACCCAGAGAGACAAATCCACAACTCTGCCCCCTACATTCATCGAGCTCTCCCCCCTCCTCAAGGCCTCCAGGAGGCGCCGTTGCAAAATGCCGTCCCCAGAGCCCAAAGACAAGGAGGACGCCTCTCCCCTCCCTCCAGCGGCGACACTGGCATAAGTTCTACCAGATGTTGTCGCCGCTGGAGGGGCGACTGGATCCTGACCCACCCCCTGACTACCCTCCGAAGCCCCACCCTCCCGTACAAGAGGTGGCATACTAGCCGGGGAACCAGGGACACCTGTTCCTGCAGGAACAGGGGCAGCAGGAACAGGGGCAGCAGGGGTACCAACAGCCGCATCCATTACCTCACTCACTTCTCCATTAGCTGCTGGACCAGGACCTTTATTATTTTTACCCTCTTTTTGCCCAGAGGGCAAGTCCGTGGCACCTCCAGTGGGTGGCTGGAGATGCACTTCAGAGGATTCAGTGTCTGGCCTTTTAACATTTTTCCTTACTTTGGTGGATGTAGCTCCGCCCACCTTAGCCACTCTGGGAGTTGTAGTTCCTTCAACTTCCCTTCCAGGAACAGGAGCATGTTTACCATGGGTGGGAGGATCGGTAGACCCGGCCACCACCCACTGCGCCCCCTCTGCACCTGATAGGCGCTTTAGGGACACAGGGGGGACAGCCAGGCCACCACAGGTGGGACCTGGTGCCGGATCACGCCTCCCCCCCACTGGGACGTGACCAACCGCACCAGCACCCCTGGACTGGCCGCGACCCTTTGCTTTCCCAACACTCTTTTCTACCTCCTTTACTCCTCCATTCCCACTACTGGCACAAGCGGACTTGGAGTTTTGGGCCGCATTAACCCTCTCTTCCCCAGTCCCCTGCACCGGACTCACCACAGAGCCCGGGACTAGGAGCTCGGGGTTACCACCCTGGTCTGACTTTGCAGCCAAACCAGAGTGCTTGGTGACATAAACAAATTTTTCTTGTATATATTTTTTTTCCTTTTTCCTCTTCTTCTTCTTGCTTGAGGTCTCCGGGGGACAATCATTCCCAAAATAGAAGGACTGCAGCCTCTCTGGGGACTCTTGCAGCTGTATCTGCCGCATTATCAGCGCACCCTCTCCACTGCTGCTGCAGCTGTCATCACTGTCCTCCAGGTCAGATTCACCCGACGTGGGGGGCAGGCTCACCTGTTCAGCTGGGATGCTGGGCCCAGTAGTCCCACCTGGCAGTGAAAATTGCTGCTCACCAGAGCACCCAGCTCGCCCATCCTGAGCACCGTCAGATTCTCCCGTGCTGCTGCTTGAGCGCCTGGCAGAGCGCTCTTTAATAGCAGCGCTGCTCACTGACGCCATTTTGCTGAACCTCTCATCATTTAACAGTTTTTCTTTGAAAGGCCCACTTCTTTCCAGAATCCTTTCCCTCTCCTCCTCATAAAACTCAATGGCCTCCTCACAGGCTTCAATCTGCCGCGATATGGCCAATTTTCTGGTACGGGATCTGGCCCTCTCCGCATCATAGCGGGCAATGCGCAGCTCCTGCCTATATTTAGTCAGCTGCCTCCCGACATGCCCAAAGTCCTTCATATACTTGGCAATACGGGTTGCCACATCCGTCACTGACTCGCCCTCCTTGCGATCAGCCCAACTTGCCTGCAAACGTTGTTTTGCCGCATGGTCCTCCACTCTCTTCCTTTGGCTGCGGGTCCTCTTGGGCTCCTCCAGGGGAGTCAGGGTGACATTGCTGCCACTCTGACCAGGTGTTCTCCCCTCCTGGGGTGCAGTCCTCCCTCCCCCCGACCGGAGCCGGAGGGAGGAGGTCTGAGACTCCATGGCTGGAGCAAGCCCAGCACCTGTAGACTTGGCTGGGTAAGCTTTCCTCTTACTGGTGACCACACCCTAGATCCTGCAGAGCTCTCACACACCCAACCTTCTCCAGAGATGCACTCACTATTCTGCTGGTGGAGTCACTGTATACATACATTACTTATCCTGTACTGATCCTGAGTTACATCCTGTATTATATTCCAGAGCTGCACTCACTATTCTGCTGGTGGAGTCACTGTATACATACATTACTTATCCTGTACTGATCCTGAGTTACACCCTGTATTATACTCCAGAGCTGCACTCACTATTCTGCTGCTGGAGTCACTGTGTACATACATTACTTATCCTGTACTACTCCTGAGTTATGTCCTGTATTATACTCCAGATCTGCACTCACTATTCTGCTAGTGCAGTCACTGTGTACATACATTACTTATCCTGTACTGATCCTGAGTTACATCCAGTATTATTCTCCAGAGCTGCACTCACTATTCTGCGGGTGGAGTCACTGTGTACATACATGACTTATCCTGTATTATACTCCAGAGCTGCACTCACTGTTCTGCTGCTGGAGTCACTGTGTACATACTTTACCTATCCTGTACTGATCCTGAGTTACATCCTGTATTATACTCCAGAGCTGCACTCACTATTCTGCTGGTGGGGTCACTGTGTACATACATTACTTATCCAGTACTGATCCTGAGTTACATCCTGTATTATACCCCAGAGCTGCACTCACTATTCTGCTGGTGGAGTCACTGTGTACATACATTACTTATCCTGTACTGATCCTGAGTTATATCCTGTATTATACTCCAGAGCTGCACTCACTATTCTGCTGGTGGAGTCACTGTGTACATACCTTACTTATCCTGTACTGATCCTGAGTTACATCCTGTATTATACTCCAGAGCTGCACTCACTATTCTGCTGGTGCAGTCACTGTGTACATACATTACTTATCCTGTACTGATCCTGAGTTACATCCTGTATTATACTCCAGAGCTGCACTCACTATTCTGCTGGTGGAGTCACTGTATACATACATTACTTATCCTGTACTGATCCTGAGTTACACCCTGTATTATACTCCAGAGCTGCACTCACTATTCTGCTGCTGGAGTCACTGTGTACATACATTACTTATCCTGTACTGATTCTGAGTTACATCCAGTATTATACTCCAGAGCTGCACGCACTATTCTGCTGGTGCAGTCACTGTGTACATACATTACTTATCCTGTACTGATCCTGAGTTACATCCAGTATTATTCTCCAGAGCTGCACTCACTATTCTGCTGGTGCAGTCACTGTGTACATACATTACTTATCCTGTACTGATCCTGAGTTACATCCTGTATTATACTCCAGAGCTGCACTCACTATTCTGCTGGTGCAGTCACTGTGTACATACATTACTTATCCTGTACTGATCCTGAGTTACATCCTGTATTATCCTCCAGAGCTGCACGCACTATTCTGCTGCTGGAGTCACTGTGTACATACATTACTTATCCTGTACTGATCCTGAGTTACATCCTGTATTATACTCCAGAGCTGCACTCACTATTCTGCTGGTGCAGTCACTGTGTACATACATTACTTATCCTGTACTGATCCTGAGTTACATCCTGTATTATACTCCAGAGCTGCACGCACTATTCTGCTGGTGGAGTCACTGTGTACATACATTACTTATCCTGTACTGACCGAGTTACATCCTGTATTATACTCCAGAGCTGCACTCACTATTCTGCTGGTGGAGTCACTGTGTACATACATTACTTATCCTGTACTGACCGAGTTACATCCTGTATTATACTCCAGAGCTGCACGCACTATTCTGCTGGTGGAGTCACTGTGTACATACATTACTTATCCCGTACTGCTCCTGAGTTACATCCCGTATTATACTCCAGAGCTGCACTCACTATTCTGCTGGTGGAGTCACTGTGTACATACATTACTTATCCTGTACTGCTCCTGAGTTACACCCTGAATTATACTGCAGAGCTGCACTCACTATTCTGTTGGCCACTGTAACTTCACTAATATCAGAATGCTGGTCTGTATACTTGGGTTGTGGGGGTCATTCGCTGCTTGTCTCAGGTGTCTTATACTCCTCTGTCTCTTGCACTGCTCCGGGTCAGTAATCTCTTGGACGGCGCCCCGCGCTCAGGATTCGGCCTTCTTCTCCACTTCACTTCCCTCCTGTCACTCGGATGATTATTGCCGGTGACCGAAGTTTTAAACTAATTCATGTCCAATCCCGGGAGGTAATTTTGGATGTGATGGGCTCTCAGCGCTCGGTGTCAGGAGTCGCCGTGAGCTGCCAGGCGGGATGACTTTTATTGATTGTTTCAAAATCTTTTTAGGAAATGTCTCTTCAAAACTGCATTTTCGGACTCTGTGGAGGTAATTGTTGGCCGCGCTCCGGCGTGCTTAGCTGTTAACCCATTCACTGCCGATACTAGAAATTCCTTGTAGGTGGGATAAAAATAACGAAGTTTGGCAAACAAACTGCATTCAAGGGAAAACTCAACTAGGATAAATCTCCTCCCCACCCCGTGTCCCCATGGGCCCCCCGACCACACACTGTGGAGGTCGCGTACCATTGTATTCCCTGTTGTGCAGTTTCCACATTGTGTGTCACGGAGATCACACGCTACTAATTGTACTAATAGGCATTAGTAGATTATGCAAAATGATTGCGCAAAAGCCATCTTTTGAGCGATCATCTTTGTGTTTAAATGCACCTTTACATTCTTGTCCTCTATCTCCTATGCAGGGTTATCAGGTTCAGGCCACCTTAATCAGGAGTATTTCTACATTCTGATAAGAGAAGCTCCTCATTTCCCCTCCCTTTGCATTCCTCAGGCCAAGCAGTGATATTAATATATTTATTCTTCATTAAGTTTCATTTCTCTCTCTGTTTCTTGGAAATCACGTGTTTTAGTAGTAACACACACCTTAAGGCGTTAACATATGTTAATCATTAGAAACTAAGCTGATCATGAGTTCTTATGACTTTAAGGGCATGTATCTCTATTGCTACGTCATTTGGAGTATATATGTACCATAATCCTACTAATCAGAAGCGTACTGGTTTTGATAAAAGCATTGTGTCAGTTACTCTGAGTGCACGCACTGCTCAATAACTAATTTGGAACAGGCAGTGAAGTCAGAGGGACCTGAGTGTTCCTATAACAATATATGTTACACTGATGGGCAGTCTGCTTGTATTCTACTTGTGCAGAGAACAGCATACCTTTACTAAAATAGCTCAGTGAATAAATACTGTACCAGAACCAAGCTCATAATAAAAACAACCCCAGAAAAACACTACATAATTACACCACCAGAACAAACCTCATAACATTGATACAGCCCCGGACCGTTGTCATACATACAGCCACAGGACCAACCTAAGTACATGGATACAGCCCCGGGTCCAACATCCTAACATAGATACAGTAGCAGAACTAAGTGATTCTGCTGAGGGGGCACCGTCAGTTATGCCTCAGAACATCAAAGGAGAGGAGACAGAGCCAGGAGGACGATGATTGATGTTGCTCCACAATACACTGTCGCATGGAGTAAGATTATTTGGCCAGGAGGTCCTAAGGGGGACAATCGCCTCCACCCAACATCCACCTGGTGCACCCCTGCAGGCTGTTGGTCAGTGCCTTGTGCAACCACACGAGACACACATATCTAGGGCGGCCATGATGGCAAATAAGTATCAGACTCCTTACCTCATGTTATGTCCCACAGTCATGTTTGTACATATACATTCTTAATCATTAATCCCTATTGGGGAGTTGTATGAATAACTGTGCGGACTAGAGGGATTCTTTAATGCTGCTTTTCTTTTGGGAGCAGCAGTTTGTGCTCCAGAGCTGCTCTTCTTGCTGTGGACAGGAATCCGTGACTACAGTCAGTCATTTTGAAAGCAATGAGAAAGGTGATTTTGTCCCCTAGTCACCCGCCTTCAGATGTCACAGAGTCTTTCCTACTGTCTCCTCACCCTCTTGTGTATGTTAGAGTGTGTTCACACCTAGTGGATTTGTGCGGCTTTACCTCAGTGGAAAAAAGCTTCAAATTCCAAGTCCCATCTGCACCGTTATGAAATGGACCTGTAAAATAGTTCACCCCTTCATCTAAACGGGTGAAATCTGCTGCTCCACATCCCAATCTGCCATATGTTAACCCATCCGATCTCCCATACTGACTATTCTATGCATGAATACATATGGTGCATTCAGAAAGTTGTCTGAGCTTTTTGGTAACGCCAGGCAGCTTCCATCTCTCTTACTGAGGACGCTTCTTTCTGGCCTCTCTGCCATAAAGTCCAGATTGCTGGTGATGGTCGACCTTCTGGAAATTTCTCCCATCTGAAAACAGGATCTTTGGAGCTCATCAGAGTGACCATTGGGTTCTTGGTCAGATCTCTTACTGAGGCCCTTGTGCATCGATGACTTAGTTTGATGGGTTGGCCAGTTCTAAGAAAAGTTATGGCTGTTCCAAACTTCCTCTATGTAAGCATTATGGAGGCTGCAATGCTCTTGGGACCTTTCAGCGCAGCAGGAATGTTTTTGTAGCTTCTTTACATCTGATGGAAGGCTGAGTCAGCCGGCTACCTGAAACAAGCGTGGATTGAACCCGCAACCTTCAAGTCATGAGCGAGAGCTTATCACTGCATTTATGCTAACACTCTTTAAGGAAGAGTAGAGGGGGATAATTACCTCTTGTGATCTAGACTCTATGCTTCTCTTAATACATCCTAGAATTGTGTTTGCCTTTTTGGCTGCTGCATCACATTGTTGACTCATGTTCAGTCTATGATCTATAGTATACCCAAGTCTTTTTCACATGCGCTGCTGCTTAGCCCAATTCCTCCCATTCTGTATGTGCTTTTCTCATTTTTCTTCCCAATTGTACGACTTTGCATTTCTCTTGTTAAATACCATTCTGTTAGTCGCCGCCCACTGTTCAAGCTTTTCTAGACCTTTTTGAATACTCTCTCTCTTCCCTAGTGTTGGCTATCCCTCCTAGCTTTGTGTCATCAACAAATTTGATCAGTTTCCCCTCAATTTCTTGCTCCAGATCATTCATTAAAATGTTGACCACCATTGGGCCTAGGACAGAGCCTTGTCGTTCCCCACTTGATACATTCTTCCAATAGGATGTGCAGCCATTTATGACCAGGCTTTGAGTACGATCACTCAGCCAGCATCTGCGGCCCCATTGAAAGTAATGGGAGAAACTCTGTGATCCTCTGCCGTGGCGCTGAAAGGCGCGCTGGAGGATCCCTACATCCCCGAAGTGATGCAGGGCTATTTTGCCATGAAAACGCCTTGCATCCCTAGGAAAACTCACCTAGTGGGAAGGGCAATATGTGGGAGGGATTTACGGCCCCATATTGAGCATGCCCCTTTGTGAAGTTAGCCTAGAAAAAGTAAAAATAAATTAGAACCAAATTTGTTTTTTTTAATGTTCATGTTAGCTCCCCAAAAATGCAATAAAAGTGATCAAAAAAGCCCCAAAATTGTACAGATCATTACACAAAAAACAAATCCTTACAGAGTTTCGTCCATGGAAATTAAAAAAGTTACGGGACTTTAAATGCAGCAATGGAAAAAAAAAATTACAAAAAAGGGTTTTTATTGTGCAAAAGTGCAAAAATCTAAAAAAAAAAATCTCTATGTTTGGCCTTGTTGTAATTGTACCAACCCACAGAAGAAAATGTATCCTGTCAATAATGCTATAAACACAAATTCCCCCAAACTATGGCAGAATTTGTGGTTTTTGCTTCTTGCCACTGGAGAAAAATCAATAAAAGTCATGCATTACATTATATGTACCCCAAAATGTCACCAATTAAAGCTACAGCGCTCATATGTGCATGTCGACAGAAAATAAATAAGTTATGGCTTTTGAAAAGTGGAGATCTCCACATGTGGAGTCCGACTCGTTCGCGTTAACCCGACCTTACACTAATGATGCCTACTAATACACAGCGTGCATCAGGTAGTCAGAGAAGTGGAGCGGCCATCTTGGTTTCTGCAGGCCCGGAGGGTCGCTTTAACACCCTCAGTGGCTGCCTCAAGGTCCTGTGTGATCCCAGCACAGCAGACATTAAAGGGGTTGTCCTGCACCAAAACGTTTTTTGTTTTTTTTTCAATAGCCCCCCCCGTTCGGCGCGAGACAAACCCGATGCATGTGTTGAAAAAAAAAACCGGATAGTACTTTCCCGAATCCCCGCGCTCCGGTGACTTCTTACCTACCTTGCGAAGATGGCCGCCGGGATCTTCACCCTCGGTGGACCGCAGGTCTTCTGTGCGGTCCATTGCCGATTCCAGCCTCCTGATTGGCTGGAATCGGCACACGTGACGGGGCGGAGCTACGAGGAGCAGCTCTCCGGCACGAGCGGCCCCATTCAACACGGAGAAGACCGGACTGCGCAAGCGCGTCTAATCGGGCGATTAGACGCTGAAAATTACACGGCACCATGGAGACGGGGACGCCAGCAACGGAACAGGTAAGTGCATAACTTCTGATAACTTCTGTATGGCTCATAATTAATGCACAATGTACATTACAAAGTGCATTAATATGGCCATACAGAAGTGTATACCCCAACTTTGTTTCGCGGGACAACCCCTTTAATGATGGCTCTCCTGCGCGCTCGCTGTCCGAGGTCCTGAAGCTGCTCTCTTTTTAAGGTTCCTCATGTAAACTCTTCACTGGTTACATTGCATCTATCTGCAACAAAACCTACACAGCAGGATATAGTGCCCCCTGAAGGAAGTGATGAGAGTTGTTAGCAGAGGAGGTCACATCCCTAATATTACCCCTACAGTAATAAGGAGGAGCCGCATCTCCTACCATTGTACAGCTCTGTAGGATCTGCGGTCAGGTTTCTGCTAGGAAAGCTAAATGATGAAACTCGGCACCAGCGCTGCCAGATCAGTGATGCATCTCCTGATCATGTACTACCGCAACGGCCTACATCAGGCTGCCAGCTGCCTCCTCCACACAGAGATCCTCTTCTTACTGCGACGTCACATTCATCACATTTAATTAGCAACATAGAAGATGTCCAAGAACAATCCGGAGTTCACAAAAACTAAACTGTTAAATGTGAGAAACCAATGACAGTCAAATATTCACCGCTAACCTCCCAAATGTGACTACATGCAAGGGGCCACATTCATGGGCAGCATAATAGTAGTACTATTCCTGTACAGAGAGGGCAGTATTATAGTAGTTATACTCTTGTACATAGGGGGCAGTATTATGGTAGTTATATTCTTGTACATAGGGGCAGTATTATAGTAGTTATACTCTTGTACATAGGGGCAGTATTATGGTAGTTATATTCTTGTACATAGGGGGCAGTATTATAGTAGTTATACTCTTGTACATAGGGGCAGTATTATAGTAGTTATATTCCTGTATATAGGGGTCAGTATTATAGTAGTTATATTCTTGTACATAGGGAGCAGTATTATAGTAGTTATATTCTTGTACATAGGGGCAGTATTATAGTAGTTATACTCTTGTACATAGGGGCAGTATTATAGCAGTTATACTCTTGTACATAGGGGCAGTATTATAGTAGTTATACTCTTGTACATAGGGGCAGTATTATAGTAGTTATATTCTTGTACATAGAGGGCAGTATTATAGTAGTTATATTCTTGTACATAGGGAGCAGTATTATAGTAGTTATATTCTTGTACATAGGGGGCAGTATTATAGTAGTTATATTCTTGTACATAGAGGGCAGTATTATAGTAGTTATATTCTTGTACATAGAGGGCAGTATTATAGTAGTTATATTCTTGTACATAGGGAGCAGTATTATAGTAGTTATATTCTTGTACATAGGGGGCAGTATTATAGTAGTTATATTCTTGTACATAGGGGCTATATTATAGTAGTTAAATTGTTGTACATAGGAGGCAGTATTATAGTAGTTATATTCTTGTACATAGGGGCAGTAATATTGTAGTTATATTGTTGTACATAGGAGCAGTATTATAGTAGTTATATTCTTGTACATAGGGGGGCAGTATTATAGTAGTTATATTCTTGTACATAAGGGGCGGTATTATAGTAGTTATATTCTTGTACACAGGGGGCAATATTATAGTAGTTATATTCTTGTACACAGGAGGCAGTATTATAGTAGTTATATTCTTGTACATAGGAGCAGTGTTGTAGTAGTTATATTCTTGTACATAGGGGGCAGTATTATAGTAGTTATATTCTTGTACATAAGGGTCAGTATTATAGTAGTTATATTCTTGTACATAGGGGGCAGTATTATAGTAGTTATATTCTTGTACATAGGGGGCAGTATTATAGTAGTTATATTCTTGTACATAGGGGCAGTATTATAGTAGTTATATTCTTGTACATAGGGGGCAGTATTATAGTAGTTATATTCTTGAACATAAGGGGGGAGTATTATAGTAGTTATATACTTGTACATAGGGGCAGTATTATAGTAGTTATATTCTTGTACATAGGGGGCACCATTATAGTAGTTATATTCTTGAACATAGGAGGCAGTATTATAGTAGTTATATTCTTGTGCATAGGGGGCAGTATTATAGTAGTTATATTCTTGCACATGGGGCAGTATTATAGTAGCTATATTCTTGTACATAGGGGGCAGTATTATAGTAGTTATATTCTTGTACATAGGGGCAGTATTATAGTAGTTATATTCTTGTACATAGAGGCATTATAATAGTAGTTATATTCCTGTACATAGAGGGCAGTATTATAGTAGTTATATTCTTGTACACAGGAGGCAGTATTATAGTAGTTATATTCTTGTACATAGGGGGCAGTATTATAGTAGTTATATTCTTGTACATAGGGGGCAGTATTATAGTAGTTATATTCTTGTACATAGGAGCAGTGTTATAGTAGTTATATTCTTGTACATAGGGGGCAGTATTATAGTAGTTATATTCTTGTACATAAGGGTCAGTATTATAGTAGTTATATTCTTGTACATAGGGGGCAGTATTATAGTAGTTATATTCTTGTACATAGGGGGCAGTATTATAGTAGTTATATTCTTGCACATGGGGCAGTATTATAGTAGCTATATTCTTGTACATAGGGGGCAGTATTATAGTAGTTATATTCTTGTACATAGGGGCAGTATTATAGTAGTTATATTCTTGTACATAGAGGCATTATAATAGTAGTTATATTCCTGTACATAGAGGGCAGTATTATAGTAGTTATATTCTTGTACACAGGAGGCAGTATTATAGTAGTTATATTCTTGTACATAGGGGGCAGTATTATAGTAGTTATATTCTTGTACATAGGGGGCAGTATTATAGTAGTTATATTCTTGTACATAGGAGCAGTGTTATAGTAGTTATATTCTTGTACATAGGGGGCAGTATTATAGTAGTTATATTCTTGTACATAAGGGTCAGTATTATAGTAGTTATATTCTTGTACATAGGGGGCAGTATTATAGTAGTTATATTCTTGTACATAGGGGGCAGTATTATAGTAGTTATATTCTGGTACATAGGGGCAGTATTATAGTAGTTATATTCTTGTACATAGGGGGCAGTATTATAGTAGTTATATTCTTGAACATAAGGGGGGAGTATTATAGTAGTTATATACTTGTACATAGGGGCAGTATTATAGTAGTTATATTCTTGTACATAGGGGGCACTATTATAGTAGTTATATTCTTGAACATAGGAGACAGTATTATAGTAGTTATATTCTTGTGCATAGGGGGCAGTATTATAGTAGTTATATTCTTGCACATGGGGCAGTATTATAGTAGTTATATTCTTGTACTTGGGGCAGTATTATAGTAGTTATATTCTTGTACTTGGGGCAGTATTATAGTAGTTATATTCTTGTACATGGGGGCAGTATTATAGTAAATATATTCTTGTACATAGGAGCAGTATTGTAGTAGTTATATTCTTGTACATAGGAGCAGTTATATAGTAGTTATATTCTTGTACATAGGAGCAGTTATATAGTAGTTATACTCTTGTACATAGGGGGCAGTATTATAGTAGTTATATTCTTGTACATAGTGAGCAGTATTATAGTAGTTATATTCTTGTACGTAGGAGGCTGTATTATAGTAGTTACATTAATGCACATAGGGGGCAGTATTATAGTAGTTATATTCTTGTACATAGGGGCAGTATTATAGTAGTTATACTCTTGTACATAGGGGCAGTATTATAGTAGTTCTATTCTAGTACATAGGGGGCAGTATTATAGTAGTTATATTCCTGTACATAGGGGCAGTATTATAGTAGTTATATTCTTGAACATAGGAGGCCGTATTATAGTAGTTATATTCTTCTGCATAGGGGGCAGTATTTTAGTAGTTATATTCTTGTACATAGGGGCAGTATTATAGTAGTTATACTCTTGTACATTGGGGACAATATTATAGTAGTTATATTCTTGTACATAGGGGGCAGTATTATAGTAGTCATATTCTTATGCATAGCAGGCAGTATTATAGTAGCTATATTCTTGTACATAGGGGCAGTATTATAGTAGTTATATTCTTGAACATAGGGGGCAGTATTATAGTAGTTATATTCTTGTGCATAGGGGGCAGTATTATAGTAGTTATATTCTTGTACATAGGGGGCAGTATTATAGTAGTTATATTTCTGTACATAGGAGGCAGTATTATAGTAGTTATATTCTTGTACATAGGGGGCAGTATTATAGTAGCTATATTCTTGTACATAGGGGGCAGTATTATAGTAGTTTTTCTTGTGCATAGGGGGCAGTATTATAGTAGTTATATTCTTGTACATAGGGGGGCAGTATTATAGTAGTTATATTTCTGTACATAGGAGGCAGTATTATAGTAGTTATATTCTTGTACATAGGGGGCAGTATTATAGTAGCTATATTCTTGTACATAGGGGGCAGTATTATAGTAGTTATATTCTTGTACATAGGGGGCAGTATTATAGTAGTTATATTCTTGTACATAGAGGCATTATAATAGTAGTTATATTCCTGTACATAGAGGGCCGTATTATAGTAGTTATATTCTTGTACATAGGGGGCAGTATTATAGTAGTTATATTCTTGTACATTGGGGGCAGTATTATAGTAGTTATATTCTTGTACATAGGAGCAGTTATATAGTAGTTATACTCTTGTACATAGGGGGCAGGATTATAGTAGTTATATTCTTGTACATAGGGAGCAGTATTATAGTAGTTATATTCTTGTACATAGGGCCAGTATTATAGTAGTTATATTCTTGAACATAGGGGGCAGTATTATAGTAGTTATATTCTTGTACATAGGGGGCAGTATTATAGTAGTTATATTCTTGTACATTGGGGGCAGTATTATAGTAGTTATATTCTTGTACATAGGAGCAGTTATATAGTAGTTATACTCTCGTACATAGGGGGCAGGATTATAGTAGTTATATTCTTGTACATAGGGAGCAGTATTATAGTAGTTATATTCTTGTACATAGGGCCAGTATTATAGTAGTTATATTCTTGAACATAGGAGGCAGTATTATAGTAGTTATATTCTTGTACATAGGAGCAGTATTATAGTAGTTATATACTTGTACATAGGAGGCAGTATTATAGTAGTTATATTCTTGAACATAGGAGGCAGTATTATAGTAGTTATATACTTGAACATAGGAGGCAGTATTATAGTAGTTATATTCTTGTACATAGGAGGCAGTATTATAGTAGTTATATTCTTGTACATAAGGGGGGAGTATTATAATAGTTATATTCTGGTTCATAGGGGGCAGTATTATAGTAGTTATATTCTGGTTCATAGGGGGGAGTATTATAGTAGTTATATTCCTGCACATAGGGGGCAGTATTATAGTAGTTATATTCTTGAACATAGGCGGAAGTATTATAGTAGTTATATTCTGGTTCATAGGGGGCAGTATTATAGTAGTTATATTCTGGTTCATAGGGGGGAGTATTATAGTAGTTATATTCCTGCACATAGGGGCAGTATTATAGTAGTTATATTCTTGAACATAGGAGGCAGTATTATAGTAGTTATATTCTTGTGCATAGGGGCAGTATTATAGTAGTTATATTCTTGTACATGGGGCAGTTCTATAGTAGTTATATTCTTGTACATGGGGCAGTTCTATAGTAGTTATATTCTTGTACATGGGGCAGTTCTATAGTAGTTATATTCTTGTACATGGGGCAGTATTATAGTAGTTATATTCTTGTACATAGGAGGCAGTATTATAGTAGTTATATTCTTGTACATAGGGGCAGTATTATAGTAGTTATATTCTTGTACATAGGGAGCAGTATTATAGTAGTTATATTCTTGTACATAGGGAGCAGTATTATAGTAGTTATATTCTTGTGCATAGGAGGCAGTATTATAGTAGTTATATTCTTGTGCATAGGGGGCAGTATTATAGTAGTTGTATTCTTGTACATAGGGAGCAGTATTATAGTAGTTATATTCTTGTACATCGGGGGCAGTATTATAGTAGTTATATTCTTGTACATAGGAGGCAGTATTATGGTAGTTATATTCTTGTACATAGGGGGCAGTATTATAGTAGTTATATTCTTGTACATAGGAGGCAGTATTATAGTAGTTATATTCTTGTACATAAGGGGCAGTATTATAGTAGTTATATTCTTGTACATAGGAGGCAGTATTATAGTAGTTATATTCTTGTACATAGGAGCAGTATTATAGTAGTTATATTCTTGTACATAGGGGCAGTATTATAGTACTTATATTCTTGTACATGGGGGCAGTATTATAGTAATTATATTCTTGTACATAGGACCAGTATTGTAGTAGTTCTATTCCTGTACATAGGAGGCAGTATTATAGTAGTTATATTCTTGTACATAGGGGGCAGTATTATAGTAGTTATATTCTTGTACATTGGGGGCAGTATTATAGTAGTTACATTCTTGTACATAGGAGGCAGTATTATAGTAGTTATATTATTGTACATAGGGGGCAGTATTATAGTAGTTATATTCTTGTACAATAGGGGGCAGTGTTATAGTAGTTATATTCTTGTACATAGGGGGCAGTATTATAGTAGTTATATTCTTGTACATAGGGGGCAGCATTATAGTTGTTTTATTCTTGTACATAGGGGGCAGTATTATAGTACTTTTATTCTTGTACATAGGGGGCAGTATTATAGTAGTTATATTCTTGTACATAGGG
This sequence comes from Eleutherodactylus coqui, assembly GCA_035609135.1. Lineage (NCBI taxonomy): Eukaryota > Metazoa > Chordata > Amphibia > Anura > Eleutherodactylidae > Eleutherodactylus > Eleutherodactylus coqui. Next base: position 139,762,410 of record CM069415.1, read on the forward strand.
GGCAGTATTATAGTAGTTATATTCTTGTACATAGGTGCAGTATTATAGTAGTTATATTCTTGTACATAGGGGGCAGTATTGTAGTAGTTATATTCTTGTACATAGGGGGCAGTATTATAGTAGTTATATTCTTGTACATAGGGGGCAGTATTATAGTAGTTATATTCTTGTACATAGGAGGCAGTATTATAGTAGTTATATTATTGTATATAGGGGGCAGTATTATAGTAGTTATATTCTTGTACAATAGGGGGCAGTGTTATAGTAGTTATATTCTTGTACATAGAGGGCAGTATTATAGTAGTTTTATTCTTGTACATAGGGGGCAGTATTATAGTACTTTTATTCTTGTACATAGGGATTGGTATGACAGTAGTAATAGTCTTGTACATAGGGGGACGGTAATATAGTAACTCCTGGCAGATCAGATGTCTATTCAGTTGTAACGTCATTAATGTTGTAGGTTTATTATCTTCATATGATAGGTCGATCTTCTCTTCGTATGAATATTTTGATAATCCGGAGAGATCAGGCGCCGCACTACTTTAGTGTTTGAATCATCCTCATATTCTCTTTTGCATTTTTTAATGAGGAACTTATTGGAAGTTTGTGATCACCAGGGAAAATGAGGCCAGACCAGCAGCAGATGATAATTAGAGGGAAAGGTGGATGTGAGCAGATTCAGTCGCCTTGTGGTTTCTGAGCACAAGTGTCGCTGTCTCAGTGTGTGACAATGTAGATGTTAATATCCTCGTGTTCCAGATCAACAGCGTTTACTGTGTAAAGTATACAATTTTACGGGTGGAGGATTCTGCTTCATTACTGGTCATTATAGGTTTGTTCTATGGATCCCTGTAGGTGGGTAATGATTAGAGTAAAAGCAAAATAAAAGACGGAAGTATGTTGTAGTGTTTATTGCAGCAAGCAGAGTGCCATAGCAAACATTTAAAGGGGCTGCAAACCATGTACATTATGTCATTATGCCCTAAAATATCTAAACTTTGGGACTAATTACACTGACGTGCCAGAAATCATGGGACAAGAACTAATATCATGTAAAAACCACTCTAGCTCTACAAATTGCAGCAACTCGATGTGGCATCGATTGTACAAGTGGACAGAAGACATCTGGATGGATGTGGAGCCGTTTGGATAGCCCCCCACAGTTCTGGGGTATTTGTAGGTACAGGATCTCAGATGTGAATGGACCTCTCCAGCACATCCCATTAATGCTTGGTTGGGCTCATGTTGGTTGAACATGCCAGCTGCACCATTCATAGGGACCCTCCAGAATGCTCCTCCAACCAATTCTAGACAACGTGAACCCAATGGCATGCTGCATTATCCTGCTGGAATATCCCATCATTGTGGGGGTACATGAAGTCCATGAAAGGCTGCAAATGGTCACCAAGCGGTAAAACATAGCGGGCACTAGTCAATTACATGGACCAATGGACCCAGCTCATGCCATGAGAAGACCCCACAGCAGTATGGAGCCACTACCACCCTTCCTTGTTTACCACTGGGGTCCATGGCTTCTTGAGGTCTGCACCACACATGAACTCTACCATTAGACCCAAGCTATTGGTATTTTGACTCATTGGACCACACCACATGTTACCAGTCCTCTACGGTCCAGTTACAACCTTAGGAGCCCAGGTGAGGCGCTGTGCCCGATGTTGTGGTGATATCAGAGGCCTCTGGTGGGTCTTCTGTTCCCATATCCCATTGAAGCTACAGAACGCTGTGCTGACCTGCAGGATATACATGTGGGGTCTCCTGCGCTGAATATGATTTCTGCTGGAGTTGCTAATCTGTGCGCACAAACAAATCTAGTCAGCTGCCGCCAGTTGTGGCCTCTGTGATATCCACTGTGGTGGTATTGTCCTGTATGACGTATTCCCGGTACACGTGTGACACTGTGGGTCAAGAAATGTTAAAAGCTCACACAACTTCAGAAATGGAAGATCCCATCTATTTGGCACCCGCAATCACGTCTCCTCCGATAATTCACGTCACCTTCCCATGAGCTCGCTGGCCGGTGTTCACCTTCACTCACAAGATATCCCCTCGCAATGTCTACAGGTGTGGGCGTTCCCAAGCTGCCCCCTGAGATAACGCCACTTCCTAATCAATGCTATGCAAGAACAGGGGTGACTATGAACAAAAGAGAGACTTCATTGGAGTCAGTGGGGCCGTGGCTTCCAAGCTCTGCAGCCAGCCCCGCGGACAGTCGCCTCTACAGCCAGCCCCGCGGGCGGTCGCCTCTACAGCCAGCCCCGCGGGCGGTCGCCTCATGCACACCCTGGTGACTTATTTGTCTTTCATTATTCCAAATTCATCTAGAAATAAAGAAACTTCATCTAGAATCTTGATTAACTCCTTCCTGACCTGCGCCATACATGTAAGGCAGACGTCAAGAGTGTGTAGGAAACCGGCTCGGAACCCACTCCATACACGGTGGGTGTCAGCCTTCTTTGACAGCTGACACCCACCGGCAGCAGTTGCGATCAGCATGAACACTGATCGCAGCTGTTAACCCTTTAAATAGCGCTGTCAGTTCTAACAGCAGCATTTAAAGGGCCCAGTTGGCGTTCGGGGTCCTGAACGGCCGTCCTATGGTGCGATCTCACGAACTGCAGTTTGGCTGTTATGGCAGCCTGGAGCCTTCTGAAGGTCCCCAAGGCTGCCATGAATAATTGCCTGTCAGAATGTGGTATAATACAATACTATGAAGTTGTTTTATACTCTAAGCGATTACAAGTTCAAGTCCCCTATGGGCTTAAAAATGTGAAAATAAGTAAAAAGAAAAAAGTTAGTTATTAGAAGAAATAAAAAGTAGCGAAAGATTAAGATTAACGCCGCCCTCCCCCTTCCCCCTTCCCACTCCTCTGTCGGCTCATCAGAAAGTAAAATTTGGTATTGCTGCGTCTGCAAAGTCCAGATTATTAAAAGATCACATTATTAATCCCGCACAGCGAATCCCGGCAGAAAGAAAATATACGCAATGCCAAAACTGCACTTTTTTAGTCACCTTGTATCCAAAGAAAAATGTCATAAGTACCCCGAGACGGTGTTAATAGAACGTACAGGTGAGCATGCGAATCACAAGCCCCAACACAGCCGGATCGATGACAAATAAGGTTAAAAGGCGTCATAAAGGGCGACAGAAGGCAATTGTTTTTTGTTAAACAAAGGTATTTTATTTTTTGAATTTTTCTAACATTAAACAAAAAAACAAACATGTATGTAGGGTATATCCGTGATTGTATTGACACGCAAAATAAAGATAACACGTCATCTTTACTGCATCGTGAATGTCGCGAACGCTCGCCAAACATCGCCCAGTTGTAGGTTTTCCATGTTTCTCCACTTAGAAATATAAAAATGAGCTAGGATTTTTTTTTTTGAAAGTGGAGAGAAAAATGATGACACAAAAACCAACCTGGTCAGCTTCTAGGAGGAGGTAAGTTCTGGACCGGACCGGGGAGTCACTGGATCTCGTGTATCTGAAACTTTCCAAAGCGTTTGATACTGAGCCGCATAAAAGGCTGGCATATAAACTGAGATGCTTGGTCTGGGGAGTATGTGTGTAAGGGGGTAACTGGTCAGTGATAGAAAGCAGAGGGGGCTTATAAATGGTACATACTCTGATTGGGTCGCTGTTACTAGTGGGGTACCACAGGGGGCACTATTGAAAGGGTCACCGTTACTAGTGGGGTACCACAAGGGGCAGTATTGGAGGGTTCACCGTTACTAGTGGGGTACCACAGGGGGCAGTATTGGGCCCTATTCTTTTTAATATACGTATTAATGACCTGGTAGATGGAATGTACAGTAAAATATCAATATTTGCAGATGATACAAAACTATGTAAAGTAATTACCACCAGAGAGGATGCAAGGAGATTGCAAGAGGAGCTGGATAAGTTGGGGCAGAAAAGTGGCAGATGAGGTGCAACACTGATAAATGTGCGGTTCTGCACGCGGGCAGGAAATCCATGTCACCATTACACACTACATGGGAAACCTCTGGGGACACCGACATGGAGAAGGAGTTGGGGGTTTTATAACTGTAAGCTTAACTGGAGCAACCAGTGTCAGGCAGCTGCTGCCAAGGCAAATAGGATCATCGGGGGCATCAGAAGAGGTCTAGGGGCACATGAGGAGAACATTGTTCTTGCTCTGTGCAAGTCACTGGTCAGACAATACATGGAATATTGTGGACCGTTTTGGGAATCGGTACTCAGGAAGGACATATCAGAGCTTCAGTGGGTACAAAAGGGGCAACTAAAGTAATAAACGGAATGAGCGGACTACAAGACCCAGAGAGGTGGTCAAAATTGGGATTATAAAGTTTAGAAAAAAGACGGCTGAGGGGCGACCTAATAACTATGTATAAATATATTAGGGGACAATACAATCTCTCCTATCATCTAGTTATATCCAGGACTGTAACAAGGGGGCGCTCTACTAACTATGTATAGATATGTCAGGGGACAATACAGAGATCTCTACCATCATCTATTATACCCAGGACTGTAACTAACAAGGGGGCGCTCTCTACGTCCAGAGTAAAGAAGGTTTCTACACAACATAGAAGGGGGTTCTTTACTGTAAGAGCAGTGAGACTGTGGAACTCTCTGTCTGAGGATGTGGTGATGATGAACTCGCTACTAGAGTACAAGAGGGGCTTGGAGTGTAATAATATTACATGTTATATCTCTGATTACTTCAGAAGGGTCGATGATCTGGGGGTCACTTTGATCTCCACATGTTGAGTTAGGAAATATTTTTTGCCCTAAAATAAAAAAAATTTGTTTCTACCTCATTGGTTTTTTTTTTGCTCTGGATCAACATTGGGGAGCAGTAGGCTGAACTTGATTGACAGAGGGCTTTTTTTCAGCCTTACAAACTATGTTACTATGAAAAGGGGCCACAGTGGAAAGGGATTAATTAGAGATGAGCGAACGTACTCGTCCGAGCTTGATATTCGTGCGAGTATTAGCGTGTTCGAGATGCTCGTTACTCGTAATGAGTACCACGCGGTGTTCTGGTTACTTTCAGTTTCCTCTCTGAGACGTTAGCGCGCTTTTCTGGCCAATTGAAAGACAGGGAAGGCATTACAACTTCCCCCTGTGACGTTCAAGCCCTATACCACCCCCCTGCAGTGAGTGGCTGGCGAGATCAGGTGTCACCCGAGTATATAAATCGGCCCCTCCCGCGGCTCGCCTCAGATGCATTCTGACATAGATGAGGGAAAGTGCTGCTGGTGCCAGAGCTGCTATAGGGAGAGTGTTAGGAGTTATTTTAGGCTTCAAGAACCCCAACGGTCCTTCTTAGGGCCACATCTAACCGTGTGCAGTACTGTGGAGGCTGCTTTTTGCAGTGTTGCACATTTTTTTTTTTTGTATATCGGCCGTGCAGAGCATTGCGTCCTGCAGTAATTTTACATTGTCCAGGGCCAGTAGTGGTGAGGCAGGGACAGAAGACATATTTAGTGTATATAGGCAGTGGGCCTTTCCAAAAACATTTGGGAAAAAAAATCAATTTGGGCTGCCTGTGACCGTCCTCAGTGTACTGGGTCTCTGCTGGGGGTAGTTGTCCTAATTCATACGCAGCCAGCTAAGTGTTACAGCAGGCTTGCGCAAAATTCTTTCCTGCCTAAGCGAAGTCAGCCTCCAACCACAGGCCAATAAGCGGCACATTTAATTACAGCGTTCTGTTTCTGCACTACTGGTAATACACCATGCTGAGGGGTAGGGGTAGGCCTAGAGGACGTGGACGCGGGCGAGGACGCGGAGGCCCAAGTCAGGGTGTGGGCACAGGCCGAGCTCCTGATCCAGGTGTATCGCAGCCGACTGCTGCAGGATTAGGAGAGAGGCACGTTTCTGGCGTCCCCACATTCATCTCACAATTAATGGGTCCACGCGGTAGACCTTTATTAGAAAATGAGCAGTATGAGCAGGTCCTGTCATGGATGGCAGAAAGTGCATCCAGCAATCTATCGACCACCCAGAGTTCTGTGCCGTCCACTGCTGCAACTCTGAATCCTCTGGCTGCTGCTCCTCCTTCCTCCCAGCCTCCTCACTCCATTACAATGACACATTCGGAGGAGCAGGCAGACTCCCAGGAACTGTTCCCGGGCCCCTGCCCAGAATGGCCAGCAATGGTTCCTCTCCCACCGGAGGACTTTGTCGTGACTGATGCCCAACCATTGCAAAGTTCCCGGGGTCCGGGGAATGAGGCTGGGGACTTCTGGCAACTGTCTCAAGAGCTTTCAGTGGGTGAGGAGGACGATGACGATGAGACACAGTTGTCTATCACTCAGGTAGTAGTAATTGGAGTAAGTCCGAGGGAGGAGCGCACAGAGGATTCGGAGGAAGAGCAGCAGGACGATGAGGTGACTGACCCCACCTGGTTTGCTACGCCTACTGAGGACAGGTCTTCAGAGGGGGAGGCAAGTGCAGCAGCAGGGCAGGCTGGAAGAGGCAGTGCGGTGGCCAGGGGTAGAGGCAGGGCCAGACCAAATAATCCACCAACTGTTTCCCAAAGCGCCCCCTCGCGCCATGCCACCCTGCAGAGGCCGAGGTGCTCAAAGGTCTGGCAGTTTTTCACTGAGAGTGCAGACGACCGACGAACAGTGGTGTGCAACCTTTGTCGCGCCAAGATCAGCCGCGGAGCCAACACCAACAGCCTCACCACCACCACCATGCGCAGACATATGATGGCCAAGCACCCCACAAGGTGGGACGAAGGCCGTTCACCGCCTCCGGTTTGCACCGCTGCCTCTCCCCCTGTGCCCCAACCTGCCACTGAGATCCAACCCCCCTCTCAGGACACAGGCACTACCGTCTCCTGGCCTGCACCCACACCCTCACCTCCGCTGTCCTCGGCCCCATCCACCAATGTCTCGCACCGCACCGTCCAGCCGTCGCTAGCGCAAGTGTTGGAGCGCAAGCGCAAGTACGCCGCACACGCACCCGCACGCTCAAGCGTTAAACGTGCACATAGCCAAATTTATCAGCCTGGAGATGCTGCCGTATAGGGTTGTGGAAACGGAGGCTTTCAAGGGTATGATGGCGGCGGCGGCCCCGCGCTACTCAGTTCCCAGTTGCCACTACTTTTCCCGATGTGCCGTCCCAGCCCTGCACGACCACGTCTCCCGCAACATTGTACGCGCCCTCACCAACGCGGTTACTGCCAAGGTCCACTTAACAACGGACACGTGGACAAGCACAGGCGGGCAGGGCCACTATATCTCCCTGACGGCACATTGGGTGAATTTAGTGGAGGCTGGGACAGAGTCAGAGCCTGGGACCGCTCACGTCCTACCCACCCCCAGAATTGCGTGCCCCAGCTCGGTGCTGGTATCTGCGGCGGTGTATGCTTCCTCCACTAAACCACCCTCCTCCTCCTCCTCCTACGCAACCTCTACCTCGCAATCAAGATGTGTCAGCAGCAGCACGTCGCCAGCAGTCGGTGTCGCGCGGTGTGGCAGCACAGCAGTGGGCAAGCGTCAGCAGGCTGTGCTGAAACTACTCAGCTTAGGAGAGAAGAGGCACACGGCCCACGAACTGCTGCAGGGTCTGACAGAGCAGACCGACCGCTGGCTTGCGCCGCTGAGCCTCCAACCGGGCATGGTCGTGTGTGACAACGGCCGTAACCTGGTGGCGGCTCTGCAGCTCGGCAGCCTCGCGCACGTGCCATGCCTGGCCCACGTCTTTAATTTGGTGGTTCAGCGCTTTCTGAAAAGCTACCCACGCTTGTCAGACCTGCTCGGAAAGGTGCGCCGGCTCTGCGCACATTTCCGCAAGTCCCACACGGACGCTGCCACCCTGCGCACCCTGCAACATCGGTTTCATCTGCCAGTGCACCGACTGCTGTGCGACGTGCCCACACGGTGGAACTCTACGCTCCACATGTTGGCCAGGCTCTATGAGCAGCGTAGAGCTATAGTGGAATACCAACTCCAACATGGGTGGCGCAGTGGGAGTCAGCCTCCTCAATTCTTTACAGAAGAGTGGGCCTGGTTGGCAGACATCTGCCAGGTCCTTGGAAACTTTGAGGAGTCTACCCAGATGGTGAGTGGCGATGCTGCAATCATTAGCGTCACCATTCCTCTGCTATGCCTCTTGAGAAGTTCCCTGCAAAGCATAAAGGCAGACGCTTTGCGCTCGGAAACAGAGCCGGGGGAAGACAGTATGTCGCTGGATAGTCAGAGCACCCTCATGTCTATATCTCGCGTTGAGGAGGAGGAGCATGAGAAGGATGAGGAGGATGAGGAGGAGGGGGAAGAGACAGCTTGGCCCACTGGTGAGGGTACAGATGCTGCTGGGCTGTCATCCTTTCAGCGTGTATGGCCTGAGGAGGAGGAGGAGGAGGAGGAGGAGGAGGAGGAGGAGGAGGAGGAGGAGGAGGATCCTGAAAGTGATCTTCCTAGTGAAGACAGCCATGTGTTGCGTACAGGTACCCTGGCACACATGGCTGACTTCATGTTAGGATGCCTTTCTCGTGACCCTCGCGTTACACGCATTCTGGCCACTACGGATTACTGGGTGTACACACTGCTCGACCCACGCTATAAGGAGAACCTGCCCACTCTCATTCCCGAAGAGGAAAGGGGTTCGAGAATGATGCTATACCACAGGGCGCTGGTGGACAAACTGATGGTAAACTTCCCATCCGACAGCGCTAGTGGCAGAAGGCGCAGTTCCGAGGGCCAGGTAGCAGGGGAGGCGCAGAGATCAGGCAGCATGTACAGCACAGGCAGGGGAACACTCTCCAAGGCCTTTGCCAGCTTTATGGCTCCCCAGCAAGACTGTGTCACCGCTCCCCAGTCACGGCTGAGTCGGCGGGAGCACTGTAAAAGGATGGTGAGGGAGTATGTAGCCGATCGCACGACCGTCCTCCGTGACGCCTCTGCCCCGTACAACTACTGGGTGTCGAAGCTGGACTCGTGGCCTGAACTCGCGCTGTATGCCCTGGAGGTGCTTGCTTGTCCTGCGGCTAGCGTCTTGTCAGAGAGGGTGTTTAGTGCGGCTGGGGGAATCATCACGGATAAGCGTACCCGCCTGTCAACCGACAGTGCCGACAGGCTAACACTCATCAAGATGAACAAAGCCTGGATTTCCCCAGACTTCTCTTCTCCACCAGCGGACAGCAGCGATACCTAAACAATACGTAGGCTGCACCCGCGGATGGAAGCATCGTTCTCTATCACCATCAAAGACGTTGTGGACCTTTTTGCTTCATCAATCTGTGTATAATATTCCTCCTCCTCCTCCTGCTCCTCCTCCTGAAACCTGACGTAATCACACCGAACGGGCAATTTTTCTTAGGCCCACAAGGCTCAGTCATATAATTTTTGTAAACAATTTCTATACGTTTCAATGTTCATTAAAGCGTTGAAACTTTCACGTGAACCAATTTTTATTTTAACTGGGCTGCCTCCAGGCCTAGTTACCAATTAAGCCACATTAACCAAAGCGATTAATGGGTTTCACCTGCCCTCTTGGTTGGGCATGGGCAATTTTTCTGAGGTACATTAGTACTGTTGGTACACCAATTTTTGGGGGCCCTCGCCTACAGTGTAATCCAATTAATTTTTTGCCCACCTGCATTAAAGCTGACGTTACATCAGCTGTGCTGGGCACTGCAATGGGATATATTTATGTACCGCCGGTGGGTTCCAGGGAGCCACCCATGCTGTAGGTGCACAGGGAGTTGTAACTGCATGTGTCCACTTCTAAAGAACCCCAGTCTGACTGGGGCATGCAGTGTGGGCCGAAGCCCACCTGCATTAAACATGACATTACCTCAGCTGTGATGGGCACTGCAATGGGATATATTTATGTACCGCCGATGGCTTCCTGGCACCCACCCATGCTGTGGGTCCACAGGGAGTTGTACCTGCCTGTGTCTATGAATTAAAAACCCCGGTCAGGTTGGGGCATGCAGTGTGGGCCGAAGCCCACCTGCATTTAATCTGACGTTTGCTCTGCTGTCCAGGGCACTGCAATGGGATACATTTATGTACAGCCGGTGGGTTCCAGGGAGCCACCCATGCTGTGGGTGCACACGGAATTCCCATTGCGGAGTTGTACCTGCCTGTGACTATTTATAAAAAAACGCGGTCTGACTGGGGCATGCAGACACCTTCACAGAATGAATAGTGTGTGGCACATAGGTTCCCCATTGCTATGCCCACGTGTGCAGCTCCTGATGGCGGTGGCACAGGATTATATTTCTCATTGCTTCTGTACAGCATTGTGGGCTATCGCCCCGCCCCTTTTAAAGAGGGTCGCTGCCTAGCCGTGCCAACCCTCTGCAGTGTGTGCCTGCAGTTCCTCCTCATGGCAGACGCACTTATAAATAGACATGAGGGTGGTGTGGCATGAGTGCAGCTGAAGGCTGCGCAGGGACACTTTGGTGTGCGCTGTGGACACTGCGTCGTGCGGGGGGGGGGGGGGGGGTTGGGCAGCATGTAACCCAGGAGAAGTGGCAGCGAAGTGTCATGCAGGCAGTGATTGTGCTTTGTTGGAGGTAGTGTGGTGCTTAGCTAAGGTATGCATTGCTAATGAGGGCTTTTCAGAAGTAAAAGTTGTTGGGAGGGGGGGGCCACTCTTGCCGCTATTGTGGCTTAATAGTGGGACCTGGGAACTTGAGATGCAGCCCAACATGTAGTCCCTCGCCTGCCCTATCCGTTGCTGTGTCGTTCCCATCACTTTCTTGAATTGCCCAGATTTTCACAAATGAAAACCTTAGGCCTCATGTCCACGGGGAAAATCAGGCTCGCTCCGGATTCTCCATGGAGAATCCGTAGCGGGTCCCTCCTGCCCCGCGGACATGAGCGCTGAAAATAAGAATAAATAACAATAAACTTACCTCCCATCCGCTCCGGATCTCCTTTTCGCCGTGGCGTCATCTTCTCTGCGCCGCGGCCGGATCTTCTTTCTTTGGCCCGGCGGATGCGCAGGATGACATCGGTGACGTGCCCCGCGCATGCGCCGGCCCGAAGAAAAAAGATCCGGCCGCGACGGAGAGAAGATGGCGCCGCGGCGAAGAGAAGAAACGGAGCGGGTGAGTAAATTCCGATTTTTGTCTCCCGCGGATCCTGACGGCTTCCATAGGCTTCAATAGAAGCCCGCGGGAGCTGTCCCCGCGGGAGACCCGCACGAAAATGGAGCATGGTCCAGATTTTTTTCATGCTCCATTTTTTTAAAAATCACTTTTATTGACCATCCGCGGGTATTTATCTACCTGAGGGTGGTCAATGCATTCCTATGGGGTGCGGATCCGCGCGCGGGAGAAGAGTTAAAATCTGCTGCGGATTTTAATTCTTCTTTTGCCTGTGGACATGAGGCCTTAGCGAGCATCGGCGATATACAAAAATGCTCGGGTCGCCCATTGACTTCAATGGGGTTCGTTACTCGAAACGAACCCTCGAGCATCGCGATAATTTCGTCCCGAGTAACGAGCACCCGAGCATTTTGGTGCTCGCTCATCTCTAGGATTAATACATCTCATTTTGTGTATACAGCTCCAATGCAGAACTGTGCATATCCACAGAAATCCATGGTTACAGACTACAAACAAACCCCGTGTCATCTGCTGCCTGTAAAGGTATCAAAAAGAGGAGGCAGAAAAAAAGAGAGCAGCACATAACTGCTAGATCTGACTACACAAAGTTTGTTTGTAGTCTGTAACCATGGAGACTCATAGCTTGCAAAGGAGCTGCATACACAAAATGGTTGGAGATTGTCAATCAAGACTTGTAGAATATTTGCTTCATTATTAGATGATTTGTATCAACAAATAATTGGATGGCAATGTGGATATGACAGCATTCAGTCACCTCCCAACCCTTCAACTTTCATTGCGCCATTGTACTAACTCCGACACTTTTCTCCCCGTTATGTTTTCCACTTGCTGGAATTTTCCTTTTTGGCTCGATGCCATGAAATGCTCCGGGGCTGGATCTCTAACGAAGAAAAATGGGAAGTTCTAAGCATTGATCATTTTGTAATTTATTTAGCCACTACGAGGAAATCCCCGGGAAACTTGACGGTTGTCAGGGATGGCGGCCGCCGCGCCGGAACTCAGAGCCATTTACAAAATCATTTAGGAATGCATAAGTACAATACATCAAGGGAGGCTAAACACATCTGCTTTACAATTACTGCTGATTCGCACGCAGCAGGCGCCGGCGCTGGCACACGCCCCAGTACACGCGCTTCTCATTTTAATTTTTTATTCGCCGGCAGCCATACGTAATCAAAAAAAGTTTAAGAAAAAATAAAATAAAGTGGTAAGGAGTAAAAACGCTGAAGGGTTCACTTTGTTGCTAATGTCTGTTTTGTGTTGGAAACGGAAAATATAAAGCGATTATCCGTAAGCCGACGAGAAGGATCCCGTTAATGTGTCAATTAAATTTCCATTTTGATTCCTCAATTAAATTGCAGGGGTGTTAAGTGTAAACCTCACGCACATCATTTCTACTTTATGGCGGAAGCGCTGCAAACTTCTAATGAGATTAGTTTGGGTGGAAGTTGGCGGCTTATGTGGGGGAGGGGGGATCAAGGTGCTGACGGTGGCATTGAGTAAGCGCAATGGAAATGTCCTGGGAAGAACATTCATAATAAAGACCTGTGTATAAGGACATCGCATCATGCTGCCAGCACTAGGGGTCATTCACAAGATATAGAAAGCCATAATAAATCTGTCTTCAGTAAGCTCCCCCTAGTGGCGGCTGCAAGCAGACAGGATCTTATCACTTCTGGTTGAGTAGGCTCAGATGAGGATGGCTACCGACTGCTCTAGCTTGGGCTTATGACATCACCATTCACACTTGATGATGTCGTACAGTCTGTCGGCTGCTCTTGCCAGCTGTGGATGCGATGTCCATTATAGATGGGCGTATTATAGGGGTATTATAGTGACATAAAGAGGAATAGGACATAACTAGCTGATTGATGTGGATCCGACCTCTGAGACCACCCAAATCACTAGAACGGGGGTCCCATGCACGGTGAAGGACTGACACAATAAATGGAGCAGAAGTGTGCATGCTCGGCCACTGCTCCACTTGTTTCAATGGCAGGGCTGAGATTAGCTGAGCTCAAGCACTCCGGAATCTCCGGCATCTTCAGTAATGTGAATGGAGCCGTGGCTGAGCATGAACGCTGCTGCTGCATTCAGTTTGTGAGTCTCTGAGGGGAAGAGAAACCTCTATTCTAGCGATCAGTAGGGGTCCCAGAGGTCGGACCCCAACTGATCAACTAGGCATCCCCTGTCCTGCGGTTAGGGCATAACTTGATGTCACTGGAATATCCCTTAAATGTTGCATCGCCTGATCATATATTACCGCAGTTCTTCATCAGGCTTCCAGCTTCCTCTGGTTACTGAGACTTCACATACATCAGATTTAATTAGCAAGAAAAAACTCAACAGATTTCCAAGAAAATGAAAGGCTGTGATTGGCTGCTGAGGCTCGATTACCAAATCACAGTGCTCACTTTGCTGAAGGCGGGGTATTCAAAGCCCCGTCACCAGCAGAAGCTCAGCTGTGAAACGAGGACAACGAAGTTTATGGCAGCACGGCTGCCGGAGACCATCGGAGGCCTTGGAACACCGTGGACCAGGTAAGTATTGATAGGGTGTGGGGGACTCTATCTAGGTCCTATTTGGGGGGGGGGCTTATATTTCAAACCTCCCCCGAAAACCAGATAGATCTTACTATTAGGGTAGGGCCTATTTTCGGGGAAACACGGAAGAATGGGCAGTATTATAGTAGTTATATTCTTGCACATAGGGGGCAGTATTATAGTAGTTATATTCTTGCACATAGGGGGCAGTATTATAGCAGTTATATTCTTGTACATAGGGGGCAATATTGTAGTTATATTCTTGTACGTAGGGGGCAGTATTATAGTTGTTATATTCTTGTACATAGGGAGCAGTATTATAGTAGTTATATTCTTGTACATAGGGGGCAGTATTATAGTAGTTATATTCTTGTACATGGGGGCAGTATTATAGTAGTTATATTCTTGTACATAGGGGGGCAGTATTATAGTAGTTATATTCTTGTACATAGGGGGGCAGTATTATAGTAGTTATATTCTTGTACATAGGGGCAGTATTATAGTAGTTATATTCTTGTACATAGGGGGCAGTATTATAGTAGTTATATTCTTGTACATAGGGGGCAGTATTATATTAGTTATATTCTTGCACATAGGGGGCAGTATTATAGTAGTTATATTCTTGCACATAGGGGGCAGTATTATAGTAGTTATATTCTTGTACATAGGGGGCAGTATTATAGTAGTTATATTCTTGTACATAGAGGGCAGTATTATAGTAGTTATATTCTTGTACATAGGGGGCGGTATTATAGTAGTTATATTCTTGCACATAGGGGGCGGTATTAGAGTAATTATATTCTAGTACATAGGGGGCAGTATTATAGTAGTTATATTCTTGTACATAGGGGGCAGTATTATAGTACTTATATTCTTGTACATAGGGGCAATATTATAGTAGTTATATTCTTGTACATAGGAGGCAGTATTATAGTAGTTATATTCTTGTACATAGGAGGCAGTATTATAGTAGTTATATTCCTGTACATTGGGGGCAGTATTATAGTAGTTATATTCTTGTACATAGGGGGCAGTATTATAGTAGTTATATTCTTGTACATAGGGGACAGTATTATAGTAGTTATATTCTTGTACATTGGAGCAGTATTATAGTAGTTATATTCTTGTACATATGGGCAATATTATAGTAGTTATATTCTTGTACATAGGGGGCAGTATTATAGTAGTTATATTCTTGTACATAGGAGGCAGTATTATAGTAGTTATATTCTTGTACATAGGGGGCAGTATTATAGTAGTTATATTCTTGTACATAGGAGGCAGTATTATAGTAGTTATATTCTTGTACATAGGAGGCAGTATTATAGTAGTTACATTCCTGTATATAGGAGGCAGTATTATAGTAGTTATATTCTTGTACATAGGAGGCAGTATTATAGTAGTTATATTCTTGTACATAGGGGGCAGTATTATAGTAGTTATATTCTTGTACATAGGGGGCAGTATTATAGTAGTTATATTCTTGTAAATAGGAGCAGTATTATAGTAGTTATATTCTTGTACATAGGAGGCAGTATTATAGTAGTTATATTCTTGTACATAGAGGCAGTATTATAGTAGTTATATTCTTGTACATAGAGGCACTATTATAGTAGTTACATTCTTGTACATAGGGGGCAGTATTATAGTAGTTACATTCTTGTACATAGGGGGCAGAATTATAGTAGTTATATTCTTGTACATAGGGGGCGGTATTATAGTAGTTATATTCTTGTAAATAGGAGCAGTATTATAGTAGTTATATTCTTGTACATAGGGGGCAGTATTATAGTAGTTATATTCTTGTACATAGGGGGCAGTATTATAGTAGTTATATTCTTGTACATATGGGGCGGTATTATAGTAGTTATATTCTTGTACATAGGGGGCGGTATTATAGTAGTTATATTCTTGTACATAGGGGGCAGTATTATAGTAGTTATATTCTTGTACATAGGGGGCAGTATTATAGTAGTTATATTCTTGTACATAGGAGGCAGTATTATAGTAGTTATATTCTTGTACATAGGAGGCAGTATTATAGTAGTTACATTCCTGTATATAGGAGGCAGTATTATAGTAGTTATATTCTTGTACATAGGAGGCAGTATTATAGTAGTTATATTCTTGTACATAGGGGGCAGTATTATAGTAGTTATATTCTTGTAAATAGGAGCAGTATTATAGTAGTTATATTCTTGTACATAGGAGGCAGGCTTATAGTAGTTATATTCTTGTACATAGGGGGGCAGTATTATAGTAGTTATATTCTTGTACATGGGGGGGCAGTATTATAATAGTTATATTCTTGCACATAGGGGGCGGTATTAGAGTAATTATATTCTAGTACATAGGGGGCAGTATTATAGTAGTTATATTCTTGTGCATAGAGGCAGTATTATAGTAGTTATATTCTTGTACATAGAGGCACTATTATAGTAGTTATATTCTTGTACATAGAGGCACTATTATAGTAGTTACATTCTTGTACATAGGGGGCAGTATTATAGTAGTTACATTCTTGTACATAGGGGGCAGTATTATAGTAGTTATATTCTTGTACATAGGGGGCGGTATTATAGTAGTTATATTCTTGTAAATAGGAGCAGTATTATAGTAGTTATATTCTTGTACATAGGGGGCAGTATTATAGTAGTTATATTCTTGTACATAGGGGGCAGTATTATAGTAGTTATATTCTTGTACATAGGGGGCGGTATTATAGTAGTTATATTCTTGTACATAGGGGGCAGTATTATAGTAGTTATATTCTTATACATAGGAGGCAGTATTATAGTAGTTATATTCTTGTACATAGGGGGCAGTATTATAGTAGTTATATTCCTTTACATAGGAGTTAAAAGTAAAATAAAAAACGATCAATAAAGTTTTTTAATTGTAAAAAAAAGTAATAAAAGTTTAAATCACCCCTCATTTTGCCATATCTGTAATTAAAAAATCTAAATTATAAAATAAAAATACATGTTTGGTATTGCCGTATCCGTAAAAGTCCGATCCATCAAAGTAGCACATTATTTACCCCGCTTGGTGAATGTCGTCTGAAAAAAAAAAATAAAGAACGCCAAAAATGCACTTTTTCAGGCACCCTGTCTCCCAGAAAAAACGGGATAAAAAGCAATTAAAAAGTCATATGTATTCTGAATTGGTACTAGCAGAAAGTACAGGACATCCTGCAAAAAACTGAGCCCTTGCTCAAGCACATCGATGGAAAAATAAAAAAGTTATTGAGCGCACAGAAGACCGCAGAAAATAATTTAAAAAAAATATGTCTTTGAAAAAAAAAAAGGAAAGTAAAAAAATATATATACACAAGTTTGGTATCGTAGTAATCGTACCGACCCGTAGAATAAAGTTATCATGTTGTTTTTGTTGCAATTCGTGTGCCGTAGAAACAAGACGCACTGAAAGATAGCAGAATGTCGTTTGTTTTTCATTTTACTCCATTTGGAATTTTTTAAAAGTTTTTCAGTACATTATACGGTACTTTAAATAGCATTATTGAAAACTACAACTCGTCACGCAAAAAACAAGCCCTCATACAGCGACCTCAATGGACAAACAAAAGAGTTATGAGTTTTTTAAAGGGGGAGGAAAAAGCGAAAATGGGAAAAAAGGGCCGCATCATTAAGGGGTTAAAAGCCCCCTAAAACTTCACGACTTGGGTACGACTTCTTCCTCTGCAGAAAACCCATGATGTGTCCTGCGAATAGACATTTGAGTGAAGTATATCTGGTCCATATGTCCCCAGGTATTGAGGGGTGCTGACAAGACCCGTATGTATTGGGGGTAACAGGACACTCTTGTTGGAACATGTCACCTCTGCCATGGTCGTTCTGCACAGCTGGAAACAAGAAATCACTGAGGAGGATGAATGAGAAGTAACGATGCTGCCAGATGTCAATGGCTTAATCAATCCAGGTGCATGCCTTCCTCCGCAACCCCTGCAACGCTCTCCCGGAACGCCACATGTTTGGACAGTGGCACATTAATGGTATTTGACGCGACGCCTACGATGCATCTGCCGCTTTTGCGGAGGCTGCTGCGATCAATGTCCCATTTTCCTGTTAATGGGATGTTCACTCTTTTCAGACGAGATAATTAGTATTGATTCGAGTTTCTCGTTAGGGGATGTAGACGACTTCTTTACTGCAAATGGGAAAACATACGATGTGTACTCTTCTAGCGACGATCTCCCCTCCGGACGTATCGCTGCTCTCCAGGGTCTGAAGACAATTACAGTCACAGATGGGCACATGCAAATCAATTACATCTGCTCTAAACGAATTACAAAGAATGAACGATGGGAGTTGTGACCCGAGGACCGCAACAATAGTCTCCGCTGGTCACATCGTCAGCGGTTGTGGAGATATAGCAGCTTTATCACCTTGTAGCCGGTGTTTTGGCTCGGCGTCGTGCACTTGAGTCCCCTGCAATCTTGGCGAATACCGAGAATAGTTGTTTGGTTTGTACAAAAATGATGGGTGCCAATATTTAACTCTTTTTACAGCAGTTTATTGGCAGAGCCAAAGCCCGTGATCTGATACAATGAACACGTAGATATCTGATCTGACCGAGAACAGCGGCTCTCGGGACTGCAGCGATTCCGTGTTTTCACAAGCTCACTACCCTCATGATAGGTGTGCATAAGCACTCCACAATACCAGGGGGCCATGGTCAGACGGACCATAAAAACCCCACAGCTGTTAGCTGACAGTATGACAGGTAACATACAAATCCTGTTCAGCTGGCAGCCGTCCTGATAAGCTCCTGCTCCATCAGAAATGATAAAATCTCAGCTCTCTGCAGCTGCCACTAGGGGGAGCTTATTGGTGATAGTCAAAGAGAGATGTATACATTTACATGCAGTCAGTGACCCCTAGTGGTGGCAGCAAGCAGCCAATTTTATGTCACAGAGCACAGCCCTATCTTTTTAGACAAATGGCAATGATATTCGTAGTCCATTATTTGCTGTGATTAAATGTTAAATTTTATCAACAAACAAACCCCCCTTTGGAACTGTCAGTGCAGAAAGGTATAAACTGATAAATCTGGCTGAGGACTTGCAGCACAGACCCTCATAAAACACACTAATCAGCCCAGAATGTGGGAACTAAAAATGATGATGAAAGGTGGAGATTCACTCATATGCGACACCTCCAACATTTCAATTGTAATTAAAATTCTCCCCCCCCCCAATATAAATTAGATTTGCCAAATTTACAAAAATTCAGCTGTTTGTAAAATACACTCAAACAAGAATAATTTAACTACCTCAACACACCTAATATAAGAAGCGGTTTCTCCAAATTGACCACAAAATGTTAATTTCCTGCAGTCTCAGAATTACTCAACCCCTTGATGACGAGCATCTTTTATTCAGTACAGCCCCTTTGGCTGTTATGAGCTGCTCCAGATGTGATGTACAGCCAGACAGCAGCTTCTGACAGCAAGTATTGGTGCATCTTGTCTCCACCGGAAGTATGAGTGGAGCTATGGGTTGGTGGCCACAGAGACAGGGAACACCTACGTAACGCGCACCAGTAGGACTGTGTAGGGTTAGGGTTAGTTTTAGGGTTAGGGTTACGTTTAGCATTACCGGCCGAGGTGTGTTAAGGATGTGGATGCTGGCTTACACCTGCCTGGAGACATGGAGAGACAGATTGGCTCTGTCTAAGTTGACGGCGCCAGAAGCCAGTGGCTCCCACGCTGACACAGAGGGTGGGGCCAGCTGCAGCGGTGCAGTCGCACACAAGCAGATCTGGTTGCGCTGATGTGAGGTCGGCGAAAAGCAGGCTGAAAGCAGGGACCAGACAGTGGTGGATCAGTGAGGGGAGAAGGCAGATGACAGCACTAGAGATATGGCAGCACTGGAGCTGGGAGCTTACATAGGCGGTAAGCGAAGGGCCTGCGATGGCTGGAAGTAGCAGGGACACGGGGGCTGACATGTCAGTCAGCGCAGCGCCGTAGGCTACAGGACAGGCAATTTAAACTTAGGGGCATGCACTCTGCCACCACCCATTCTCCTGCCCAGCCAATCAAGTTGGGGGGCGCTGTTTGTGGACATGCAGTTTGTTTCCACTTATTCTTCTGGTGGAGACAAGATGCACCAGTACCCTGACCTGCATTCCTGAGGGATCCTAGCCCACTCCTCATGGCAATGGCCTCCAGGTCACTCAGTTCTTTGGTTTGCATGCTGTAGCCATTGCCTTCATAGTCCACCAATGATTTTCCATGAGCTTCAATCAGGTAACTGTTAAGGCCACTCCAGAGTCTACCAGGAGCTCTTCTGGAACCAAGCCTTGGTCAACTTGGGATCAATGTCCTGTTGGCTGGTTCAATGATGCCCAAGCTTCAGGAGGCATGATGTTTTCTTCTAGGATTTCCTAATATGTGAATGAATCCATCTTGTCCTGCACACACTGCAGGTTTCCAGTGCCAGAGGCGGCAAAGCAGCTCCAGAGCCTCACCGGCCACCACGGGGGTTCTTTTCAGCATATGCTTCATTCTTCCTCCTCCAGATATACCGCTGATCCATAGGCACAAAAAGTTCTAGTTTTGCTTGATCGCGCAACAGAACAGAATTCCCCAAAATTCTGTGGCTTATTTATATATGGGCGTTATTGCAGATTTTTCTTAGCCCTATGAGGCTGTTCTCTCTGGCCCCGGCCTTTGCCTTCTGGAGGCTGGGGATTGAAAAAGCCCCACCGCCAGAAAGCGCTGCCTCTGATTTAGCTGAGCACTGTGACCAATAAGAGGCAGCACTAAGCCGTCATTGAATGTCAGCTGAGCACTGCCAGTGCTTAGTCACAGCATTCAGCCAATCACAGACAGCGCTCAGCTGTCATTCAATGATGGCTGGGTGCTGCCTCTGATTGGTCACAGCGCTCAGCCAATCAGAGGCAGTGCTCTCTGAGAAGAGCCGAACCCTTCTAGGCGAGTTAATTTTTTTTTTCTACAGCTATGGCTGATTTTTAGGGAAGGGCTTATATTTCAAGCCCTTCCCTGAAAATCATCACTGCTCTGGCCCCGCTCTCTGAGTCAGCATGGGACCTCTGCCCACTGGGATGAAAGAATCCCCTGCCACAGCTATCACAGCTGTATCAGGGGAGCGTGATGTACTCCCTATGTTTTCAATGGGGCTGGCACTGCTGCCACCGGCCCCATTGAAAACAATGGGTGATATCACAGATTTTTCTTACCCTGCGAGGCTTAGTGAAAGCATCACAAATGGGAATGAAAATCATTGGTTTAATGATCATGCGTTTTCACTCAGTCTCGCATTGTAAAAAAGTCTCTCGCCCGTGGGTGTGAGCCCTAAAAGTGGCATTTTGTGTAGAATTGAGAGAAACCGCTTAGTTGGGTGGAATTATTTACATTGTTCGGTTTTCTATGTTGTTTATTTTGCATTTTAGCTTGTAAAATGTCCAATAAATAAACCCAATTTGCGGCGGGCCGTCCAGTAATATTTATTGTGACTGTAGATACATTATGTTTTGGCGCATTGCTTCCAAATCCTTATGTATCCAGAGAACGAGGCTTCTGCCTGTGGAACACTCGTTCCTCCGGCGTCTGGTGAGAGTCGTCATTCGTGGCCGCTCTGCCAGAGAGTGAGGACATATTGGTGGGTTTGGTATTTGCTGTGCCTCCTGTGCCAGCTTCACTGCTGCCACCTGCTCACAATTACAGTGAATTAAAGGATTTGATAAGCAATTAAGTTAGGAAGTGATACAATGTAACAACACAAACAAAAGTACCATAAAACAAGTTGTGGTTGTTCCATTTCCATCTCCGGTGATTTGATACAATGAACGCACAGACGTGATGGGGTAGAAACATCTGGTTGTATCCCGCCATGTGATGGCGCCGCTGGGTGTTACCTCTGTGCCATGCTCCCTCGCCTCTAGTAGGAATAACACTGTATTGGGTCAGAGAGCAGAGTAGGACCCCCTCCATGTACTTATATATGGATATAGTAAGCCCCCAAATGGTCCCCCTCTCCCCTCCCCCAATTATCGCTCTCTGTTATCACCATCTGCTCAGTCTATTATCTACAGATCATATAGTTAGTACATCGCTGACTCGGAGTGCGGCTCCGGAATGCCGTCTCTGGTCCCGCCGGCTGCGGACGCTTTATGAATCTCCCGGCTGCACCGTCATTTCTTCCAACAATGAGACTCGGTCTGGAATAGATTTTCACTTCTGATCTGTGAAGCCGCCGGGGGGGACATAAAACCGTCTTCAAACATTTTATCTCCAATCATAAAGAATAATTATCTGCTCGGGTTATTGCTTCTGCCACGTTCAGTCTCGGAATTGAAAAGTTCTCACTCGCTGGAGATTTGCGATGTTGGGAGCGGAAAGCTTCGGTGTCCGGCGCTCCGTCCTCTATAGTCGCTTCGCGGGTAAATATTATAAGACGTTGCATGCGAATAATAAACTTTTCACACGTTTCATATGTTTGGAGATTTGTTTTCCTACTTCTGCAGCTTCAGAGCTGAAATCCCCCAGCATGTCCTGCTTGTTCGGTGTCTGCACGGAGCTTAATCTGGTGGAAAGTGCTGTCTTTACAACAGGCTCTTTACAGTCATCAGACACCTAACAGCACAGCTGAGCTTCTGTAAGGCGGGGGGGGGGGGGGGGTCAATCTGCTTACCTGCTTGCTGACTGTTTCCAATACCAATTACACAGGAAGGCTATTACATAAGCGGCAGCCACCAGCGCAAACGTTTTTCCTGCTAACTATTGGGCTAGCTAGAAGCGCAGATGCCATCTGACAATTCGCACAGCTATTAACAAGCTGTAACAGCGCTAACAGGTGCTGCCCGGCAATTGTCGGGAAAGCGTAAGTGCTAGCAGTTGGTTCCAGCGCTCATGTAGTAGAGCGCTACACTTTTTTGTTTGTAGCTTATTTAACTGCTTGAACACTTTGGACATCCCCGATGAAAGAGTGTTTCCGTCCCGGCCAAACACGGCTGCGATGGGTACTTCGCTGTCTATGAGGTGGCGAGAGGGATGGAAACAGCAGAGTGCAACTAGGCTACAAAGTTTCCATAATTGTCATAGACGACCAATGAGTTATTCACAAGGCACAACACAGTGATTTGAGATGTTTCTGTAACTTGGGAGCTCACTGGCTGTTTCTATAAGTTCCATTAACTTCTATGTGAGTGACGGAAACAGCATTGTGAAGCGGCTCAGCTGTTTCAGTAAGTCCTGGCCACTGAATACAGACGGATGAAGAACTGCGTAGCCGGGCTCAGACTACTCTGACCCCCACTGATGAACAAAGTGTCTGCACTGCTGGGAAAGCTTCCTGTCCGCGCCGCTGAGTGTTACCGCACAGTTGACCCTTTATAGTTTATTATGGAGCAGAAGCCACATGAGGCTTTCCTGAATATGTCATCAATATCTTGACATCCCCTTGAAGAGTTGGCCTCTCTGACTTGTGAAACCTCTCGCTGTCAGACGTGTCGCTGCTCCAGATTTCCCGATTCTCTATTTGTGTTTTTTTACCCTCAGACTCTGGATGCAGAGAACGTGTCCGCAGCCTCGGGGGGTCGCCCTCCTCAGGGCGGGGCTCAGAGGCTGAAGTGTCGGGGATTCCGTTATAGTGATAGAACAGGGATAACGTGTAGTGGATGTTACATGGTATCTGCTGCGTGGAGCGACTTACAGGGAAGATGGCGGACATCATTGGATAGGGAACACATTAATGCGAGTGTCCTGCTACCACTGCGGACTGAAGTCACATGACTCGAGGAGGATCAGCTAGATCTCATGATCTGCCCACACATGATGCTTCAACCAAGCTGTATTGTATGGAGGGACGAGTGTCTACTGCGAGTGTCCAACCTGTGTCTCATCATCTGTTGTAAACTACAACTCCCAGCATTTCCTGACAGCCGTTGGTCTATACTAATATCATGGATGTAATGCAACTCAATCCAAACTCTACATCCAGTCCCAACTCTCCTCCTCCCACCACATCTAATCACAGCCATCCCTCCTTTCTAGATTCAGCCACAACCATCCTCTTCATCCTCCTCTTTGCACCATTTACAACCAATCACAATCTTTGCTCCTCCAGCCAAATTCTACATCCAATCACAACCCTGCCTCCTGTTCGCGCCACATTGTACATCCAATCATAATCTTTACACCTCCCTCCACATTCAATCACAGCCCTCCCTCTTCCCCCTCCCAAATTCTACATCCAATCACAACCCTCCCTCCTCAGACTCCGCCCTCCAAATCCAATCACAGCCATCCCTTCTGCTTCCGCCACACTCTATATCCAACTAGTCTTCCCTGCTCATTTTCTGCACACTCTACAACCAATCAATACCTTCCCTCCTCACTCCACATCCAATCACAGCCCTCCCTTTTCCGGCAACTCTACATCCAATCACAACCACCTTCCTCCTCCATCTCCTGCCACACCCTACATCCAATGAAAACTCCCTCCACATCCATTCTCAAATATCCTTTGCATTGCATGTCCAATCACAACCCCCCACCCGCTACACTCCGTATCCAATCACAACCCCCCACCCGCTACACTCCGTATCCAATCACAACCCCCCACCCGCTACACTCCGTATCCAATCACAACCCCCCACCCGCTACACTCCGTATCCAATCACAACCCCCCACCCGCTACACTCCGTATCCAATCACAACCCCCCACCCGCTACACTCCGTATCCAATCACAACCCCCCACCCGCTACACTCCGTATCCAATCACAACCCCCCACCCGCTACACTCCGTATCCAATCACAACCTTCCCTCTCCTTGTAATAAAACACACAGGGAGGGATCTTTGTATCCATAAAATTTATTGTCCATTATAAATATTTAGAATTTGTTGCGTATTTACACCTGGATGTAAAATGTTCCGCCTTCTCTGCCGTTCCCTCCACCATTTTCAGCAGCTTCCTAAAAACCTTTAAAAATATTCCTAAATAAAAAGTCTACGTCCCGTGACCCGATCCACAAACTCACCCCATAAAAAAACAAAAGAAACAACCAAACAGCAGGCAAAGTTCTATCGTTTGCTACACGGTAGCAAAGGAATCAAGTAGTGTGAGGAGAACCTGTGCTGAGCGTCGCTGTGAAGCGCCCCCTGTTGGACAGGGCCCGTATTACAGGATTCAGTTGCATTAAGTTGAGATGTTCTTGTGAAAGTTTGTTATGCTCCACTTCTGTCCGCTGCACTTCTGGAGTACCAGCTGATACCCAAACTCATTGTCACTGTTTTCCTGCAGTTCCAGGCAGCGTTTCGATTTCTTGTTCTGTATTGATCCTCCCTGCAGGAAACAAAATGGGCACAACATGGCTTAACACATTGGAAGTAGGCAATAAGAAATGTGGGTTCCCAGGGGCCCAGACTCATGGATACACTGTCATAAGAACTGTTCTGTAAAGAAAACCAGTGCAGCTGTGATGTGGCCAGTGGAGAAGGGGGCTCCAGGTCTAGATGTCTCCATTTCTCTTCCTCGTGGGTGGTATCCATTACAAGGCCCCGCCCAGGAGCAACCTCCACAACTTTCTGAGGATAGTACAATCTTTTATAGACAGGTAGGGTGACTAAGAGCCCGGACCGGCTTCCCACAAATGGGATAGACATGAACATAAGAGGTAGAAGAAGGGGACCCTTCTTTGACTATAAGATACATTCTAGTCTGTAATGGTTTCCATCATTGAGGAGCTGCACAAGTTAACGGTCTATTGTATAGTACTGCCTGGAAACAATAGAAGAGATGCAGGAAGCTCAGATTGTTGCCTTGTTCTGTGAACACAAACTACCATTGCCCCTCCAAGCTATTGCTTCCCTACTCTGCCTGTGTCAGTCTTCACTGCAGTCCTGGCATTCTGATCATGAACAAAGACCTCTACATGAACAGAGGTATCACGATGTGTGAAGGGTTGTTGATTACATTGGTGCCGAGTATAGATATGGAATCTGGAAATGTAAGAGAATCTGTTAATATGCGGATTAGAGCAGCTAAAGTCTCCCCCACCCCACTCTCTCTTGGGGCACTGTAAGACAGAATATATGATTTCTGATCTCACCACTGGGCTCAATTACTTAGACGATTTGCATATGTAACTGGGACAACATATTGAGAACATATAAAGTATCAAGAAAAACAACTCTGGTCTAAGAGGCCCCAAAGAATGCAGCACTACTGACAGCAAACACTTAAAGACTTCAACGCACTGCGGCACCCCGGACTTATAGCACTGCTCATCATATAGTAATGCGTAACCTGGGCTTCCCGGCTCATGTATAGAATGCCAGGACTAACAGCCACTAGGAGAGAGCAGGATGATAGCGGATAGGTGGACTTACTGTGTACATACATTAAATATCCTGTATTATACTCCAGAGCTGCACTCACTATTCTGTTGGTGGAGTCACTGTGTACATACATTACTTATCCTGTACTGATCCTGAGTTACATCCTGTATTATACTCCAGAGCTGCACTCACTATTCTGCTGGTGGAGTCACTGTGTACATACATTAAATATCCTGTACTGATCCTGAGTTACATCCTGTATTATACTCCAGAGCTGCACTCACTATTCTGCTGGTGGTGTCACTGTGTACATACATTAAATATCCTGTATTATACTCCAGAGCTGCACTCACTATTCTGCTGGTGGAGTCACTGTGTACATACATTACTTATCCTGTACTGATCCAGAGTTACATCCAGTATTATACCCCAGAGCTGCACTCGCTATTCTGCTGCTGGTGGAGTCACTGTGTACATACATTACTTATCCTGTACAGATCCTGAGTTACACCCGATATTATACCTCAGAGCTGTACTCACTATTCAGCTGACAGACGATGTCCCTAAGGCCTCTACTGATTACTGTCCTCACCATCTACATCCCCATTGAATATAACAGTATGCAGGACTGCATTTCATGTTGGGCCCCCATTCGGTCCAGTGGAAGATAACCCAGCCCGCTGTTGTTGGGATCGATCACTCTGGGGTCACTGTAGATACGACCTTATAATTGTTAATGATCGAGTTAGTTTATAATTAAAGGGGACACGCATATTTTCTGTAATGCTTGGGAATGGGCCCCAAATAATCAGCATGACCCTGGTATATACAGTATATACAGACTGCAGATTACATATTATGTCACAGCGGATTATTCCTCCCTGCAGCTGCAGATAATTAATGAGGCGGCGCCGCTGGGTATAACGCTGGCGACAGACAAATGGCAATTATCAGCGACCCACAAGCGCCGCTATAAAGGGTTAACGCACATGCCCCTCTACAAAGTGTCCTACTGCCAACATCCAGAAGTTTCCATGCGCTCCCGCATCTATTATTCACGATCCTCGCTGTATAACGCGCTCGGACGTCCTGCGAAGCTTCGAATTAAAACAACAAATCTGTGAGCGCAAAACTCTGCAGAGAAATGCAGCGACTGATAAGGCATGACCGCGGGTCCTGTGTGACGCAGCGGCTCGCACCTCGTCCGGTCGAGGAGGCTCTCGTGCTAGTAGATAAACATTTCATCGCGCCAATCTGCAACAACGTTTCCTTCCTTCTTATTGGGGTTCGAATACATGGAGCGGAAAATCCGTAGCGAAACCCGCATGGTGACCGCTTCAGAACCCGCGTCCCGCCTGCAGATTAGATCACTCTGTAGTCTTGTAACCCGCCTCCTCCTGACGGCCCTCCGAATGCTGCCAACCAAAACTAGAACTCTTCCCACAAGGAAGCAGCCCTCGCAAAACTCTGATGGCGGGAAAGTAAGGATGGCGGGCGGCCCGCAGAACGCGGCGGGTTTATTTCATAAAAATAGATCTTTAAAGAAAAACTATCTGGATTGGCGCAATCACTGCGATACGAAATTTATAAAGTTAGGTTACTTTTACTGAATGGTAAATGCTGCAAAACCAACCCCCTCCCCCTCCCCCTCCCCCTACCTAAAAAGTGGTGGAATTTACCAAACCGCAGGAAAAAGAAAACGGCATTAGTGCTGCATGTTTAACATTGTGGAACGCACAAACAACGGCGGAGTTGATGTTTTTTCTCTCTGCCTTCGAAAAATGTTTTCCAACACATTATATGTACCCAAAAATGATGCCAACGAAAACGTGGGCGCGGCGCCCAAAAAACGAGCCCTCATCCGGCTGCGTCAGCAGAACAATAAAGTTCTAGATATGGAAAAGTGGAGCCGAAACTCCCGTCCTTAGAACCACAGCAGCCGCGTCACTAAGGGGTTAATAAGATACAGCAGGCCTATTCCTGAATGTAATATCTGACGGCCGCGCACCTTTCATAATAAGAGCAGATTCGCGTCCATAATGAGCTTAGAACATCCGCCGCCGGCGCCGCTGACCGGACTTTAATTAAGGCAAGAAAGGTCAATGGATTCTTAATAGAGAACTTCTTACGAAGCCGAAATCCTCATTATCCCATCATCGCTTCACAGCCGCAACGCAAGCTGATTGACAACCAATAGAGCCGCCATCACAGCTCCCCGAGGGTTGTCACCCGTCGGCCCGGGCTCATGCCCGCCTGCCTCGTTATCCTCCCCCTCATTGCTTCATAACTGCAGAAGAAGCCAGATCTGCCGCTGCAGGCAAACCTGAGGGGGCCGGGAAGCTCTAATGCCGGCCAGCTTGGTTGGAACCAGAAGTCGGCAGGTTTACTCTCTGCACCTCCCGTGTTCTGTAATGGGGCAGCTACTGCAGTACCTACAACTGCCACTCTTAGTGGAGCGTCTCCTGTGCTGCACCAGAAGATCTCCAAATACACTATGCTGACAGAAATATCGGCCCCCAGCAGTCCGATGTGGTCAGGTGATGTGTGAGCATTAGGTATAAAGGAGAGGATCACACAGGAGATCAGTACAGGAATACCAGAGGTCACCAGGTGTGGCGCAGACAACGGGGTCTGGTGGGGGGATGTCACCGGGTGTAGAGCTGACAACGGGGTCTGGTGGGGGGATGTCACCGGGTGTAGAGCTGACAACGGGGTCTGGCGGGGGGATGTCACCGGGTGTAGAGCTGACAACGGGGTCTGGCGGGGGGATGTCACCGGGTGTAGAGCTGACAACGGGGTCTGGCGGTGGGATGTCACCGGGAGTAGAGCTGACAACGGGGTCTGGCGGTGGGATGTCACCGGGAGTAGAGCTGACAACGGGGTCTGGTGGCGGGATGTCACCAGGAGTAGAGCTGACAACGGGGTCTGGTGGGGGGATGTTACCAGGTGTAGAGCTGACAACGGGGTCTGGTGGTGGGGATGTCACCAGGTGTAGAGCTGACAACGGGGTCTGGTGGTGGGATGTCACCGGGTGTAGAGCTGACAACGGGGTCTGGTGGGGGGATGTTACCAGGTGTAGAGCTGACAACGGGGTCTGGTGGTGGGGATGTCACCAGGAGTAGAGCTGACAACGGGGTCTGGTGGTGGGATGCCACCAGGTGTAGAGCTGACAACGGGGTCTGGTGGGGGGATGTCACCAGGTGTGGCGCAGACAACAGGGTCTGGTGGTGGGATGCCACCAGGTGTAGAGCCGACAACGGGGTCTGGTGGTGGGATGCCACCAGGTGTAGAGCTGACAACGGGGTCTGGTGGTGGGGATGTCACCAGGAGTAGAGCTGACAACGGGGTCTGGTGGTGGGATGCCACCAGGTGTAGAGCTGACAACGGGGTCTGGTGGGGGGATGTCACCAGGTGTGGCGCAGACAACAGGGTCTGGTGGTGGGATGCCACCAGGTGTAGAGCCGACAACGGGGTCTGGTGGTGGGATGCCACCAGGTGTAGAGCTGACAACGGGGTCTGGTGGTGGGATGCCACCAGGTGTAGAGCCGACAACAGGGTCTGGTGGGGAGATGTCACCAGGTGGAGAGCTAACAACGGGGTCTGGTGGGGAGAGGTCATTAACCAATCAGTACGGATATCACAGCTTCGGGACCTTCCCCTGTTGGCCATGTTATTGGAAGATGGAAGCCATCCGGTGTGCGCGGTGCCGCCACGTTCAGGGAGACCTTGTAAACTGTCAGAACGTGGATAACAAAACCCTGTAGGAGCTGTGAAGACATCACATACATAGTCTGCCCTCGCTCAGGTGGTCTCACAGGTGATTGGAACATCCATTAGTACCAGAACCCTCCGTAGGGAACGGCATGTGAAGGGTTACCATGGACAAGCGGCTGCAAACAACATCACAGCAATGAATGCACATCGGCGCCGGCGATGGGGCCTGGAGCGACGGACTGTAAGTGAGTGGAAGCAAGTGTTGTGGATTGCTGAATCACAGGACACCATCTTCAGATCAGATGGCGGCCCTTGGGTGTGGCGGTTGTCTGGAGAGCGGTTTCTACGTGATGCATCGTCCCAACAGCGAAGTTTGGAGGAGGTTCTGCAATGGTGGTGTATTTGGGGGATGGGGGTTCTGCTAGGAAGGACTACGGCCATTGGTTATAGTGAAGTTCATCCCCAACACCAACGGATACAGAGACAATTAGACAATGTGCCATCACCTCCCCTGTGGTAATACTCTGGTACAGCTCTGTGTCTCCACCAACATGACCGAGCCCCATGTCATACGGCACGCAGTGTGGAGGAGCAGAACGTCTGCAGACTTCATTGGCCCAAAGACCGGACCTCAATCCCATCGAGCATCTTTGAGACAAACTAGAACGCCGTATCCATCCCCCCCATCACTATCTGAAGCTCCTCCAGGAATGGGGGCAAATCCCTCCACACATCTATGGTATTTGGTGGACAGCGGGCACGGAGGGTGACTGCAGTCGCTACTTCCCTGAAGTGATAGGTGGTGTTTTTAACAAAAAAAAAAAAATGCCTGGCATCCACAGGAACATCCCACGCTGGCGAGCGCGACGTCAGGCCGAGTCTCACAGTATCGCACTCGCCAGTGTGAAATTAACCTCAGTGTCAGCAATATGTAGCTACATGAACCCAGCAGGGCCACAAATCTCTGTCCTGCTGCTTTGTTACAATGTATCAGCGCAGGTAACATATCAGGGCGGAGTCCAGGCGGCTTAGGTTAGCTCTACTGGATACATTGTATCAACCCCTCAGCTGTGTCAGCAGGTTTTCAGCTTTTGGGTGTAACCAAGGTTGTTGACAACAAGCAGTGATCTTGAAAATGGCAAGTAGTTGAAAGAAAAAGTTAATTACAAAAGTGTTAATAATTTCCTTATGCCATAAGTCTGGGCCGGCCCTTTAAGAATCCGTACAGCGCGGCGGATCGGCCAACGAGAGGGGATGTGGGATATATATATTCCATATTCTGCCATGTTGCTGTGCACCGCAGTGTTTATCGCGCTCCTGCCTGTTGGCCGGGGACGGCGCAGCTTCAGTGCAGATAATAAGCGCGTTTAATTGACGGGTTGATGTAATTGTATACAACATAAAGCCCCAAATCTGACAAGGCCCCTCCCCCTTCCGCTGATTCCCTCGCGCCGCTCATACGTATTTTCTATCTAGAAATCTCGGCTTCTAAGTGCAAAATCATTCAGTCGAAGTAGAAAATGACAGCAGATAACGAGGCGCCAAGTGGTTTGTGGCTTCACAGCTGAAAGCCGATCGTTTCCCCGAACGCGGTCAGAAGAAAAGGGAAAAAATAGCCACAGTTTCTTTCTGCTGCTCGTCCTCCTCAGCTGCTTCTTGTGATGCGCTGACCTCCCACAAGCACGCGGCCCGACCGCAGCGCCAGATGAGCCCAGATCTGGCAATTTGTCACTTTCAATATCTCCAGTCAGACGACAATCCGCCAAGTAGTCAGGCTGATGCGTCGCGGGGAGATTTGTCCGCTTCTATTTTCAGGACTCGGGAAATGGCTTCCTGCATGTGACAAGCTGTGAAATATAGAAGAGTATTCGGAGAGATGACCTGAAACCGCCGGCGCAGAGCGCGCCCGCCGCTGCCGCCGCTCAATAATAGCCCAGGTATCAGGATATTGCATCTGTGAGGTCAGATAATACATTCAGTCATCAGGCAGAAAATGTGAAACTCAGAGAGCGGCGAGAAACCAGGGGATGATCAACCGGCGCTGATGGATGGTTTATACAGCCTACAGAATATAGGAAGTCAGGGTACATACATTACTTATCCTGTATCATACTCCAGAGCTGCACTCACTATTCTGCTGGTGGTGGAGTCACTGTGTACATACATTACTCATCCTGTACTGATCCTGAGTTACATCCTGTATTATACTGCAGAGCTGCACTCACTATTCTGCTGCTGGAGTCACTGTGTACATACATTACTTATCCTGTACTGATCCTGAGTTACATCCTGTATTATACTCCAGAGCTGCACTCACTATTCTGCTGGTGGAGTCACTGTGTACATACATTACTGATCCTGAGTTACATCCTGTATTATACTCCAGAGCTGCACTCACAATTCTGCTGGTGGAGTCACTGTGTATATACATTACTTATCCTGTACTGATCCTGAGTTATATCCTGTATTATACTCCAGAGCTGCACTCACTATTCTGCTGGCAGAGTCACTGTGTACATACATTACTTATCCTGTACTGATCCCGAGTTACATCCTGTGTGATACTTCAGAGCTGCACTCACTATTATCCTGTACTGACCCCGAGTTACATCCTGTATTATACCCCAGAGCTGCACTCAGTATTCTGCTGGTGGAGTCACTGTGTACATACATTACTTATTCTGTACTGCTCCTGAGTTACATCCTGTGTGATACTTCAGAGCTGCACTCACTATTATCCTGTACTGACCCCGAGTTACATCCTGTATTATACCCCAGAGCTGCACTCACTATTCTGCTAGTGGAGTCACTGTGTACATACATTACTTATCCTGTACTGATCCTGAGTTACATCCTGTATTATACACCAGAGCTGCACTGACTATTCTGCTGGTGGAGTCACTGTGTACATACATTACTTATCCTGTACTGACCCTGAGTTACATCCTGTATTATACCCCAGAGCTGCACTCACTATTCTGCTGGTGGAGTCACTGTGTACATACATTACTTATCCTGTACTGATCCTGAGTTACATCCTGTATTATACTCCAGAGCTGCACTCACTATTCTGCTGGTGGAGTCACTGTGTACATACATTACTTATCCTGTACTGATCCTGAGTTACATCCTGTATGATACTTCAGAGCTGCACTCACTATTATCCTGTACTGACCCCGTTACATCCTGTATTATACCCCAGAGCTGCACTCACTATTATCCTGTACTGACTCAGCAATATACGGAGGACGATTACCTGATTAAATTGCCAGTAAAGCTTCATCCTCTTGGCTTTGGCGTAGTTGCATTCGATCAGTCGCGGCCGGCTGTTCACGTCCACCAAGCAGCGGTTGTCATCGTCATCTATGGTCGGGCTCAAGACCCCAACGTGAAGCTGCTGGGAGCTCGTGTAGTAAACGGTCTGCAGATGGGAGAAGACAGGATCTCAGCTTTATAGCTTTTCGGTTCCAATACTAGAAACGTTCTGCAACTTTCTAACAGACTTTCTGGATCAATTCTTCATCATTTTCAATATCTCTGCTTGCTGTTAGTAAATCAGACAATTCACATTTGCATCCAGAGAAAATGCGCTCTGGCTTTCTCCAGCTCACAAATCTCTCCCATCCTGACAGTTTGTTACAATGTATCAGTGTGGAGTCCAGGTGATTGGATACAATTGTAGTCTTAGTATTAAAGAGGTTTTCCGGGAAAATAGCAATGATAACCTCAGGATAGGTGATCGATAGCTGATCGGCTTGGCGCCCCGGCCAATCCACTAATCCGGTACCCACTGTCAGTGTAGTGATATACAGCAGATGGAGCAGACCGGCGCTACTCCGACCCCAGTGTAGTGGCCGGCGCTTGTAACTGCAGGCTGGGGTCTCATTAAGGAAGTTGTACACAACAATTGGAAGTTATCTCTTATCTACAGCATATCCACAGGATAGGGGATAACTTGCGGATCGGTGGGGGTCTCACGGCTAAGAATGGGGGTCCTGTGTCCCCCATCCTCATCACTGTGGTCTTACTGCAGCCTCTGCAATGAGGAGGAGACTGAATGGAGCACTAGCGCCCCCTTCACTCTCAGTGGGAGCGCCAAGATCCTTGAGCGGCACCCATTCAAGTGTTGTTCTCAGTCTCATTAAAATGAATGGAGTGCTGACCATGAATGCTCAACCAGAGAAGCGACCCCCGCAGTGATAGTCAGAGCGGGACATAAGCGCCCCATTCTGGAGATCGGCAGGGATCTCAGCAGTGAGACCTCCACCGCTCTGCAAGTTGTCCCCTATTCTGTGGATATGTTGTGGATAGGAAATAACTTGCAGTTGTGGTACACACCCTTTAACAATCAATGGGATCTGTGCCTGCAGTTACATGCGCCAGCCACTACATCAAAGTCGGAGCAGCATCTGCCGCTCCAACTCTTGTGTATTGCGAGACCGCAGCTGATCAGCTATTGATGACCTATCCCAAGGATCAGTCTTCAATAGAGCTCGCCCTTCTAAGCCTCCCATAGTTTTAGATTCTAGATGTAAAGGAGACTATTTCCATTCACTGACAGCAAGCAAAGATATTGAAACTGTTAAGCAATTGAGACACAAAGATGAGAGCGTTGCTGAGTATTTCAATACGTAATGATGAGGCTTCATTTGCATACAATTATACCGCCCCTTGTGAGTCGGGGACTTTCTTTTCTGCCTCCCGGAACGTTCTAGATCATGCCGCTCTCCGGTTTTCCGCTCACATCTTCTCTGATGTAAGTGATCTAATGATGCTGAGCACCTGCATTACTCATATGTATTCGGTAGCGGATGTCAGGCTCGCCACGTAACGCAGCGCCGGCCCATCAACACTGGAACCGATGGAATACAATTTCCGAACAGTCACCTTTGATTCGCAGGGCTCATTAGGCAGAAGTCGGCGGAGAGTCTGCATCGCGAATATTAACGATCCTGCTACAAGTTTGGTTATTGTTGTTATTAAAACTGCGCCGAGCCGTGATGTGTACAAAAAATGGAGTCTGATTACGGCGTTCCATCACTGTCGGAGGTTCTTAAAGGAGCCACGCACACTTTGATGCTCAGACACTTAGATGGCTCGTTACATATTCTCTGTGATTTCGGTCAGGGACTTGCTTAGTGCAGCACCTTCCCCGGCGCCCAGCTGATCCTGGAGATGAATGTCCTCGCATCTCAGCCGTGTGACCCAATTAAAGCGACATTTTTCTAGCACAGCTCTCCGAATTTATTGAGCGAGGTTCTTGTGAACAGCGGGGGCCCTCCAGGCCGGCCCAGCCGTGGCCCATCCGCACAAGAACTCCGAGCGAGCAGAGGAATTAGGGAAGCTGCAGCGTGCTCATTACTTGGAAGGGTTTTCACGCTGTAAGTCGCGCTTCGCACATTTAACCTTTTGCGTTGTGCAGCCAAATCAGGAGCAGGAACGATGAGCGGCGTTGGACTCGGCAGCGCAGATCACATGAGCAGCGTTCGCCAATCACAGAGAAGGTATAATTCATTGGTAGTCAATAACTCAGAGTACACTGCTGGGGTTACGGCTCCCACACACTGGGACTTTCTAATGTGAATGCATCGCACAAAAATCGCAACGCACAAACTTGCGATGCGTTTTTATCATTGGAAATTCCCATTGACATGCACGGTAAACAAAGGCAAGTGTGTGAGAGCCCTTAACCCCTTCCATTCCACTGTCTGACGTCTTCCTGCATTCTGATTGAAGCTTGTACAGCTCCAATATCAGAAGACCTCTGGCAGGGTATTCTTACCGTCTATTGCCAGCCACACTGCTGTCGGAGTCTCTCTGGCGCGCACACCGGCTTTAGCCAGCAGATGTATAACAGCAAAAAGAGAAAGCCTTTTAGGAAACCCTGAATCCAAAATTGGATTGGAAAGGGTTAAAGCAGTCAGAAGATGGTAGCAGCTATCTTGGCTGCCTGAAAATGGGACCAGAAGTGGCGCCGCAGGGACATGGAGGGGAAGACTGAGTGCAGGTAATATGTCTCTCCAGTCCTGGGCCAGAATTTAAAGGGGTATTCCAAGGCATTTTTAACTTTTGCTATTGATGACCAACGGGGACCCGCCGCTTGGATCCTCGATGATCAGCTGATTCCCGTTTCCGCTGTCACAATAGCCAATAGAGAAAAAGCAGAAAGTGCCAACGATAGTGGAACCATCTGATCTGCGGGATCCGAGTGATGGTCTCTGCCAACTATCTGTTGTTGACCTGTGGGTCATCAATAGCAAAAAGTTAAAAATGTCCCAGAAAACCCCTTTAATGCGCCTTTACTTCCCTATTGGAATCGAACAGCGAAGGAAAAACTGCGACAAAGTGACAAGTTGTGTATTCAAAAGTCTGCATGGAAAATCAGCCAAGGAGGCGGAAGAGGCTTGTGGGGAGAGATCCTTCCTTGGGAGAAAAAGGTCCCAAGGACAGGAGGGGGGGGGGGGGGGGACTGCGTTACATGCCGTTATCCTTTTCTTGCTCCCGCCGTGGATCCACCTGTTCCTGGGGCCGCTCTTCATTCCTCCAGTATGGCCGTGGGGCTCCCATCACTGCACAGCGGTAGTCAGACACCACCGGTAATGATGTCATAGACTATCCATGCACCACCAGAAATCAGTATGCATGGAGTAGTCTAAGAATTGCCCCGGCCATGATGGACATACAACGTGGGGTCCAAGGAACAGGCAGGAAAAGGATGGCACCAGGTAATATGACTCCCCCTCCTCCGGACCACGGCTAGATTTTATCCCAGGACCAGAAGGTCGCTTTAACCTCTTCCCACCCCCAGATGTAAATGTACGTCCCGGGTGGGAGGTAGTTCCCATGAATACATTTACATCCCATGGATGGTGCGGGATCAGAAGCTGAGCCTGTGCCATCTGCAGCGGGAGTCGGCTGTGCTACAACTGCGGGGATCGGTGAGAACAACGATCCTGGATGTTAACCACTTACATGCTGTATCAATGTTGAGGGGGGGGGGGGGTTACACAAGGAGGGTGCTCCCTCTAACATCATCGGCCCTTTGACCTGTAATTGTGGACGGCCGATGAGTTGCTACAGCAACACAACGACAGAGAATGGCAAATCTGCAGCATTTCCATCAGCTGTAAAGTTGTAAGGTGCCTCTGTGTGTGAGCTGCGTGGCCCCTGTGGACAGACGTGCACAGGATAAGACGGCGTTGCGGCTCCAAAATGTTTTCATCCCCTTCCACTGCGGTCGGTAGAGATTCTGCACTCCTGCCATAAAGCTCCATAGAGCCATGTTGGCACGGGATGGGGATAACTTGCTGATCATTGGGGCTCTGACTGCTGGGACCCCCACCGATTCAGAGAACTGCGGGAGGGGGAATCATCTGCTATAGGTGTCTGTGCCCTACAAATCCCAATATGTATAGGCTATGATGTGAAACCATTTACAGGAGTAGCTTCACTTCTACATTGCCACGGCACCCATTGTTAATACACCCCTATCGGTAATGGAGCCCCCCTTATAAGTATACCATAAGAAGGACCCTGCCGGATCAGCAGGAAAACACCAGATGTATTTTCACAACACTTGTCGCAGTACCGCTTTTCACCACTTCGCCAATGGTGAACATTTCCCATAGGAACCAATGCAATAGCGCCACTAATGTCAAATGAGCTGCTGAAACGTACAATATTTTTGGAAGGGGGGTTCATCTAGTCACAGGAGACGTGTTGTCTTAATCAGGAAGAACAACTTTACAGCACTGTTTTTTTCTAGGTGACACAACACTTCCCCTTTAAGAAGCAGAGCTTGTCTCCTCTGCAGTGGATACTATGTGAGGATATTTTAAGCCGTCCTTGGGTAGGCAAATTCCAATTAAAGTGTCAGTCTGATGTATGAACCTGATCGGCATCACTCCTGTGGATTTACAATGTCGCAGGAAGGTTTCCGATACAGAACCGGCGTTGGATTTTACCCCCCGATGACTGTGGTTGAAAGGCGTCAAATCCCTGATTGTTCTCGGATTGACTTTTAGCTCCGTATGACTAATCCATAAGAATGAGCCGCCGCGGCTACCTTCATTATGCTGCAATTATTCAGTTACTTCCATCCTGCGTGCTCCTGGCCGTGAATGGGGTCTCCGCGGGGGCCGGGGTCACGCTCCAGCTCCTGGTTAAATGTTCATCAACCTTCATATTCCAACTATTGTTTAGATTCCTTCACGCCGGCGCTGTACGTACGGAAGCGGGAGACTCCTAACAAACCAAAGGGGAGATGGATCGCCTTCCCTGTGCTGTACGCTCTCTGCACAGGTTACAAGGGACGCTAGAATTAATTATGCTAAATTAGAAGCGCCTGAATGCAAGCGGCGAATCAGTCAGCGAGGAATTGTAGGAAGAGAAAGGTGTCTGTTCCTCTTACACAATGGCGCTGGAACTGGTCGTCTGCCGTTATACGGCGAGTTGTGCGTGCGGACACGTTAGCTGGAGCTCCGGAGTTCTATCCTGCTGCTCCTCACTGTGCAGCTCCTGTTGGTCAGAATGATTCCTGACATCCTCCTCCGACCCCTTTCAGTGACACATGCCGATCAACGGGGTTTAGGCTGTTCGCATTATGGACTGATAACACGTCCGTGTGAACGAACGCTCAGAGCACATTCTGGCGGGTGATTGTTATGTGCGAGTTCCGTCCGATCACGATATGGGCGGTACTTGCACGTATAAACGCACCCTTAACGTAATGTGTTCTTTTCAGGTGTGATTTTTCTCTCTCAGCGCTGCGAGGGGAGGAGCGCAGCCGGTCCTACTTCCTTCCGATGGCTTTGCACTTGCGCGTTCGTGTGAGTACAATGCGATTTGTTTCTCCCTCTATAGGGAATAATGGGTGTGAAAATTGCGCTGCGAGGGTGATGTCGTACTCACCGTGTAAACCTGCCCTAAATCTGTGTGTTCACGAGTGATGGGCCGAGACTGAAGAGTCGCAGCACATCTTGTTTTCTGGCGGTTGTATTAGAATCGCTCATTCTTCTCTATGGGAGCCGAAATAACTGCATCACACTCACATGTAGCGAGAAAAGGGCGCCGTTTACGAATGTGATATTGGTCCGAGTATCGCACTCGCCGAGCGAATACACATCCTATAAATGATAATCTGAACAGAACCGTCTCGAAATGTGTCATCTTCCTTATCACGCTACCCCAATGTAAACGTCTCTGGGTTCTGCTCCGTTGCTCCAGCGCCTTGTGCTTCTGCATTCACACGCTGTTAAGTAGGACTTTCTGGAAAGGCAGCTGCTAAGGGCCCCAGGAAAGCAGGGGCCGGCTCATATCCTCTCCGGGGGCAGTGTGTCCCGCCTGCTCTTTACACACCCCAAGCAGGGAAATGCTGCCCCCGCAGGACATCCAGGCTGGTGGGATGACCACACCATTATAGACTGCGGTACCTGTGGGGTGAGTCCGTGGCACATGTATAGAATGGGGATGTTGTCCGTGTCCGGCCCCTGGTCCAGGCACAGATCCGTCTTCAGGGAGTTCTGCAGCTGAAAGACAAAACCATTATAAAAAAATGACACACAGAGTAGTCACCGACCGCAGTCTCCGACTGATCCCTCCAGGACCGCCAACATATCCCACAGCACTGCACAGAGCTGAGGGCTTGTTACAATGCAACAGTGTAGGTAGTACTTGGGGCTCATTCACATGGGTGTAAATGCTGCGTATTTCATGGACCGAAATGGCATACACCCGTGTGACTGAGCCCCATCAGCCTGCGTTGTGTACATTCAGCTGCGAGCGCAGGACGAAAAAAATGCAGAGAATATGGCAGAATTTTATGTAAATAAGATCAGATACGCGATGCTCCAGGAAACCCTGAAAATGGAGGAGGCTGCTCACTGCTGTCGCACGGTTTGCCCGATACCTTGTTTACACGACGGCATCAGTGGTGAAATATACGCTAACTGTCCTGTTCGTTCCACTGGGAACCTCCCTGAAGTCTACAATCCTGTGTGATGGAAGAAAAAGGGACCGTGAACAAGGCTGAGATCAGCCGCCGGCTACTATGGTTTTCTATTTAAATTCACAATGGCCTCTTCCGCAGTTCATTTCCTCGTGACATCCAGCCCCGTAAGGACGCGCTCACATCTGGCGGACAGCTTGCTGAAAATTACACAGCATTTCCGTATAAAAAAACGCGTCAAAATTCAAGCACGGATCTGTGGCAAAAAGATGATTTTCTTAGAGGTGGCATTTACGTGAAAAACACCTCTGCGAATTCTGCTGCGCGGATGTTTAGCCGCGCCGTAGATTCTACCTCTAAAATACGCCAGGCCGTGTATTGCTGCCGCGGAGCCTGCCGATGTCGCCTTTGTCTACAGACGCAGTTTGT
Source organism: Eleutherodactylus coqui (assembly GCA_035609135.1). NCBI lineage: Eukaryota > Metazoa > Chordata > Amphibia > Anura > Eleutherodactylidae > Eleutherodactylus > Eleutherodactylus coqui. Next base: position 139,802,468 of record CM069415.1, read on the forward strand.
TACCTTCTTTTTGACGATGTGGATTTGAAATCCACAGTGTGAAAATCTGCATGACGGAGACAGCGATGCTGCGCCGCACTCACAGAGCCGGACGCAGGAACCGAGTCATTGCGGCGACAGTCTGCCATTAGCCAAGCCGCGTAAAAAAGCCGTCAAAAACCGCCATGTGTCCGCGCGGCCACCAACTAGTGCAGAACATTCATGTATTTCTCCACTGCGTACATAGAAGTGATCGGCCCAGGCTGGGGCTGCTCTGCACAATCATCACCAGGGTCACGTAGGCGGTCGGACTGCAGGGGCCGCCGCTGCCACCACCGCCGCCGTCGTAGTCTTTCACATTAGGATAAAATGACATATTAATCAAAGACAAAGTGGACTGAGAAATTGGATCTGCTCCTCCGAGCCGGAAGAGATATTTATTGTCCCGTCTGATTAACGAACGCCGTGTGACTCTAATGTGAAACATGATTGCCGCGCCAGACTCGGAGACGGAGGTGTAGCGGTGGCCGCCGCCCGGGGGTGACATTATAACCTTGTGGATCAGACACGGCGGGGTGTGCGCAGCGGTCGCCCTCCTCACCTCTTATTCTGTATTCACACGGAGTTCCATCAGCCGACTCCGCGCCATTTTTACATTCCATTAAACTCAGCGGGAATACATGATGCATCCCAGAAGAATCAACGGGCCGAACACGTTTCCGCCGGCGCAGCGCCACGCGGATTTGCCCCATTGAATGAAGCCGAGCGCTCGCTCACATACAGATCTGCGGCAGAGGCTCGTCCTCGGGTTTTTGTGGTCGATGAAAAAAAAACAAAAAACTGCGTGAACGCGACCTAAAGCTCACGCCGCTTATTTTTCTCATGGAAACTGAGCTAAAGTCGGCGCCATTTTAGTATTTAATAGAGCGAGATGGAAATCTACAATGCAGGATTTCTGAAACTGAATTGCGCAGATGGAGGGGTCAATTCCTGACACGGAAATCTCGTCGGGCGCCGCGCGTTTTTCCCGCTGAATGGCGCTAAATCTGAAGCACAGATTAACCCCTTAACGACCGCCCGTACGTCTCCTGATGCAAATCGCCTTTTTACGGCCAGGCACTTGCTCAACAGCAGGGACCATAGAAACCTCCGGTCCCACTGTTTAACCCTTTATTTGCTGCGGTCAATGTGACCAGGGCTGACAGAGGGAGGGGGTCCCGATGGGTTGCTATGGCACCTAGCGGCTTGAATATGGCTACCAGATATGCCAGGAGGAGGCTCAGCCTCTGGATTGCAGGGTGATCGTAGGCTAATGCTTAAATCCGGCATGTCTGGAGCAGTGAGATAATGGGAGGGTAAGTATCAAGTAAGTAGCCAGCAGATGTGAAGACGTTCAGTCTGAAGATGATGGCAAACTGCTGGAGCCGTAGCTAAAACGGGCAAGATCTAAACAGTGAGCCTCATGGTTCATGAATAGAATGCCTGAACTACAGTGAAGACTGACACGCAAGCAGTGAAGTAGAACAGAAAGAACTGGGAGAGGGGAAGGAGGGGGGAAGCATCTCCGCCCCAACAGTGCAAGTTTCTAGGCCCTTCAGGGTCCAGAAAGCTGTAACATCCCAAGCGGCTTTGTTCTGGTGCCGCGGGTGACCCCCGTGTAGCCGGCAGCGGCCGCCTTCCTGTAATCCGGAGCGCCGGGTTGTACAAAGTTCACGACTTTAAAATATTGTGGTGTAAAAATAGAAGTGAGGCCCGCGCCGCGGCGAGGATTACAGCGCCGATTAGAAATAAACCTGCTGGTAGGAATATGAGGGATCGGGCTCTGCGCCACGCGGTTCGCGTCCGCTGCCTTTAAGGGTTGGGTCATTTAACCCCTTAAGGACCAGACTTCTTTTTTTTTACCCCGGCCTTCCAAGTGCCGTGACTTCTTAATATCCGTAGGAGGGCTTGTTTTTTGCAGGACAAGCTGTAGATTTTAACACTCTGCAAGATTAAAAAAAACAAAACAGTTTTTCCACAGATTATAAAGGGGGGGAAATTGTTAAAAAAAAAAAGCCACTGCACCATTTTCGGTGGGTTTAGTTTTTGCAGCGTTCACAGTGCAGTAAAAACGACTTGTGAACTTCGCTCTGCGGGCGCCGCGATTCCGGCGATAACAAGTTTGTATATTTTATTTTAATGTTTTTCTATTTTTAAAGAGTAAATACAACTTTTTCTCACATCGCTTTCAGTCGCCGCATTCTGAGAGCAGCAACTTTTTGGGGGAAACATACATCTTTTTTAATTGCTTAGTTTATTTTTAATGGAAGAGGGTTTTTTTGAGCTTTTACTAATAATAGTTTTTTTTACTGTTATAATCTCCCCCCCCCCCCCCATCATTCAGTCCTCACAGGGGGCTTGAACCGGCGACTATCAGATCACTTGCACTATATATTAGAATACTCAATGACTTTTCATGTTGCCTCGGGCCGGGCTTGTTGGCATCTATGCTTCGTTGCCCTGAGAGCCTTCAGTAGGTAACGGATCGCTACAGTTAATGGTTTAGCTGATCGTGGCAGTTAAGTAGTCGATGGGAGGGGGGATTCCTTCCCGCACCCCATCTGTACCCACTGATTGGGGGTTTAGATGCATTCTGCAGTCCTGAAGTGGTTAAAAGCAATGTTCAGTCATGTGACCAACACGATACAGTAACGTCTACAATGTAACAAACAATAAACACTCCTGGGGTCATGTGACTGTCCTTAAAGGGGAATTACACCTTATTTCTGGTCATAGGGCTATGCGACAGAACCTGCCCTTGCCTACTAATAGCGGAGAATCTGTTACTACTGCATCTACTCTACACCAAATCTATAATCAGCAGTCGACTGTAGCAAACCCTCAGCTCTGCTAAGTATTAGGTCTGCACAGGTTTTCAGTCCGTGTAAACAAGAATCTTCCTACTCCCTGACAGCAAGCAGAGATCTAGAGAAACGGGCAGTATTTTAGTCAATGTGAAAAGTTCTGCAACTTTCTAAGTTTTAGGTCCAGAAGACCGGACGCCGGCCCTTTAAACCTTCCAGAAATAACTACATATGGAGGAGACGGATGCGATCAGCCCAGAAGCTGCGCGGTCGGACGCCACTCACCACACCGTAGGCGACATTGTCAGAGTAGGTTCTCATTTCTGGATACACTGTGACGAGATACCACCGGAAGGTCTTACACTGCAGCCGCTTCCTCAGGGCTTTCCTCTCCGAAATGTCACCTATGTCAATGCCGGGGTCCTGCAGGAGAGAGCAGAGAAACGAGTGCGTCAGTCGCTCGCGGCTGCCATGATTATGGGAGAGAAGGTGATTGGATGTGACCGGCGCGGTGATGACCGCAACATCAGCAAAGGGCGAAGATTAAGAAGTGATACATCGTCATTAACGGGCATCGCGGTCACGGGGGGGGAGGGGGGGGGGGCAGAACAGCCTCGCTGATACAAACCTGCCGTTAGATTAAGTTTCAGTTTTAACCCCTCATCTTTTTTGCCCGCTCTGCGGCGAAACGGAACCGCGTATGAAACCGCGAGAATCTAGTCTTCTCCTATTGTTGGATTACCGTGATATGGCTCTTACAGAAGCGGGACGCCGCAGTCGCCATATACAGCGCCCGGCCCAATGAACGTTGCAGCATCCAGACGTGACCGTGAGACGCGCCGGCGCCCGTTCTACTTGCCGCTGGATGGTTCGGTTTATCTCCTCAGTGGCGCGATATGCTAATGTCCTCATTACATGCACATTCGTTATTGCCTATACTCAGCGCAAAATTCTTAAAAGCGCCCAGTAGCCTTGAGTCCCCATTTAAACGCCTGCTTTCCTCATACGGGTTTTGTGCGTTGCAAGACGCATGAAAATAGAACCCATTACTTTACATGGGCCTTTTTGTCTCGCGGTGAAGCTGTGGGGCGGACATGCTGCTGCGGCTCTTCTTCTTCTGCGGTCCGGCTGCACTCTAATCCATTATTTCCTATGTGTGAGTTAAAAAAATCGTGATCACGCGCGTTTCACTCAAATGTGATTATATTATTGAAACAACCAAAATCGCGGGTTTAAGGGCGCATTCACAGACCGAAACTGCGCGTGTATTTTGGCCCCTATGGGGGGTTTTTTGCGCATGTAGTTTCGTATTTACGTGTAAATGTCCCATTGCCTTCAATTGGCTACTTCTGTCCGTAATAATAACCAAAATGGGCCGTGCGGCGTTATTTTTCACGCTCACAGGTCTGAATACCGCAATGCAAATCAATGGGGATTCAGCGCTTCGTATCAAGCGAGTAAAAAATAAACACGGAATACGGAGCATATTTACGCCAATCTGGATGAGCCCCAAGATTAAATATTGGTTGGAGTTTCTCGGACAGATATCGCTCGGTCCCGTATGAATACGGCCAAGGAGAAGGAAATGGGGGTCCGCAGACAAGTGCCGGGATCCTCAATGTGTTGGGTGCACCTGGTGGTGGTGAGGTCCTCTTTGCGCCCCCTGATCCTACTTGGGGTCAAGCAATGAGTACTGGAGGACAACACTTCCTGTCGGGGCATCAGATGCTGCTGCATGAATGGATAAATGACGCGTTTCGAGCCCGGATGGAGCATTCTCAGCTCAGCTTTCAGATGTGTTGACAGTCTATACAAAGACTCTTCCCTTCGGAGATCACTGGATTTGAACCCCAGCACTGATCTCGTTGCTGTGCCCGCTGTGCCAGCCTCCCGTTCTCTTCCTCTAGACGCTGACTGCTCAGATATCTCCGGCCATCATACATTTACACGAGGTCGGAGTCCCCGAGGGGATGTTTTCACGCAGCGGACATTTCTGAGAATGAAAACCAGCTCCATTCATCTGACTATGGATCTTTCGGCGGTAGGTACAGCCAATAAATTGGACAGTAATAAGAGTTACTGCCACGTGTGAACTTACCGGTAAGGTCCTGAGGACATTGGTGTTTGGGGGGTTCTGTTCTGGGGGTTGGGATTAGGATGAAGATTTATCATTGTCACCCACCCGCCTCTTCCTTGGTTGGTCAGAGGACAATCCACCGTTACCAAACAATAACACAAACCTATTATCTCATAATCGCTCTATGAACGAAGATCGGGGGACATGTGGGCTGTAGACCAGTCTGTGCTGTTATCTTGTGGTCAATGAGAAAAAGAACCCAAATGGATCCCGATTCTCCTTCGCAATGGATTGTATTAACCTACATTGAATTGCGCCACATCTTGGTCAACCCAACTCAGGACTCGACTGTACCACACCTCGGCAAAGCCAATGTTGGACTGCACCACGCTCATGTCAAGCCAACCACAGGTTGCACAACAGCCGAGTTACCTAAGGCCGGACTTCAACACTTCCTGATCAACCCAACAAAATGGATTGTATCAACCTATGTCGAACTGTGGGACGGCTTGGTCAACAGAATACCAGACTTCCCCACGACTGGATCAACCCAACTGAATGCTGAACTGCACCATGGCCGGGTCAACCCAACTGAATGCTGGACTGCACCATGGCCGGGTCAACCCAACTGAATGCTGGACTGCACCATGGCCGGGTCAACCCAACTGAATGCTGGACTGCACCATGGCCGGGTCAACCCAACTGAATGCTGGACTGCACCATGGCCGGGTCAACCCAACTGAATGCTGGACTGCACCATGGCCGGGTCAACCCAACTGAATGCCGAACTGCACCATGGCCGGGTCAACCCAACTGAATGCTGGACTGCACCATGGCCGGGTCAACCCAACTGAATGCTGGACTGCACCATGGCCGGGTCAACCCAACTGAATGCTGGACTGCACCATGGCCGGGTCAACCCAACTGAATGCTGGACTGCACCATGGCCGGGTCAACCCAACTGAATGCTGGACTGCACCATGGCCGGGTCAACCCAACTGAATGCTGGACTGCACCATGGCCGGGTCAACCCAACTGAATGCTGGACTGCACCATGGCCAGGTCAACCCAAGCAATGGAAAATATCAACCAACATCAAACTGTGCCACGGCTGGGATAACCAAAACCAATATTGGACTGCAATACTCCCATATCAACCCAACTCAAAGCCGGATTGCTCCACAGCCAGGTCAACCCAAGGCAATGGATTGTATCAAGCACCATTAAACTACATCCCAGCAGGGTCAACCCAACTCAATTCTGAACTGCACCACAGCAGGGTCAAACTTAGGCCACATTGCGTCATGCCTGGGTCAACCCAACCCAAATATAGAATGTGGTAAAACCATGTCAACCCACAGCCGGACTGCACCACGGCCAACTGACACGGGCACAATTTCAACACAATCTTGCCACCTCACCTCTCCAGATGGTAGGGAAAAGGCTGGCGGGCCCTCCTGTCCAGGATGTTGGGGTGTGAGGACTCAAGCCAGACCCAACAGGTTGCCCCATTCTGAATTTTGCCATGAACCCCCCTTAGTTTTATCTACACTCCTGGTAATCTCCATCTCTCACAGTGGTCAGATATGGGGTGGCATCTAGTGGGCACCATACCTCTTGTGGGATGTTCCAAGCCATGTAGACGTGACTCTTGAACTCATCCATCCAGACTTCAGCCACCCGCAAGGCGTTTCTCCGGACGTGGGCCGTGAGGTCCTCTGTGTACGGCTTGTGCGCTCTTTCTATATGGGCTATTCTTGAGCAGGGTAGAACCTCAACGCTACCTCCACACTGCCATACCTAGAAAATACACAAAGAGGAGATCACAATGCGGGTCGCCCACCTGTAGACCCAACACCAAGGTCATGTCTCCCGAAAGCCAACCTTCGCCATCGCTTCACCAAGTTATGGCCTAAAGCACGGTCTGGGGTGCCTATGGTCTGGTTAAATATGGATACTCATAAGTTGAGCTACAGTGTGTATTGAAGTCCTACTTGCTGATGGTTTCCAGGTAGAAACAGACGCCCCTTTTTGTTTTAAATCCGCTTATAAAAAAAAGCACCTGTCAGCTACTTGCATTAATTAATTCACATTATATGACTGACGCAAGTCTAGAAGAAACGGAAACTAATGTCAATAACAGCCTCTTACTGACGGTTTTCAGGTAGAAACAGTTTCTGCCCCCTCATCAGGACATGAACACCTAACGCCGGTATTTGGGGTTTAACTTTGATCCCTGCTGAGCTGTAAGGCATCCTAACTTATAGCAAAGTCCATCAGCAGCTGCTACTCTGCTTGCTGACTGTTTCCAGATTACTAAGTTTGCTTTTTCTGCCTTGGAAAGCACAATCAAACTGAATGATGGCGTCCTACTACATCCATGTGGACTCTCAGATTTGCTGGAGTTGCACGCGGCGCTCAATGACTAGAAAACAATCTACACAGAATTGAGGATCGCCCGCCGAAGGATAAACGCAATCTGTCAGGAGCAATGCAACAATCTGCTTCTGGAAATGACATCCCGGGCAGGGAATTCATCTCTGTCTCTGCTGGATCCGCGCCGCGTGGCCATGTCTGGCAAAGGGAATGCATTTAAATAACAAATAGTGCGCGTGTGCGGTCACCCCGACGCAGCAGACGCGACTTATCCGAGAATTTAATGACAATATTGATCACTGGCAGAGATGAAAATCCCGTTTAATGCAGTCACCCGCGCCGCCGGATCCCCATCACAATACAAAGAAAACAAATTATACCTTCATTACCATCTGTTACGTCAATTATTTATGCTCTACCCCGCCGCTGGCGAGGGGGCGGCTCACAGCTTGGCACGTACCATTGTGTCCGGAGCGACTTATTACAGGGTTCACAGCAAATAACTGGGTCTCTACAGAACGGGAGAATCAATGCCGCGTCCTGTCAGCGTGGTGAAGGGCAACGCCGGGCGAGGAATTAAAGGGCAACCTCTCTAAATGTGCAACAAACCCACAGATAACTCTATAGCAAGTGGGAAGTCATCTGCATTAGGGGGCATCCACACGGGCGAGCTTCATGGGCGAGCTCTGTCCAAGAGCGACATGGACTGAACGCACGCGTGTTAAAGACACGGATATTAATGCGTTTATCCACAAGTGATTCTGCAAGACTGAAGACTTGCTACAAGTCCTTATGAAGAATCGCTCATTACTTGCTATAGGATATATAAAAAGAATTGCATCCCACTCGCAGGCCATGCGACGTGCATGTGAGCGTGATGCGATTTTTAGCATTAAAAGCTATTGGAAGCACTTGTGATTTTCATGCGTGTGAAAAGATCACAAGTACGTAGATGCAAATTTGCAGTGCAATTATAAAAAATGCATTGCAAGTTTACAAGCGCAACAATTCTCGGACTGATATCTCACTCACTCGTGTGAATGCACCCTTACTTCTATACCACTGATCCAGAGTTCCATTCTATATTATACCCCAGAGCTGCACTCACTATTCTGCTGATGGAGTCACTGTATACATACATTACTTATCCTGTACTGCTCCTGAGTTACATCCTGCATTATACTCCAGAGCTGCACTCACTATTCTGTTGGTGGAGTCACTGTGTACATACATTACTTATCCTGTACTGATCCTGAGTTACACCCTGTATTATACTCCAGAGCTGCACTCACTATTCTGCTGATGGAGTCACTGTGTACATACATTACTTATCCTGTACTGATCCTGAGTTACACCCTGTATTATACTCCAGAGCTGCACTCACTATTCTGCTGATGGAGTCACTGTGTACATACATTACTTATCCTGTACTGATCCTGAGTTACATCCTGTATTATACTCCAGAGCTGCACTCACTATTCTGCTGGTGTAGTCGCTGTGTATATACATTACTTATCCTGTACTGTTCCTGAGTTACATTGCGTATTATACTGCAGAGCTGCACTCACTATTCTGCTGGTGGAGTCACTGTGTACATACATTACTTATCCTATACTGATCCAGAGTTACATCCTGTATTATACCCCAGAGCTGCACTCACTATTCTGCTGGTGGAGTCACCGTGTACATACATTACGTATCCTGTACTGATCCTGAGTTACATCCTGTATTATACTCCAGAGCTGCACTCACTATTCTGCTGGTGGAGTCACTGTGTACGTACATTACTTATCCTGTACTGCTCCTGAGTTACATCCTGTATTATACTCCAGAGCTGCACTCCCTATTCTGCTGGTGGAGTCACTGTGTACATACATTACTTATCCTGTACTGCTCCTGAGTTACATCCTGTATTATACCCCAGAGCTGCACTCACTATTCTGCTGGTGGAGTCACTGTGTACATACATTACTTATCCTGTACTGATCCTAAGTTACATCCTGTATTATACTCCAGAGCTGTACTCACTATTCTGCTGGTGGAGTCACTGTGTACATACATTACTTATCCAGTACTGATCCTGAGTTACATCCTGTATTATACTCCAGAGCTGTACTCACTATTCTGCTGGTGGAGTCACTATGTATATACATTACTTATCCTGTACTGATCCTGAGTTACATTCTGTATTATACTGCAGAGCTGCACTCACTATTCTGCTGCTGGAGTCACTGTGTACATACATTACATATCCTGTACTGCTCCTGAGTTACATCCTGTATTATACTCCAGAGCTGCACTCACTATTCTGCTGGTGGAGTCACTGTGTACATACATTACTTATCCAGTACTGAACCTGAGTTACATCCTGTATTATACTCCAGAGCTGCACTCCCTATTCTGCTGGTGGAGTCACTGTGTATATACATTACTTATCCAGTACTGATCCTGAGTTACATCCTGTATTATACTCCAGAGCTGCACTCACTATTCTGCTGCTGGAGTCACTGTGTACATACATTACTTATCCAGTACTGATCCTGAGTTACATCCTGTATTATACTCCAGAGCTGCACTCACTATTCTGCTGCTGCAGTCACTGTGTACATACATTACTTATCCTGTACTGATCCTGAGTTACATCCTGTATTATACTCCAGAGCTGCACTCACTATTCTGCTGCTGGAGTCACTGTGTACATACATTACTTATCCTGTACTGATCCTGGGTTACATCCAGTATTATACTCCAGAGCTGCACTCACTATTCTGCTGATTACTTGAAAATGTAAAGCAGTAGCAGCTGCAAATTGTGCACATATGCAAGCCAGTATATATATTTGCGCAGTCCTTGTACTCCGGTCTGCACATTGCATCTCTCCAGCTCCTGCACTCGTACCGCCCCAGCGTGGCATGAAACTGGAAGACTGCTAGAGTGCTGGGAGCCACTGGGACCGTGATTGTGCCATTGCTATAAGTGAGGCTTCACACGGCGATTGCGATTTTGCCACGAGAAAATTGTAGGAAAAATCGAGTCTTTGTTCCCGTCTCTTGAGAATAACCCCGCGGCGTCTCGCTGCCGCCCGCCATATTGTAGTGCGATTTTTTAAATTGTGAAAGTCAATAAGACTTTCTAATGTTAAAAATGCATCAGACGAAAATCGCAAGTTTGTGCGATAAAAAGGAGGCGCCGCGGGGAACACGGGGGAGGGGAAAAAGGAAAAAAATAAATAAGCGTAAATGAAGGACGAAAAAAAAATCACAACATCACATGAGCGAAAATCATTGATTTCAGAATTCTCTCTTTATTCTTGTAAAATCGTGTGAAGTCCGCCTAAGTGATCGCATCATCAGAGCAGAAGGCCCATGGCGGCCGCGCCACAACAACATACGCTGCGCCAGCCCTGGTACGATGCTCCATTGAGTTCAAGGAGGCTTTGCAGACCTGCGTTTGAACAGTGATTTTTGAGCGCCGTCTGCTCTATTTTTGCGTGTTTTAGCGAACCTTATCACATTGATGGGGTGCGCTAAAATACACTGAAAAATGCTGCAAAGGGCGTAGAAAATGGACCTCTTTAAGGGAGGAGCTAGTATCCTGTTGTACCGCCTCTAGCTTGGATACAAGATGTGTCGGGGGTCCTGAGCGCAGTCACCTTGTGTGCCCCCATCCACTGGTCCCAACACCTCCTAACAGTCTGGTCAGACGCTCCTCTCTACTGGTAGTCTGTAGGGGGCGTCCTGAGCCCGGTCACCTTGTGTGCCCTCACATATCCACTGGTCCCAACACCTCCTAACAGTCTGGTCAGATGCTCCTCTCTACAGGTGGTCTGTCGGGGGTCCTGAGCCCGGTCACCTTGTGTGCCCTCACACATCCACTGGTCCCAACACCTCCTAACAGTCTGGTCAGACGCTCCTCTCTACTGGTAGTCTGTAGGGGGCGTCCTGAGCCCGGTCACCTTGTGTGCCCTCACATATCCACTGGTCCCAACACCTCCTAACAGTCTGGTCAGATGCTCCTCTCTACAGGTGGTCTGTCGGGGGTCCTGAGCCCGGTCACCTTGTGTGCCCTCACACATCCACTGGTCCCAACACCCCCTAACAGTCTGGTCAGACGCTCCTCTCTACTGGTGGTCTGTAGGGGGCGTCCTGAGCCCGGTCACCTTGTGTGCCCTCACACATCCACTGGTCCCAACACCCCCTAACAGTCTGGTCAGACGCTCCTCTCTACTGGTGGTCTGTAGGGGGCGTCCTGAGCCCTGTCACCTTGTGTGCCTTCATCCACTGGTCCCAACACCCCCTAACATTCTGGTCAGACACTCCTCTCTACTGGTGGTCTGTAGGAGGTGTCCTGAGCCCGGTCACCTTGTGTGCCCCCATCCACTGGTCCCAACACCTCCTAACAGTCTGGTCAGACACTCCTCTCTACTGGTGGTCTGTAGGGGGCGTCCTGAGCCCGGTCACCTTGTGTGCCCCCATCCACTGTTCCCAACACCTACTAACAGTCTGGTCAGATGCTCCTCTACTGGTGGTCTGTAGGGGGCGTCCTGAACCCGGTCACCTTGTGTGCCCCTATCCACTGGTCCCAACAGCTCCTAATAGTCTGGTCAGGTGCCCCCCTCTACTGGTGGTCTGTAGGGGGCGTCCTGAACCCGTTCACCTTTTGCGCCCCTATCCACTGGTCCCAACACCTCCTAACAGTCTGGTCAGATGCTCTTCTCTACTGGTGGTCTGTAGGGGGCGTCCTGAGCCCTGTCACCTTGTGTGCCCTCATCCACTGGTCCCAACACCCCCTAACAGTCTGGTCAGAACGGCCGGTGGGGGACAATTCATGGATACGACCCTCCAGCTTCTCACATCCCAATAATGCGCCCCCCTCTGGTAACGGGGTGAAATCTGTTCTCTGCGTCTTGTAGAGGCGTCTAGTTGTCAACAAGCTCTACAAGCGGAAGAAGAGGTCACTACACACAAGGAGCCTCCGAGAGCCTCTTATAGGGGGAACCACTTTTAGGGTCTCCGGAGACCAGACCGCTCATCTAATTACAACTCTAAGAAGTTACAGATCTGCCTGAGATGAAGCTGCAGGACAAGTTCTGTAACAACATGATAACTTCTTCTGGGGCAGATTGTTCTTTGACAAAGAGTGTATATACAAAGCAAAATATAGGCGGGCATTGATGGCTCCGCGGGGCACTTCCTGAGGGTACAGCATGGTGGGCACTGTAGATTAGTGACGACCATCTGGAGGGAGGAGCCCGACCATCTGGAGGGAGGAGCCTCTGCATCTGGGGGATTCAGGCTCCGCCCCTCATTGGATACAATGCAGTGCGTAGTTTGGTCCCTCTACCTCCTCTGTAGTTTACCAAGTACAGAAGTAAAACATGTCTAAGGATCAGACTCCATGGGGTTTGTTTGTAGTCTGTAGCCATGGAGACACACAGACCTGCATAGGAGCTGTATACAGTGCTTTCATTTTGTATGTATTGAAACAATTAAAAAAAAAACAAAAAAAAAAAAAAAAAGGTGGTAAAGCACACAGACCCTGTAAGGACATAACGAGGACTTCACCAAGTGGGCACTATTATATACATGGGGTACGGGAGCGCTGTGCTCTTACAGGTTATAGTGCAGAATTACGAACTGCTCGGTCTTTGTTACATAGAATGGCGCGGCGATCTTTTGCAGCCCCTCAGACTCCCCTATAGGTCTGACCGCAGCGTGGAGATTTGGGGGTCAGAGAGGGACTTGTGTCCTTTCCAAGGTCCCTCGTCTTTCAGCGCGGTCATGAACACTTTACAAGCTGTCTTGCAGCCATCGGCCTCCAGTTTGAAGGGCTCGTGTTCCAGAACAAGCCGGGCGCCATCTGCGAGGTGGGACGGCTGCCATGTCCGTGGATAATACGGGGGGTGCGGAGCGCGGATACAGCTACAGAATCTAATGACTGCTGGGAGACGCGCAAGAGCTTGTCACATAACCAGATGCACTGGGATCATTAGAGTGTCAGCTCTTGTGCTTAAACTATTGGATAAAAAGGGTTGTTAGTGGCACAAAGAAGCACTGTACTGACTAGCCAGTGTATCTAAGCTGCTTCTGTGGTACCCTTATCTGATCTCCTCTAATCTATATGTATACTGTCAGCTGAGCCATGTATCTAATCCTACCATGTGTGATACTGTCTGCTGAGCCATGTATCTAATCCTACCATGTGTGATACTGTCTGCTGAGCTGCTGTATCTAATCCCACCATGTGTGATACGGTCTGCTGAGCTGCTGTATCTAATCCCACCATGTGTGATACGGTCTGCTGAGCTGCTGTATCTAATCCCACCATGTGTGATACGGTCTGCTGAGCTGCTGTATCTAATCCTACCATGTGTGATACTGTCTGCTGAGCTGTGTATCTAATCCTACCATGTGTGATACTGTATGCTGAGCCGTGTATCTAAGCCTTTAAAATCTGCTTGATAAGGTTTCACACGGATCTTAAATAATGCTCTATGAACCAAACCAGCAGGGGGCAGCAGAGAAACATTAACTAACCGGGTATTTATGAGACCAGTGCTTGCAGCTCTGGATGTGACTAGAGTAGAGGACATGCCATTAGTGCAGTGAAGGATTTGTAATGTGTAACCTGAAACTGTAGGATTATGATCCGCCGAGCGGGACTTGGTCTTTCCGGTCTGATTCTGTTGCGCAGTGCTCCCGTATTTGGGCACCGCTCTACGTGTGCGCCATTTATCGCGCCGTACTATTTGCGTCTACCTCGTATCCGTGCTCAGTACATTATTATTTGATAAAAAGGGGGAAAAGTGCTAAAATCCTGAGGATGAAGAACCGTGCCGCGTCTACACAAAGGGTTAATGCTGTCGCAGTCTTGTCCAGGACGCGGCGTTCATGGCGCTCGTTTCTTTGTTCCTCTTTTACGGCTCGCTCGTTATACAAGGAAACAATAAGCGTTTCATTACGGTATAAAATGATGAACCCGTCCGGCGGGGTGTCAGACATCAGGACTGGCGCGGGTTTACATGGCGACCTATACCGCGGCCGCGATTCCTGCTGTACAGCCATTATGTTTCCAGCAGAACCTGCCAGACTCGCTGCTCTCTGGCACAGCTTCCCGGGGGCAGCCGTGCCTGGATGGGTACGACGCTGCCAACTGCTGCCAAGAGGAAGGGGGAGGGGGGGGGGGATTATACAGACAGCTGAGCAGGAAGTTACACGGTCATTGGAAGGAAAATGACACATTTTAGACACTTCCATTGCGCCAAAGATCGATGGTGATGACTGAAAATTTTGCTGTTCGCCTTATGGTTGCATCTCCCTTTACTCTGCCTGCGCCAGAGAATCCCAGGCACTGCGGCAACCGGATCTTCCTGGTTCATCCTGATCTTCCTGGTGCTTCAGACGCAACGATTATCGTTCAAAATATCGCTAAATCGTCCAAATTTGAACAATAAACGTTCAGTCTAAACGCGGCCGATGATTGAATGATGAACAAAAATTTGTTCGCTGATCGTTCATTCCGTACGAGCATCAAAATCATCGCTCATTCGAGCCAAAAATCATTCTGTCTCAAATAGAATGCAAACATACAGTGTAGACTGACACGAGGACAGAGAGGCGCTGCAGAAGATGCACTTGGAGAAAGGCTCACGGGTAAGTCTGATCACATATAAAGATCTGGACTCACAGGCTGTTATTTCTGCGGACACGCCGGCGCGAGGTAATAGCGCCCACTAATGGTTGTCACCCCGCATGTTGTAACGCAGAAGTAGAGATTTTTTTTTTATTTTGTGTTTTTTTGTCCCCCTCCTCCAAGAGCCAGGACTTGAATCTCCCCCCTGCCGGACGGCTGAGGGTCACGTGGTGTTTTTTAATACCATTAAATCTACTGTATAAAAGTAAAGAAAAACTTTCAAAAACTTTTCGGTGTGGAGAAGCGCTGGGGTCGGGTAACACAGAGCAGTAAAAGTGACGGCTGAACTTTGGTGTCCCTGGCATCGCCCCGACCCGCAGAACAAAGTGAGATCGTTTAAGGTTTTTCTATTTTTGAAAATACATTTTTCTTAAAAATGGGGGAGGGGTTAAACTTTTAAAATTTACTTTTTAACTATAAAAGAAAAAAAAAAAAAGCTTTATTAAATATTTTTCTTGTTTTTTTGCATGTATTTAGTCCCCACAGGGAACTTGACCTTACGATCATTTGATCATTCTTACTGTATACTGCAATAATGAAGTATTGCGGTTTATAGGAATTTTTTTGATGTTGGCTTTCAAGCATCTGTGTGTGGTAGCCCTGAGAGCCTTCAGTATGCTAGCCCATCCGCACCCTCCTATAGTGCTGCAGGGAGTGCCAATAGTGGGAGGAGGACCCTTTCCCGCACCCCATCTGGATAGACATGTGGTCAGCTTTGCCAGCAGCACCTAAAGAGTTAACGGCCGTGATCACAGCTCTGTAGCCGGTGGTTATCGCCTGTGTCTGACAGGGTGCTCTCTACTCCTGAGCCCGCTCCATACACACATCAATATGTTTCTATGTGTTTGGCAGCTCTGAAGGGGTTAAACGGTTTCCAGCATTAGACCCATCCATTGATCGGAGGGGGTACACTGCTTGGGAGCCTCACAATCATTGGTCTGAAGTGGCTGTGGCACTTGGGTGGGCTCTGCAGTCTCTTCACTGTCCACCAGGGGCAGCGGCGTACATTGTAAAGTGACTGTAAAGCAGCCCAATCCCATTCACTTGCATAGGACTGGGCTGCACAGAGGCCACGTGATGAATGAACGCGCTATCCGTGGTCTGACAAGAGTCTGTGGGGCTCACCCAACCCCGTGGACTCTTCAAAGAGCTGATCAGTAGGGGGTCCTGGGGACAGACCCTCACTGCCCGGATACGGATGACCTCTCCCGCGGACAGGTCATCAATATCCTCAGAAGACTAATAGGCATAGGGAAGCCATAGTGTAAGGTCCATCACTCGAGACCCCCTCTATGAGCTAGGATGGACCCGGCCCACCCTAGTATTACATGGACCACTACTCACCTGAATGGCCACCATGAAATACTACATTTTCCCTGCACTGGACCGCTGCTTGCTGGGTGATGTTGTACCAAGAGCGATCGGCTGATCACCACGGCGGCCATAATCTGAAAGGGCCTGTCCGTTTCCAGACAACATTCCTCTTATACCGCCAAACGTTCTAAAACAACATCAGCCGTCCTTCCCCACCCACCGCCGCCACGAGTGAGAGCTGTAGCCCCGCCGTCCTTCCATTGTTGGTTGTTCTTGCCAATGGGTATCCCATGACCGCTCCAGCCAATCGGTGGCCATGGTGTCACCGCCTGTTCTCCTGGCATCACCACTCACCTCCTGGGCACCATGATGCCAGAAGTTCAGAATGGTGATGCTGTGGCCTCCGATTGGCTGCAGCGGTCATGTGATACCCGAAGGACGGTAGGGCTACAGCAGGGAACGGGTGAGAATAGTTGATTTAGTTATTTTAGTGCAGTTTGTGTTATACGGGAAATGTCCTTTAAGTGACCCTTTTCGTTCTCTTTGATTCTTTGGACAGATGCAGCAGAGCTGACCTGGTTGTTCGCTTGTCTGCAGTCCTATGTAAAGTGCAGATACCTTGGCCTAATTGGCAATGACATGACTTTGCTTCATTCTCGTGACTCGGCTACATTTGTATATAATCCCAGAGAAGCTCATTAAGAAAAGTCCACTTTCCCCGGAGTGATTCATGATGAGCGCGGGGCGGCTGCGCTCGGCGGTAAGCGGTCATCATGCACTCGGACACAATGTTTCCAAATGCATCTGAAAATCAGTCACCGCTGGGAAAACCAAGACAATGATTGATGGACGAGTCCTCCGGGCCGAGCACACAGCGCATCCGTCCTTGTGCCTGCAAGCATCGGGGGCGGGGAGGACAGAGGAACGGAGAAAGTGTCCAAAAAGATGAAAACTGGGGAACAGTTCCCTTTTACATAGTTTCTTAAAGGGAACCTGCCGCAAAAAAACAAAACCTCTCCTCCTCCCTCCCCGATTTGCAGGGACTGTAAACCCAACTGTTTGTGCTCTCCAAGTCCTGAAGTATGAAGCGCTTTTATCTGTCACCTGGTCACCCAGAGGCTCCTCCCCCTCCCTCTCTCAGCTCTTCCTGGCAGTGGATCCCATTACCATCACTGCAAGAACAATGACGTGAACAAGGTCCCTCCGAAAGGAGGAGGCTATGGCTTCCACCCAACCGGGACTAGAAGTGCAGGAATAGAAAATCAGGACCCCGGATGGCTGAACAGATGGAGCAACTTTTATTGTCCTCCCTGAGACTCCGTATGAGGCGAGATGAAAAAGAGAACTGGGTGGAGCATCCTCGAGGGAGATCCCTCCTCTAGATGGCGCTATAAGAATGATACAGAATAGGTGCTGCCGGCCTAGTACGCTGGTCAACCAAAGATTAGGTTAGCGTCGAATGCCGTTATGGGAAGTAGTGTAATATAAGGGAGGCTCTGGCAACACCTGCGGGCAGTCGCTGACTTCTAGGAGTACAGTCAATGGTGTAAAGTGAAAGGATGCTTTATTTTGAACCTGCAGGTAACTCCTTGTGATGTGTGCGGACCCCTTCATCAGACACTGTTCAATTTTCATGGTCCAAAATGCAAAAACCCGACCATCGTTTGCCGCACGTATCCCACAGGTGGCTAAGGGCAGTACTGGGTCCGATGGGATGAGGCCAGCTGCGGGATACATGCAGCAAAGGGTAGTACTGGGTCTGATTGGGTGAGGTCAGCTGCGGGATACCCGTGGCAGAGGGCAGTACTGGGTCCGATGGGATGAGGCCAGCTGCGGGATACATGCAGCAAAGGGTAGTACTGGGTCTGATTGGGTGAGGTCAGCTGCGGGATACGTGCGGCAAAGGGCAGTACCGGGTCCGATGGGATGAGGCCACCAGTGGGATACGTGGGGCAGAGGGCAGTACTGGGTCCGATGGGATGAGGCCACCAGTGGGATACGTGGGGCAGAGGGCAGTACTGGGTACGATGGGATGAGGCCAGCTGTGGGATACGTGTGGCAGAGGGCAGTACTGGGTACGATGGGACGAGGCCACCTGTGGGATACGTGGGGCAGAGGGCAGTACTGGGTCCGATGGGATGAGGCCACCAGTGGGATACCCGTGGCAGAGGGCAGTACTGGGGCCGATGGGATGATACCAGCTGCGGGATACATGCAGCAAAGGGTAGTACTGGGTCTGATTGGGTGAGGCCAGCTGCGGGATACGTGCGGCAAAGGGCAGTACTGGGTCTGATTGGGTGAGGCCAGCTGCGGGATACGTGAGGAAGAGGGCAGTACTGGGTCCGATGGGACGAGGCCAGCTGCGGGATACGTGGGGCAGAGGGCAGTACCGGGTCCGATGGGACGAGGCCAGCTGTGGCATACGTGGGGCAGAGGGCAGTACCGGGTCCGATGGGACGAGGCCAGCTGTGGGATACGTGGGGCAGAGGGCAGTACCGGGTCCGATGGGACGAGGCCAGCTGTGGGATACGTGGGGCAGAGGGCAGTACCGGGTCCGATGGGACGAGGCCAGCTGTGGGATACGTGGGGCAGAGGGCAGTACCGGGTCCGATGGGACGAGGCCAGCTGTGGGATACGTGGGGCAGAGGGCAGTACCGGGTCCGATGGGACGAGGCCAGCTGTGGGATACGTGGGGCAGAGGGCAGTACTGGGTCCGATGGGACGAGGCCAGCTGCGGGATACCCGTGGCAGAGGGCAGTACTGGGTCCGATGGGACGAGGCCACCTGTGGGATACGTGGGGCAGAGGGCAGTACCGGGTCCAATGGGACGAGGCCAGCTGTGGGATACGTGGGGCAGAGGGCAGTACTGGGTCCGATGGGACGAGGCCAGCTGTGGGATACGTGGGGCAGAGGTCAGTACCGGGTCCGATGGGACGAGGCCAGCTGTGGGATACGTGGGGCAGAGGTCAGTACCGGGTCCGATGGGACGAGGCCAGCTGCGAGATATGTCGCTGTGGGTTATGTGTCACTGTGGATACTTTTAGGTCCTGCATGCAGAAGCAGGTGTGACCATTGACGGTTGGAAGTGGGATATGTGCGGCCAAGAGCAATAATGGGTCTGATATACAGAAGCTGAAGTGACCACCGGTGGCATATATGCAGTAGTGGGGCCGACATGCAGGAGCAGATGTGACCATTAATGGATGGAGGGATATGTACGACTGAGGGCAGCAGAGGATCAGATGTGGAGAAGCAGACGTGACCAGCAGTGGGATATCTGCTGCCAGGACGTGCCCACAACTATGGCTAAGTCGTGCCCACATCCCACCGCTGGCCACCAATAGCCACGTCCGCTTCTGTATAGCGGACCACGAGGAATTAACATGCCTTCCTTCCAGCAGGCTGATGACGGAGTCGGCGCACCTCGAAATCTCTTACCCTCTGGTTCAAAATAACGCATCCTTTTAATTTCAGCCATGGCGGCTACTCTCCACAAGTCAGCGACTGCCAACCGGTCGCCCGCGGCTCTACTGCGCCATCCCCGACACTCAGACCCAGGACCGTCCTTGTTCAAAGCTCTCAAAATCATTAAAAGCAGAAACTTTCTTGTTTGTTACTTTGTGTCATGTTCAGATTTGTGAATAATTTAAGCGCTGTAACGTAACAGATGGTCCGACGCAGACAAGTGTTCGGTCCCGGCGAGGCGCGCTCACTGTGCGCACGGAATATGTAATCGCCTCCAACGGGAAGATGTTGTGCGATCTAATGTGAGACGCCATGGTAAGTAGCAGTAAATCAGCGGCGCGGGCCGAGCAGGTGTCGCCATCAGTAATCCTGACGCACGCGCCGTCGCTGCCGAACAGATAAGTACAATCCCGCCGTGTGACAAGCAAAGCGCGGCCGAGTCCCCGAACTGCAGCATATGTGCAGCTAAGAGATGACAGCTGCTGATAACGTCGTTAGAGGGGGAATGGATCCGGCGCGGCGCCGGGAACCGCTGCAGTTTTAATTTTCTCTTCCAACTCCCAGGAGGATGATGGGGATTGTCATTAAGAACATGTAATCATACAGGGAAATCATACTGTGTGCTTAACGCTAAGTAACGCTCCCTACTGATCGCCGCTGTCAGGCTTTACGCGCAGTGGGGCTCATATAATGAACGAATGGTGGAAATGATGGCGTTCGAAAAGCGCGGCGCATTTATTAACGTACCGCACCATTTTGTTATTTTTCTCCAACGCTACTTTTTCTTCTAAAGCGAATGTGCGCGGCTCAGATATTAGAGTCGTCGGTCATTTACGTAAAATAGCGTCACAAATATGTGGCAGTCTGATCACATGACGCAGGTGGAGCAAACGTAGTGCTGCTCACCAATATTAGAGACCAGACGTAGGTCACATCAATGACCACCGCACATGCTGTCTGGAACCCCCACTGATCAGCCATTTGCCCGGTGCACCGTTCTCGCTGCAGTGGTCAGGCTTTGTATTACAGCTCTCCCCCATCCAACCAAATCAGTTTCATTCAGTCTGATGAAAGGTCCATAGAAGACCTGAAAGTTCACTCATGTATTTTTGTTAGCCATTTGAAAAGTATATCTACAAGATTACGTGGTTTCTCTTACTGGGAACACTCACACTTCGCTCTCTCCCATTTACTTCAATGGGAATTTGGCCTGCAATACCAAGCCTGACCACAACAATGAGAATGGAGCTGTCTACTTCCTGCAATCACCTCAGTGCACAAGAGATCAGCACGGGTTCCAAGTAGTAGACCACCACTGATCTACTATTGATAGCTTATACTGTGAAAAGGCCATCAACAGTTTACAACTGGACAACCCCTTTAACCAGCGAACAAAAGAAGGTCCCAACTCACAAGATAATTATTTAAAGGGACTTTCCATCTTTAGTCAACAGTGAGATGCCAGTGGGCATGTGCCAACCATCCTGGTGAGTCTTCCAACACCACAATATCATCCGCCAGGATATAATGAACCGAACGCCATAAGATGAGCATTTGCTACAATTGTATCCCTGGCAATCCTCTGTAAACATTCAGCACTCCACATGTTCTCTGCACTGATACATTGTAACAGACTATCAGAGAGGATTGGATACAGCCTCCAGCAGAGAGAAGTATTCGGTCTTTAAAGGCAGAGGCTGGAAACCCCGTAAAGCACATTCAGCATTCACTGACAGCAAGCAGAGAGATTGAAAATGATGAAACATTCAAACACAAGTTTGTGTACTTAAAGCTTCAGATTTTTAAGATTACACTTCTGGTCACAAACCCTCCGATGCGCCTCAGCGCCCCCTCTTGGCCCGGCAGTGGCTTACAATGCAGGCGCCACAGTGCCATAATGGCGGTTAGATCTGGTAATAATTGAGATGTAGAGCGCACGAGCGGGTACACCGAGTCCTGTGCCGCCTTCATGGACTCTGAAGGCGGACAGATTTAGATTTCCGAATGCTGCAGGATTTCCAGGATGTCCCCGAGGAGCTGAGCAAACAAATGCGCACACGGTCTTAGTATTTCACCACAGCGGCCAGCTGTCACATCGCAGTCAGCGCCATTTCCAAGTCACACAATATAGAAGAAAACTGCAAGATGCCCCGGTCCTTGTGGATTCTTCCATAGAGTTGTGCCCAGTTTCACTCTGATCGTTGGGGGGTTCTGGGGCGCCGCTGCTCCATTCATCTCTATAGGACTGCTGGAGACGGGAGAGTACGGGCACGCAGCTATCACCAGCAGCCCGGCCACCATGCTGTCCATACGAGGCAACATCCAATCTCATGATCGGTAGGACCCCCACTAATCAGATACCAATCCTGCGGCTAGGGGGATAAGGTGTAAGGTTGGTACTGCCCCTTTAAGAGCAGATGCATACACCGCCAGCGCCGGCTTATAATTCCAGATTACTGCAATTGCTGCATTAAAGGATTATTTTTGTGGGGGGATTTCACAGACACCCATAGGGGCCGCAGCCATCGGGGCAAAACATCCCTCTAGTGTGATGGTAGTCACTGCAGCTCTGACATGCTGGTGGTCGCCGGCGATCACGTGATCGCCGGGTCCCATGCAGGTAACGGCAGCGCCTGTAATCTTGTCCAGCCTGTAGAAGAGAAGGCAGAAGCAGCTAAAAGACCCTTCTGTCTTCCAGCTCCGGTGTCCGACGGCTGCGGACCCCACCGGCTCCTGCTAGACTGCAGGAGGTTTGATCGTAGCCCCTAACAGGTAACGGCCGGAGTCACACGAGCGACTGCGATTTCGGTCATTGATAAACTGACCGCTTTCACGTTGACTACATGATCCTCTTAGATCAGTTTTTGCGTTAACGTACAAGCGTCATCCGAGCGGCTTCTATTTTTCCTACGTGTCACAAACAAAAGGAGGCGACCCAACTGCACCCCAGAATGTGCGCACCATGCAGATGAAGTCCGGGTTTCTTTAAATGGACTGCCGGTCTGTGATACAAAGTAACACCGCACATGTAACGACTGCGTTTCCTTTAATGGGGAGTTCTGTCCGATGCAAACTTGGATGGAACCGGGATTTTCGTGTGAATAGCGCCCAACATGCTAAAATGTACAATTACAGCAACTGCCTGCGCAATTCAGAAGAACGAAGCCGCAGCTGCGCATTTGTGTGACCAGCGGCCCAATTCCCCACTACACTATAGAAGTGGGACAATGCATGTTGAACTGAGCAATAAGGGGAACACAGGTCCCCCATTCTCAGGACTGGTGGGGGTCCCTGCAGCCAGAAGGGTGAACACTGACAAAAAACTATCATTGCTGGAATACCCCTTTACACTTTGGTACAACCGTGCATTTAACATGTTAAAGGGGTTGTCCGACAATTCTTGTATATAATTTTGCCCCCTCCCTGAGTCCTATATATATATAAAAGCAATATACTCATTGTGGTGCTGGAGCGCCATTGTGACGCTCAGATGCCAGGGCATCTGACAGGTAAGGTCACCGGGTCTTGTGGCCATAAGCTGTCACGTGGGCGTTTAAAACACTGAAGCCACTGATAGGTTTATGGAATGTCACTGATAACGTCCCTATTGGCTGCAGCAGTCACTTCCAGCAAGAAATCGCTCCGATTGGCTGAGGCGGTGCTCCTGAACCAATCAGAGCTGGTGCTCGGTGAACCAATCACAGCCATTCAATGATGTCATTCAATGAATGGCTGTGATTGGTTCATCGCGTGCCAGCTCTAATTGGCTGAGGCAGCGCTCCCGAACCAATCAGAGCAATCGCTTACTGGAGACGGGGTACTCAAGTCCCGTCACTAACAAGAGATGCTCCATCGGCATTCAAGGCTGTAGGGAAGCCTGATGAAGTGCTGCAGCCCAGTAGGAGGGACCTGGACGGTGCCAGACAGGTAAGTATTGCTTTTTTTTGGGCTTATATTTCAAGCCCCCCCCCCCCCCCCCCTTCCCAAAAAAAATAAAAATCCAGGTAGGGTTTATTCTCAGGAAGGTCTTATTTTCAGGGAAACGCTGTATTACATTGTAGTCACTACATTACTGGAGTTGGGATAATGGACACAGGATTTATTCTCCTCTGGATCAACATGGGAGGATTATAGGTTGGACTTGGATCGAGGACTTTTCTCACTAGGACTGATGGCCAGCAAAGAGAAGGAGAATGAGGAGTCTCTGGATGACCGTGTGACCAGGAATGAGGCTTCACGAAAGGAAAGTGGCTGCCTATGACAGCTGCCGGACAGCTGCTTCCTCTCCCAGGAGCTAAAGACCGGCACGCAAACAGCTAACAACGGTTGCGATGGAATGAGGCTTCTGGGCCGATGCGATTCTTACCCGGACTCCCAGCTCCACGTTCTCTCCTCCGTAGACTTCCATCCCTTCATCCAGGAGGCCAATCTCTTCAAAGTACAGTCTGTCTACGATGAAACAGCCAATCAGTGCGGGGCTTCTAGAGCAAACAGAACAGCGGACATTAACAGCTCGCTCATCACGTTTCTACATCTCGGAGAGCTTCATCAGCTCCTGCAGCAACGTTGCATTTCTTGGTTAACTCCATTTCAGTCTGAGCCCTCCTACCTCCCTCTGCTGCATTTTGGGTAATTTTCGGTAAATAAGTCACTCAATAGTGATTGTCATAAGTCCTACATTTCCCACAATGCAACATAACGCATCAGACAGTCTGTAGGGGGAGTTGAAGGTCTGCATCCTGAGAGCCAACAGGAAAGCCGCAAAATTCGGAATCGGACCTAGAAGTGATGGAAGAATGATAAGCGAGTGCTGATAAAACCTGGAAGGGCGGGCATACGGTACCTGATGGGGGCGGTCGCGTTCTCCATCTTCCACCAAGATTTTGGAGGGTTCAGATACCGGCACCACAATTCCCAGTCAAACCCCTGAGCGGACAGCGGGTATTCTTCTATCTCAAAGTTATCGTACTTGATGTTGTCAAAAGACGGCGATATGATGACCTTTCGGTTCTCCTGGATCCTGCTCAGTACCGGCTCAGCCCTGGAGGAACAGAAGAGGGTCCGACACCACAATGTCAGGGGGGCTCTGGGGAAATCACAAAACCAAAGTGACTTTACAAATTAAAGCCCGACCTTGTGCTGATCTTAACCCTTTGCAACCAATTTTGGATTGAGGGTTTCCTAGGGGGTTTTCTCTTTCTGCCATTATACAATGGCGCCATCTGCTGGCTAGAGCTAGTACTGCGGTATGAGACATGCTGGAGAGGCCCCCGACAACAGAGCGGCTAGTAATATACAGTAAGAATACCCTGCCGGACGTCTTCCGACATCGAAGCTGAACAGCCTTCAATCGGAATGTCTTTAGACGTCAGACAGTGGATTGGAAAGGGTTAAGTCACTGGAGCCTGAGAGTTGGGAAGAGTATCGTCTCTCCTTAGGGAGAGCAGCTAGAAGGTGTGAGGAGACTTATAAGCCATGCACGCTCCTCTGGGAAATCTATGCAAATGGGAAAATGGAATACCTCTACAGCGCCACCTACTGGAAGGCAGCATTCCTGCAAATCAATGTCTGACCTTTTAACAAGTCTTGTAACAATGACTGGGAAAATAGGCCAAACCCAAAGTCTCCTTTAGTTCTTTTTTGGCTTTGGCTTCTATCCCCAGTCATTGCTAGACCTTTTAAGGTGGCGCTGTAGAGGCATTGCTCCAGTTTTCCATTTGCAGTCTGAGAGCCAACAGGAAAGCAGCAGAATTTTGAATTCCGCTCTTGATGGGACTGAAGTAGAGAATGAATCCCCAACACTGCATAGTTTTTAAAGGGGTTGACTGGGCATGAAATATTGATGAGCTATTCTTATAAATGGCCACCAATAGTTGATCAGCAGGGGTCCACCATTGATCAGCGGTTATCCGGCCCGCTGACAGCTCCGTACACATTACATCGGCCCGGGGTGGTAATGCATTGAAATTAACAGGAGCTGCGCCAGCAACACCAACCCGGGCAGCTGCACCGTGTACAGAGCTGTGGCTTCCATCTCCATCCATACTGGATAACAGCTGATCAGCAGGGATCCCGGGTGGCGGACCCCCACCGATAGGTCAGCAACCCCTTTAAACTGAGGATATAAAGGAAATATTGTACATTATTCATCTTCTCTGAATTAAAAGGGGGTCTTCCCGTTTAACCCCCCATTCACTGATTCACATCGCCCACCTCCCGATTAAATGGTCATCTCTGCTGCTTATTTACATGGGATTCCCCTTCTCCTTATACCTGAGGGTCTCAGCAGCAGACCCCTTACCCATCAGACATTATGGTATATACTACGGCGCTGTTTACAATTGGAGCACCCCTTTAAGCTGAAGATCCTTGTCCCTTTACAGTGCGAGATCCTGCATCCCGTCTGCCCCCGCAGCCCTGCGCTAAACATTAAGGGACGCCACGCGGGTGAATTGGCAGCGGACTGTTAGCACAGAAAATCCACAGCAACGTGGATGAGATTTTCAGAATCGAGTACACAGTGCGGAGAAAATGCGCCCAAAGTCCGTGAGGCAATTGACATACCGTACGGAATTTAAATCCGCAGTCCGTCCGTTAGCGGCAGCGGATTAGTGGTGCGGATTCCATCTCTTCAAATGAGGAGGTAAATTCTGCCCCAAAATCTGCAATAAATGGTGCGAATTGTGATGCAGATCGTGCTGCGGACGGTTTGCTGCAGACACTCCACTGCAGATTACGCCCCGTGTGGACATACAGCAGGCGCACACCCTATAAATGTGGCCTGAAGCTGTAGAATGATAGGTACTGGGCAGCAGAGGACTACAGCGAGGGCATGCTGGGGGTTGTAGTGTTTCTGCAGCAGGCTGGAAGCCACTCAGCATATTTATGGAACCGATCCTTAATGACATTTGGCTGTGGCAGGAGAATCCACAGCCGCTTGTTGTGTCCCCGTGCCGCCATCCTTCATTTCATGGATTTTCACGTATCGTTTTTCCCCATTTCATACGATTTGATGACTTCTCAGACTCGTGGATGATGTTTTCGTGCCGTAAATGGGCTTATAAAACATTAAATAGGACAGGAATTACTGAAAATATGTAATTTGAGCGCCGGCGCCTCCATCCTGTGGAAGAGGATCGTTCACAACGTTTTATGTCACCGCTGTGAAATATTGGCGCATAATTACATATCTGCGGTTGCGTTGCAGTCTGGATACTGTTGGCTTCACGCGGCGAGTGAGACGGGCGGAAACACTTTCCGCTAAACTATCAGTGCAGTCCTATGTAAGGAAAGCTTAAAGGGGTTGTCCAGTCCTGAGCTGCCGGTGGGCTGTCTGCAGGAGAGGGCATCAATAGCAGGTTGGCGAGGGGCCACTAAATGGGCCCCCCGACTGACCAGCTGTTCCCCGGGCCGATGCACCGATTTGTGCTGGAAACCAGCAGCTCTGTTTCCCCTGTAGCAGCCCAGTGAACAGCTGATCGGCCGGGGTCCCGAGCGGCAGTCCTCGTCTCTTGGCGGCCGACCCCGAATATGGGCCATCAATAGCTCAGAACTGGACAAACCCTTCAATGACTGTATAATGAAAAGTGCTGCAACGCTACTTCGATTCCTCACCATTTTCAAGATCACTGCTTGCCATCAATGAATAGAAACATTTGGTTTCTCCTTCTGGATGCAAACAATCAAGGCCTTCTCCAGCTGAAGATTTGCTTCAATTGCATTTAAGGACCCATCCACAGTCTTTTGCGCCGTCCGTTTAATGTACGGAGTTCGGAAATGTGTCGGACCCAACCCCAGATCATCATACGTACAAATGACGCTCAAAGTGTGCTGGACCCGCGGCTGATACATTGTAACAATGCAAGAAGAAAGCGTTAAATGGGTTCTGCCAAGTTATAAAGTTATCCCTATCCACAGAATAGGGGGTCATTTTAGGATAGATGGGGGTCTGACTGCTGGGACCTCCACCGATCCCAAGAATGCAGGTCCAATTGTTGCATTCACTTCAATGGCAGCGCTGGGGATTGTCAAAGTGCTTGAATGTAGCAATCTCCATCACGGTCAGTGAAATGAATGGAGTGGCAGCGTACTTGGGCAACTTCTGCTCCATTCAGCCGGGGACAGACTTGCCCCCATTCTTGTAAATCGGGGAGCTCCCATGTGATGGCCCCACCTATGAAGGTTATCCCCTATCCTCTGGATAAGGAACACTCCAGAATCTGGCACAAGCCTCGCTCATATGGTAATTACACCGGCAGATCTGCCAAAGTGATCCGCAACCGAAATCTGATGCCAAGCCTCGGAATTGTGATGCAGATCTCCATGTGGATCCGCGCACGGATTTGGCCCCATTCAATGGGACTAGTTTACATGTGGCACCCCCCCCCAACGCAGTCCAGAACGGGCCGGTCGTCAAATCCACGTTTTATAGATTTTGGTATACATTCCCATTGAATACAAAAGATTAGGCAGAATCCAACGGGGAATCGGTGGTAATAAAGCAAAGCGAAAACGGCCGTAAGCTGTGCAAATACTGATGTTGTGAAGCCTCTGCATGTAAACGAGAATGTTCCAATTCAGTCACAGCAAGCGGAGATCTTGAAGATAGTGTGGAATGAAAACACAAGGGGGGAATTGATGAAGAATAGCGCTCCAAAGACCGCCGCATTACTAGGATTCCCACAGGCTGATGATGGCCCTAATGTCTAAAGAGGCGGCCGCATACATTGGGGGCATCTCGGGCCAATTGAGTGTCTGAAAAGCAATCTACGCCAACTGGAGCAAGCCATGCCCACTGGAAAAAAACGGGCATAACTCCATAAGGTCACAGGGTTTTTGAACGGGGCCGACACCAAAATTTGCAGACAATGATAAATCCCCCCAAAGGGTTGTAGGAAGTTGCAGTTTCATTATTGAATCGCTTATAAAAGCCCCTAAAAATTACATAGAATTTGCAGACAGATCTAAGGCGGATCCAGAATCTTTAGCTGCAGGGTTCACGGTCTACGGTCTTTCATTCATGTCTGTGGATTGATAGAGTGGCAGGACCACCCTATAGAAGAACGCCAGCAGGGGCCACCATAGAACAGCGACACCGGGGGAGGGGGTGGGGCACCCTAAAGAAGACCGCCGACAGGGGCCACCCTAGAGCGGCAGAACCACCCTATATAAGAACGCCAGCAGGGGCCACCCTAGACCAGCTACGCTGGGGGAAGGGGGGGGGGGGGGCACCCTAGAGAAGACCGCCGACAGGGGCCACCCTAGAACAGCGACGCCGGGGGAGGGGGTGGGGCACCCTAGAGAAGGCCGACGACAGGGGCCACCCTAGAGCAGCAGAACCACCCTATATAAGAACGCCAGCAGGGGCCACCCTAGACCAGCTACACTGGGGGAAGGGGGGGGGGGGGGCACCCTAGAGAAGACCGCCGACAGGGGCCACCCTAGAACAGCGACGCCGGGGGAGGGGGTGGGGCACCCTAGAGAAGACCGCCGACAGGGGCCACCCTAGAGCGGCAGAACCACCCTATAGAAGAAAGCCAGCAGGGGCCACCCTAGACCAGCTACGCTGGGGAAGGGTGGGGGGGCTTAAGGAAAAACGCCAGCAGGGGCCACCCTAGACCAGCTACGCTGGGGGAGGGTGTGGGGGGGGGGGGGGGGGCTTAAGGAAAAACGCCGGCAGGGGCCACCCTAGACCAGCTACGCTGGGGGAAGAGGGGGGCACCCTAGAGAAGAACGCCGGCAGGGGCCACCCTAGACCAGCTATGCTGGGGGGGGCACCCTAGAGCGGCAACGAGGCCTAGATTTAAAGGGATCCTCCATAGATAATACAGGGGTGCAGCATGACATAAGGATTCTCTGGGTCATTGTGACCATCACCGCCATCATTACAGGCAGGATAACCTCCACCGACACCATTACAGGGCAGGATAACCTCCACCGCCACCATCTGCACACACAGACATGTTTAACGCCCGACACTCACCATCCCACGTTGAACTCAACATGAGCATCGAACAGCGCCACAACCGGAGCCGTTGCCGCTCGCCATCCGCTGACTCTAGACCGTATGAGCCCCTCCTGTTTGGTGTGGCGGACCACCTTAATGAATCCCGGCTTGTGCGCGTTCACCTCCTCCACGTACTGCGTCAATTTCTGCTTAAGTTCCTCTGTAATATAAACATGGAGATGGTTACAATGAAGCTCAGCTGACGCACATTATCCAATCACAGACCCCGTCCGTGTGATTTACTTTTACACGAACGGGGAAAAAAAAAACATAAGAAAAAACCCTGAAAACCAAGAGACATTCGCACATGAGAAGACGAGCGGCGCAGGGGGAGGGGCTCTACAGCCGGCGAGGTTCACATTCCGTTACGATGTCAGTCAGAAAGTCCCATTCCTCTTCCAGGAGCACAAAGCAAGATACATCTTATATAATAAATGGGAACATAATTGCTGCGCCAATATTCCAGACGGCGAGCCGTATATATCACGGAAGACGATCTCATTCTGGAGTTTTGCACATTATGACAGGGAAACAATAAGACCGAACACGATATTTAATGGTTTGTTGATGCTTTGTGTCAAATTTTATTACGGAAGCAAATAACTATCATAAATCTACCGTTCAGTTACAGAAATTATTATTTATGGAGAGAGGAATACAAAAAGAATTACAGGGCGACAAAAATAATGGAGAGACTTACTCTATTGACATTACTTATCCTGTATTATACTCCAGAGCTGCACTCACTGTTCTGCTGGTGGAGTCACTGTGTAATACATTACTTATCCTGTACTGATCCTGAGTTACATCCTGTATTATACCGCAGAGCTGCACTCACTATTCTGCTGGTGGAGTCACTGTGTACATACATTACTTATCCTGTACTGATCCTGAGTTACATCCTGTATTATACTCCAGAGCTGCACTCACTACTCTGCTGGTGGAGTCACTGTGTACATACATTACTTATCCTGTACTGATCCTGAGTTACATCCTGTATTATACTCCAGAGCTGCACTCACTATTCTGCTGGTGGAGTCACTGTGTACATACATTACTTATCTAGTATTATACTCCAGAGCTGCACTCACTACTCCTCGGATTTTGGATATGCCGCTGTCCGCTATGAGCGCCATCACTAATGGCACACAGTTGCACATACTAGCAAAAGAGAGTGGGTGACAGAAGTAACTCAGCTCTCCAGAGATGTTCTTATTGGAGGAGTGATGACAATGCAAACAACTTACTGCAGGGGTGCCTGTGCTCGGGTCCCCCCCCCCCCCCCGGTCCCAGTGGGCGTATAAATTGTGGTCGGCAACAAGCACAGGCACCCCGTGCAGTAAGTTGTTTGCCTTGTCATCACTTCTCTGATAAGATCGCTGGAGCGCTGAGTTTTTTCTGTCACCCCCTCTCTGTTCTTCTCTCATATTTTATGATTGGAGCATACTCGGTCGCCCTCCTGTACCGCATGGGACATCTATTTGATTGGCAGACGTTCTTCATCTAAGGAGATCCTGGATCACATACCCACGGACACTTATAACTGTTTGCTATATTCGGTCATCATATTGGGTGAATCATCTTACTTGTCACCACTATTGTATCTCCTTCCCACCCCCCTCGGAGTGCTGCCTTAGAACTTTCTTCACATTCTAGCACAAGTGCCAACCCAATCTAGCGCGGCTACAAGGCTTCCCAACTGAAAAATGGATGCAGGGAAATCTGGACCACTTCACTTCCTTCCAAACATAAGAATAGCGCAGTCGGTCACAACATAATTTGGCTTCGGATCAGAGTCTTCATCAGATAAGAGATCTCACCCAGAGATTACAAGCTTAACGTAAAAATCATCCCAAACAGGCGGAGTTTTCACTTAAGAACAATGGCGCTTCCACTCTGACTGAAGTTCTCTAAAGCGCTCGGCGCTCCATAATATCCACTCGGCACATCACTAATAATCTCCTTTCTGTGGCGTTTGCTCATTTCCATAAGTCGGCTCCAATGACGTGGAATGGCGCAGGAGACAATAACCTGGTTGAATGTCATCTAAATGCAAAGTTCCCGTCCGCCCGTGCAATCTGCGCATTAGCTGCAATGAAAATAAAGCGTTTTATCTCATTCAAGATTTTTTTGTTAAAAAGTAATAGAACAAAGTAGAAGATGCAGAAACCTCATTTGGACTCGTCTCGTTAATGGCTTCGGAGATCGCGGCTGCAAAATTCATAGAAAATGAGCCTTTCGCAGCGCAGATAATTTATGCCGGAGAATGTGATAACGGCGTTACCCGCTCAAAATATTATTAGT
Organism: Eleutherodactylus coqui; assembly: GCA_035609135.1. Classification (NCBI taxonomy): domain Eukaryota; kingdom Metazoa; phylum Chordata; class Amphibia; order Anura; family Eleutherodactylidae; genus Eleutherodactylus; species Eleutherodactylus coqui. The sequence goes on from CM069415.1 coordinate 139,834,524, forward strand.
CCGGTGATGCGGGAAATTTCCATCTGATTCTCCCAGGTTTTGGTTCTATGACAGATTAGCATTTTCCTGCATATCTAGTAAAATCCTGATATTCCAGCATACTGGATAAACGGAATCCAGAGCATCAGATGTGCAGGAGGGCATATGGGTCGTGGGGAGCCCATCGTCAATCACTTCTCCCCCACCACCATGGAAGCCCCAGGGACATCATTTTCTACACTGGATACATTGTAACAAAAAGCTGTGTCCATTACATTTGTATCATGTGATCAGGCAGCAAGCAGAGATCTTGAAAATAGTGTGGAGTTAAAACACAATTATCTCTACCTGTACCATGGTTATAATTGCACCATACACAGAGGAGCCAGACCACTAGCTCTTCTCTCCCTCTCTATTCACCCCACTTCTTTCCCTAACACCGGTTTCTTCCCCTTCCTTTCCTACCTTCTCTCTACCTCCTCTTTTCCCTTTCCCTCATCCTTCTGGCTTTCCCCCATTTCTTAGCTTTAGTCCCCTTTCTCATTCCAGTCAACCTCCTCCTGGCTCTTTGTCCTTCCCTCACCCTTCCCTTTATCTCTCTCCCTCTTCTTCCCCCTCTCCCTCCCCCAACCTTCCCCCTCTCCCTCCCCCAACCTTCCCCCTCCCTTCCCCCTCTCCCTCCCCCTCCCTTCCCCCTCTCCCTCCCCCTCCCTTCCCCCTCTCCCTCCCCCAACCTTCCCCCTCCCCCAACCTTCCCCCTCTCCCTCCCCCAACCTTCCCCCTCCCTTCCCCAACCTTCCCCCTCCCTTCCCCCTCCCTTCCCCCTCTCCCTCCCCCTCCCTTCCCCCTCTCCCTCCCCCAACCTTCCCCCTCTCCCTCCCCCAACCTTCCCCCTCTCCCTCCCCCAACCTTCCCCCTCCCTTCCCCCTCCCCTCCCCCTCCCCCAACCTTCCCCCTCTCCCTCCCCCTCCCTTCCCCCTCTCCCTCCCCCTCCCTTCCCCCTCTCCCTCCCCCTCCCTTCCCTCTCCCTCCCCCAACCTTCCCCCTCTCCCTCCCCCTCCCTTCCCCCTCTCCCTCCCCCTCCCTTCCCTCTCCCTCCCCCAACCTTCCCCCTCCCTTCCCCAACCTTCCCCCTCCCTTCCCCCTCCCTTCCCCCTCTCCCTCCCCCTCCCTTCCCCCTCTCCCTCCCCCAACCTTCCCCCTCTCCCTCCCTCCCTCCCTCCCCTCTTCTTCCCCTACCTTCCCCCTCTCCCTCCCTCCCTCTTCCCCTACCTTCCCCCTCTCCCTCCCTCCCTCCCTCCCCTCTTCTTCCCCTACCTTCCCCCTCTCCCTCCCTCCCCTCTTCTCCCCCTACCTTCCCCCCTCCCTTCTCGCCCTCCTCCCCCCTCTCTCTACCTTCCCCTCGCCCTCCTCCCCCCTCTCTCTACCTTCCCCTCGCCCTCCTCCCCCCTCTCTCTACCTTCCCCTCGCCCTCCACCCCCCTCTCTCTACCTTCCCCTCGCCCTCCACCCCCCTCTCGCCCTCCTCTCCCCTCTCTCTACCTTCCCCTCGCCCTCCACCCCCCTCTCTCTACCTTCCCCTCGCCCTCCACCCCCCCCTCTCTACCTTCCCCTCGCCCTCCTCCCCCCCCTCTCTACCTTCCCCTCGCCCTCCTCCCCCCCTCTCTACCTTCCCCTCGCCCTCCTCCCCCCTCTCTCTACCTTCCCCTCGCCCTCCTCCCCCCTCTCTCTACCTTCCCCTCGCCCTCCACCCCCCCTCTCTACCTTCCCCTCGCCCTCCACCCCCCCCTCTCTACCTTCCCCTCGCCCTCCACCCCCCCCTCTCTACCTTCCCCTCGCCCTCCTCCCCCCCCTCTCTACCTTCCCCTCGCCCTCCACCCCCCCCTCTCTACCTTCCCCTCGCCCTCCACCCCCCCCTCTCTACCTTCCCCTCGCCCTCCACCCCCCCCCCTCTCTACCTTCCCCTCGCTCTCCACCCCCCCCCCCCTCTCTACCTTCCCCTCGCCCTCCACCCCCCCCTCTCTACCTTCCCCTCGCCCTCCACCCCCCCCTCTCTACCTTCCCCTCGCCCTCCACCCCCCCCTCTCTACCTTCCCCTCGCCCTCCACCCCCCCCTCTCTACCTTCCCCTCGCCCTCCACCCCCCCCTCTCTACCTTCCCCTCGCCCTCCACCCCCCCCTCTCTACCTTCCCCTCGCCCTCCACCCCCCCCTCTCTACCTTCCCCTCGCCCTCCACCCCCCCCTCTCTACCTTCCCCTCGCCCTCCACCCCCCCCTCTCTACCTTCCCCTCGCCCTCCACCCCCCCCTCTCTACCTTCCCCTCGCCCTCCACCCCCCCCTCTCTACCTTCCCCTCGCCCTCCACCCCCCCCCCTCTCTACCTTCCCCTCGCCCTCCACCCCCCCCTCTACCTTCCCCTCGCCCTCCACCCCCCCCTCTACCTTCCCCTCGCCCTCCACCCCCCCCTCTACCTTCCCCTCGCCCTCCACCCCCCCCTCTCTACCTTCCCCTCGCCCTCCACCCCCCCCTCTCTACCTTCCCCTCGCCCTCCTCCCCCCTCTCTCTACCTTCCCCTCGCCCTCCTCCCCCCTCTCTCTACCTTCCCCTCGCCCTCCTCCCCCCTCTCTCTACCTTCCCCTCGCCCTCCTCCCCCTCTCTCTACCTTCCCCTCGCCCTCCTCCCCCCTCTCTCTACCTTCCCCTCGCCCTCCTCCCCCCTCTCTCTACCTTCCCCTCGCCCTCCTCCCCCCTCTCTCTACCTTCCCCTCGCCCTCCTCCCCCCTCTCTCTACCTTCCCCTCGCCCTCCTCCCCCCTCTCTACCTTCCCCTCGCCCTCCTCCCCCCTCTCTCTACCTTCCCCTCGCCCTCCTCCCCCCTCTCTCTACCTTCCCCTCGCCCTCCTCCCCCCTCTCTCTACCTTCCCCTCGCCCTCCTCCCCCCTCTCTCTACCTTCCCCTCGCCCTCCTCCCCCCTCTCTACCTTCCCTTCTCGCTCTCCTCCCCTTCCTCTACTTCCCCCACCCCTCTGCCCTCCGTCTGTCTTTCCTCTCCTCTCCCCTCCACCACTCCTTCAGTGTACATAAGGTTCCTGTATAAGAATTCATTGCCTGATTTATAATTGTTTTTGCTTCTGGAAAAAAAATCCTCAATTGTTGTTGAACAAAGACAATCCCATCCAACCTGTAGCGACAGAGGCGGCCGCGATACTTAGCGCTAATTAAAATGCCCAAACGAGGATTGTTCCAATGACCTGTCAGCAGCACAGAAGGGGAAAGTCGCTCTCCGCAGATGGAACCCAAAGGATGTCCTAAAATGATTACTAGGAAGGTAAAGTAAAATCTGGGCGACGAGCGATATTACCAGCGCTACTCCTGGAAGCCCCGCCATTGGCCGTCCACTGCAGTCACTGAAGCATTACACCGCTCTCACCTATGGCTGCTTTTGGGAAAGCTGGGTAACAGCCAATATTGCTGCAGAGGTAGTAGCGCAGTAATCACCAAAGTGTAACCAGATTAACCATTCAGGGGTCTGGGGAAGCTGGGTGACAATCCCAATGACAGACAGAACAGCATTACTGCTTAGTCGACTCATGTGTGGCATTCCCAGCATGCCTTGCACCCGCAGTAGCAGACAGTTTAAATGTCAGGTCTTCAGACTGTTCTGATCAAACAGTTTGAGATTTCTTTTGCTGGGAGACGCGAGGAGTGACGAGACATCACAGTGACCGCCGGCTGCCGGTGACATCTGCTCCACGCTGTACTCCCTCCATGTCTGTCCAGCTTTAATCAGGAAGTCACGATCAGGACAGCGAGCAGCATGAGGCAGATGGCGGTGGAACAAGCGCAATTCACATCAAGAGCCGAAAGCATCAACCAGACTCACAAGGAGCCGCGAATGGCGAACAATCAGGATGACGGTGGAATGAGAACTTGATGGAAATCGTTTAGTCCATCGCATTAAGAACCACTAGTACTGACTGTTGGGAATCTTATTCTGCATCTGCAGTTATTGCAATTTATTGCTCTCTGTTATCAGATATTTTAATCTGAGGAGGGACTGACAGCAGTGTTCTAGAATGGGATGGACAGGAAATACGGAAACCTCTGGATCACTGCTTTATATTATATATCTCCAGTGCTGCTATAACCACCATATGTGTCTGATATCAGCGGCTCCACTTATAACCCGTCCGCAGTGACGTAACCAACAGAGACTTGGTAGATAAAAGAGGGGGGAAAAAACACTCCAACCCCAGAAGAAGTTGTCATTTTGCTGTAAACCCGTCCTGCAGCTCCATCTCAGGCAGATCTGTAAATGATGGGAGTTGTGGTGCTTAGATGGACGGTCTTGTCACCGGAGGCCCTAGAAGTGGTTCCCCCCTTGGCCTATAAGAGGCTCTCGGAGGCTCCTTGTGTGCAGTGACCTCTTCTTCCTCTTGTAGAGCTTGTTGGCCACTAGACGCCTCTACGACGCTGAGAAGAGATTTCACCCCGTTACCAGAGCCTGAGAGGGGCGCATTATTAGGATGTGAGAAGCTGGAGGGTCGTATCCATGAATTGTCCCCCACCGGCCGTTCTGACCAGACTGTTAGGGGGTACTGGGACCAGTGGATGAGGGCACACAAGGTGACCAGGCTCAGGGCGCCCCCTACAGACCACCAGGAGAGAGGAGTGTCTGACCAGACTGTTAGGAGGTGTTGGGACCAGTGGATGTGTAAGGACACACAAGGTGACCGGGCTCAGGACGCCCCCTACAGACCACCAGTAGCGAGGAACATCTGACCAGACTGTTAGGAGGTGTTGGGACCAGTGGATGTGTAAGGACACACAAGGTGACCGGGCTCAGGACGCCCCCTACAGACCACCAGTAGCGAGGAACATCTGACCAGACTGTTAGGTGGTGTTGGGACCAGTGGATGTGTGAGGGCACACAAGGTGACCGGGCTCAGGACCCCCCCGACAGATCACCAGTAGAGAGGAGCGTCTGATCGTCCGACAAGAACTAGCAGCTCCAACTGTTTCATTGTCCACCATCCGGAGACAGGGGGCGCCATCGTTACACCCCTGTGTCTGTTGAAACTATTTCCAGGCTCTTGGCTGAAGGACATTTGGTCTCACGGCCCCCATTACATGTACGACCTCTGACCCCCCACCGTCGCCTCCGCTTGCAGTGATGTCATGAACGATGAAACTGGATGTGACAAAGTACCGGGTTGCCTTCAGCGAAGAAGCCAGGTTTAGTTTGGGAGCGGACTGCTGTACGTACGTCTGGAGACTTCAGGGTGGGCACCTCAATCCTGCCTTTGTTGTAGAGCAGCACACTGGACGCTGCTGGTGTGATGGTCTGGGGGACCATTGCATACGACAGTCGGTCACCCTTAGTGGTACAAGGGACAAAGACCGCTCAGCGATATGTTCTGGACGTCCTGCAGCCACATGTGTTCCTCTCATGGCGGCTTCCAGCCGGATAATGCTCGGCCGCACACACAAGGGGGTCCCAGGAAGCCCCCACAACATTGTGAACATGGACCATCCACCTAGATGGGCGTAAATGTGGAGAAAGAGAAGACTAAAAGGGCCTGGTGAACGGGCGCAACACTCTAAATATGGTGGAAATTGGAGCTCATACATAATAAAAGAGAAGTTTGCGCTACACTGAGTAAAGTGCAAAGCCAGCATATGAGAACGTATTTCGGGGTCAGACCCCTTCATCAGATCGGCTGCTTAAAACATACAAACTAAGTGAAAAGTAAGTGAAACTATTGAAATACAATTCAGAATGTAAAAAAAAGGATTAAAAAAAATATATGTATTACTTTAAAAATATTTATAGAGGTGACCCAACAGGGTACTAGAGCCTCCATGCCTGCCCGTATCACATCTTGTATCCAAGCTAGAGGCGGTACAGCAGGGTACTAGAGCCTCCATGCCTGCCCGTATCACATCTTGTATCCAAGCTAGAGGCAGTACAACAGGGTACTAGAGCCTCCATGCCTGCCCGTATCACATCTTGTATCCAAGCTAGAGGCGGTACAGCAGGGTACTAGAGCCTCCATGCCCGCCCGTATCACATCTTGTATCCAAGCTAGAGGCAGTACAACAGGGTACTAGAGCCTCCATGCCTGCCCGTATCACATCTTGTATCCAAGCTAGAGGCGGTACAGCAGGGTACTAGAGCCTCCATGCCTGCCCGTATCACATCTTGTATCCAAGCTAGAGGCAGTACAACAGGGTACTAGAGCCTCCATGCCTGCCCGTATCACATCTTGTATCCAAGCTAGAGGCGGTACAGCAGGGTACTAGAGCCTCCATGCCTGCCCGTATCACATCTTGTATCCAAGCTAGAGGCAGTACAACAGGGTACTAGAGCCTCCATGCCTGCCCGTATCACATCTTGTATCCAAGCTAGAGGCGGTACAACAGGGTCCTAGAGCCTCCATGGCCCTGTATCACATCTTGTATCCAAGCTAGAGGCGGTACAACAGGGTACTAGAGCCTCCATGCCTCCCTGTATCACATATTGTATCCAAGCTAGAGGCGGTACAACAGGATACTAGAGCCTCCATGCCCACCTGTATCACATCTTGTATCCAAGCTAGAGGCGGTACAACAGGATACTAGAGCCTCCATGCCTGCCTGTATCACATCTTGTGTCTAAGCTAGAGGTGGTACAACAGGGTACTAGAGCCTCCATGCCCACCGTATCACATCTTGTATCCAAGCTAGAGGCGGTACAACAGGATACTAGAGCCTCCATGCCTGCCTGTATCACATCTTGTGTCTAAGCTAGAGGTGGTACAACAGGGTACTAGAGCCTCCATGCCCACCCATATCACATATTGTATCCAAGCTAGAGGCGGTAAAACAGCGTACTAGAGCCTCCATGCCCCCCGTATCACATATTGTATCCAAGCTAGAGGCGGTACAACAGGGTACTAGAGCCTCCATGCCTGCCCATATCACATATTGTATCCAAGCTACAGGTGGTACAACAGGGTACTAGAGCCTCCATGCCCACCCATATCACATATTGTATCCAAGCTAGAGGCGGTACAACAGCGTACTAGAGCCTCCATGCCCCCCGTATCACATCTGGTATCCAAGCTAGAGGCGGTACAACAGGGTACTAAAGCCTCCATGCCCCCGTATCACATCTTGTATCCAAGCTAGAGGGGGTACAACAGGGTACTAGAGTCTCCATGCCCACTCGTATCACATCTTGTATCCAAACTAGAGGCGGTACAACAGGGTACTAGAGCCTCCATGCCCGCCTGTATCACTTCTTGTGTCTAAACTAGAGATGGTACAACAGGGTATTAGAACCTCCATGCCCCCTTTATCACATCTTGTACCCAAGAGAGAGGCGGTATAACAGTAGTAGAGCCTCCATGCCACCCTTGTACCCAAGCTAGAGGTGGCATGACAGGGTACTAGAGCCTTCATGCCTGCCCGTATCACATCTGGTATCCAAGCTAGAGGTGGTACAACAGGGTGCTAGAGCCTCCATGCCTGCCCGTATCACATATTGTATCCAAGCTAGAGGCGGTACAACAGGGTGCTAGAGCCTCCATGCCTGCCCATATCACATATTGTATCCAAGCTAGAGGCGGTACAGCAGGGTACTAGAGCCTCCATGCCCGCCCGTATCACATGTTGTATCTAAGCTGGAGGCGGTACAACATGGTACTAGAGCCTCCATGCCCACCTGTATCACATCTTGTATCCAAGCTAGAGGCGGTACAGCAGGGTACTAGAGCCTCCCTACAAGGGGTCGGTTCTCCACAATAAATGACCCTTTTGCTCTGATATTGTCATCAGCGTTACAATCACACAGAGGACGTTTCATTCCATCCCAACAACTGGAATTTTCTGACAATGAGTGATATCAGCTGCTCCTCTTATAACGCTCCAGTACTAATATAAACTTCACAGACCTTTCCATCAGCTGTGACCATTAGCAGCTCCGCGTCTGACATTGCTGTTGTGTAATAAGCTTTACCTTTCATGGTAAAATCCCCTGTAATAAGTGGCACATCCAGAACTACGACTACATGTCAAAGCCAGGATCTTCATCATGAAAGGTCTGGCACCAGTCTTGTCCTCTGCTGGAATCAGCAATGTATGGTACAAATATGGGCCAACTATATCCAGGACCCTGCGGGGCACACAGCGAGCCAGGAGACACCAAGTAGTATATAATGCATCAGCACCATAATATATAGCCAAGATGTCAAATAACAAGGATTCTGTAGTCACTTGTGTGGTTTAAAGGGCAACTCCAGTAATGACAGATGAATCATGACTAGTGCAGCAGTCATCCCACAGACACAATATAAAGAATTCATACAATACCATAATTAAAAAATCTGAATGACCCTCCCATTATGTCTTCTGCTCAGCATGGCACCTGCTCAATAATGCACTGTGCATGAGGAGAAGGGAGAACTGCCTAAAATGAAAATGTGATAATCAGCCCTTTCAGCTACTGATCCAGTAAAAAAAAAAGCGAAAATCTTTTTAAAAAAAATCAAACATCTGTAATATGCGCCCTAAGTACAAGAATATAACTGCTATAATACTGCCCCCTATGTACAAGAATATAACTACTATAATACTGCCCCCTATGTACAAGAATATAACTACTATAATACTGCCCCCTATGTACAAGAATATAACTACTATAATACTGCCCCCTATGTACAAGAATATAACTACTATAATACTGCCCCTATGTACAAGAATATAACTACTATAATACTGCCTCCTATGTACAAGAATATAACTACTATAATACTGCCCCCTATGTACAAGAATATAACTACTATAATACTGCCCCCTATGTACAAGAATATAACTACTATAATACTGCCCCCTATGTACAAGAATATAACTACTATAATACTGCCCCCTATGTACAAGAATATAACTACTATAATACTGCCCCTATGTACAAGAATATAACTACTATAATACTGCCTCCTATGTACAAGAATATAACTACTATAATACTGCCTCCTATGTACAAGAATATAACTACTATAATACTGCCCCCTATGTACAAGAATATAACTACTATAATACTGCCCCCTATGTACAAGAATATAACTACTATAATACTGCCCCCTATGTACAAGAATATAACTACTATAATACTGCCCCCTATGTACAAGAATATAACTACTATAATACTGCCCCCTATGTACAAGAATATAACTACTATAATACTGCCCCCTATGTACAAGAATATAACTACTATAATACTGCCCCCTATGTACAAGAATATAACTACTATAATACTGCCCCTATGTACAAGAATATAACTACTATAATACTGCCCCCTATGTACAAGAATATAACTACTATAATACTGCCCCCTATGTACAAGAATATAACTACTATAATACTGCCCCCTATGTACAAGAATATAACTACTATAATACTGCTCCTATGTACAAGAATATAACTACTATAATACTGCCCCCTATGTACAAGAATATAACTACTATAATACTGCCCCCTATGTACAAGAATATAACTACTATAATACTGCCCCCTATGTACAAGAATATAACTACTATAATACTGCCTCCTATGTACAAGAATATAACTACTATAATACTGCCCCCTATGTACAAGAATATAACTACTATAATACTGCCCCCTATGTACAAGAATATAACTACTATAATACTGCCTCCTATGTACAAGAATATAACTACTATAATACTGTCCCCTATGTACAGGAATATAACTACTATAATACTGCCCCCTATGTACAAGAATATAACTACTATAATACTGCTCCTATGTACAAGAATATAACTACTATAATACTGCCCCCTATGTACAGGAATATAACTACTATAATACTGCCTCCTATGTACAAGAATATAACTACTATAATACTGCCTCCTATGTACAAGAATATAACTACTATAATACTGCCTCCCATGTACAAGAATATAACTACTATAATACTGCCTCCCATGTACAAGAATATAACTACTATAATACTGCCTCCTATGTACAAGAATATAACTACTATAATACTGCCCCCTATATACAAGAATATAACTACTATAATACTGCCCCCTATGTACAGGAATATATCTACTATAATACTGCCCCCTATGTACAGGAATATATCTACTATAATACTGCCCCCTATGTACAAGAATATAACTACTATAATACTGCCCCCTATGTACAAGAATATAACTACTATAATACTGCCCCCTATGTACAGGAATATATCTACTATAATACTGCCCCCTATGTACAGGAATATATCTACTATAATACTGCCCCCTATGTACAAGAATATAACTACTATAATACTGCCCCCTATGTACAGGAATATATCTACTATAATACTGCCCCCTATGTACAAGAATATAACTACTATAATACTGCCCCCTATGTACAAGAATATAACTACTATAATACTGCCCCCTATGTACAGGAATATATCTACTATAATACTGCCTCCTATGTACAAGAATGTAACTACTATAATACTGCGCCCTATATACAAGAATATAACTACTATAATACTGCCCCCTATGTACAAGACTATAACTACTATAATACTGCCCCCTATGTACAAGAATATAACTACTATAATACTGCCCCCTATGTACAAGAATATAACTACTATAATACTGCCCCCTATGTACAAGAATATAACTACTATAATACTGCCCCCTATGTACAGGAATATATCTACTATAATACTGCCCCCTATGTACAGGAATATATCTACTATAATACTGCCCCCTATGTACAAGAATAGAACTACTATAATACTGCCCCCTATGTACAAGAATATAACTACTATAATACTGCCCCCTATGTACAGGAATATAACTACTATAATACTGCCCCCTATGTACAAGAATATAACTACTATAATACTGCCCCCTATGTACAAGAATATAAATACTATAATACTGCCTCCTATGTACAAGAATATAACTACTATAATACTGCCCCCTATGTATAAGAATATAACTACTATAATACTGCTCCCTATGTACAAGAATATAACTGCTATAATACTGCCCCCTATGTACAAGAATATAACTACTATAATACTGACCCCTATGTATAAGAATATAACTACTATAATACTGCCTCCTAAGTACAAGAATATAACTACTATAATACTGTCTCCTATGTACAAGAATATAACTACTATAATACTGCCCCCTATATACAAGAATATAACTACTATAATACTGCCCCCTATGTACAAGAATATAACTACTATAATACTGCCCCCTATGTACAAGAATATAACTACTATAATACTGCCCCCTATGTACAGGAATATAACTACTATAATACTGCCCCCTATGTACAAGAATATAACTACTATAATACTGCCTCCTATGTACAAGAATATAACTACTATAATACTGCCCCCTATGTACAAGAATATAACTACTATAATACTGCCCCCTATGTGCAAGAATATAACTACTATAATACTGCCCCCTATGTACAAGAATATAACTACTATAATACTGCCCCCTATGTACAAGAATATAAATACTATAATACTGCCCCCTATGTACAAGAATATAACTACTATAATACTGCCCCCTATGTACAAGAATATAAATACTATAATACTGCCTCCTATGTACAAGAATATTACTATAATACTGCCCCCTATGTACAAGAATATAACTACTATAATACTGCCCCCTATGTACAAGAATATAAATACTATAATACTGCCCCCTATGTACAAGAATATAACTACTATAATACTGCCTCCTATGCACAAGAATATAACTACTATAATACTGCCTCCTATGTACAAGAATATAACTACTATAATACTGCCCCCGATGTACAATAATATAACTGCTATAATACTGCCCCCTATGTACAAGAATATAACTACTATAATACTGCCCCCTATGTACAAGAATATAACTACTATAATACTGCCCTCTATGTACAAGAATATAACTGCTATAATACTGCCCCCTATGTACAGGAATATAACTACTATAATACTGCCCCCTATGTACAAGAATATAACTACTATAATACTGCCCCCTATGTACAAGAATATAAATACTATAATACTGCCCCCTATGTACAAGAATATAACTACTATAATACTGCCTCCTATGCACAAGAATATAACTACTATAATACTGCCTCCTATGTACAAGAATATAACTACTATAATACTGCCCCCGATGTACAATAATATAACTGCTATAATACTGCCCCCTATGTACAAGAATATAACTACTATAATACTGCCCCCTATGTACAAGAATATAACTACTATAATACTGCCCCCTATGTACAAGAATATAACTACTATAATACTGCCCTCTATGTACAAGAATATAACTGCTATTTTACTGCCCCCTATGTACAGGAATATAACTACTATAATACTGCCCCCTATGTACAAGAATATAACTACTATAATACTGCCCCCTATGTACAGGAATATATCTACTATAATACTGCCCCCTATGTACAAGACTATAACTACTATAATACTGCCCCCTATGTATAAGAATATAACTACTATAATACTGCTCCCTATGTACAAGAATATAACTGCTATAATACTGCCCCCTATGTACAAGAATATAACTACTATAATACTGCCTCCTATGTACAAGAATATAACTACTATAATACTGCCCCCTAAGTACAAGAATATAACTACTATAATACTGCCCCCTAAGTACAAGAATATAACTACTATAATACTGCCTCCTATGTACAAGAATATAACTACTATAATACTGCCTCCTATGTACAAGAATATAACTACTATAATACTGCCCCCTATATACAAGAATATAACTACTATAATACTGCCCCCTATGTACAAGAATATAACTACTATAATACTGCCCCCTATGTACAGGAATATAACTACTATAATACTGCCCCCTATGTACAAGAATATAACTACTATAATACTGCCCCCTATGTACAAGAATATAAATACTCTAATACTGCCTCCTATGTACAAGAATATTACTATAATACTGCCCCCTATGTACAAGAATATAACTACTATAATACTGCCCCCTATGTACAAGAATATAAATACTATAATACTGCCCCCTATGTACAAGAATATAACTACTATAATACTGCCTCCTATGCACAAGAATATAACTACTATAATACTGCCTCCTATGTACAAGAATATAACTACTATAATACTGCCCCCGATGTACAATAATATAACTGCTATAATACTGCCCCCTATGTACAAGAATATAACTACTATAATACTGCCCCTATGTACAAGAATATAACTACTATAATACTGCCCCCTATGTACAAGAATATAACTACTATAATACTGCCCCCTATGTACAAGAATATAACTACTATAATACTGCCCCCTATGTACATGAATATAACTACAATAATACTGCCTCCTATGTACAAGAATATAACTACTATAATACTGCCCCCTATGTACAAGAATATAACTACTATAATACTGCCTCCTATGTACAAGGATATAACTACTATAATACTGCCCCCTATGTACAAGAATATAACTACTATAATACTGCCCCCCTATGTACAAGAATATAACTACTATAATACTGCCCCCCTATGTACAAGAATATAACTACTATAATACTGCTCCTATGTACAAGAATATAACTACTATAATACTGCCTCCTATGTACAAGAATATCACTATTATAATACTGCCTCCTATGTACAAGAATATAACTGCTATAATACTGCTCCTATGTACAAGAATATAACTACTATAATACTGCTCCCTATGTACAAGAATATAACTACTATAATACTGCCCCCTATGTACAAGAATATAACTGCTATAATACTGCTCCCTATGTACAAGAATATAACTACTATAATACTGCCTCCTATGTACAAGAATATAACTACTATAATACTGCCTCCTATTTGTGGTGTCTTTTTGTTTATTAGTTCTCACATTAATCTTTACAAGGTATCAGTTCCTTCCTCACACATAATGACTTGTCCAGCTGAGTGACAACCTTTGTTGTGAGCCAAAATGTTATTGGTGCAGTTGTCATATCCCTTCCCCCACTCTGCTTCTGTAGGAGGTGACTGACTGGGAGCAGTTGAGCCCTTTAATCAGCTGACCCCACCTACATACGGTATTAAGTAGGGCAGGGCTTGATAGACATCTATGCATGGCGGCCCTGGGAGCGCTGCGGGGGCGGGGGGTGTTGATGTGCGGGGGAAGGCCCAGCCTTTCATTGGCTCTTTAGATGGGCGGTTAGGCAGTTACTGGCGGCTGCCAAACAGCCAACAGCCGCCGGGTATTGACCGACTCTGCTCCCTACACACTCCAGAGCGGTTATTTGCATTCGGCGGTGCTGAAGTGGTTAAAACCGCTGCCTCTCCCGCACATACGTGTCCGTCACCTCCCGCCTCCAGCCGTGTATCTTCCTGCCACCTTCTCTATTCTAGCGCTTGCTGTTAGCATTGTGCGTTAATCTCCCCGTTATCGCGGCGCCTCCCCTCCGCCGCGCCGTCTCCCCTCCGCCGCGCCGTCTTCGCTCCGACACTCGCAGACAGATCACTGTTGGTTTTCTAAAGAAACAAATAATTTTACTCCGAAGCTGAAAATTCAATTTTCTAGCAGATTAGCTCGTCAATTTATTCTTGGTGTTTGGTGAGCGGCGAGCTGCCCTGTTCATGCATCGCGGAGGATCTACAGGGGGCACCTGCGAGCGCCGACATAGTTCCCGATGATGAGGAGGCGATGGGCCGTGCATCAAACCCCGGACCCTGTAATCCTCCTTACATGACTGTCAGTCGCGGAACAGAATTGCCTGCACTGCGGGCGGCACAGGAGCCAACGGCGGCAACTAGGACTCCAACCGCTGGTTCATTACACCCCTGCCACCTACTACAATGGTTCGGCCCGAGTCACATATTGTATGTGAAATTGTATGTAATGAGCAAATTCTACAACTTTCTATTATACTTTGTGTTTCAGCAATTTAATATTTTCAAGCTCTGCTTGCTGTCAGTGAATGGAAACATTCTTGTTCATACTCATGGGAGGAAATTAGACCGGCATTTTCATCTGTGTTGGAACCTCTGTTGCACATTTGGCGCAAAATATTGCCTGAAAAAGCGCTGCATGCATCGCTTTTCCTTCCGGCAAAGGCGGGGCAGCTGAACGGATTGCGAACAGACCCCATTATAGTCAACGGCGCTGTTCGGTTCCATCATGAGACAGATTCATTCGGCCAGAGGATTCCCCTTTCTTGCTCCCCAAAACGGAGCCCAGATGTGAAACCTCCCTTAGTATAACTTCTCCCACTTCATACATTTGGCGCCGCACGCCTCTTTATGGACTACGCAAATCACTGGCACAGTCTCAGAAATGCAGGCTAGATCCGATCTGTCGCGCACGGGCGGTATTATTTATGGCGGCTTTATGTATAATTTGTGGGTTGGCCACGCCCCTTCCAAAAGTGCTGCCTACTTTTCAAAAAAGTGGTAGCGCCATTGCAGAATTTAAGTCATACATTTTTGAAGAAATACCCATTTACGCAAAAAATTGGCCATAAATATGTCCCATAGGTTGTAAATCATCTGACAGCTGAGGGTTTGCTACAACTGTATCCGGCACAACCTCTGCTGCCCTCACAGTGTGTTAAGACTGTATGCGATCCGGAGTGCAGGGGGGATTCTCTAGAGGACAGTCTAGATTCCATACAATTGTAGCAAACCCCCAGCTGAGAAAAGTTCTTAATTGGCATGAACTTTCAGTTTCTGATGGTAATCCATTTTTCATTCACCGACAACAAGCAGAGATCCTAGAGAAATGATGGAAAACTGAAACTATATTAGAAGGTTGGAGACTTTTTGAAAAGGAAGGGGATTCATTAAGCCAAATTCTAGCATGGAAAAGTTTACTTAAGTCTTGGCTTGCGCAAAAGTTTTGCAACTTTTTGACTGCGCTGGCTCATCCCACAAAAGGGGCAAGGCTTGTTTGGAGGGGGCGTGGCTACCCCGAGCCAACAGGTTCATCTATGAGGGATCAGACCTGGCGCACGGGGGAGCCGAGATGTGCGCCTCTTCACATATTAGGCTACTATGTGCCGGCAGGAATAATATTAAGGCAGACTTAATAGATCAATCCCCCCTTAAATGCCTTGACTAGTGTGGATTTCACAAGATCTCTGCTTGCTGTCAGAATCTGCTCACACAGTATGAGTGCCATCAGCCTGAAGTCCAGAGATCAGTGCTGCTATGATCAGATCCCAGACGATGGTCTACACCGATACACTGTAACAAAGCCAGCAGCTGTGAGGATGAGGAGGCCAGGACTAGTTTTCTGGTTGGAATTGCTTTCATTTACTTACAGCAAGCAGAGATACTAACAATATTAAGTAACTAACTGCTTGCACATGCTGGTGATAGGAATAAGCGGCTGCCAGACATCTCTGATGAACAGCAAACGACCGGCCAAGTTAAAACCCAACATGCTTGTATCTGGTCACCCAGCTTTCTCAGGATCCTGATCCCCCTTAGAAGTGAATGGAGCAGCGGTCACAATCAGCAGCTCTGACGCGGATCCTCTTTAGAACCTTCGGCTCAAATCATCTGAGAATCCGCAGGTTAAAAAAAAAACAGATCTTGGTGCATATTTTTTTTCCGTAGGATAGGCGATAAAAGTCTGATCAGCGGGGGTCTCACCTCTGTGGCCCCATCGATCCCAACAACAGGGGCCCCACGTCCCTCTCTACTTGCTGCACCCATCCGCAGTGACATGGAGCTGGAATGAAGTCACGGTCGTGCATGAGTGGCGACTCTCCATTTGACGGCGCTGATGGAAAGTTGAGTGAAAGCGCTCGGCCATCTCCAGCCGTCCCACCAGAGAGGACTGCAGCGGCATTGCGCAAATGTGACTGCTGCACCATTCGCACTGCAGGGGGTGCAGCGAGAGGACATGGGACCCCCGTGCTCCGGCTCCGTGGGGGGCCAGCGGTGTGATTCGCCAATGATCAGACTTCCATCCTGCAGGCGATAAAAGTTAACCCCGTCTTCTTATTGTGGTTACAGAATAGTTGCCATTACCCGTAGGCACTCATTAGCGCAGACGCCATTTTTCAGCTCGTTATCGCCGTCTGACCGCAGTTCGCTGACGGCAGAGAGTGGGATTATTTTAAGCCGATAACTGGCAGAAGTTACTCCGCCGTCGTCTCCTAAACCCCTGATCTCGCTGCCGACGCAGTTTCCAGGGCTTCGGAAAAGCTGGGTGGCGGCTCAGGATGGCGAATAATTAGTTTTTACAGTATAGCTGTGAGGATTACCCCCCCCCCCCCTCCCCCGCTCGCCGGCCCATCTGAGGCTCGGACACTCATTAAACCGAAACCATGACGGGTCGGTTTGTTCCTTGTCACTGCTAATTAGTCTGGATGAACCGCTTGTTTCCATCAGCGTTTCTTGCAGCGACGGCTCCTAATTAATGCAGACGGAGAAAGAACCTTCTAGAAAGAACAAACCAGTCCTGGATGGTGGAATCATTTGCGCACGTGCAGTTCGTGGAGTTATTTGCCGCACTCGGCGTTCTGTTCTTGTGGGGTTTACGGCCGTACGGTAAAAACACAAATAAAAACCGCACGGAACGTACTGATAGCAGTAAAAGCGATTTGGCGTAATGGCGGCGAATCGCTTGGAAGTCCTTGATATTCCCGAATCTACGTAAATTAAGCTCCATGTATAACGAGAAGTTCTGTAAGTTTCTAATAAACTTTGTGTCTCAGTACTTTACCTTTTTCAAGATCTCTGCTTGCTGACTAAGTGGGAAGATTCTGGTTTAAACCTTTAGACTGAATACCTATGCAGACCTAAGGCAGGTGAAGACATCAGGTGCGCTCCATCTGCAGCGCCGACTGCCAGGCGCCCGCCAGCTGCGCTACACTAATTGTGCGGCACGGCTGCTGCCATTCAGCTTGAGGGGTGGCTGCGCTACGCAATTAGTGAAGCTGCGGCAAGTTCAGCTGTAAGGCCAGGCGTGTTACAGCTCTACTTCTCACAGCTGGGGGTTTGCTACAATTGTATCCAGTATTTCTTCTTCTAAAAAAGCGCCCCCACTTGTCTACAGATTGGGTCTGGTACTGCAGGTCAGGCCTATTGACACTTGAGCTGCAGTAGCCAGTTCTCTCCACGGCCAGGGGTGGCGCTGTTTCTGCAACAAACGACCATGTTCTTCTAACCTCAGACAACCCCTTTAAGCTTCATTGAGGGCAGTCGGGCTCCGCTAATTGCCCTGCAATATACTGCTTTCCCGGCCGCCCCCGCCGCGGCGTTCTCTGCGCACATCTCATCCCAGAAGGTCCGGCCGAAAATACAACAGACTATTTATCAAGAAAGGCAAATATTGTTCTCATCAGCGATATTGTATCCTCCGAGGCCCGACACTAGCACAGACAGCGCAGAGCTGACGCCGCGGCTGGGAGCGAGCCAAGACCCGGCATGTCCGCCGCGGATACACAGCGGCATCCCTGCAATCTGGCATCTGATAATCCGGAATAGCACAAAGAGTGCAGCCTGCAGCGTAAAGAATGGCGGTTGTAAAAACCTGGGACATGTATGTATATGGCGGTACACCTACAATATATCACAAAGGGACACCAAGACCTAGCAGATGTATACACGGCTCTGAATGTAGCCATGACAACCAGCAAACCTCCATTCTTTACACTGCAGGCACAGAGCAGTGCAGAATAGAAACAATGTGGTGTATTGACTTGACCCGCGTTCCATATGCCGCAGTATATAAAGTGGGCGCCAGCTTAAATCTGACAAGACACAAGGCTCGCACATCTGGCGATCCCTCCACGCATCAGATGGAAACATGCGCCGCTCCGAGCATTCTGCGCAGTAAATTTTGCCATACCGCCTGCGCCGCTGTAAGTGGGGTCATAAATACGCGAGGGTCTTGCACCGAGCAGCAACATTAAATCCTTCACTTATAAAGCGGAGCGCACAGCGGTCCAGGCGCTTATGGAGGAAACGGGAAACCGCTGATTCGCCTTTTATCGGATAACCGTCTCGCTTTCTATAAGCGGAGAACAACGTCCAGTGAGATTACAAGCCAACTCGTCACTATCGGCCCCAGATGTCACCGCACGAACCACGTGTATCCACCACCGCGGGCGGGACGGGCTGAGGGCGTCCTCAAGGTCTTACGTAAATGACCACACCTATAATCAGAGCAACATGGCGCAGGAAGGAGAGAGCGGGCAACAAGCCTGAAGGTGTGGGAAAGGGTGCATGGCGCAGGGAAGAAGAGAGCGGGCAACAAGCCTGAAGGTGTGGGAAGGGTGCATGGCGCAGGGAAGAAGAGAGCGGGCAACAAGCCTGAAGGTGTGGGAAGGGTGCATGGCGAAGGGAAGAAGAGAGCGGCCAACAAGCCTGAAGGTGTGGGAAGGGTGCATGGCGCAGGGAAGAAGAGAGCGGGCAACAAGCCTGAAGGTGTGGGAAGGGTGCATGGCGCAGGGAAGAAGAGAGCGGGCAACAAGCCTGAAGGTGTGGGAAGGGTGCATGGCGCAGGGAAGAAGAGAGCGGGCAACAAGCCTGAAGGTGTGGGAAGGGTGCATGGCGCAGGGAAGAAGAGAGCGGGCAACAAGCCTGAAGGTGTGGGAAGGGTGCATGGCGCAGGGAAGAAGAGAGCGGGCAACAAGCCTGAAGGTGTGGGAAGGGTGCATGGCGCAGGGAAGAAGAGAGCGGGCAACAAGCCTGAAGGTGTGGGAAGGGTGCATGGCGCAGGGAAGAAGAGAGCGGGCAACAAGCCTGAAGGTGTGGGAAGGGTGCATGGCGCAGGGAAGAAGAGAGCGGGCAACAAGCCTGAAGGTGTGGGAAGGGTGCATGGCGCAGGGAAGAAGAGAGCGGGCAACAAGCCTGAAGGTGTGGGAAGGGTGCATGGCGCAGGGAAGAAGAGAGCGGGCAACAAGCCTGAAGGTGTGGGAAGGGTGCATGGCGAAGGGAAGAAGAGAGCGGGCAACTAGGCTGAAGGTGTGGGAAGGGTGCATGGCGAAGGGAAGAAGCAAGGGAACAATTAGGGTGGAGAGGGGTCAGGGGAGGCCTACTGGTGAAAGGGGGGGGGCCAAGAGGGGAAAGGGGGGCAGAAAAAAAGAAGAAAGAGGAAAGGAAGGGTGCAGGAAGAAAGAGGGAAGGGCCCAAGTAGGGTATGGAGGGCATGAAGAAAGAACACAAGATGGGGAGAGGAGCAGGAAGAGTGGAAGGTTTAGGAAGGATAGAAGTCACCAGTATGGTGGAGAGAGCAAGAAGGGGGAAGAGCACAAGTAGCATGGACGTCACAGAGGAAAGGGTGTAGAATAAATTAATAGGCTCAAGCATATTCCAGAACACACAAGGAAGGGCCCTAAGAAGAAGAGGGAAGGTGCAAAAAGGACGGAGGAAACAAACTGGGTGGAAGCCACAAAAGGTGAGCGTGCAGGAAGAGGGGAGGGTGCAGGAAGAGGGGAGGGTGCAGGAAGAGGGGAGGGTGCAGGAAGAGGGGAGGGTGCAGGACGCACAGAGGGCGCAGTGTGAGCAGAGAACCCTCAGACTCAGCAATGTGCTAATGATCCCCCCGACGACGACCGCCCTCAGCTGCATTATTTAGGGGAGACCGGCACAGAGATTCCAGAAAATAACCCGCTAACTGGCTCCGACATCACAACATCCCCACGAGGGCAGAGATGGATATTCGTGTACGGACTTGTGTAGCAGCCAGGTGTTTGCTGCGAGCGACAATGGTGGCAATCTGCAGGCTCGAGACGCGTCCTGATAGCATAATGGCATCCTATAACACTGGCCCACTTTGTCCTCTCCAAGCTCCGAAAATGCGCGGTGGCGGTTTCGTTTTTTCTCACTCTGTCAGATTGATGAGTCTGTTGTGACGGTGACACTTCCCAGAATGCAAATCATAGCAGGCAGCTCTGTGCAGACACTGAACAAGCAGGGCCTGCTGGAAGATTTCAGCTCTGAAGACTGAAGCGCTGTGAATACAGCTCTCCAGTATTACGGAGACCGGTACATTATACGCAGGTGAACCTCTAGGTGTGCGAGATCTGGATGTAGTCACTACCGAGGAGCTCTGGCAATGACAGAGTTAAACCTCAGCAGCGCCTGTGAGATGATCTTCCCCACCGAGGAACGCAATCCCATAAATCCATCACATTCCGCTTCATATGAGCGCTGCACCTGCAGGCGGCTCCCAGCCCTGATTGATAATTTAATTAACTTCTCAATCATGGCCTCAGATGGAAGACAAGAATCACAGCAGGAGACGAGACGCCAAGTACGGGCAACGCGAGGAGATGGCGGGCGGTGCCAGGTGGCGTCTTGTGTGAAGAAGGGCCCGGATCCCAGCAGCAGGGGCCCCTTAATAAGAGCAAAGCATCAGAAGATTGGGATTGGCCCTGCAGGGAGGAGAGTAATGTAATAGGCATATAAAATCACCACCATTTTCAAGATCTCTGCTTGCTAGAGGTGAATGGAAACCTGTATTGCTTACATCTAGAGGCCTGTCCTCCCCACTCCAGTGGATGCGCAGCACGGAGAAGACGACAAGGAAAATGCAGATTTTCTGCCGCTGCTTGCTGACAGTGAATGGAAACTATTTATATTTAAAGATGTTAGTAATGTGTGAATCTGAGGAGTGACAACATCTGTGTGGAGTTATCAGCCTTCTATGGTATTAGAGTGCGAGTTCATTGGACGAGACTGACAGAAATCAACCCAGAGACACATCTGTCCCTCATCACATGCGCCTCCTTCCTGCACCACCAGATTAAAGCTGCAGGCCAAGGAAAATGAAATCTCTGGCAACATCAACATCATCAGCACCGACATCACCGATATCATTATCCTCGTCATCATCAGCGACGTCATCTTTAGCACAATGTCATCATTACTGAGGTCATCACCATCATTATTTATGTCATCATCAGCAGTGACATCATCGTCATCAGCACCAAAGTCATCACCAATATTGACATCATCATGGACATCATCAGCACCAACATCCCTAATGTCCTTGTGAATGTTAGGGCAGCAGAAATGCAGTCCTAAGCTCCCGCTCACGACCTGAAGGTTGCGGGTTCAATCCCCACATGGTTCAGGTTGACTCAGCCTGCCATCCTCCTGAGGCTGGTAAAATGAGTTACCTAAAAGCGCTGCGGAATAAGTTGGCGCTATACAAAAAGCAAGATTTATTTATCCTCCGTGCCACCGACGTCATCATGCCAGAAACCCTCAGCATCCATATGAGGCCTCCAGCACACTGGCATTCTTCTTCATCCGTGAGTCAGACCACTGGACACGGACCCATATGACTCTATGGTAACACACACTACACGGCCCACATGAGACGGCTCATCGGGCGCACTATACTTATCCATGTATAGACTAGATACGCCTATTGAAGTCAGTCAGTGGGGAGAGAAATAAAAAACGGAGCACGGATGTCGTACGTGAAAGAGAGAGACTGAATGTCGGGTTTATTCACATCCTGAGACGGACCGCGCAGAGAAAAACGGACACGCTGACCGAATACGGAAGCCACATAGAGCTGCACAAGACTAGCCCAGAGAGCCCTCCTGCAGGGAGCGGACCCCCAGGACTCCCAGACAGGCCCCCTAGCCCTACGACAAGGCGGACGGTCACCCACCGTTACTGCTGTTGTCGTCCACTAGGATGATCTCCTTGAGGAGCTCCGCGGGCGTCCTGTCAATGGCAGAATGGATGGACCTCAGGATGACGGACAGCGCCTCGTTGACGAATATGAAGACGATGCTGACCTGCGGCAGATGCTCCGGGGACGTCAGGTTCTTGCATCTGCGGGGAAAACAATAACAGCGTTAGCAATCGTATAATACAAGGATAACAAGCAGTGTTGTCATGGGGACACCACAGCAGAGGCGCTGCAGACCTGGAACAGAAACCCCTGAGGCACTCGCAAGCCTGCAATTTTTCCTGCAAGTGCAATGCGTTTTGCAAGAAAAACTCCTTCCATCGCTGCGCAAGCAAACATCACGGGCGAGAAAAAAAAATCACAGGAAAGGTTTATTTTTTTAAGATGATATCTGTATGCGATGCAATTTTTTTTTTATTGCTCCCATAAAAAATGGACGATATTGACAAAAAAAAAATAAAGATATGGAGCAAATATTCCATCTCGCAGTATTGGCGCCAGCAAAAAAACAACAATTCGCTCATGTAAATGAACGCGTTGACATCAATCCGTTTTTTCCCGCCGGCGTTCCATCCGTACCGGTCGTGTAAATACGGACTTTTTTGTCATTTTGATTTTTAAGAAATTTTTTTCCGCGTTTTTCCCACGTAATTTTCATCCGCTTTGCACCTGATTTTCATGTGTGTAAAACACAAAAAACTCAGAATGGGTGAAATGATAAAACCGAAGCGTCGGAGCGCGTTTTTATGTTTGCATGCGATCAAAAATTATTGGAATCGCATCAAACAAGCGGGATTTATTTTATGACTCTTGTCTGATAATTTGACACGCCGCGCCGCTATTTTTTCTGCTTGGACCGTTCTTTCGATTTAAAAAAAGTTGCCCGCGTGAATAAAACCGTTTACGACAATCCGCTTTATTTCTGTTTTTTTTTTCAGTTCGAATATTGGGTGAAAACAAGTTGTTGGCGTGAATATCCCGCCAGGCTGTAATCGCATGATGCAGTGAAAGGGCCGCGCCAAAGACTGAGCATGGCCCTTGATGCAATTCCCTGCAATCTCCAATGCAGCCATAGTAAATGCTGTAACTGAGTTGAAGACCGCGGCACACGTTAGCGCAGTTTTCGCAGCGCATTCACAAATAGCTGCGGATATTCTGCTGCCGAAAAAAAAGCAACAAAATAGCGCCAATATCTGCACTGCGACCGGATCAACGTACAAAACCGCGCCAAACTCCACAACAATCTGCTATGTGTGAACGAACGCTTAAGGCAGTTTTACGTACCGTCGCCTCATTCCGGCACTTTGGCGAGTTCTCCCTTAATCTTAAGTAGTTAGACGGAGCTAAAAAGCAGCAGGAGGCACATTTGTATAAAGCGCATGCGGCGCCGCTGCTGCTTGATTTTGTTTTTACGCAGTTGCGGTTTTGAACGCAACCACATTGCAAAATGTAGTAAAACCGCGTGTTTAACCACCGCTGAACCGCTCCGTCTGAACAGAAGGGTGCGTTCACACAACTGACGCTCTAGGAGAGCGCCGGCCAATTGGGATTGGCTCCAATGGGTTCATCTACCAGCGTGACCTTCCCTTCCAATCAATAGTGCGAGATCGAAAAATTTGGGGGCGATTATGTTTAATAATCGCTCATTATTCCCTAAGGGATAAAAAAGAACGCAGCGGGCCGAAGTCTGGGGGAGTAGGAAGATTTGCAGAGAGTCAGATATACCACATACAGGGGGCACCGCAGGCCCCCCACGGATAAGGCGGGTCACTGCTGCCTCCGGGAAATCATAGCGTGTCCTACAATCAGATGACACAACACGTTACATGCCTTCCCATCTAGGCCTCACACCGAGGAGGGATTCTCTGCGCCTCGCACCCCCTGTAATGTACAGAAGGGTCTCCCTGCAGCACAGAGTATTTCAGCGTCATATAGCCGCTGCGGCTCTCGGGTGACTACTCACACGCAGCAGGTGGTTTGTCGCAGGACAGTCTGGGACCGAGAATCCGTCTCCCCTGCGTGTTTCGGCAGCGGCTGTATGTAAACCAGCGTTTCCCAACTCCAGTCCTCAGGGACCCCCAACAGGTCATCCTATAGACCCCCGGGGCAATGTCTGAGGACTGACGATAATTATATCACCTGTGTAACACTGAGGAGATCCTGACAACCTGACCCGTCCCTGAGCCGGGAACACTGATGTAAACTAGTCCGGAAGTTTCTGCAAACTTTTTTTTTGGCAAGCAGGTACTTGTAGTTTCCCATTGGCTGGAGAGCTGCGGGGATGTTCACATGGTGGAGTCCAAAGCCTGGACAATGGCCGAGACCCCCAGTGATCCTGGGGACTGCACTCCAGGTGAATGGCGGAGTACATGGGTGACCACCGTTCACTTCTATGGGACGCAGGGAGATTGCCGAGCGCATCGATGTCCGCCTGTTCCATAGAAGTGGAGGCGGCCGCAGACACGCATCTCCGCGCCACTCCCACAAAGTACTGGAGCCCCACAGGTCGGACCCCCAGCAAACAGATGTTTATCCCCTGGCTGCAGGTTTTTGGAACAAACCCCGTTTAAGGCCGGTCTCACACGAGCGTATGGTGAAACGGAGAATAAAACGCAGCATTTTACTGGCGTACGGCTGCGATCACCGCCATTGTGATGGCGTAAGCCTGTGCATGAAAGCAGATCTCACGCGCTGTAATTGCGTTTGTACAGCCTTGTACCCTGTATTAGCGGAATACGCGGTAAAATAGAACACGCTGCGTTATTGTTTTAAGCGCGTATTATACGCAATAAATATACGCAAGTGTAAATGGATCAATGACAACCAACGTTCACCGCGTATTACGAGCGCGTCCGCGCTTCCTCCGGTGCTACCAGGTGACTGCAGACCTCTGAGTTGTATCGCTAGTTTTTTCAGCGCCCATTGCCAGAACTCCTGACTGTAGATGGAGCAGGTGCTTCCAGCCCCTCGGCTCCTGCGGCTCCGTATAGCGTGCAGGTGCGCCGAAATAGGATTATGAGCTGGGGGCTGTTTAAGTGACGCGACGTGCGCCGCATCCAGAGAGCCGTACCGTCTGCTACACAAACAAAACCCAACTTCATTTAGAGCTGAAGACGTGATCTGCGCAGATCAAGGGACGGGTGGACATCAACTATCCACAGCAGCGCAGAGGAATCCAGGAGCGCAGAGCAGAGACCTCAAGGAGGGGTTATGGAGACCACCCCGTCCATCTGTAACAAGAGGGAATATGGAGATCGGGGGGGTCACATTCTATGAACCTGAACTCCGAGCAGATCTGGCTCCGGTCTTGGTGGACTCGATGCATCAATGGCCGCCTGCAGTACTTCCACTGCATTGGCTGCACTCCTGACTAAATGAGACAGTCGCTTTATGGCTCATGTTATGGTCGAGCATTCTACAGAGATATAGAGGGACCTGAGCCCCCTACTACCACACCGCATTAAGATCCCCCCCCACTAAGAGCGCTCCCCACCATGAGCCCCCCCTACTACCGCTCCCCACCATGAGCCCCCTACTACCGCTCCCCACCATGAGCCCCCTACTACCGCTCCCCACCATGAGCCCCCTACTACCGCTCCCCACCATGAGCCCCCTACTACCGCTCCCCACCATGAGCCCCCTACTACCGCTCCCCACCATGAGCCCCCTACTACCGCTCCCCACCATGAGCCCCCTACTACCGCTCCCCACCATGAGCCCCCTACTATTGCATCCGACTATGAGCCCCTCTCCTGCTGTAACCACACAATGCGCTCCCTACCCCTCTACCTCCTTACCCAACTATGACCTCTATCAGTGTAACCCATTAGGAGTCCCTCTATAATCCCCTCTACTGCCGCACCCCACTATTAGGCCCTTCTATTTGATGTAACCCCTTATGAGCCCCTCTATGGGCCCCTTTACCATGAGCCCTTCTACAAACACACCCGACTACGTAGCCCCTCTATCACTGTGCCGCACTATGATCCCCCCTACTGCCGTACGGCCACTTTGAACCCCTCTACTGTTGTTCTCCCACTAAGTTCCCCCTACTCTCTGCTGTATCCCCCTATGGGCCCTTACACAGTGATAGGCACAGGGTCCCCAGCAGCACAGAGTATCTCAGCGGTAGAGTGCTGTATCCACGAACGGCGGGGAGCACACGGGCCGCGCTGGGATGGCATTATCGGTCGCCGTCCTGCCGGAGACACATCTGTCACTACTTCCCAGCTGGTTATTAATATTTATGCCTTTCCCTCCGTCTGATCTCGCTCTGCGCCTCCGAGGCTCGGCCGGCTCCATTGTTCATCCGTGAGCAGCGTTTCATGGATGCCGCTTGTTACGCGCCTTCGTCGTCGCTCTGCCTTTCAAAGTCGTATTTGTCTTTATGGAAAGTGATGAATTATGAAATAACAGTGAAGACTGACGGTGTTTATGGAGGGCGGCGCGGGCCGGGGGGCCGGGAGACAAAACAACATCTGTCTCTATGACAAAAAGTGCTGACAGGAAGTGTAGTCATGGGGATACCGATACAAACTTGCTGCAGGCGTGAACTCCAGCACTGGTAATGTAGGAAGGCAATAAGGGAAACTTTCTTTTTCCACGTACGGCCCAACTTCCTCCAACAGCGGAGATCAGCGGCACGGACTGCGGGGTCCATCAAAGAGGGCTCCATCCTCCCAGTTATGTCATCGGTAGGGGTCCCTACAGGGTCCAAGAGAGAACTCTAGGCCACAAGACAGTGTGACCGCTGGGGGCCCGACTGCTGAGACCCCCAGCAATCCAGAGTCCAGCCCACCCTAATACTCCATGTGAATGTAGCAGTGGTGTGCATGCCAGCCCCCCCACCCCATTCACTTCTATAGGACAGGTGGATATTGATGCGCTCCTTCCACCCCACTGAAGTGAACGGAGCAGTCATGGGGTACTTGGATGCAGCGGTCTCGGGGTCGCTAAGGGTCTCAGCGGTTGGACCCCAGCAATCAGACATTTATTCCCGATCCTGTGGATGACGGATTAAGGTCTTTGCTGGAGAAACCCCTTTAAATGTATCCAGAGATGTGGAGTCGCTTCCTGCGCCGCCCGCTACTGGAGAGGATCTGCGACAAACTTGACAATCGGAATAGTTAAATCTGTCTATAAACCCCCCGCCCCCTTTTCTGTTCACCTTTGAAAAGTTAAGCAAGAAGCACAGAACAAAGTTGCAACTTTGCGCAGAACTCAGTTAATCTAAATAGTTGCAACTTTTTGCTGACAGAGAACTACCGCCCAACCGCTGATAAAGCCCACCCGTGCGCTTCGGAGGGCGGGGGGGGGGGGGGGGGGGTGTCGCGCCTGCGCTATAACCTTCAGTCGTAATTCCGTCACCCTGGTCAGTTTTTGGAATTAAAAAGGAAAATAAAACCTCTCTTTTCCCTGATTGCCCATGGATTTCAACGGGTTAATTAAAAAAACGGAAAGCTTTCCGATTTTTTTTTTTTTTTGCCCCATGGAAAATATTAGGCGATATCATCTAAGATGTTTCTATCTCGCAGCATGGAGGCGAGGGGGAAAAATAAGCCAAAAATCGCACACGTAAATAGATCCATTGTCTTTTGTGCGTGCGAGTTTCTCGGACGGATACTGCGCTCGCCTGTATAAATACAGCCTGCGTATCGGGTCGCGTAAACATGCTGCATATTTATGTAGCCGAGCCGTACGCTTCACTGATCACGACGTATTCACGTGCCCAAACATATATGCAAGGCGGCCCCGCTGATCGCGGATCCACACCGCACGCTCCCATAGACTTGTATGGGTGACTTCGGCCCATAATCGGACGCGCTGCGATTTTTTTTCCATGCGCGTAAAACGTGAATGAAAAACACGTTTGAATCCCCCGACACGAGTCAATAAAATACACACGGGACCAAAATTCGCTCATGTGATTACGCTCTAAGGCCGGCTTCACACGGACGGATTCCAATGACAGAATCCGCGATCAGAATTTGTACGGAGGATCCGCAACAAAACACAAACACTGACAAGCATGTTAAATCGCTTTTTCGCTCACGCACGGATATGAACCGCGAATTTCGCAACCAGAGGAAAAAATTGCAACATACGCCATTTTATTGTGGATTCCGTGAATAGAGGCCGTCCGACCTGCAGCCCATGAGCAATTAACATTGCGTATGGGCCGCGAATACCCGAGTCATCGCTAAGCGACGGCGTGGGAAATACGAAACGGTTAAAAAAAACGTAAACTGCACCGCGTATGACAGCCGCTGCGGTCTTACACAATACCGTAAATTCAGGTACGCAGGGGCGCCAGGCGACTTGACAGCCAGAATCTGCTGCGGCCTCCATCATGCGGGATCCGGTCCGCCCGTGTGAGCCCGCAGTGAGGGATAGAAGTCTGTGCTTCAACAACCCCTGAGGGGGCATTCAAAAAGGGGCGAGAAAAAGTGAGATTTGCGCGTTACAAGATGCAGAAAACTCGCCCACAGATACAACGCATTACTTGCGGCGGGCGCACTTACACGGGCGCAGTGCGTTCTACGCTAGTCTCCCTTGTAAGAAGAGCATGCGGACGTGCGGTCTCACATGAGACATTTCTCGCCCGCTGAGCGCAATAGTTGTACGAATACACACGGAATAAGCAGCGGCCTCGTCTGGTGCCCGCGGAGCCGCACATATCCGGCCACAGCTGAGCATTTGGTACTTTGTGCCGCTACAGAATCTCCAGCGCATTGTATTTGCCGCAAATATTTACGTTTGCAGATTAATGGCGGCTGTCCCCCGGGGTCGGGAGTGACAGGCACTAATGCGCGAGGTCCCCGGCACACCCGCCCCTCAGCGACATGTGAAAAGAACACGGAACAAAAGCATTGTTCACTTTGGAAAATCGAAAAACAACCTTGAGAAGAATGTCTGCGCAAAAGTGTTAGTAACCATGACAACGGCCACCACAGCTCTGTCAGCCCCAGTATGTACGGGAAAACACTCATGTTTTAGGTTCAAGGAACAAAGGGCGTATTTACAAGCGCGGATCACCTTAAGGCGCGGCGGGATGGAGACGCCGCATTATCACCCAGAGAACAACAACACGGAAGCTTCCAGAACAAAGGTTGGCGAAGTTCGCAGAGCAAAACTAAAGTGAGCCGAGCGGGAGAATCCGCCAGCGAGGACCGAAGGACGTAGTCACACGGCATGGAGTGCGCTGCGAGGTGAAGGAACGGACGCCATTTACCACAAATGGTCTGCTGAGCTGTGTATCTAATCCTACCGTGTGCGATACTGTCTGCTGAGCCGTGTATCTAATCCTACCGTGTGCGATACTGTCTGCTGAGTGGTGTATCTAATCCTACCATGTGTGATACTGTCTGCTGAGCTGTGTATCTAATCCTATCCTGTGTGATACTGTCCGCTGAGCTGTGTATCTAATCCTATCCTGTGTGATACTGTCCGCTGAGCTGTGTATCTAATCCTATCCTGTGTGATACTGTCCGCTGAGCTGTGTATCTAATCCTATCCTGTGTGATACTGTCCGCTGAGCTGTGTATCTAATCCTATCCTGTGTGATACTGTCCGCTGAGCGGTGTATCTAATGCTACCGTGTGTGATACTGTCAGCCGAGCTGTGTATCTAATCCTACCATGTGTGATACTGTCTGCTGAGTGGTGTATCTAATGCTACCGTGTGTGATACTGTCAGCCGAGCTGTGTATCTAATCCTACCATGTGTGATACTGTCTGCTGAGTGGTGTATCTAATCCTACCATGTGTGATACGGTCTTCTGAGCTGCTGTATCTAATCCTACCATGTGTGATACTGTCTACTGACCCGTGTATCTAATCCCATCAGGTGTGATACTGTCTGCTGACCCGTGTATCTAATCCCATCATGTGTGATACTGTCTACTGAGCCAGGTATCTAATCCCATCATGTGTGATACTGCCTGCTGACCCGTGTATCTAATCCCATCATGTG
This sequence comes from Eleutherodactylus coqui, assembly GCA_035609135.1. NCBI lineage: Eukaryota > Metazoa > Chordata > Amphibia > Anura > Eleutherodactylidae > Eleutherodactylus > Eleutherodactylus coqui. Next base: position 139,865,198 of record CM069415.1, read on the forward strand.
TGATACTGTCTACTGAGCCAGGTATCTAATCCCATCATGTGTGATACTGTCTGCTGACCCGTGTATCTAATCCCATCATGTGTGATACTGTCTACTGAGCCAGGTATCTAATCCCATCATGTGTGATACTGTCTGCTGAGCAGTGTATCTAATCCCATCAGGTGTGATACTGCCTGCTGACCCGTGTATCTAATCCCATCATGTGTGATACTGTCTACTGAGCCAGGTATCTAATCCCATCATGTGTGATACTGCCTGCTGACCCGTGTATCTAATCCCATCATGTGTGATACTGTCTGCTGAGCTGCTGATCTCACAGGAAACTTCCAATTTTTTGCAATGGCCATCTTATAAACGGCATTGTACTTGCGTCGCCCTCGCCGGTATCTACGGTCTTACGGCACGAGTTGATTGTGGTATTTTCCGTGTTGACTCCGCCCCTCAAGCTGCGATAGAGCTCCGTGACTACTCTGCATGCTGAGCGGCCCTGTCAATGCGCAAAATATGAGCACGGAATGCGAGACTCGTTTCCACGCACGGATTTAGCCCATCGCGGCTACGCTCACACGGCAGGCTATTAGCGCAAATGCTCAGCTATCTAACTCCATTAATGAGCAAGATCCAAGGATTTCTGAACGAAGTCGTGATTGGTCAGTTCTTGGCGGCAATCTGCTCGGAAAACGCGTCTGAATTCCACACAGACATGGCCAAATCCACGGGACAATCCGCGGCAAAATACGCCGTAGAAACTTGTGGCTTAGCTGCAGATTAATGCCGCCATACCAAAGGCGGAATCTACATGGAAACTCTGCAGCGGACTCCGCAGTGTGAACCGCGCCGGATGTGATCACTACGTCTACCGGTATGCGAATCAGCAACAAGCCACACAGAATGAACCAGTAGGGGGCAGCAGTGAGATTGAGCAGATCTCCAGAATTATGGATGCAGCTCTAGGTGTGATTGGAGTACGGATGAAAGGATAAAGTGGACTCACTATCAATCCAGTGATGGAGTTAGCGTCGCTGTTTTCTGCATACGGCAGCTAGGGGGAGGGGGAGCAGCGGCGCCCTGCATTAAACCTCATTTCCCCTTCCTAAGCATTTCTGTGCCATAAACCTAAATCAAAGTGAGCGAGTGCCGCAGAGTGACAGGCGGCTCATCATGGAGGAATGTGCTGCGCAGCGAGGAAGAAGCAGCCGGCAGGTAAAATGCAGAAAATGAGGAGGAGGCCGTTCCCTGGAAGACATCATTTAAGTGACAACTTTTCCTCAAGAATGAAGGAAAGGGTCAAAATATGGAAAAGTCTGCGCTTCACTCTAATTAATCTGATGTGGAGACATCAACGTGAGGCCGCAGGGACCCCAGGAGCCGGGCGCCGAGTGTACGCAGCACCCACGATCAGGAATGGCCGATGCTTACAGGGATTGCAGCATCTCTCCAGCACTTTCAGCAGGCGGGGATTTAAAAATCCCCGACTCCTGAAAGGGCTGTGCTGATTGGCTGAGGGCTCAGCCAATAGCAGCTAGTGCTTAGCTATTGGCTGAGCGCTCAGCCAATTACAGATAGTCCTTAGCTATTCATTCATGAATAGCACTATCTTAGCTATGTTTTCAGGCCTCAGACTGCAGCCTGCAGTGTAAAGGATGGAGGTTTTCCTCCTGTTAGTTCTGCCCACATTCCAGGGTTCAGTCATGTCATTCCAGGTCCTCCAGTCTTCACACCACATATAACAACCTGCATAGAGCCACTCACCCAGCGGGTCGCAGGTCGGGAAGGGGTCTGTCCAGCGGTAAGCGGTCGCTCAGATAGGCATTATAGCCGTAATACTGGAACTGCTTGAGGGCGATCCTCCTCTGCTCCGGGCTAAGATCCTGACCCCAATGTGCGAACAGCGACGAGTCCGTAAAGGGCTCCACGGCCGCTTCCTCAGCTTTCTGCGGGGTCTCTGCAAAAAAGAAATAGAAGAAATAGTAACAACAGTAGTAAGGGATAAAATGTAACACTCTAATATTAGACTGCAGCAGTGAATGTTATGTCACTACCTCTGATAGCTGAGCAGATGAAGACACTCCCATTATCCCTGACCCCAGGAGCTCACAATTAACCTCCTCACAGTGTATCACTCCTATCATCCCTGTGCTATTGGGGGAATAAAAGAATGCAGGCTATCTATAAGCAGAGAGATGCTGAGGGAACACTTAGACAACTTAAATTAATTCAAGTCTGAAGGTCCAGATGAATTACATCCTAGGATACTAAAGGAAGCAGCAGAGGTAATTGCTGAACCACTCGCCATCATCTTTAAAATATTCCCAGAGAACAGGAGAAGTCCCAGAAGATTGGAAAAGGGCAAATGTTGTCCCTATCTTCAAAACAGGGAAGGTGGTGGATCCAGGAAACTACAGGCCTGTGAGCCTGACTTCTATACCGGGAAAGATCTTTGAAAAACTATTAAACTGCATGGATGCAAGTACTTGGATGAGAATGGAGTAATTAACCAGAGCCAGCATGGGTTTGTAACAAACAAGTCAAGCCAGACTAATCTAATTTCCTTCCATGATAGAATCACCGACTGGGTTAAATCAGGGAAATGCGGTGGATATAGTATATCTTGATCTTAGTAAAGCATTTGACAAAGCAGCTCATACCATACTTATTGAAAAAATGACCAAATCTGGGATTGAGAAGGCAACTGTTAGGTGGATTCACAACTGGCTGAGTGATCGTACTCAGAGTGGTCATAAATGGCTGCACATCCAAGTGGAAGAATGTATCAAGTGGGAACCACAAGACTCTGTCCTAGGCCCAGAGGTGGTCAACATTTTTGTAAATGATCTGGAGGAGGGAATTGATGGGAAACTGATCAGATTTGCTGACGACACAAAGCTTGGAGGGATAGCTAACACTAGGGAAGAGAGCTTGAACAGTGGGTGATGACTAAAAGAATGGTATTTAACAAGGAGAAATGCAAAGTCCTACATCTGGGCAAGAAAAATAAAGAAAGCACATACAGAATAGGAGGAATTGGGCTAAGCAGCAGCACATGTGAAAAAGACTTGGGTATACTAATAGATCATAGACTGAACATGAGTCAACAGTGTGATGCAGCAGCCAAAAAGGCAAACACAATTCTGGGATGTATTAAGAGAAGCATAGAGTCTAGATCATGTGAGGTCATTATTCCCCTCTACTCTTCCTTAGTCAGACCTCATCTGGAATACTGGGTCCAGTTCTGGGCACCCTACTTTAAAAAAGACAGACAAAACTGGAGCAAGTTCAGAGAAGAGTTACCAAGATGGTGAGCGGTCTGCAAATCATATCCTGTGAGGAACGGTTAAAGGATCTGGGAATGTTTAGCTTGCAGAAGAGAAGGCTGAGAGGAGAGTTAATAGCCATCTACAAATATCTGAAGGGCTGTCACAGTGCAGAGGGATCAGCCCTATTCTCATCTGCACAAGGTAAGACTAGAAGCAATGGGATGAAACTGAAAGGGAGGAGACACAGATTAGATATTAGACAGTGAGGGGGATCAATGAGTGGAACAGGTTGCCACGGAGGTGGGGAGTTCTCCTTCAATGGAAGTGTTCAAACAAAGGCTGGACAGACATCTGTCTGGGATGATTTAGTGATCCTGCACTGAGCAGGGGGTTGGACCAGATTACCCTGGAGGTCCCTTCCAACTCTACCATTCTATGAGTCTATGAGACCCCAGGAGCTCAAATCTAACCTCACACAATATATCACTCCCATCATCCCTGACCGCAGGAGCTCACAATTTAACCTCCTCACACAATATATCACTCCCATCATCCCTGACCGCAGGAGCTCACAATCTAACTTCCTACAACAATGTATCACTCCCATCATCTCCGACCAAGAGCTCAAAATCTAACCTCTTCACAGAATGCATCATTCCATTCATTCCTGACCTCAGGAGCTCACAATCTAACCTCCTCACACAATGTATCACTCCCATCATCCCTGACCCCAGGAGCTCACAATCTAACCTCCTCACACAATATATCACTCCCATCATCCCTGACCCCAGGAGCTCACAATCTAACCTCCTCACACAATATTTCACTCCTATCATCTCCGACCAAGAGCTCACAATTTAACCTCTTCACATAATGTATCATTCCATTCATTCCTGACCTCAGGAGCTCACAATCTAACCTCCTCACACAATATATTACTCCCATCACCCCTCACCCCAGGAGCTCACAATCTAACCTCCTCACACAATGTATCACTCGCATCATCCCTGACCCCAGGAGCTCACAATCTAACCTCTTCACAGAATGTATCATTCCATTCATTCCTGACCTCAGGAGCTCACAATCTAACCTCCTCACACAATATATTACTCCCATCACCCCTCACCCCAGGAGCTCACAATCTAACCTCCTCACACAATGTATCACTCGCATCATCCCTTACCTCAGGAGCTCACAATCTAACCTCCGCACACAATGTATCACTCCCATCATCCCTGACCCCAGGAGCTCACAATCTAATCCTGTTAGGGCTGATTCACACAACGCGGTCACGTTACATTTCTTACTGCAATGTCAGAAAATTAGTCCAAAACCGGCGACGTGCCCCCAAGGTATGAATATACCCCTCACCCCATCAAACTGGAGAATGAGGAAGAATGGGAAACCACAAGTCCCAGCATGACACAGCCTCTGCAGGCTTCCAGGCTAATAGCCCAGTAATGAGGCGGGACCCCCTGATCCGTGGCGACACCTCCTCGCACCGCCAACGGATCACCCTAATGAATCTTTTATAGTGCTCACCTCAGCTGATCCGACTCTCTTAAAGGCACGGCGTCCTCACTACAATAAAGGGAGGCAGCGCTATTGTTCTGGCCGCTCTGTACGAACCCTTTAATTATGCATCAGCTTCAAGTGCGCTTTGTGCTGATTCCCAAGAATCTGGACTCAAACTTTCAAAAAATAAACTTTTATGTGAAGTGATTCCAGAAAATCACATGCTGCAAGTCCGGCGCGCCTGGAGTTCTGCTGAAGTAAGTCGCGCTTCTACTGGAGTCTACGAGCCGCATCAATTATTAACCGGGCTGGAAAGAACTTGTGATCAGCACTTTACAGGTTAAATCTAAGTATGCTGGCGAGCTGCTCTCATTACTGAGCCGGGGTCTTCTACTCCAGTCACATCCAGAGCTGCATTCACAAATCCCAATATATAATGTGGCAGCTCCTCCACGTGACTAACCTCGTGCAACGATTGTCAACGTAACATAATCTGGGGGTGTCAAGTCCGGCACTTGGCTCCGTCACAGGGCCACGTGTCACATTCAGCCAGGGCCACAAGCCTATAAAAGGCTAATACATATACAACAGCTGGAGACGGTAAAGACCCCACAGGACTGAGTGAGAAAAGAACATGCCTTTACTTCGGGGGCCACATGCAGCCCCCCAAGCTGCAGTTCAGCTACATCTCCCTCAATACAACACAGCAGAGCACGCTGCAAAAACTGAAGCCATTATCGTAAATGCAGCTTTGGATGTAACCGGAGTATGAAATACGATCAGTGATTTCAGAGATGTGCAGCTGGTTTCACGTAGCGCAGCGCAGACATGGCGGAGTGCCGCCAGCAGGGCTGTCCCCGGTCTTGTTCCATTCCTGCATGGCGTCGCTGATGCTGCGGACTCCGAAAACGTGCGACGATTAGAGGCATGGTATAAATAGCGACTAAATCCGCCTATTACACGGCCGAGCGCCCCCCGCACATTACACCCCGGCTCTAACTGCTTCTTGCTAAATAGGGCTACACCTTTAAAACGCACCGGCAGCAATTACCGAAGCGGCAGCGAGCATCTAGAAGCGATTACCCTTTTACTGAAATTGCATATTTGCATTATGGAGCCGAAGCGCAATTCCCTAATGTGATTAGAGGGCAGATCAGGAGGAGGAAGACGGGGAAACACATCGACTCCTGGATGGGGAGTCAATATAGAGAGAGGAGAGAAGGGGTCAGGGAGGGGTGCTATCGGGGTCCCCGGGAGCAGAGAGGGGATGTCTGCACTGCAGGCGCTGCGGGTGGTCAGAGGGGGGCAGTAGCTGGGAGGGACCTGCGCTACATTTGCTGCGGCCTCCTTCCCACGAGCGACTGCGATCAATGAGGAAAAAAAAAAAAAGACAAATTTTTTTAGCGATTTTCATGTGTTTTTCGCGCACGAGGGTCATCCAGGATTTCCGCGTGTTTAAAGGTTAAAAAAAAAAGGAAGGAAGGTGGTCCACAGACGCAGCGCCCCTCCTTCTGGGTTCGGAGCCTTTTTAAGGTTACGTATGTAAAAAACGGAAAATAGAAGCGGAAAAACTGCTAGTTTGGGGTTTGGATGGTGGGGGGTTTGCAGGGACGTCGCTCATCGTGGGGGTCTCCACGCAAACTCATCTGCAAGTCGTTCGAATGCAAACGACCGCGACTTCACAGCAGACGACCTGACCAGTCGGCGACTAATCTTAAGGTAAGCTGAAACGAAATGACTAGTAAGAGAATTCCCGCTGTTGGCCGAGTTTATATTAAACGACTGTGGCTTTAATTCACTCTTTTGCACAAATATTCAGTCAACGGTCGCCCGATCGCTCAGTGCGGCGAATGCGAGGCACAACACGCCAGTCTCCGGCAGGCAGAGCCGGAGGCGTCAATCAGCAAGAAAAGGGGCGGCTTTCAATACCAGGGCTGGAAGAGAGTTGGACCGCTCACAGGTGAGCCGCTCCGGGCTCATTAGCATATAGCGTGGGAGGTACTTCTTCGCCTAGGTCTTCGTGGAGGAGACACTCTGCTATATATAAGGGTAACGCAGCGTTCGTTATGGCAGCGCCAACGATTAACTAAGAGAGGCTCGACAAATAAGGGATATGTATAGATGTATGCTGTAGCTTCCTGAGCTCCCCCTAGTGGTGGCAGCAGGCAGGCAGAAGTCTATTATGTACATCTATGCCTGTAGTGGGGATTTGCAGCTATTGAGCTGTGGCCTCATGTCCGCCTTTTAAGACCTTTTCACAGTAATTCCCTAATATATGGATAGAGCGGTCTAATATAAAGCGCCCTGGGAGCGCCGAGATGTGCTGTGCGCATATTTTACAGACAGGTCAGTAGCTGGCGAAGCAGCAGCCCTCGAGAGGACCATGAAATTCTATTAAGAGTCGCACAATCCGTGCCCTCCTCCAGACCCGCAGACACAAGCGATGACCCCATTTACAGTAATAGGGTCACCGCACGCCTCGTCCCGCATTCAGATGGGACTGAACCAATTCTACGCCATTACTGAATGTGCAGCTCAGGGAGCACTTCCCGTCCCGCGGCGTATCCGAGCAGGGAGCCGCCGGCCGCCATTGTGTGAGCTAAATACTGCTTAATTCGAACACTCTGCAACATATAAAGCGAGGATTGTAATAATTTCCCCACAGTCCTCCGTGATCCGCGGCGTCCCCGGCCGAGCAAGAGAAGAAACACAAGTTGTACAAGCAGGTGATGGATGTCGATATTCCGCTCCATCAGCTTTTCATTAGCAGACATCTCTGGATTGCAGGTTTTATAGACGATTCTGACAAATGTGAAGCCGCGGTCAGCGGGGGACGCTAAAGTCAATGTTTAGGAATGTCACAAAGAATCTGTATCTATATAGCGGGGAGGACACAGAACCGTTTAATCTGAGGCTGCGGCCCGCAGCGGCCATGTCTACAGTGATTATATACAGCTGTCAGCAAAGACCCGAGGCCCGAGCAGCAGATTAGCCATAGAATTATAGCCTACAACGCCGGACGCACTCCGGCTGCAGCGCTGCGAGCGCGAGGACATACGGGAAATTACATAACATACCGAAATAGACCTGATGGAACAAAGAGGGCAGACAACCCAGGGGATAGAGGAGACCTGCAAACTTATAGCAGTTCCATTCTTGTACATAGGGGGCAGTATTATAGTAGTTATATTCTTGTACATAGGGGGGCAGTATTATAGTAGTTATATTCTTGTACATAGGGGGGCAGTATTATAGTAGTTATATTCTTGTACATAGGGGGGCAGTATTATAGTAGTTATATTCTTGTACATAGGGGGGCAGTATTATAGTAGTTATATTCTTGTACATAGGGGGGCAGTATTATAGTAGTTATATTCTTGTACACAGGGGGCAGTATTATAGTAGTTATATTCTTGTACATAGGGGGCAGTATTATAGTAGTTATATTCTTGTACATAGGGGGCAGTATTATAGTAGTTATATTCTTGTACATAGGGGGCAGTATTATAGTAGTTATATTCTTGTACATAGAGGGCAGTATTATAGTAGTTATATTCTTGTACATAGAGGGCAGTATTATAGTAGTTATATTCTTGTACATAGGGGCAGTATTATAGTAGTTATATTCTTGTACATGGGGGCAGTATTATAGTAGTTATATTCTTGTACATAGGAGCAGTATTATAGTAGTTATATTCTTGTACATAGGGGGCAGTATTATAGTAGTTATATTCTTGTACATAGGAGGCAGTATTATAGTAGTTATATTCTTGTACATAGGGGGCAGTATTATAGTAGTTATATTCTTGTACATAGGGGCAGTATTATAGTAGTTATATTCTTGTACATAGGAGGCAGTATTATAGTAGTTATATTCTTGTACATAGGGGGTAGTATTATAGTAGTTATATTCTTGTACATATGGGGCAGTATTATAGTAGTTATATTCTTGTACATAGGGGGCAGTATTATAGTAGTTATATTCTTGTACATAGGGGGCAGTATTATAGTAGTTATATTCTTGTACATAGAGGGCAGTATTATAGTGGGTATATTATTGTACATAGGGGGCAGTAGTATAACAGTTGCACTATAGTGTTAGACATACTTTCCTGCCTCGGTTGCGACTGCTGTTGCCCTTTAGGAAATTTTAACAGAGGAAATACATGGTTCATTTTAAAATAGAATTCAAGAAAAACTAATTTCTTTACTTCAATAAAAAACGACTGAACCAAAGGCTGAATCTCCAGTTGCTGCCGAAAACTTTCGCACTGTAAATGTCAGGCAGGAGACGTAATGGCTGGAACCTTCAGAGACGGGGAGGAACAGATGAAACCATTGCTCCGTTACGGAAGAGTCCGTTCTGATCTTAAATAGACGTTTTATTTAGTGACATTTAGGTAAAGTGCTTATCGATTGTTTGGCGCAGTAAGGCGACTCCCTACAGCGCCTCACAGCAGAGTTACTCAGCAGCCTGGCTATAAGGGGTCTGCTCTGCCTGCTCTTTGTACTGCGGCCCTAGTGTATGGCTGGCAGCAAGGTCTCCCCCCCTTCCCAAATAGTGATGACACTGGGCTCTTGCTACATAGTTGCAGATTCTGTATCCAGGTAAGAGCAGAGATATCGACCCTGTACCAATCCAACCAATCCATACCCAACAGAGTCTTATCCATTAACTTGGGGGTGTCAGACGATCATGTGACTCACCCATCACATAAAATTAGGGGATTGTCCAGAACATTGAGTACTGATGACTTAACCAAAGGATACGTCATGAATAGTTCATTGGTTGGGGTCCGTCACTCGGGACCCCGACTGATCAGCTGAACCCTAGGTCCCTCATCAGCGTAGACAGCATTGGATCAAACAGCACCGTCACCATTGCAGCAGCCCCATTGGAAGCTGTTCCTGCGGTACCAAATTGGGCTGCTGTAACATTGACAGGGTGATCTGCTTCCACTGCTGTCCGCATTGACAGGGTAGCCTGGTGATCAGCTGACCGACAGGAGTTACAACAGTGGACCCCCTCCGATCCACTACTGATGACCTATCCTGAGGAATGGTCATCATTAGTAAAAGTCCTGGACAGACCCCTATAAGCAGATATTGGAAAGCTGACCCTGTCCACAGGATAGAGAATAAGTTTCAGATCGGTAGAGGGTCTCATTCCTCGAACCCCGCCAATCCCGATTACGGGGTCCTGGCACCTCCTGCAGTTCACCCCGTCTCCATACAATCAAGCGAGACTGCCGGCAATGACTGAGCGCCTGAAACCAGCCATCGCCAGTGGACCAACTGAAACACGGTGTGCATGGGACATCGCCGCTGCTCTCACCTCCAGGGGGCGCCAGAGCCCCGTTCTTGGGATTGGTGATCTGAAGATGATCCCCTATCCCGTGTAAAGGGGGTAACTTTGAAACATGAACAACCTACAACACAAGAACCTGCAGAGATGTACAAGGGGAAATGTATCAAAGGGATTGTAGCAAGATCTAAACCTCACCTGTCCATGGGATGCTGATAAGCATCTGATCGGCGGGGGTCTCCCTGCTGCATGGAGCACTGGCTGCGCATGCGCGGTGCAGCTCCACTAACGGAGATAGCTGGGCGTCTGCACCTATGGATAGCTGATAAGTCTATCTTAGTACAATCCCTTGAGGATTGGCACCACAAACCTTAGATTTAGGGCGCCTTCACACCAGCATATTTGTGCAGCATAATGCTCAATGAATAGGGAAGATAGAACAATCCCCTCTGCAGCGCCACCTATTGGAAGGCAGTTGGAGCAGCAGAGGTATTATTCCATCTTCCTTAGGCTGGGCTCACACAAATGGGTCGTATTCAACCTGCGGATATCTGCAAGCGATTGCGGAAACGAAATGCGAATGATTGCGTATGCAAGTGGTTTCCCACACGGATATACGCGTATGGCCACCGTATGTGGTCACCTAGCAACGTGCGTATGAATCCGCGTCCGTACGCGATGTAATTACGTATGCACCGAGGATCGAGCGCATCTATAGAGATTACGCCCCCTTTTCAGGAAAATGCGTGAAAGACAAATAGATAAGCTTAGTGCAAGCAAAACTTACGCAAAATTGTGCAACTTTTTCTTTCCCCCAGCGACGGGTGTAACGCCCCCCATAGATCCGCTGCTACACGGACACGTTTTTTCCCCCCTGCACCCAGAGGACCTTTGTCAGCAATGTCACCTGACATCCACCGCTGCCTGCATAATCTCAGTTATAACTGACACATTTCATTACGTTCGCACACGGCGCCCCCGGGAACCGTTATGTGACATTCGCAGAGTTTATTACTCGATTAAAGTTTTCATGCGATCCCTCGCACAACGGAACGGCGCAGGACGGCGCGCCCTCGTTATCACAGAACAAAAGTAAACAGACTCTCGACGAGCTAATGGCGGCCATTACCATTTCTAATTAGAATAAGTGCATTAAGTAATTAACTGTCAAACGGTAAAGTAAAGAAGCGCCGGCAAAGTAATTACCGGAGCTGCGCGGCTGCGGTCCCTGCGACTGATAACGTCTGAGGGGTATTGTGCGACTCTAATAGGGGCCAAGAACCTCATTGTGCGCCATTTCCATCAGGCTGTGGATGGTGTCAGCAGCACAGAGGATTTCAGCAGAGGACGGCGCTGGTCTTACGGCCACTGGCGGAGGCTGCTCACGCACTTTAGATTGCAGTGGGCTCAACGCACGTCCAACCGACTGATTCGAAAAAGAAATCACTCCACAAGGAGCCTCCGAGAGCTTTTTATAGGCCAAGGGGGTAAGCCACTTTTAGGGTCTCAGGTGACAAGACCATGTATATTCATCACTTCCATTTAAGCCCACCACATGTGGAGGGGAGCTATTATTCTGTTCATCCTGAGCTCCCTGCTTCATGAATAGAATGCGATAACTACAGTGAAGACTGACACCAATACTGACAAAGCAATTAGAAGGTCAAAATTACAGTAAGAATCCAGATTTCTAGGTCATTCAGGGTCGGCCCCTACAGGCGCCATCAGCCGATATGACACAGACAGCTCAGATCTTGATCTCTTATTACTCTCCGTCCATCAGGAGGAATTTCCCCAGTGGATATCGATTCCTGGAACTCCGTCTTCTATCAGCGGAGCCTCTGGGCCATGACCGCCCGGCTATGGGTTACCGGGATGTGTAATCGGACTGGAAGGCGTCCGTCTCAGAGGCCGCTGAGCGAGAAATGACTTTTTTGGCGAGCAGGATTGGACAGGGATTACAGTGGCAATGTTCAGGAATGGACTGCGGCTCATAGCGCCCCCCCACCCCTACCCCCCAGTCCTTTCATCCTGCGGCTCATAGCGCCCCCCACCCCCCCAGTCCCTTCATCCTCCGGCTGTCAGTCACCGGCAGACCCCGGATTACCAGGTTATAGGGAGCCGCAGATATTTATCAAAAGGCCAAACGTTCTTACGAAACCAATTACATCAGTGGATAATCTCCGGCTGCAGATGTGAGATTGTGGCTGCGGTGACCAAGACCGGAGGTGGGATGAAGAATAGGTTACATTACTTCTATGCTGAGAGGACTACACTCCTACCAAAAGTAATTGGACCCCTGATCAAGAATAGTATTATTTCTATATGTTAATGCTTAGTGGGCCTCTTGGTCCTAATGACATCGAATACTCTCCATAAGATTTTTTTTACTGACGTCTGACACTTCAGCTGGCATTTCCCTCCATTCATCCTGCAAACTGACGAGTTCTCTTAGATGGGCGCTGTTCATATTTCCTGACCAGTTCACCCCAAAGATGTTCAGTAGGGTTCAGGTAGGGACTCTGTGTGGTCAGTCCAATCAGCATCCTCAAACCAACGTAGGCATCTTGGCTTGTTGGAGGGAGGGAGAAAAAGTAAAGTAAGAGGATGGAGAAAAAGAAGTGAAGTTAGAGGAAAAGAGATGAAGAAAAAGAAAGCGGAAGAGGGAAGAGGGAAGAGGTACAGGAACAAGTAAGTGTCGTCTTCTTCCTCTTCCAGTGGTTTCAGCAGAGATGAGCCGCCTTAGGTTTGGGTTCGCGCTGCACAATATTTTTAGCTGATTTCAACCCAAAACAGGGTTCTACCGTTTGCTCAGCAGCAGTCGGACAAATAATCCTTGATCCGACGGCTGTCTGCCCCCAGCTCTCCCATTTACATGAATGCTCTGTTCAGCTGGAGTGTGGGCGTGTTCAGGGAGGTAAGCAGCCGCAAGTCACTGGTGCTGCATCACGATTACCGTTCCGTGTAAAAGCAGCTTAATATGCAGCGGGACCCCAAGAGCCTGGAATCCAGGTATGAGATTTGTTTTGTAAGCACCGATACATTGTAACACTCTGTTCCCATCATTCCCACCAAGCTGCAGGCTTCCATAGAGGAGCCCTGACACACTAACAAGCTAGTCAAAATATGGCTAGGCCTTTATGGCAGCTGTGCCGCGGCACGGTCACACAGCCAAGACCGCTAGATGCAGTTTCATCACGACAGGCGAGTGGCCGCAGCCCGGAGAGCGCTAAAAATTCAGCCAGGTTGGATATTTTGCGCTCTGCAGGTCACAATCACTGCAATTTACAAGTTACGTGACCGCATGGAGCTCTAACCGATTAGCAGACCGCAGGGTGACACGTCTGGCGCCGGCGCCAAAGTCGCCGTGTAGCCCTAGGCGGAGTATTCCAGCAATTAACATTTCTATTCATCGCCAGATCAAAAACATTGAAAATAGCGATGAATTGTGATAACGGCCGGCAGGAAGTTGCAGGGTTTTCCTTCTACACCGATTCAGCCTCATACAGAGAAGCCGCCGGTAATCAGCGGTCCGTCATGGCCGCCCTCAGGAGTTAAGCTCTGAACGTGCGGCGATTTATCTGATTAGGAACACCGCCAAAGAGCAGCGAGTTAATGTCACGCTATCAGGTGAAGGCAGTACCTCTGCTGCTGTCACCGAAGATCCAGATAACAAACACAAAGGCGTTTATAATAGGCCGACTGCTGAACGCAGCCGGACCGCCGCCGGTGACGCCTCCGCAATAAAGAAGCCGCTCGGCAAGGGTAAAAGGGTCAAACGGCGGGTTCTACACTGTCAGTCCTAAAGAGTGGAAAGTTTTAAAGGGCTATTCCCATATTCTATCACCAGGATACTCCATCATTTTATGACCGGGGGGCTGACCTCAGAGACCCCCACCCATCCGGAGAACTCTGCCAGGATCAGACAACCTACAGGTGACGTGCGATTCCATCGGACGCGGCGGGAGACGAATCTCAGCTCGGCTTTTTATCTTCCTGCCTCAGTTTCCCATTTCCTCCTCGGTGACATTTAGTATTCCAGCGCCGTTCACACCGGGCGGGTGGCGAAATCCGGAGAGCAGCGCAACAAGGCGCCAGAATACCAAGCCAGCCTTCATCTGCAGCGATGACCTGAGGTCGGGCAGTTTATGGGGGCTATTAGTCCGCTATGACACGAGCGCTAGTGTTCGCATTTTCCCGACAATTGCCAGAATTGGGTTCTGTTCACATCAGGCTTGGTCTCTGTCCAGGGGGGTCCCGTCACAGCGTTCGCTTAACATCCCGCCAACGGCTTCCATCCAGGGAACTACAATAACGCAGGCCAACAGATCAGTTTCCGCAGGTTTCTGTTTATTTGCGCCATTCTATGCTGGAAAAAAAAGCGTGTAGACTGCCGAAACATCTGTTTGATCGGATCATTCCAGGGGTCCCGTTTTTGAACGCGCCCATAGAAAACAATGGACAATTCTTGAACAAGAATACAAAAATAGGACGGGCGGCCGTGTCTCTAACCCGCATATGTGGATTATACCATTCACATGAAGGGGGTCTTTTTCAGCGCAAGTTCAGTCCATCTTGGGGATCCGTCGCTCAGGAGGTCCACCAAAAAACTGTTTGAAGACGGTACAGAGCTTGGCCTCTGCTCAGGGCACTGACGTCACGGTCATCGGTCACATGGCTCAGTCCTATTCAAGTGAAGGGGGCTCCGCTGTCATACCCGGCACCACTGCGACAAAATATAAGGGTGCCCGGCCTTTTCAAACAGTTAATCGGCAGGGGGGCCGGGCAGCAGACCAGGATGGTTGACCAATCCTGGGGACAGCTCATTAATGTCCCACTCCTGTTGGGGAGCCGGGCGGTGCTGGAAAGTGTGACTCTTAGAGTCCTGCGCGCTTCTCCCATAGACTCGTATCGTTCCCTTTAATTACCATGTATCAAGTCTCAGCAGCCTTCCCAATCCTGATCGTTTGTTACAATGTGTCAGTGCAGGTAACATGTACCAGGCTGGAGTCCAGGATGTTCAGACCACAGAAGATCATCCAGACTGGTTACATCTGTAACAAACCCTCAGCTGGACGAAGGATCAGCTCACAATGGATTTTTCACCTCTGGAGGGAAACAAGATAGTCATCATTCTCTGACAACAAGCAGAGATCTTGAAAATGTTGAGAAATGGAATTAATTTGTTAGAAAGTTGCAGAACTTTCTAGGATACATCGTTGAGTTTCACCAAGGACTGGAGGATCACCCTGACTGCCTGTACTGAGCATGCTCCGCTGCACTGCATTGTGGGAGATGTCGCTTGTATCACAGGGACTTGGAATAGTTGGATGGAGAAAAAAAAAATTCTTCTAGAATGCAATGCATTGTGGGATCTCAGCGAAGCTATTAGAGTTGTGTCAGCACCGCCCTGATGGATTCCAAGCAGCAATCAGCAGATTTGTCGATGCAGCTCTGGATACAAATGGAGTATAAGGATCAAGCAAAGGGATGTAAAGCCGAGGAGCGGCCATGTTAAAGGGTTAAAGGGTTAAAGGGTTGTCCCGATCTTTAAATGTCAAATTATTAGAGGTTTGAGTATCTACAAGGCGGTCAGCAGTTTATAGGGACCATGGGGGTCCGGCATCACAAGGCCTGACCATACCGTCAGTGGCGGCTGCGCCTGGTATAACGGCTCCGTCTGATTCCCTGGAAGGCGCAGGGATCTGGCTGAGTCTCTACTGAATGTACCAAGTAGTGGAGGGGACAGTATATTGGTGACATCACTTATAACCAGTGACATCACCACACCCATAAAAAACATTTACAAGCACAGATCAGTCTTCTGCGGCCCTACGGGCAATGCCTGGCGGACGCGTTCCGTGAGCTCTCGTACCCGGCGGCGCTCGTGTCTTACATGTAATCCCCTCAGGAAAGACAGTCTCGTTAACTCTTTCACAACTACCGAAGACATTCCGCCATAATGTCCAGACCAGAGAAGTCAGAGACGTCCACTTTACAGCATGTACTTCAAGGATATGAAGCGTGCAGGCTTCTACCCAAAAGCTCCGCCCCCAGCGCACATCCTGGCTTCTCTAATAAACGCAGCGCTCAGAGGAGGAATCCGATTAGCTGCTATGGTCGACTGCGCATTTCTCAAGGATTTGGGATGAACGACGCAGCATCTTGATCGATTACATGTAACTGCGCCAATTATCAGCAATGGTTCAAAACCAAGACGCGCCAAAACCACAAAAAGGAAAAACGCTTGCCATGGTCGCAGCACTTCCCTTTCAACGAGGATTATAGTTTCAGGGCGTGTTCACACGTAGCGGCAATAGTGCGGATTTTCTGCAGAAGACCTGAACCAAAACTTGTGTCAAAAGCTGCGGCGGAATACGCATCACGCGTTTTGTGGCAGATCTCCTGCAGACTTTACCCTCTTAGAGGGTGAGATCTGCTGCAGAACCTCATTTTAAAAAAAGGCACTAGGGGCAGCTGGACACGGCCGAGCTGGATTACGTTTGCAGAATCCGGCTGTGACCTCGGCGCAATTCGTGTCCATGAGTGTGAAGGAAAAAGCCAAAGTACAGACCTTTAATGCGTGCGGTTTACGGTGGATCCTCCGCGATAGGAATCCGGTCGTGTGAAGCCGGACTAATACGACACATTCTCACACCAAAGTCCGCAGCGGGCGATGTGTCTGTACCAAAATCTGCTAC
This sequence comes from Eleutherodactylus coqui, assembly GCA_035609135.1. Classification (NCBI taxonomy): domain Eukaryota; kingdom Metazoa; phylum Chordata; class Amphibia; order Anura; family Eleutherodactylidae; genus Eleutherodactylus; species Eleutherodactylus coqui. The sequence goes on from CM069415.1 coordinate 139,881,976, forward strand.
GTGTGAACACACCCTTACAACCCACCATGTGTGTAGAATGTGACGCTCAACTTTCTGGCTTTGTATCTCATCATTTCCTAGACCTCTGCTTGCTTTTAATGAATGGCAGCAATCTTTTCAACGCTGAAAACCAATCCTGATCACGTCCAACTGCTGGAGGCACACGACTGTCAGCGCTGTCAGGAGGACATGATGAAGATATGGATGGAACCAACCAACAGTTCCATTCACTGACAACAAGCAGAGCTATTAAAAAAGGCACAGAAAAAAAAAAGTTCAGTGCAGAAAAAAAAAAAAAAGTTCAAATAAGTCCGTGTAGCGCCTAATGATTATACGGCCCTGTTAACAAGGCTTTCTTTACCGCTCATCTGATGCAGAATCTGCCAGAATTGCGCATCTCACGTCTGGCACCTCCCATTAGCTTTAATCCGCCCCCCAATGTACGCGGTGCGATTATTTCACATGCGGACTTACGATTTGCGTGCAGAATAAAAAAAGTGAAATGTCACTTCTTAAATGCAGATTTCGCATCCTAAAATCCACATCTGGATTCCGCCTACTGATTGGGTTGAATCTCCGTGCGAATACATGGCTCAAATAAGTGGAAATCTGCGACAAAGCGTGAACACGGCTTAAACTCTCAATGGTCAAAGCAATGGAGAGAATCGTGGCCCCTCAGGAACCAACTGACCCCCAATACGGCGAAGTGTCCCCTAGCAAGTCCTCCTCGTTAAGCAGCGACGCCTCTCCATTGCCCATGTGACTGCATCGTTAAGGCGATTCGCCATTTAGCCGCCGCGAGGAGCGGGTGACATGTCTGAGGCGCGCTGGTTGTCAGCCGCATAAATCCCGCTAAGAACATAAGAGCCCCCTGCAGAGTGGGGGACCCTCGCTTAGATTAGAGGCTGCCCCCGTCCCCCTCCCTCCCGGGGGAGCAGCGGCGCGGCGCTCATTACATACATAGGAGGAAATTTTTCAATTAACGGTTCAATTACTCCTAAACATTCCACACTTGGGAAATTGAATTTGTCTCATTAAATCACCTTTTTAAATAGCAATTTAAAATTACAGTCGCTTCACCGCTCCGCTAACGAAACGCCGGCGCCGCGGCCCAGCCAATCCCACGGGAGCGCCAGAATTAGGTGGAGGGGAAAATTAAAGATGGAGGCCGCTCCACGCATTTCACTGCAGAAGAAGTGATACCAGAAAAGCCAGAGACCCTCGGAGGGACGTCAGCGGTCGCCATATTGGTAATCAGCTGACTCCGAAACGCGTGCGCTCCGGGGCGATAACCAAGACGGCCTCTTATTCCATCCGCCATCGGGTGCCACCCTGCTGCATGCGGAAGACGACGTAGTGACAAATGACTTACTGCAGATTCCGCATGTGGATTTTCTAATTAAGAAATACTAAATCCGTGTGTCTAAGCGCGGACGCACAGCCGCGGACTTCGGCCAGAGTCGCCATTTATACGTGTATAATATGGCGGACAGTCTGGACCAAATGTGGGTGTATGGGGCCGACCTAGAGTCCGGTCATCCTCCGAGCGTGGCTGGGACCCTTTTTCATATTGTGGAAACACGAACTGAAATCCCGCAACGTGATGAGAACTCGCTGCAGATTTTTCTCGCTTTAACCCTTCACTTACTTTCTATTGGACTTAGTTGTGGAAGCCGACAGCGAGGACACGAAGTCCGACAACCTGGGGGGACGTTTACCCACAGCGGATGATAATGCGCATTTTCTGCAACTTTCCATTGAAATCTGCTCAGGATCTGCCTCAAAAACCGTATCAAAACCTGCAGCAATGGCGCGGGGTGCGAATGTGTTGGTGCGCAGTTTAAGCGCAGATGTTCCGCTTTGTGTGACCGTACGCTTCAGCTTTGTTCTCATCACTATCAGAGCGCGTTCAGGCGATGCGGAGGGAAGGCTGCCGACTCGTACACCAAAATGTGGCCATCAACCCTCATTACCCCGATGACAGCAAAAAATAAGTCTTTTTTGGCGTGCGCGGGGCGGTATGTGCCAATATGCCCCGAGCGTCTAGGTCCTTTCTACACGGGATCAGCTGTTGGGTGCCGGCGTCCCGGCGATGATCGCTCCGGCGCCTTCACACACGAACACTCAGTGATTGTAGATCATTCCCGCCGGCCGCCATCCACAGTCAGCAGGCGGTCGTTCATAGATGAATTACGCACGGTTTACACGGACGATCCGTCTTACGGTTTTCATGCAGCATAAACAGAACGGCGAACGAGAAGCGAACAAATCCATCCTCCGGTCGCACCTTGTATTTATAAGGCCCCCGGAGATTCCGCTCCTCTCAAGGACCCTCATCCGGCACTTACATGATGGGAAGTCAGCGGCGCGGTCCGTCCTCGCTAAACAAACAGCGCAGACACTCCTAATGTCACCGACTACGGCTTCCTGGCAGCTCATTATAAACAGCGCCGCGCCCGAGTCTAAGAGGAAACCAGAAATGGGAGATGTACAATGTGACAGAAAAACACGGACGCACCGCAGCTCAGCGAGTGTCTGCAGCGAAGTCTACGCAAATCCTATATACAAAGTACAACTAGTAACGCATCTTATACTCCAGTCACATCCAGAGCTGCAATCACTATTCTGATAGTTCATGGTTACCAGAAGTCAGTGCATTGTGAGAGGAGACAGGCGTCAGCGATAGAGGGAAGGAAGCTTTCGCAGCATTCCATGCCTGTTCAATGTCCACGCAGAGCTCGCTCTGGTCATTATCATCTTGTTGTTACACAGTGAGTGCAGCTCTGGAGTACAGGATAAGTAATGTATGTACACAGTGACTCCACCAGCAGAATAGGGAGTGCAGCTCTGGAGTATAATACAGGATGTAACTAAGGATCAGTACAGGATAAGTAATGTATGTACACAGTGACTCCACCAGCAGAATAGTGAGTGCAGCTCTGGGGTATAATACAGGATGTAACTCAGGATCAGTACAGAATAAGTAATGTATGTACACAGTGACTCCACCAGCAGAATAGTGAGTGCAGCTCTGGGGTATAATACAGGATGTAACTCAGGATCAGTACAGAATAAGTAATGTATGTACACAGTGACTCCACCAGCAGAATAGTGAGTGCAGCTCTGGAGTATAATACAGGATGTAACTCAGGGTCAGTACAGGATAAGTAATGTATGTACACAGTGACTCCACCAGCAGAATAGTGAGCACAGCTCAGGAGTATAATACAGGATGTAACTTAGGATCAGTACAGGATAAGTAATGTATGTACACAGTGACTCCAGCAGCAGAATAGTGAGTGCAGCTCTGGAGTATAATACAGGATGCAACTCAGGATCAGTACAGGATAAGTAATGTATGTACACAGTGACTCCACCAGCAGAATAGTGAGTGCAGCTCTGGAGTATAATACAGGATGTAACTCAGATCTGGAGATCAGCCAGTGATCAGGATGTAGTGGTTTTCTGGTTTTCTCTGGTGTCATCACTTACTGCACTCTTCATCTGTATCATTGATCTCCGGCTCGTCACAGATCACACGTGCCAACGCTTTTGATTGACAACAAGTAAATTGCTGAACGTCTTTTCTGCCATCTCAGCACGGCCGGGTGAAAAGACAGAAGGAGACGAAGATCTTGTCTTAAAGGGACAGTATAAACACAGATGACACCATTTATAGAAAAAGAAATAAACTCCAGTGAGTAAAATCTCAATTCTCTACATATAGGGGGCGCTCCGCTGCGGACAATCTACTTGTCTTAGAAAGCTTAAACACCGAACAGAGTATGGAACTCCCAGTGATCAGCAGAGCAACCTGGCAGCAAGCGCACAACTCCCCTGCAGCGCCACCAAAGGGTAAATGTAGAATTACACAATTCTCAATCAAACCGATGGACGTGTCAGGTCCTCCAGGAAGCGAGGGTCTTTATAGCAGTTTTCCACACTTACCAACTCATTCCAAAATGAAGGGGCTCGTGACTCTAAATCCGTTAAATTAGTCCGTCTGGTAAAACGGTTTTCTTAATAAATCGCCACCCGGGTTTACGACAAGCGTAGTCTATAAACGTAGGACCCGCCTTGTCCATTACTCAGAAACTAATCGCCTTGTCACCGGTTATATGGACCGGCTCAATAGCAATTATACGGCAATAATAAAATTAAAAGGTGAGCTGTAAAGTCAGAGTGGCGCCATATTTCAGCCATTTAGCGTAGGAGCCAAAACCAGACAGACGCTCACTTATCAATTTCACAGAGGACTGGATACGAAAATAAAAAGCAGCCGCCATCAGAACGTTTATTCAAGGACGCCCCAGGATCACGGAGCGGCCGCACTATCACAGGCATCCGGCCACGGCCGGCAGCGGCGAGGAATCATCAAAGAGCAACACTGGAAAATCCACACCAGATACGGGAGGAATTATTCAATTACTCAAGCCAAGCGACCGCGAGGGTCGCTGCGCCGAAATAGGATGATGGGAAAAGTCTCAACTGGTTATGAATGCGGAACAAATACAGCGAGACGGCAGCGCGAATAAGAGGAACTCATACGGCAAAATGTAGGAAAGGGATTTATGCCATAAAAAGGTCTCCAAAAATAATGCAGATCTCTGTTTGCCGTGTGAATGAACCGCACAGCGTTACAGCAGCGGACGGGACAGGAGCCGCGCCGTTGTGCAGCAGCTCAAAGTATAGAAACTCAGGAGAGGGAATAAGAAGGCTTGCAAGGTCATCAAATAAAATCCGCCCCCAAAAGAAATGGTCATTTTGCTGTAAAGCCCGTCCTGCGGTTCCATCTCAGACAGATCTGTAAATGATAGGAGTTGTGGTGATTAGATGGACGGTCTTGTCACCGGAGGCCCTAATAGTGGTTCCCCCCTTGGCCTATAAGAGGCTCTCGGAGGCTCCTTGTGTGCAGTGACCTCTTCTTCCGCTTGTGTAGTGTTTGTTGACCACTAGACGCCTCTACGACGCAGAGAAGAGATTTCACCCCGTTACCAGAGGGGGGCGCATTATTGGGATGTGAGAAGCTGGATGGTCGTATCGATGAACTCTCCCCCACCGGCCGTTCTGAACAAGATCGTTAGGTGTTGGGACCAGTGGATGAGGGCACACAAGGTGACCGGGCTCAGGACGCCCCCTACAGACCACCAGTAGAGAGGAACATCTGACCAGACTGTTAGGTGGTGGTGGGACCAGTGGATGTGTGAGGGCACACAAGGCGACCGGGCTCAGGACGCCCCCTACAGACCACCAGTAGAGAGGAACATCTGACCAGACTGTTAGGTGGTGGTGGGACCAGTGGATGTGTGAGGGCACACAAGGCGACCGGGCTCAGGACGCCCCCTACAGACCACCAGCAGAGAGGAGCTTCTGACCAAACTGTTAGGAGGTGCTGGGACCAGTGGATGGGGGCACACAAGGTGACCAGTCTCAGGACGCCCCCTAAAGACCACCAGTAGAGAGGAACGTCTGACAAGCACCAGCAGCTCCAACTGTTTCATTGTTTGCCATCCAGAGACAGGGGGCGCCATCGTTGCACCCGGATGTCTGTCTGAACCTTTTTTCAGGCACTTTGTTTACATCAACGTTACAATCCCACAGAGAAAGTTTCATCTCCTCCGACAACTTCTAGGGGAGGGATGTTACTGACCAGGAGTGGATAAAGCACCCTTTACAAGGGATTCTCCAATCTTTAAAGAAAAAAAAACAAAAACTGGCACCCAGTGGGGAATGACATAACACAGTCATTACTTATCCTCCAGTCCAGCGCTGCCACCTCCTCCCCTGCAGGGGGAAGTCATATCTCTAAGTGGTCATGTCTCCCAGAACAGCATGTGACCAATAAAGCCAATGATTGGCTGCAGAAGTCATGTTTCAGCCGCACCTAAAGCGTTGGGGTAAATGGAGCTGAACGGGAGACAATAGAAAGGCGAGTTATGGCAATTTTATTCTTCCTACGCAATTCCCTACCTGATGGCCAAAACGTCCTCCAAGACTCCAATATTAACGACTTATTTTGATTGGGGCAAGTTTACCATTCAGGACCCCTACAATCAGCTCCTTGGAGCAAGTGCCAGCGCTTCTTCTCACACCAGGCAGCGCCATTGCAGACATTTATGGCGCTGTGCTTGGTACGCGATGAAGAGGCTGTGGCACTCAACTGGGGCACTGCGGCTTATTCATACCGCTAACTGTCGGGGTTCCTGAGTGGTAGACCCTCACTGGTCAGATAGTTTGACATCTACTAAGGATAGTTCATCAATATTGGAGTATTGGAAGACACCCATCCTCCCCCCGTTAAAGGTCATTAACACCCCTTTAACCATATTTAGCTCGTTTCCCTTTAGATTCAAGAAAATCAGCTTCTCACTGATGGATTAAATAGCGGACTACAATGGCCCTCAGTGACTCATAATTGGCGCCATTGTGGCAACCGCCACTTAAAATGGAAGAAAGCCCACCATACTGGACTAATTTTTGGGGCAATATGATGGAATCTGGATGAATGTCTCCAGCGCAGATGTGAACGCCGCCTAATCCACTGAATTACTGTCCCGGAGCGCAGAACAGAGATGCCCATTAGACTCCAAAGCTGCCAAGCTCTTCTGTAACTTCATTGTATTTATGTTCTTCTTCCCAATGTTCAATATTGAACCCGGCAGAGAAAAGCGTTGGATCACGGCGTAATGGCGGCGGCGCCTTCGCATTCTGCCATCTGCTTTGAACTGTAGCTGAGCAGACAACAGAGAGAGGATGTCCCCAGTACAAAACAACTCGAGAAACCCATCTACCCCAGGAGGCGAGCGCCGGGCGCCCGGCATACAAATGCGCTACTCAGGATGCAGATTTGCTTTTCTTGCTGAGACACTTTGAAATAAACATAAAACGTGTAACAAATGCCCTTCAAGAGACGGAGCGGCGTGTAGCGGAGCGCACGGCGAGGACGCTCCTACCTCACACGCATCCAACGTCCCCCGAGGCCGTCATTACCCGCATGAAGTTAATTACTAACTGTCCTCTGCCATCAAAATATGATTGTTACTGCGCGGCAGCAGAGCGATGGTGGATGTCGATTCAAAGGTTGTGTCAGGACTTATTAAATTAGGGGATCAGAGGATTTATGAGCGACAGAATAGTAGATAAACGTTATAAATATATGCATGCAGGGGCGGGGCTAGAACCGGGACAACGACCGTCAGATATCAGGATCCAACCAACGACCGGGGATCTGGCTTAAAAATACTTTCACACAAATTAAGATAATGTAACTGTTCTTAGACAGGGGGCGGTAATATAGTAGTTCTATTCTTGTACATAGGGGGCAGTATTATAGTAGGTATATTCTTGTACATAGGGGGCAGTATTATAGTAGTTATATTCTTGTACATAGGGGGTCAGTATTATAGTAGTTATATTCTTGTACATAGGGGGTCAGTATTATAGTAGTTATATTCTTGTACATAGGGGGCAGTATTATAGTAGTTATATTCATGTACATAGGGGGCAGTATTATAGTAGTTATATTCTTGTACATAGGGGCAGTATTATAGTAGTTATATTCTGGTACATAGGGGGCAGTATTATAGTAGTTATATTCTTGTACATAGGGGGCAGTGTTATAGTAGTTATATTCTTGTACATAGGAGGCAGTGTTATAGTAATTATATTCCTGTACATAGGAGGCAGTATTATAGTAGTTATATTCTTGTACACAGGAGGCAGTATTATAGTAGTTATATTCTTGTACACAGGGGGCAGTATTATAGTAGTTATATTCTGGTACATAGGGGGCAGTATTATAGTAGTTATATTCTTGTACATAGGGGGCTGTATTATAGTAGTTCTATTCTTGTACACAGGAGGCAGTATTATAGTAGTTATATTCTTGTACATAGGAGGTAGTATTATAGTAGTTCTATTCTTGTACATAGGGGCAGTATTATAGTAGTTATATTCTTGTACACAGGGGGCAGTATTATAGTAGTTCTATTCTTGTACATAGGGGGCAGTATTATAGTAGGTATATTCTTGTACACAGGGGGCAGTATTATAGTAGGTATATTCTTGTACACAGGGGGCAGTATTATAGTAGTTATATTCTTGTACACAGGAGGCAGTATTATAGTAGTTATATTCTTGTACATAGGGGCAGTATTATAGTAGTTATATTCTTGTACATAGGGGGCAGTATTATAGTAGTTATATTCTGGTACATAGGGGGCAGTATTATAGTAGTTATATTCTGGTACATAGGGGGCAGTATTATAGTAGTTATATTCTTGTACACAGGAGGCAGTATTATAGTAGTTATATTCTTGTACACAGGGGGCAGTATTATAGTAATTATATTCTTGTACACAGGGGGTAGTATTATAGTAGTTATATTCTTGTACATAGGAGGCAGTATTATAGTAGTTATATTCTTGTACACAGGGGGCAGTATTATAGTAGATATATTCTTGTACACAGGAGGCAGTATTATAGTAGTTATATTCTTGTACACAGGGGGCAGTATTATAGTAGATATATTCTTGTACACAGGGGGCAGTATTATAGTAGTTATATTCTTGTACACAGGGGGCAGTATTATGGTAGTTATATTCTTGTACACAGGGGGCAGTATTATAGTAGTTATATTCTTGTACACAGGGGGCAGTATTATGGTAGTTATATTCTTGTACACAGGGGGCAGTATTATAGTAGTTATATTCTTGTATACAGGGGGCAGTATTATAGTAGTTATATTCTTGTACACAGGGGGCAGTATTATAGTAGTTATATTCTTGTACATAGGGGGCAGTATTATAGTAGTTATATTCTTGTACATAGGGGGCAGTATTATACACTTGTGCAGGAGGAGGATTGTAGCCTCTTGGTAGCTTAGTGATGTTCATAATTTCTCTGTAAAGCCACGTTGCCCGCAGACAGGGATGATCCGCAGCGGCTGATGTTCGTCCCTTCAGCACAGATCAATATTAATGTGAACACGAGGATAAGCGCACAGGATTATACAGTAATGTGTTCGGCGTCCGCATGTTGTGCTGATACTTGCCATAAAGTAGTAAATGTAATTGCAGAACTTCCCTGTTGGAGACGTGAGGTCTCTTCCTGGTCCTGATGTATTACACATTAATGCTCCATTAATCCTCTCTGCTGCTCTCATGGGATTCATTGGGATAAGATAACACAGAAGCCTTTGTGACCAGACGTTCGTGGAGAGCTCGCTGATCACGGACTGTGTTATTGTAATATATTTCTACAAGAAAGAGGACCCCACCGCATGACATCATCAGACTGGTCACCGGCCCCACCACATGACATCATCAGACTGGTCACCGGCCCCACCACATGACATCATCAGACTGGTCACCGGCCCCACCACATGACATCATCAGACTGGTCACCGGCCCCACCACATGACATCATCAGACTGGTCACCGGCCCCACCACATGACATCAGACCGATCACTGTCCCCACCACATGACATCATCAGACTAGTCACCTCCACATCACAGGTTATGGAGGGGCTTCATGTGATTGCTGTGCAGGTTATTAAGGGCACCTCTGATAGTATATATTGACCCATTCCATCGTCCTGAGAGCTTTCATTACAGTAATGACCACCGACGAACACGACCCGCTCTCCTGCTCAGGATGAAGCTGTCGGATATGCAGTAAAATAAGCAGAATTCGCATTATTCTAGGGAGCTGACGTAATATTCACTCCACATAAGTAGCTGGAAGACGAGACTAAATTCTGCAGAGTAGATGAAGACCTCAAGACCCGACCGTAAAGATAAAGCCAGAGATTAGATTATATCGCACCTTCTATTACAAATCCGGAGATCCATCATAATAATCGACGGCGGCCATTATAGCCGGTTATGTATAGATTAGTGACAATGACAAGTGATCTGGTGACAATGGCGCCTGTCGGGGGTGGCGGTATATATTGCATGGTATAGGTGTATAGATTATGGGTTATAGCGGACTGCGAGTGATCAGTCAGTTCTTGGAGCTCACGTTTGAAGCAGAAAAATGGATGCCTGTGCGGATCTGAGCGACCATGACAAGCGCCAAAAAGTGTGACGTGTAGACGACTAGCCGGAGCATCTCCAAAGGGGCCGGTCTTGTGGGATGTCCTAGTGGTTATTACCTACCAAAAGTGCTCCAAGCTAGGACCACCAGCGACCGAGCGAGGGGCATCGGAGGCTCCCTGTGGGGGGTTATGAAAGACGCCCACCTGGTCCGATCCCACAGAAGAGCGACTGTAGGACACGTTACTGATATCACTGGTGTCAGATCACACAGGATGCCACAGGGGGGCCGCAGACCTGTCAGTGCCCATGTGCCCCTACAATGGGCACATTGGCATCAGAACTTAAGCAAGGAAGAAGGCGGCCGGTCTGATGAATCACAGAGGAGTCCGGCCAGGGATCTATACAATTATGCTATGGCGGTATGAAAGTCTGCAATTGAAGAGCGCCATCCTGTCCTTCCCGCGGCCTGTGCTCTTCTTCATGCCTCTATTCCTTCTGTACAAGGAGAGGGGGAAGGGGTTGGAGGTCTTTGTCCCACCAGGTATCTTTACACGGGAAGATTAATTGCCCAAATTATCGCTGGAAACCGTGAAGTCAGGTGATAATGGTCCCGTGTTCGGGCAGCCCCCGAGGGGGCACTGAGAGGGATCGCTTACCTCTCGGGGTCACTTGGTTTTAAGCAGAATGTTTGAGGACCGTCTGCTTACTATGAACGCGAACGACGATCAGGCGGTAGTCCGGTGCTTCTGCGCCCGTCGTCCCGTGTTAGAGCCCTTCTACTTGGACCATTATATCACTCCGATCTGCGTGAATCTCGATGACTAATCTTTCGTCGTTCAGTCGTGCGTTTAGTCTGAATGATAATTTGTTTGTCGTTCAGTTTCGGCATAAAAACAAAGCGACGGAATTTCCTGTGTAAACAGGCAGTCCTCCATCTATGACGACTGCCTGTTTACTTTGAACGGAGGTGCCTGGTCCAGAACGAGAGCCGACGCTCCGCCTCCATTCATTAGTGAGGATCATTCCTGTGTAAGAGCCCAGGAACAATCAATCATCGCTGAAATGGCTTTTTGGGCATCTGCGCCCTACAGGTCATCCCATTTCCAAGCACAGGCGCGGTAGTCATGCCGTAGACTGTGGGATGGTTGTCAGGTATTCATGCTGATGTAAAGGGACCTTCAATGTCTCTGCGAGTCTCCTGCTGTGAGAGGGGAGGAGGAGCAGCACGGAGCTCTCATCTTTCAGAGAACCCAGTGCAGCTCTGTCATGACACACGGAAGTGTGTACAGATTATCATTCCGTACATGTCCATCTGCAGTACTTCTATATCTGCTTAATGATGGAGGAGGGTCTTTTTTACATGGATAGGTGATTAAACAGTTAATCCCACCTGTGTGGTACCGGTGAGCGCCACTGTGCCGATGATCAAGGCTTCTAGGGTGGAAACAATGTAACAAACAGAAGACTCCTCAGTAAGAACTTGTTACATTGTTTAAATTGGACAAAGACTTAGAACCTTTTGTCCCTCGGAGCTGGCGGTGTACGATATTCGCCACAAGCCGATTGTCACAACACAAATGGCGACGGCGGCCTCGCTCCGAAAACATGAGCCGAGTCAACACAGGGGGAAGACCGTGCCGGGCAACAGATAAACTAAATGTCCTCCACTCCCGACTTTACAACCAGGCATCTTCAATTAGGCTCCCAGGAGTCTCTGCTTTTACGCATTTTAATAAAGTCACCTGCAAAAGTGACGATTGGAGCTGGAAAATTCTGCAGAGGTCAATCTGCACCTGGGAAAGCTGGGTGATCAGATGTAGGAGAGCCAATGCAGCTCACTACCCAGCATCCCCGCGTTATATATGTGCATGTACAACCCCGTCACAACCCTCGCTGTCGGCCATATTGGATATGTGGGTTCAGGTTTATTACTGATAAAATGCGTTATTGCGGTTGGACGAGATTAGGAGGAAATGTAGTATTACAGGCCCAACATTCAAATAAAGGCTCGTCCTGTAGTACCAAGGCGGTACAAGGTACATCAGACCGTCGGCTACCGTTACGGAGCGCCTCTCCGCTCCGGATCACGGAGGAGGGGTCTGAGTGTGTGTGTGTGGGGGGGGGGGGGGGCGGGGTGCTCCATGACCTTCAACAGGACATAGAAATGGGGACTACCCAAAAACAGACTTTCAGCTCCAATCCATAATATAGGTGATAAGTCTGATCCGTGGGGGTCTCCCTGATTGGATTCCGTTTCCCCCTCACTGCACCCACTGGCGCTGTGGAGGAGAGTGAATGCTGTTAGTCACGCACTTCCATTCATTTCAATGGGGCCAACTGTAATAGCTGAGTACAAGGGCCCGGTATGTCCAGCAGTCCCATTCACAAAGAATGAAGAGACACCGCGCAAGTGTGACCGCCGCTCCATGCAATCTGCTCCTCACACAAGACCCCCACCAACCAGACTTATTTCATCTATCATGGGAATGGGTGATTAAAAGGGCTGTACCAAGATTGACTTTTCAGAGTAGCCACCTCCAGTAGGTGGCACCAGAGAGTCCGTTTTCCTTCCTCCTGCAGCGGAACTACTTTTCATAATATTTTCCCAGGGATCATCGCCCAGCTGATACGGGCCCCTCAAACGGGCATCCAAAAGGTGTATCACAGGTGTGTGTGCGTGCTCTGGGTGCGTATGTGCTTTTTAGGTCCATGCTCCCTCCATATTCACATGCAGAGAAAAAAAAAAAAAAAAAGAGGCGGACCAATTGGTCATTTATTTATTTACTTTTTTAAATAGGAGTTCCCTGGCAAAGTGCGTAAAATAGAAAAAGCAGCGAACACGCGCGACATCCGTTTTCACAGGTTTTTTTTACGCTTCCATAGAGACTTTCATGGACGATTTTGGGCCACAATATAGACGCAACTTCGGTCCGCAGGGGAAAAAAAATGCAAGTCTGTACTCAGCCAGTAAAAAAAATAGGCCCAATCAGTGCGACGCTGAACCCCCACGGCCAACAACTGAGCGAGAAACGATAATTCATCTGCTTATCATTCGCCTTCCGTTTCACGCAGGACAATAAATCATCGCTCATTTAGCAGTTTCGTATAATCGCGATCGTTCGGTTGTTCGCAGTCACGGACGTACAATAATCACTTCCAACAGACCGACCGTCAAGCGAATGCGCAAAATGACAAACATGTCAGTTGTCTGCGCTCGTAAACAGCGCCAACAACTTGGTCATCGCTCGCTTCTTTCAACCATTAATCACTAATTACAGTGACGCTCGGGCAGCTTTCACGCAGGATGGAATTACGCCGCAGGACGCAGCCAGATCGGACGCTGCGGAAATCCACACCAAAATCTGCAGGTCTGACTGCGAATTCCGATATGAAATTGCCGGCAGGTTTGAAGCCACTTTCAGGTCTGTAACAATATGCGCAGGCAGCCTGCGGATGTAGGTGAGCATTGGACCGCGGCCTACTCCGTCATGTGTGAAAGGTTCCTTTGGCTGTACCTACATGGCCGTTCTTCACACACCATTTTAGGCATTGGCAGAACTCGTTATCTTCAATGGTTTAATTTGCACAAGTGATTTTCCGCTTCCACCCATGTAGTACCCCAGAGACGGGCGGTACAGCACCCCTCTGGTTATTGCAGGGTTAGGATTGGGCGTCCAAAGGGAAGTTACGTGCTTTTCCATTCACCACTCTGTATTATCCACTGACAAGTTCCCCATCCCTACTGGGTTACAGCCTGGGGAGTAGTATGGTCAGAGGAAGAAAGAGGGCCTGTGATTGGGAGAGGACTCCCCGCATGGGTTGGGCTGGAGTGATTATAGGAAAAGGTGGGAGTGGGAGGGGGAGAGGGGAGTTAAGTCAGTTGAGGAGAGTAGAGCCAAAAAAACATCTGAGCAGCCAGTGCAGTGGGAAGGAAAGTGCGAGTACAAAGAGCAAGAAATGTGTTGAGAAAGACAGAAGGCAAGCAGGAGAGACAGATGATGGAAAGAGGAGAGAAGAGAAAGATGGATCAACAAGTAGAACACTGGGCAAAGAGGAGTAAACGGAGATTTAAAGAAACAAAGTCATGAAACAAGTAATGAGTACAGAGGAGCATTCCTGTCTCTATTTTAAACAGTCCTAAAACTAAAGCACAGACATGAAAACATGCTGTAATTCTTTTATGGAAGAACCCTCTTAAGTGATTAACGGTTTTCCTGTTTACACCTTCAATCCCGACTCTGAGTCCCTTCCCACCAAGTCAACATCTGCACTGAGGTACCACACCACAGTCTCCAGGAGGATCAGAAACCCCTTTTTGGTTATTTTTGACATTTTTATAATTATTTTTCCTGGAACGGGTCCTTACCAGTATATGGACTAGCGGCACGACAAAACATCTTACCCTATCCGACCCGACTCTGCGGGTAGCACCTTAGACCAAGGTGCAACATCTGCTTAACATTGCGTATTGCTGCACAAGACCATGATTTATCAGACAGGAGTAGCGGCGCCGCTCTAACTACAGTCATTCGTTGCACTGGCCACCGCACCCTCCACAGTCCGGCACTCCAATTCTGCAAGACTAAGTCCCAATGTCCACGAGCAAAATAGAATTAGTAAATCCGCGCGGGTGTCCCGCACACGTGATCCGCGCCCATAGGGAATCATTGGACACCTGCAGGTAATTGTATACCTGCGGATGTCATTTTTCCCTGCCATGCGGATCACACGTGTGGGAAAACACCTGCAGCATACTCCATTTTGTGCGGGGCTCCTGTGGCTTTCATAGAGGCCTATGGAAATCGTCTGGTCCCGCGGCACACCCACAGCTGTATTTGTGCTGTGCCACGGGAAAGCAGGAGTTAAAAAGAAGAAGAAAAAAATGAGTACGGCGCCGGTGTGCTGAGCACATCAGTCAGGCCGAAGAAAGAAGATCCGGCTGCAACGGAGAGCAGATCCGCAGCGTCCGGACAGGTAAGTAGCTCTCATTTTCTAGCCTCATGTCTGTGGGGCAGGAGGAACCCAGTGTGCGCCCGAATTTCCTCGTGAACGAGGCCCAAGGGCTCCCACATACTTGCGATGCGTTTTTAACATTAGAAAGTCCCATTGACATTTGTGTTAAAGAAACGCAAGTATGTGGGAGCTCTTAATGCTTGAAAATAAAAAATAAGGCTTCTATTCACTGACAGCAAAGAATGTGAGAAAGGAGAGGATCTGAAGCAAAGTAATAATGGTTAACAAATTCTTAACAGATGTGTCCACATTGGAACATAAAGCCAGAGAACGTCATAATCCGCTTTGTCCACTAGATGGCACTCACTACTTTACACAAGTTAGGACTTCTGTCTGCAGTGAGCTCCCTCTAGTAGTGGCTGAAGGCAGCTTTTTTTTTTTTTTTTTTTTTTTTACGAAGTATCAGTAAACATGCGTGAAGAGAACCAGAAGAGAGAGGATTTGGTGCCATGTATCAGAAAAACATAGCTCTGCCCTTAAAGAATTAATCAGAGTAAAAATTGGAGTCCAAAGAAAAATCTTTAGCGTTCAAGAAGAAGTCAAGTAGATTTAGTGTTATTAACCCGAGCCTCATCAGTTATACCGCACCGCTCCGGATATGTCCCGAATCAGAAGTCGCCTTTGGCGCTTGTCCTTCTGGGTCCGCAGCCAAGTATTGTCAATCAATACTACAATATAAACCAAGTAAACAGACAATGAATATTCCACGGTCTACGCAGCTAATGACTGCTGGATGCTGGCTCACACTCCATGACACACGGAGAACAGAACTAAAGATGAAGAATCGCTCTTCAGATGCAACAGAGGAGACCGAAAGGTACCGAATATACCGTATATGCTGGAGAGCGCAATCACAGCCGCAACAATGCAATTAAAATGGAGAGAGCGGCGCTCTAGCTAATTAGCCATTCTTCTAGGATCACCGCCGCCGGGCGGCCAAAATCCCAATCCATAAATTCATAACAGCCTGGAAAAAAAAGTTCTGTGATGTGTCTGTCAGGATGGTTTACAGTCAAGTGTGCACAGCCGGAGAGGAGAAAATCAATACCAGCAGGAGGAGAACCGGCAGCTACACCGAAAGTCACCAAACTCCAAGATACTACCTCAGATCCAGTGTACCCAGAAGGAGCAAAACAGTAGAAGAAATATTACAACACTTCTATTCTTGTACACAGGGGGCAGTATTATAGCAGTTATATTCTTGTACATAGGGGGCAGTATTATAGCAGTTATATTCTTGTACATAGGGGGCAGTATTATAGTAGTTATATTGTTGTACATAGGAGCAGTATTATAGCAGTTATATTCTTGTACACAGGGGGCAGTATTATAGTAGTTATATTCTTGTACATAGGGGGCAGTATTATAGTAGTTATATTCTTGTACATAGGAGGCAGTATTATAGTAATTATATTCTTGTACATAGGGGGCAGTATTATAGCAGTTATATTCTTGTACATAGGGGGCAGTATTATAGTAGTTATATTCTTGTACACAGGGGGCAGTATTATAGCAGTTATATTCTTGTACATAGGGGGCAGTATTATAGCAGTTATATTCTTGTACATAGGGGGCAGTATTATAGTAGTTATATTCTTGTACATAGGGGGCAGTATTATAGTAGTTATATTCTTGTACATAGGAGGCAATATTATAGTAGTTATATTCTTGTACATAGGAGGCAATATTATAGTAGTTCTATTCTTGTACATAGGGGGCAGTATTATAGTAGTTCTATTCTTGTACATAGTGGGCAGTATTATAGTAGTTCTATTCTTGTACATAGGGGGCAGTATTATAGTAGTTCTATTCTTGTACATAGGGGGCAGTATTATAGTAGTTCTATTCTTGTACATAGTGGGCAGTATTATAGTAGTTCTATTCTTGTACATAGGGGGCAGTATTATAGTAGTTATATTCTTGTACATAGTGGGCAGTATTATAGGAGTTATATTCTTGTACATAGGGGGCAGTATTATAGTAGTTATATTCTTGTACATAGGGGGCAGTATTATAGTAGTTATATTTTTGTACATAGGAGCAGTATTGTAGTAGTTATATTTTTGTACATAGGAGGCAGTATTATAGTATTTATGTCCTTGTACATAGGGGGCAGTATTATAGTAGTTATATTCTTGTATATAGGAGGCAGTATTATAGTAGTTATACTCTTGTACATAGGAGGCAGTATTATAGTAGTTATATTCTTGTACATAGGGGCAGTATTATAGTAGTTATATTCCTGTACATAGGGGGCAGCATTATAGTAGTTATATTCTTGTACATAGGAGCAGTATTGTAGTAGTTATATTCTTGTACATAGGGGGCAGTATTATAGTAGTTATATTCTTGTACATAGGAGGCAGTATTATAGTAGTTATATTCTTGTACATAGGGGGCAGTATTATAGTAGTTATATTCTTGTACATAGGAGGCAGTATTATAGTAGTTATATTCTTGTACATAGGGGGCAGTATTATAGTAGTTATATTCTTGTACATAGGGGGCAGTATTATAGTAGTTATATACTTGTACATAGGGGGCAGTATTATAGTAGTTATATTCTTGTACATAGGGGGCAGTATTACAGTAGTTATATTCTTGTACATAGGGGGCAGTATTATAGTGGTTATATTCTTGTACATAGGGGGCAGTATTATAGTAGTTATATTCCTGTACATAGGGGGCAGTATTATAGTAGTTATATTCTTGTACATACGGGGCAGTATTATAGTAGTTCTATTCTTGTACATAGGAGTAGTATTATAGTAGTTATATTCTTGTACATAGGAGCAGTATTATAGTAGTTATATTCTTGTACATACGGGGCAGTATTATAGTAGTTATATTCTTGTACATAGGAGTAGTATTATAGTAGTTATATTCTTGTACATACGGGGCAGTATTATAGTAGTTATATTCTTGTACATACGGGGCAGTATTATAGTAGTTATATTCTTGTACATAGGAGTAGTATTATAGTAGTTATATTCTTGTACATAGGGGGCAGTATTATAGTGGTTATATTCTTGTACATAGGAGGCAGTATTATAGTAGTTATATTCTTGTACATAGGGGGCAGTATTATAGTAGTTATATTCTTGTACATAGGAGGCAGTATTATAGTAGTTATATTCTTGTACATAGGGGACAGTATTATAGTAGTTATATTCTTGTACATAGGGGGCAGTATTATAGTAGTTATATTCTTGTACATAGGGGGCAGTATTATAGTAGTTATATTCTTGTACATGGGGGCAGTATTATAGTAGTTATATTCTTGTACATAGGGGGCAGTATTATAGTAGTTATATTCTTGTACATAGGGGGCAGTATTATAGTAGTTATATTCTTGTACATAGGAGTAGTATTATAGTAGTTATATTCTTGTACATACGGGGCAGTATTAGTTATATTTTGGTACATAACGGTAATATTATAGCAGTTCTGCTCAGTTTTCTCAGTGTTTACAGAATAACAGGACTGAATATTTTCTGCTGCAAATTCTGCTCTAGAGATTAATGAATTTTTAACTGCCTTGGTGAAGCCGTTCGGCTAATGATGCATCGTTCCCGATTATAATTCATGGAGCAGTTTGGGGATTTTATTCATGTTCATGTAAATTTAAGAGATAGATATTTTTGTTTTTGCTATAAATGAGAACGAGGGGCAAAGTGGTGATTTACGACGCCTGGATAGGTTACCGTAAGTTGAAAACAGGAGGGGGTGCGGGAGAGGACAATGAAGAAAGGTCAACAGAATGGAAAATGAAGGTTTACAGCATGTATCCCAGGAGGAGATTTAGACTCCTTTATCCATCACATCCACAAGCAGCGTCCCCGCACATGTAGAGCGCCGCAGCGGCAGATTTACTGCGCCAACTGTCACCAGCACCGAAGCCACGGAGAAATATTAGGGAGAAGCGTAAACCGCGTCTTGAGGGGTTACAAAAAAATGGCACAAAATACAAATATATAAACATGATAGAGGGAGCCCAGTGATGGGATTCGGGTATGGTCATGCTGGGGGTTGTAGTGCTCCAAGTATAGAGTACAATGCAAGTGTATTATGGTCATGCTGGTGGTTGTAGTGCTCTAAGTATAATTGAATTGTATTACAATCTTGCTGGGGGTTGTAGTGCTCCAAGTAGAGAGTACAATGCAAGTGTATTATGGGCATGTCCAGCGATCAGTCATGCTGGGGGTTGTAGTGCTTTATGTATAGACTACAATATTAGTGTATTATGGGCATGTCCAGCGGTGGGTCATGCTGGGGGTTGTAGTGCTTTATGTATAGACTACAATATTAGTGTATTATGGGCATGTCCAGCGGTGGGTAATGCTGGGGGTTGTAGTGCTCTACTAATCCAGGTCTATTATATGCTGTATGTATACATTTGGTGCCATATGAACAGGCTGGGCTGTGCGGTGCCCTCCTGGCTCTGACCAGACAGCGCCGTTTTCAGTCTCTCTCCTCTCCGCGGCTCGCCAGCTGCTGTGAATGCTCTTAGTGATAGACCATTAATAATTAAGCTTCTTCTCTGGAGTTTTCTACCCGCAGGTTTCAAATGAAGAATCGCTGCAGTTTTCTGCTGATTATTTAAGTAAATCATAAATTCTGTTTCTCTATTTAAAGTCCTGATCGAAAGCGTTTAGAGGAGTCGGCTCGCTGCGCCTCACTAAGACATTTTAATGGGGAGAGGCCTTTGATCAATGCTTCAACCCAGACGTCCCGGTGACTCGCGTTTTGCTTTTTTGGCAGAGATGAAGTAGTAATTTCTCTCTTCTTCTCTTCAAAGTAGAAAAAAAAAATGGGATGCAGCGAGAAGAAAATAAGAGCGTGTATCTGTTCACAAAGGAGATGCCAGATCAGAAGGCGCTGAGAAGGAATACGGGCACTTCAAGGGGCATCCAGCGCCCGTACACAAACAGATCCTCACCGAGGCGGCGTCGGCTGATAACCGTCATGGCGGCACGATAATAAGTGCGTAGAACTACCACAATACAATATCATAACGCCATTATAATCGCTGGGTCATCAGTTTGTCTGGATTACCGGGCTGCCATCATTGATTGTCACATCTCCGCCATGATGTCCTCTAAGAGAAGTCAGCCAATGGACCCTCATACAACTTCACGTCATGATTTGCACTAACCGCCCCCTTAATTAGAGCGGTCGGCCCACTTGCTCTCGCTTCTGCCATGTATGGACATTCTCCGCGTGACCCCGGAGGGCGGCATAAAATCACATAAGTTTCCCGTGGATCAGTTTCAGTGAGAATCCCCATTAGATGGGAATATCCAGTGATCTGAGCGACTTGCAACGAGGCCGTCATCGATGCCAGGCTAGCCAGGGACTGCACTGCCAACCGCGGGGGGTATTCTCATGTAACGGGGTGGAGAGGATATGGTGCGATTGAGGAAAACATCGAGTGAAAGGAGATCATGTGAACGGAAACCGCTTATTGCTGAAAGGGGTCAGGGGAGGATGTCAGGAATCGTTCTGGCCAACAGGCTGCAGAGTCAGGAGCAGCTGAATGTATTCCTGGGGCTCCAACCAACATGTCGAACGCACAATTCGTCGTTCCTTAGCACGGATGAGCTGCACCAGCGGACGGCCAGTTCCAGCGCTGTTCCCATCTATGGGCTTATTCACATGGATGACTAACGTGTACGCCGTGTTAGCAACCAACTCATGACATTCAATGGAGATGTGCATACAGGCACTCGGCTTTTCACGGATCTTTCACAAATCTTTCGATTTCTCAATGGTAGATAAAAGTTGAGGCTCCAAGTTTTTCTTTGCTTGTAAGAAAAAAATGCATAAAATTAAAAAAAAAATAAAAAAGGAAAAATAACGGTCACACGCAACATATGTGAGTGTGAAACAGAAACACGTGGGATTAACACGGGTCTGCTGCTTGTGGACCAAACGCAATTATATTCGTCAGGAACATGGAGAGGCTCCAGTAGGTGAAAGGATGAAAAACATCCCCTGGTCAGATGGATCCAGATTTCTGTTGCCCTGCGTGGATGGGAGGTCAGTTTGGCACAAGCAGCATGAATCGCTGACCCCTCTGTGTCAGCAGGTGGAGCTGGAATAATGGCGCGGGGGTCGGTCACCGGATACAATTACACATCGCTGCGGTTCTGAGCGCCAGAAGGAGATTCAATGCGCTGCTGGATGGGGGCTCACATAACGTGGCCATTCACTGTACCCGGACATGGGGGGCATCGCGGTCCGGGAGCTTTGGTCCACCCTTCTTCTTGAGCTGGTAGGTGACTTTACCCGCTCTTGGCTTTGACGTGCCGCCCTCCTTAAATCAAGTTGGCAAATGCAAATACTCATAAGATGCATTTTTAATTTTCCCTTTGACACCAATTCTGTTGTCAGTCATCCCATAACCAGAGATGGATGCGGCACCGTTCACCGCCGCGGCAGCTGCCGACAGCACGTCCAGCAGTGGGCTCGGTGCTCATGGGGGTCTCCAGGGACTACTCTATCAATTAGACATCTTCTCCGGACCAGAGAAGTCTGCCAGCAACTTTCTGGGGGAGATATAAAGATAATGGAGCTGCAGTCATAACTCCCATCTCCGCCGGATCCCCTTATACTGGAGGGTTTCCTTGATCGCGCCATTCTCTGTATACGCTCCACACTGTTACATGAGAACCCCCCACGATTGGCGGTGAGCCCCCGGCTAGTCCAGCACTGATGACCGGCCTCGTTGGAAGTCGCTCCGATCGCTGAGACTGATCCACGGAAAACTTATCACGTGGTTTTATGCCGCACTCCGAGGTCACGGGGAAAATTACCATAGAAGGAAGCGCCAATTGTGAAAGGGCCAAAGGCTGTAATAAAAGTTCCGGTCAGTGTATAAGGTCACTGTAGGTTTCCCATATGGCCACTATCCGGCCTTCATCACACGTTTGTCATCACATCCAGGACTCTTCTGTCCAATGCTTATAAATTCGACTTCGCCGTTTATCCTTTGCCGCTGCGGATCCCGTACGCCACAAAGCGCTCGGCTTCCTTTAAGCAGAACAAAACGTTAAAAAGTATCAACATTTCTGAATTCCTAGGAAACAATGAACGTGGGCGCCACTTGTTGCCGCTGCTGCCAGCTACAGCGCCGCGCGTCCCGGCGGTTCCACAACTTATTGTCTCTGTTCCATTATCTATTGAACTAAACAAAAGCCGGTGATACAATTCTTGCGGTAATTGCCGCGCTCCGACGCGAACCTCTATTATCTCTCCGCAATCCAACGATGGAAACTTATTTAACTTCTCAACACACAGAAAACTGACAAAGAGGGCAAAAGGTGAGGGGTCAGCGGGCGCCGCGAACAAGGGGCTCCATTCAGCGCGCTTACAAGGTATCCGCGCTCGGGTTTCATAATCGGCCGTCATCTTGTTATTCAAGCCCCGGAGTTGCGCACGCAGAAGCTGCAAAACAATCGGATTATAAACAAACTGGAGTTGTTCTGCTGGAGGCAAGCGAGGGGCGAGCCGCAAGAACGGCCGGCACAGCAATATGGACAGAACTTACATAATTGGCAATGGGATAATTCGCACGGGCGATTGTTTCAGACCAAGGTAGGGGGGAAAAAAAACAAAAAACAAAAGCTCATCCTATTTTTGGCTGATTCTCATTTAAGAATCGACCATTATTTTCAATAGGGGCGAGGGGGTAAAACACACACACACAGTACGACTGTGCTACTACAAAGGTGGCTCTCACTGCGCCAATTCCAAATACTGCAGCTGGTTACTGGCGTCCTGTGAAGCCTCCATATTAAACTGCCAACCGTAGAGATGCGCTATCCCTTTAAGCAACCCCTCGTTTCTGTCTGGACCCTGTAGGGGGTTATTACCTGCAGTTCTTCTGCGGTAACCCTCCCTCCATCGCTGGGATCGCCGTCCGGCACCCAACACCCGTCCCGTGTAAACAAGCCCCGGCTCCTTCAGAGGATTATGAGGAGGAGGTTTCTAAACCAGACAACCCCTTTAAGAGAAATGCAATCACTCCTTCCACAAGCTAGAAAGGTTTTCTGTAGTATCTCTGCAACTTGTAAGTCATCTCAAGAAGGACTGGTCTGCAGCGCCACCAAAAGCTGGGACCCTGATATTACAGGGGTCTCCCAAATCCCGTTAATAAAACTTGGTGAACAAAAAGAAAAAAAGTTCTACAACTTTCAGTTCTTCACGGCTGCAAATCTCTGCTTGCTGTCTATGAAATGCACTCAGACAAACCCATATACAGCAATTCATTCTCACAGCTGAAGGTTTGTTACAGCTGTACCCAGCCAGGACAATGCTCTGTGAGCTCAACTGTCCTGAACCCCAGACGGACACATCGGGCAATGGAGACCCCCCCCCCCCACCGTAGGTATACACTACGGTGACAGACGTATTGGCCCCCCGGCAGTGCGGACAGGTGATGTGTGAGCATTAGCTATGAAGGAGGAGGATCACACATCATATCGTACTACAGAAACCATCGATGCCAACGGGTGTAGAGCCGACAAGGGGGTAGTCTGGCGGGGAGATGTCACCAAGTGTAGAGCCGACAGCGGGGTCTGGTGGAGGGGGGGGGGGGATGTCCCCAGGTGTAGAGCCGACAGCGGGGTCTGGTGGGGTGGGATGTCCCCAGGTGTAGAGCCGACAGCGGGGTCTGGTGGGGTGGGATGTCCCCAGGTGTAGAGCCGACAGCGGGGTCTGGTGGGGTGGGATGTCCCCAGGTGTAGAGCCGACAACGGGGTCTGGTGGGGTGGGATGTCCCCAGGTGTAGAGCCGACAACGGGGTCTGGTGGGGTGGGATGTCCCCAGGTGTAGAGCCGACAACGGGGTCTGGTGGGGTGGGATGTCCCCAGGTGTAGAGCCGACAACGGGGTCTGGTGGGGTGGGATGTCCCCAGGTGTAGAGCCGACAACGGGGTCTGGTGGGGTGGGATGTCCCCAGGTGTAGAGCCGACAACGGGGTCTGGTGGGGTGGGATGTCCCCAGGTGTAGAGCTGACAACGGGGTCTGGTGGGGTGGGATGTCCCCAGGTGTAGAGCTGACTACACCTGGTGACATCCCTCCACCAGACCTTGTTGAGCTGACAACGGGGTCTGGTGGGGGGGGGGGATGTCCCCAGGTGTAGAGCTGACAACGGGGTCTGGTGGGGGTGGGGGGGTGGGATGTCCCCAGGTGTAGAGCTGGGGTCTGGTGGAGGGGATGTTACCAGGTGCAAACAACATCCCAGCAGGGAATGCACAGCGGCGCCGGCGATGGGGCTCGGAGTGTCAGACTGTAAGTGAGTGGAAGCAAGTGTTGTGGACAGATGAATCCCGGTAACCATCTTCCAATCGGATGGTGGCACTTGTGTGGTGTTTGCCTGGAGAGCAGTTTCTACATGATGGCAGCGTCACAACAGTGAGGTTTGTAGGAGGCTATCTCATGGTGTGGATGTGTGTGTGGTGTGGTGGGGTGGGGGAGGTTTCTGCTGGGAAGGACTGGGGCCAATGGTTATAGTGAAGTCCACTCTCAATGCCAATGGATACAGAGACATCCCGGACAATGTGGCATCACCTCCCCTGTGGTAATACTCTGGTACAGCTCCTTGTCTCCACCAACATGATGACCTTCCTGTCATACGGCACGCAGTGTGGGGGAGCAGAACGTCTGCAGACTTCATTCGCTCACAATCCCATTGAGTGGGACAAACTAGAATCATCCACCCATCACTATCTGAAGCTCCTCTAGGAATGGAGGCAAATCCCTCCACACATCTATGGTATTTGGTGGACAGCGGCCGCGGAGGGTGACTGCAGTCATGGAGGACAAAGGTGACCGAACACCGAACTGAAAAACGTCAACATCGAACTTTATCTATGTGCTTCCCAATAAGTTTGACAACATCGTATATGCCACAATATTCTTCCAGCAGCGGCCTCTCCCGGTAGGTAACAGGTTGGTCTGCTTCTTAAGGGGCCAGCGTACACATCCAGCTTCCCCGTCTCCGGTCTATACCAGTGATTCCCCAGTTAGGAAGGTGCTTGAACAAAAAGGTTCCAATTGTTCCACTGAAAGTGTTCTTTACGGTTTTCTGCTTGGCCCTCAGCCTGTATACCCAGCTTTCCTGTACTCTACCAGTCCAGACCTCGGACATCTACCTTTTCTGACATCATTTTACATGATTTCCGCCTGCGCCGACCCCCAGCCAGATTACTGCAAGAACTCCTCCTGCTCCAACCTCGGACTGTTCTACTGACTACATCCTTGTCCTTGGCACCGCACCCCGATGCCTTTTGGCCCGCCCTCAACTGTTACTGTAGCGAGACTCCTCCTGAGAAAACTTACAGCAAAGGCCAGCTCCCTCAAAGAGGGCTTAGAGGGTGAAAACCAGGAGACCCCTTAGAGCACCCGAAAGCCGAATCAGTCAGTGACACACACAGGGGTCCACCCCCGCTGCGCCATATAATCAATGCACAATGCCCCCGTAATCCAGACTAACAATTCTTCTGCTTCGGGGTCTATCTGCTGCTGGAGGAGAACAGGAAAGTCGGAGCCGTCCACTAATCCTTGGCGAGAACGCTCCGTCCGTCCCCGTGTGCTGCAGACAGCGGTCAGAGGGCACAGGTTACCCACACAACACAAGGGCCGCCAGGTTCAGATCACGCCCCGGGTGCTGATGTGCATGAACACGACAGGTCGCCCGGAGGGGCTTGTGAGACAAAAGGAGCAGGCAGACCGTCTCATACAAAAACAGATGAGGCCCGAGGCATCGTCAGACAGGCGCAGGTTCACGAGGCGCCATCACCCTGATCTGTGTGCTTAATACGGAACGTAGAGGAAGAGGAACAAAGCTGCAATGCCTCTATACTGCGAAAAGACGAAAGCCCCCAACAATATAACTACGGATGAAATGGCGCAGTCACTGCCGTGGAGGGAAAAAAAGACCGCACAGTGCAATAATGCACAACCATACACAGGGACTGCGTGCAGCGTCCGCGCGGTGCTATTCTACGCAGCTGCTAATTTATTCTAAAAGCTTAGGAGGGGGGGGAGTTACAAAAGTTTACACCCCCTTTAAACGCGGTCTTCTAGGTGAACCTTTGTTATGGCGGTGGAAAGCTGTGGGAAACCCAATCGCCCCTACGGCACAGCAACATGTAGCTCAGGCACGGTCCACCAGATTGTCAGCAGGCCCCTGTGCGGCAGCGCAGGCAGCCATGTTTTCTACGCTTTGTAAATGCCGCACGGTTTATGTCTGGCCTATGTTCTTGTTCTTTCTTGAAGACGCCAATTTAACTTCCTGCCTTCATCTTGGATCCCCGCGATTCCTAAATCATCAAAGATGGAGTGAAGTTGAATCGTGAAGGAAGCTCCGAGCGCAGCGCAGATCGCGGCCCGCTCTGAGCGCCTCCAACTTCGTAAAAACTGTTCAAACACTCATACATATGAAAATATGGAAACGCGGTCCAAGGGGGTTAAACGAGGAGCGCAGCGCTGAGGCTCTGTGATTATAGGAATGGGCTGTGCCCAAATCTCCATGCAGCGGCGGAAAGACGCAACCGATATAATAGAGCTGGAAGGGGGCGGCAGAAAAGCAGCGGAGCAGTCATTATAGAACAAGAAGAAGATTATAGGGAAGAGCGGAGCAGAGGCGGGATTCCTGCTCTGAGGACTTCCCTTAGAACAAACTCGACCAGACGAGTGCATGAAAAATTATGTGACGCCTCAGGCGCTGTTCACACAACCGCTTTGATGTGCAGCAGAGAGAACTGCCGCTACAGAGAGCGCAAATGCGTATACAATATATCAGTTATATCAATAGTGAGCGCAGCTCTGGAGTATAATGCAGGCCATAACTCTGGATCAGTACAAGATAAGTAATGTATGTACACAGTGACTCCACCAGCAGAATAGTGAGTGCAGCTCTGGAGTATAATGCAGGCCATAACTCTGGATCAGTACAGGATAAGTAATGTATGTACAGAGTGACTGCACTAGCAGAATAGTGAGTGCAGCTCTGGAGTATAATACAGGATGTAACTCAGGAGCAGTACAGGATAAGTAATGTATGTACACAGTGACTCCACCAGCAGAATAGTGAGTGCAGCTCTGGAGTATAATACAGGATGTAACTCAGGATCAGTACAGGATAAGTAATGTATGTACACAGTGATCCCACCAGCAGAATAGTGAGTGCAGCTCTGCAGTATAATACAGCATGTAACTCAGGATCAGTACAGGATAAGTAATGTATGTACACAGTGACTCCACCAGCAGAATAGTGAGTGCAGCTCTGGAGTATAATACAGGATGTAACTCAGGATCAGTACAGGATAAGTAATGTATGTACACAGTGACTCCACCAGCAGAATAGTGAGTGCAGCTCTGGGGTATAATACAGGATGTAACTCAGGATCAGTACAGGATAAGTAATGTATGTACACAGTGACTCCCTCCAGCAGAATAGTGAGTGCAGCTCTGGGGTATAATACAGGATGTAACTCAGGAGCAGTACAGGATAAGTAATGTATGTACACAGTGACTCCACCAGCAGAATAGTGAGCGCAGCTCTGGAGTATAATGCAGGCCATAACTCTGGATCAGTACAAGATAAGTAATGTATGTACACAGTGACTCCACCAGCAGAATAGTGAGTGCAGCTCTGGGGTATAATGCAGGATGTAACTCAGGATCAGTACAGGATAAGTAATATATCAGACTGGTAGAGTTGGACGGGACATCCAAGGTCATCTGGTCCAACCCATTTCTCAGTGCAGCATTTACTAAATATAGCCTCCACAGTGACTCCACCAGCAGAATAATGAGTGCAGCTCTGGAGTATAATACAGGATGTAACTCAGGATCAGTACAGGATAAGTAATATATGTACACAGTGACTCCACCAGCAGAATAGTGAGTGCAGCTCTGGAGTATAATACAGTAATTACCAGCAGATCTTAAATACAAGGAGATGACTGAGCTAGGTCATCATTTTCTACAACCTCTGTTGGAGTTCTGCTTAATGTTCTCTAGTTCATAATCCGTTGCTCGTTTCCTTCCTCCTGGCGATTCGCGGCCGCGCCGGCCTCCTGAAGGCGTGACATGTTTACACATTGAAGATGCAATTGCTCTTTTCCCAGTTTGCATTTGATAGATGTGGAGTTTGTCTGAAGTGGTCGGATGAAAGGCGGGGATCACTGGGTGCCGATTAGGAGGGTTCCAGCAAAATCCCTTTTATTCTTGTGTTGGATTTCGGGACTTTACAACTTTCTTGCTGCCTTTTAAATATAATTAGTTTCATCCGGTCTTTGAAAAGTTGGCGAACAACAAATATGGCGACATGTAGAGACCTGAATGGAAGCGCAACCTTATTCACGTCCCCTTACAAAAAAGTTGGGTACATCACCGTACTGTTATGTAGAATTGCCCTTCTGGCTTCAGGGAAAGCTGAGTGATAACTTCTGATATTGATGCACTTTCTCACAATCAGATGCAACTTGTCTTCTATTTCCTGGCGATGATCAGTAAACATGGCGGAGCTGCGGCCGGCACGGTCTCACGCAGTCGCCATCCCCGTAGATAACGTTCCGGGCGCACAGATCCCGACTTGGAACATTTACCAATTAAAACATTGTGTTTTCTGAGTCATTAGCTCCAGATCTGGAGTGCGGAGACGGGACACATTCCTCAGCGCAGCCGCCTGTGTAATGCGGGAGCGCCATACGCACGAACCGATAAACAAACACGGCTCATTTCACTCCGCCACCGCCGAGGCTGAGCGCACAAACTCTCTGCTACTTCATTAGAGAGTCGCCAACAAATAAGATAAGGGGGGCCGCATGCCCCCTCTACTCCGGGATCGCGGACGGCGGACGCCATGTTGAGGATTAGCGGATTCACACTTATATGAAGGGCTTGTATACACTGCTGCATCAGGAGACAGAAAAACGGAAAGTGGGATCTGTTCTATGACAAAACCGAACCGCGGCGCACAGACAAGCTTCTGGCCTCCGGCATTTCTCCGGACGCTCCGGCACGGCTGAGGATTTTAGGGTTAATGGCCCTTTAATAGCAGATGTTTGTACGGCGTCGGTTGCCGCTGATCTCCGGTTACATGACGTGGAGCTTCGAGAAGTGGGCGATCGCGGGCATCAAAGAGCAGTAATGTACCTGCTGAAGTGGCGCTCTGTCTGGCCGTGGCATCGCCGTGTTTACACAGCCCGGCGCACACAACGCGGCTTTAATGAATTGGAGAGGATGTGCAGAAAATCATCAAATCCTAATATTTACCTTCGCTTTCAGTAAATGGGCCCAGTGTGCGGCCGGGAAATCCCGCGTGTCAATGCCGCGGCGAACGACTTCTGCGCTGACCTGGGGGCATTTTATAACTTACTAGTGGACGGATAGAGTTACGCTCCACCGGTACATCTCCCACGTCGCTCTGCGGCCGGGCTCCGGGATCGCGGTCTGCCCCCCCCCATCTGTAGACAGTATTACAAGGTGGCGGGCGACCAGAGCAACAGCTAAAAATACCGTAACATTATCTTAGAGGAGCGAATGGCGATCCCTGCAGACGCCGCGCCAATGTCACTGATTAATTTAGGAAGTGACTGTTGTGTGATCCTCAATAGAGCCAAATCATACAGAAGACCGGGGAGATATGGATGGGGTATCTAAGCCACACATGTGATACTCTCCACTCAGCAACTGTATCTAATGTTGTGCGATACTGCCAGCAGAGGCCGTGTACCCAATCCCATCATGTGGGATACTGCCAGCAGAGGCCGTGTACCCAATCCCATCATGTGGGATACTGCCAGCAGAGGCCGTGTACCCAATCCCATCATGTGGGATACTGCCAGCAGAGGCCGTGTACCCAATCCCATCATGTGGGATACTGCCAGCAGAGGCCGTGTACCCAATCCCATCATGTGGGATACTGCCAGCAGAGGCCGTGTACCCAATTCCATCATGTGGGATACTGCCTGCCGAGCCGCTCAATCTAAGCCCATCACTTGCGATACTGCCTGCTGAGCCGTGTATCTAAGCCCATCACTTGCGATACTGCCTGCTGAGCCCTGTATCTAAGCCCATCACTTGCGATGCTGCCTGCTGAGCCGTGTATCTAAGCCCATCACGTGCGATACTGCCTGCTGAGCCGTGTATCTAAGCCCATCACTTGCGATACTGCCTACTGAGCCCTGTATCTAAGCCCATCACTTGCGATACTGCCTGCTGAGCCCTGTATCTAAGCCCATCACTTGCGATACTGCCTGCTGAGCCCTGTATCTAAGCCCATCACTTGCGATACTGCCTGCTGAGCCGTGTATCTAAGCCCATCACTTGCGATACTGCCTGCTGAGCCGTGTATCTAAGCCCATCACTTGCGATACTGCCTGCTGAGCCGTGTATCTAAGCCCATCACTTGCGATACTGCCTGCTGAGCCGTGTATCTAAGCCCATCACTTGCGATACTGCCTGCTGAGCCGTGTATCTAAGCCCATCACTTGCGATACTGCCTGCTGAGCCCTGTATCTAAGCCCATCACTTGCGATACTGCCTGCTGAGCCGTGTATCTAAGCCCATCACTTGCGATACTGCCTGCTGAGCCGTGTATCTAAGCCCATCACTTGCGATACTGCCTGCTGAGCCGTGTATCTAAGCCCATCACTTGCGATACTGCCTGCTGAGCCGTGTATCTAAGCCCATCACTTGCGATACTGCCTGCTGAGCCGTGTATCTAAGCCCATCACTTGCGATACTGCCTGCTGAGCCGTGTATCTAAGCCCATCACTTGCGATACTGCCTGCTGAGCCGTGTATCTAAGCCCATCACTTGCGATACTGCCTACTGAGCCCTGTATCTAAGCCCATCACTTGCGATACTGCCTGCTGAGCCCTGTATCTAAGCCCATCACTTGCGATACTGCCTGCTGAGCCCTGTATCTAAGCCCATCACTTGCGATACTGCCTGCTGAGCCCTGTATCTAAGCCCATCACTTGCGATACTGCCTGCTGAGCCCTGTATCTAAGCCCATCACTTGCGATACTGCCTGCTGAGCCCTGTATCTAAGCCCATCACTTGCGATACTGCCTGCTGAGCCCTGTATCTAAGCCCAACACTTGCGATACTGCCTGCTGAGCCCTGTATCTAAGCCCATCACTTGCGATACTGCCTGCCGAGCCCTGTATCTAAGCCCATCACTTGTGATACTGCCTACTGAGCCCTGTATCTAAGCCCATCACTTGCGATACTGCCTGCTGAGCCCTGTATCTAAGCCCATCACTTGCGATACTGCCTGCTGAGCCCTGTATCTAAGCCCATCACTTGCGATACTGCCTGCTGAGCCCTGTATCTAAGCCCATCACTTGCAGAGGGCACCACCCGCTATAACATTGGGATCTGGACATGTCTCTTGCTTGTTGACAGAATGAGCAGCAGTGACAGTCCCTTTCCCGCGGCGCCCGTCACGTGTGCGCTAATCTCTCAGGGCTGCTGCAATCTGGAAGGAATGCGCCGGCCGACTCGCCAGTTGGCTGCTGGGGATTATGAGAGGAGAGCCGGCTTCACGGGAAACTGCAGAAAGCTCAACAGTTCACTCACCCAGATGCTGCCAGCAACTATGGGGCAGAGCGACCCCCCGAGTGCAACCAGCAGGGGGGTCCCCGAGTACTTAGTGCAACCAGCAGCAGGGGGGGGGGGGGGGGTCTCTGAGGGCTCAGTGCAACTAGCAGGGTTGGGGGATGCCCAAGTACTTAGTGCAACCAGCAGAGGGGGGTGTTCCTCAGTGCAACCAGCAGGGTGGGGGGTCCTGACCACCGCCTCCTCACCTGGGTGACTCTTCTCTTGGACTGAGGAGAACGGACAAAATCAAGAAAACATGTTTTTCTGCCGATATTGCCCATTTTTTTCTATGGAAGAATGAAAAAAAAAAACTAAAAGCGGCGCCCTCATCGGCCGTGGGATTCGCAGGCGACTTACCATTATGAGTATTTCTACATGCGATTTTTTTACATGTGAAGAAAAAATAATTCTATCTGATGGCGCGTGCAGCGAGAAACTATAAACACACATCACAGGCGCACGGGTACGATATCTGCCCGCTTCTTAAACAGATATCAGTCGGCCGTGTAACTCCGGCCCAAGACGGCAGTGAGGGATGGAAGCTCTGAGGGCAGCGAACGGAGCCTAACTGCACTCAGACGCATTCTGAAAACGGCGCGGGCCATACCGTGAATCACCACGATTCGCTATGCGCTCTTCAGCCACAGTGCTGCCCCTGCGCGACATGGGGCCCCGTTACAGATCTGGCGCTGGGGCCCGGGAGCGTCCAGTTAACCCTCTGCTGGCTGTCAGTTCGCTTCCCTTTCAATCCTTTAAATCACCACAATTAAGTCTTTAGAACGAGCATCAGCCGACCGTGGGGGCCGCGAGCAGCGATAGAGGGTCCGCAGGCGGGAGCGTCCTGATGGCGGGCGACCCAAGCAGCCGGTTGCATTTACCCCCCCGCGCTGCAGAGCCGACTGCTTGCCAGGAGAGTAAACGCACTCCAGCTAAAGAGGAGGTGAATCAATAGAGCGAGGCTGGAGAGCGGCGGGTGGCGGCAGGGAGCGCACAAGTGAGGCGCGGGTCAATAGCTCCGTGTGTACGGCCTGGCGGGCGCAGCGGATTTCACCCTTGGGTTACTTCAGCATCGCGTCTGCCGTTTGGGGCGGAGATTCCCGTCCGCAGAAGGTCTGATGGAAAGCTCGGTCGGCGTACCGACACCTGGCGTTAAAATGCCTGTACGCCGCACGGTGGCAACCATGGCAGAGCCCACACCAACGGAGGCGGATGGGGGGCTGCGGATCCACTTACTGTACATGCAAGGAGCGGACAGCGAATGTAAACCGCAGACGCAGCGTGAAAACTCTTTATACCGCACTCACACAGCTCATCTTTAGTGCAGCTCTGCCCGATACACCCCTTCCCTCACCCCTCTCCACCGGGGCCGGGACCCTCACCCCTCTCCACCGGGGCCGGGACCCTCACCCCTCTCCACCGGGGCCGGGACCCTCACCCCTCTCCACCGGGGCCGGGACCCTCACCCCTCTCCACCGGGGCCGGGACCCTCACCCCTCTCCACCGGGGCCGGGACCCTCACCCCTCTCCACCGGGGCCGGGACCCTCACCCCTCTCCACCGGGGCCGGGACCCTCACCCCTCTCCACCGGGGCCGGGACCCTCACCCCTCTCCACCGGGGCCGGGACCCTCACCCCTCTCCACCGGGGCCGGGACCCTCACCTCACCCGGAAGGGTAGATATTTGGGCTTCCAGATGCCCAGCAGTAAAGAGCGGCATGAGACGCGTGGTACATAACCTTATGCAGCGGGCAGAGTAAGCAGCCCATCATGCGCCCCCCGAGGGTCCGGAAGCCCCCTGCCAGGTAGAAGCATGGCAGAACTTGTCCTGACATCCAGCGCAATCATTCCCAGATCTTCGTGGAGTAGCAGAGCTGTCAGCGCTGCGCGTCTGCGCCGCCCGCGGGGGCCGCACAACAGGAGCCATCTGTCCGCTGTCTAATCCCGGAGTACGAGCATCCGAGCGATGACGGATCGGCTCAGAGCGCCAGAAAAATTATACATTAACGAGCCCGTATCACCGACACCCGGAGAACATCCATCCAACGCAGCGCTCCACTCACATCCAGAGCTGCAGGCAAAGTTCTGCAAGCTGCTCTCGGGAACAAAAAGAGGCCAAATCACTTACTGCAGTGAAACCTACTGTAGGGGAGTAACTCACCTCTTCCTTCCCACAATGCACTGCTCTGCAGAATGGTGAATGCAGCTCTTGATGGGACAGGAGTAATCTGAGCTGCTAAGTCATGTAGCTCTAAGACAGAGCAAGGGTGAAGGACTCCTGCAATGTGAGCATCCCACCGACACCTCTGCTTTACACTGCAGCTCTGCTCCACTAGGACAGCACTATTAGCGACTGCAGTTTGGTGGCATAGCAATGGTGTCAGGTAGTCTGTAATCCACCTCCTGTCTGCGCTGCCTTAGATGCTTTACACTGCAGCTTTGCTCTTTCACATGATCTGCTGATGCGCATTACAGTATGTAAATTATAGCAAAACTATTGAGCCTGTGAGGCCACACCCCCTTCTCTGGCCACACCTACTATTGAAAAGTGGTGGAGGCTGATGTCCAAAAGTCACAAATTTTGGCATATAAATCGGATTATAAAAAGGACCTCAACGGGCCAAATGGGGCCGTAACACGGACCAAAATACGACACGCTGTGATTTTGTTTCACGCGCTTCAAAACAAACAAAAAAAAATAAATCGTAGCTCTGATCCCTCCAATGCGATTACAGGGCAGCGCAAATACGCTCGTGTTGATGAGCCAAAAATCGCCAAGTGATTAAAAAAAACAAAAAAAAACACGCACTGCATGTTTGTGAGGGAGGAGTCTCAGAGGGAGGAGCCTGAAAATCTGATTTAAAGGGGAATCGCCTTCAAATAACCTTCATTTTACATCTGAAGCCTCTAAAATGACCCGGTCAGTTGTGCTGCACATCTCCACCGCGCGGCGCCGGCGGTCTGGGACAATGCTGGATCCTTACAGTACATTACTGCACATGACCTTGAGGATTGGGCGGTGGGGGAGAGGCGCTCGTACCACAACCCGGCTCCGATTTCCCATTGGACACCTGGCCGTACGGAGGGCTCTACGGTTACACTTACAAGTGGCACCAAAAACGGGATAAAGAAAAAGCAGACCCTAAAGAAGAACCGTGTAATAACAGCGAGGCTCCGCCCACACTCAGGCCTCATATAGCATTCTACCAAGCGTGAATGATATCCTGCACGTAGAAGGGGCGGCAGGGACTGCAATTCATCAACTGGAACCCGGAATCCATCTCACATTATGTCAGAAGCTCCCGCTGCGGCGCTGTCTGTCCACCATGCTTCACACTGCAGCTCTGTTGCTATGATCAGTGTCTGCATTATCTACTGGAGTGCGATGCAGTCTGAAATCCACCTCCGGCAGGGAGTGCAGCTCTGAAGGCACATCTATAATAGCTGTGCTCCAATATGATAGAACAGTGTAAAGCATGGGGGACAGCCTGGGCGGTGGATTTCAGACTAAGGCTAGTTTTATACGGGCGATAGCGATTTTGCAGTGAGAAAAATTACATCTTTGTTCCTGCGGCGCTTTTTTTTTGAATCTCGTATCGCTGCCGTTTCCGAGAAAATGGCGCTTTTTTTAACGTGAAAGCTATTAGGGCTTTCTAATGTTAAAATCAAGTTTGTTGCGTTGAAACGCAAGAAAAAGGCGGCTCCATGGGAAGACACGGGGGTGAAAGATAAAAATGGCGCATCGCAGATCAGACGGTAACCATAGTAAATCATCAGTGTCATGGTCTGCTTGTTTACGGACTCACATCACGTTAAATTGTGCGATTTTCTCGCCCGTGTGAACCCACTCCAAGGCTGCCCATCCACGGGCATTGCAGTATCTCGGGGCAGAGATGCGCCGGCTGGGAGCAAGAAGTCAGCTGATCTCTGCGGTGAGCCTGACAGAAAGGCTGACCGCGGAGAACCGCGGCAATTCGCAGCATGCTGTGATTTGCCGTCCACGGAGAATCGCTAAGAAGCTTTGCTCGTCGACAGGAGGGCTGTGCTTTCCCCGCGGCCGGATTATCGCTACGGGGAGCACAATTCAAAAACGCCCGTAGACAGGCAGCCTAATGCAGATACGCAGGAGCCGCTGATCTCAGATGTGCCCTAATGCAGAAGTGCTGCAGTGTAAAGCATGAGGGAGGGACAGAGCAACAGGTTGGGCCTCTGATGTAACAATACATGGATTTTCGACTACCTCAAACTCCAACAAAGGCCTGGTCTATAGTCCTGTCCGTCCCCCATGCTTTACACTGCAGCCTAGCTGCACTGTATTAGAGTGGGAGGCATCCTGCACGTCTTTAGTGCGAGCCCTCGCCATCATCTCCTGCCACGATGCCGCCCACTGATTGGACATGCAGGCTCGGTACAACATGGTCATCGGCGACAGCGAATTCTGTGTCCAGTAGAGATGGATCTGGGCTCTGTACAAGGTGGAGATGAACATGGAAGGGGGATCGATGCCAGCGCTCTGCCCACATCCTCCGCCCGTCTGGATGACATCAGCTCCTGGCAAGTGGTCCAAATGTACGTGTTCTGCCAAGAAGATGACGAGCGGCGCTCAACGGTTCCGCCGCTGGACTCGTCTGTACATCTCCAATTATAAGCTCGTTAGCCTCCTCCTTCCCTCCGCCTCCCCGGCCATCCTCTCCTGTTGCCTCCGATTTCTTGGGAGGAGAAGGACGATCTCTACGGAATCATCGGGAGAACATTAACCCTTTATAAGACGCAGGCAGATCAGTGCGGCGAGGGGAGTACCCCCATTTATTCCCCCCCCCCCCCTCAAACTAGTAGAGCCCCCTAGTTCTAGTAGACGGCTCACATTAGTCGGTTCGGGGCACTTAGCACTTTAATTCCTCTCCTTTTTTTAAGATCTTTGCTTGCTGTCAGTGAATGGGGACATTCTTCGTTCCATCCAGCTGAGGGTTTGTTACAATTGTATCCAGTCTGGACAATCCTCTGACCAGCAGCAGCACTCCTCCCGCCGTCGCTGATCGTTTGTTACAATGTAACAGCGTCGGTTTGGCTACTTTCAGAGTTTGCCGACATGGCAGATTTTACCAGAACCCAGAGGCAGAGATCAGAGGCGGAGATCAGAGGCGGAGCCTAGGAGGAGCCTAGGAGGAGCTCTGCCATGAATTAGCATTCTGAAATGCTACGGATTGGCACACAGATTTATGTGGGCATCCGGCAAGGATGGACACGTCGGTTTGTTTTTAGCATGGATTTCGAATCCACGCCATATTAACTACCGCGCAAATTCCAATGGAAATCCATGACACTCACAACCCGCAAGGACTCGGACACGGATTCCGGCAGCGTGAAGGCGAGCTTAGACTATCCGTACGGGATAGATTTGCTGCGGACGCTCCACAGTGCAAAACCCACATCACGATTTGAAGCCATTTTCACCCCTCAGTTGAAGAGGTGGAACACGCGCCACAAATCCGCCGATTTAAGTTGGCATGCAGCGGATTCATATTCCATTCTGCAGGTCGAATTCCGCACTGATTTGGCGCCAATTTGTTGGATGCGATTTTGAAACTCTCCTCCACTTTGCTGCTGTCTCAGGGTCATAGATGGTCTTCTGCTCAGGACCCCCACTCTATGACACTCATGTGCCAAATAAGAGGTCTTGGCGCACCCCTATACGTAAAACCCCGTCTCCCCCCCCGGTCTACGTGAAAGTGTGAACATGACGGCGATACACAGAGTGACTGCGGGACGCAGCGCAGTGTTGTGCGGCGTTACCCCCCACAGCCTCGGCTTTTATCGTGCAGCAGTATTATTGATAGCGGCAGCATGCGTGCGGCGAGCCACGGGCGGATCCTGCGAGACAACAGCGTACAGAATCTCGCCAGCGGACGATGATCAATACTACAAAGAAAAGACGGAATTGTAGTATTCTGGAGGATAACTAGGAGAAAACCTCCATCGTTACGGCGAGTCGCAGCGGAGCCTCAGAACGATCGAACCGGCAGCCAGCAGCAGTGCGAGCGCAGCTCTGGGTGTGACTAGTGCACTGGAAAACCAACAATGCAGCTTCAGATCAGGACAAGAAAAACAACAGAGAGGTCCTTCTAGACCAATTATCGGTCATGAAAAGCTCCTCCGAATGTTCGCCTGACAGTCGGCTGGCGCAAAAGTGTCAACGAATAAGAGTTTACTCGCCAACAGCTGACCGGCGACTTTCAGGAAAAATTAAACAAAAAGGAGCGCCGATTGACATGTTGACCGCCACTCGCTACGGCTGACGTAGGTTCACACGATAGACGTCTCCACAAGGACGCGTTCTGGCGCCAAAGACGACACAGAAAAGTCTCCCTTTTTTTTTTTATGCGCGGATTCCATGTAGCCCCGTCAACTGGTGAAGGCCACGTGCGGAATGCAGATGCGGAAAACCGAATTTCCGCGTCAAGGCGGACATGCCACTTGTGTGAAAACGCACCAGAACTCCGTGCACAGACTTCGCCCGCGGACAGCGCTAAACCTGCAGACAGATCAGATGAAAACTGCAGCAAAAAGAAATAGAGTTTGCAGTGAGAAATCCCTTCTGTATTTCCTATGGCCGTCCAATAATCCGGAACGTCTGATACTCCGGCAGTTATCAGATCCCAGGAGTGCTGGAATAAGGGGCTATTACACGGTTACAGTTCAGCCAGGGTCGCCACTCACAGACTACCGCTAAATGGCGCGCTGCGCCTGAACTTGCAACTCGGAACCAAGGCAGTTAGCAGTAATTCACGTGCAGCTACCGCGGCGCAACAGCGCTGAGGGGGATTTTACTGCGGTGAACACGGATGAGGAGCGAGGGCGTCTTCACACGGGCGGATTAACGAGCGCAGCACGCAGAGAATAGAACCTACTGATTTCAATGGGTTTGTTTACATTTCCGTGTTTCTCGCCTGCATGTCGGTTCCGCAAAAATAAAAGAAATTAAAAAACGTGGCATGCTCTACTTTTCCGCACCAAAAGGTCCCTATAGAAGTCAATGGGAAATACGCAAACACCTGCGATACGCAATAGGCCGTAATAGAACTCGAATTAGCCATTTCAAGCCATGCGTTTGCTGCGCGCATGAAAAGTACATAGAACACGGCTACAAGCGCGACAAAGCCTCGCTCAGTGCGCAAAAATATGTACACGCTTTTGTGAAGGAGCCCCAATAGTGGCCTACGTGGATCCAACGGCGCGGTAAACCTCTTTATTCCGACTTTGGGTTCCGTCAGCTGGTTTTCGGCGTGTCGGGGGCGGCAGGCGGATCCCCACAGTGGAATCTGCAGGCTGCGCTGAGATTAAGCTAATTAACCACAAGAGACACGGCGGTCGGCGCTCGTTAAAAACTAACACTCCGTAGAAGCACCTCGTAAAGGGAATGGCGCAGGAATGATTGCGGGACGGTCACACGATGGGGCAGAACGGCTCAGCGAAAAACGGACATGCGGAGAGACGGAAGTCGGAATAGAATAATGCGCGCTGCGATTTGTGTATCAGTGTGATGGAGCGGATGTGCGACCTGTACGCCATCAGTCGTGTCGCTGTAGGCCAGAGACCACACAGACAGAAAATAGTCATGCGACTCTTCCCCAAGGCCACATAACGGTCGTGCGTCTAAGAAACCCTTTACACGGGGGTGGGAGGGGGGGCTCACAAAAAGCGTGCGAACAACAGTTATTTGCTTTTACGCAGAGCGACGATTGTTCCTTA
Source organism: Eleutherodactylus coqui (assembly GCA_035609135.1). Taxonomy (NCBI): domain Eukaryota; kingdom Metazoa; phylum Chordata; class Amphibia; order Anura; family Eleutherodactylidae; genus Eleutherodactylus; species Eleutherodactylus coqui. The sequence continues at coordinate 139,921,397 of CM069415.1, forward strand.
GAGGTTTGCTGACAGTTCGTAGCGGGGATCTCCACACAAATACGAACAACCGACTTTACACCAGACGACTTTAGGTCAACCAGCGACTATTTTTTGGTAACCTGGAAAAAAAAAAATAGGTCATGTTCACACGAACGTACGCCGACTTTTGGCTCTTGGGGTCGCACAGCTAAACGTCAATTTTGGATTTTTACAAGCAGCGACCCCATTGACTTCAATGACAGCGCAAGGTCGCAGGGCTCCACCGCCATCTTTGTCCGCACGACCCTCGGGGCGACCTCTAGCGCCCTCCGGGAACATAGTCTTTGATGATACAATTCGCATTACATCTTAAATTCAGCCACAATTCTGGTCGGATCGATAGAAGGGCGTTAGATTGGAGAGGAATGGCGCGTCCTCCGTGTTCCTTCAAGGTCTCCCGATGATTTATTCTCTGCTCCTCGACTTTGTGCGCCCTTACCGCGAGCAGCGAGGAGGGGCAGAGCGCAGGCTTGGTTTCATGCCGCTTGTCAAAGGTGTCAATATTCTGATGGATCCCCCGCTGCCCCATGCCGGGCGCCACGCTGTGCCTGACTGTGTTCAGGACACGAGATCAGAGGACGCCTCGGAGGAGTTGTCATTTCCCCCGACACGCTGCCAATCAAGATACTGGGAAACACTGACACTTCGCAGCCGTGTGCGCTCTTCAAACGCCGCGAAAACTGCTGCAAAACCGAATGGAAAAGGGCAAAATATGAATAAATAGAACAAGGCAGCAGCCTCTATATTGTACATGTATACACAGAGCAGGAAGTCAGAGGCTGGACTGTGCTGGGACCTGTAGTTCTCCTGCTGCCTCTAGCGAGTACAATAGGGGCTTATTACTTTATATAGCGCGGTCATAGACTGTGGTGCCGCACAACATCGTTTAGACTAAAGCAGTGCAGCCGTATTTCCACGTATGGCACGTGGCCGCAGTATAGGCCTACGAAGCTATACACATGTACGGATCGATGAGCCGCATGAAAAACTGCCCGGACACTATTAAAATTGACTTTTTTAAATTAACTGTTAGCAGGGCTTAATTTTGGAGTAGGGCTTATATTTCAAGCATCCTCAAAAAGACTGAAAATCATTTTGCATCCTCAAAAATTCTGGAAAATCATGCTAGGTCTTATTTTCAGGGAAACCGGGTATATAGTCTCCGCCAAAATATGCCTTTTTCGTCCAATCAAGCCCTAAAATCACATGCACAACACAAAAGACCACTTGTCAATGAGCTTACAATCTAAAGGCTTCGGACAGGCCCGGTTGGCGGCAGCCCTGCTGGGGAACACAGATTCTGGAAGGATCTCCATCTTGATTGTCTGGGCAGTCAGCTGTCATGAAGGTCGTCCAAAGAGATGGTCTTTAGCATATAAACGGCGTCTAGGGTAAATGGGGCAAAGATTTGCTTTCACCGAACTTAGCAGAATCAATTCCCCTGACTGTAAATTGACAAACTACACCAAGTTGTCAAAAGTCTGGGGACGCAGATAGGTTGTTCACATTTTTCCATCCGGTGTTGGCCCCTTTGGCCTCCATGACTGCAGTAACCCTCCACGGCGGCTTTACACCAAATCTCCATAGATGTGTGGAGGGAGGAGCATCAGATAGTGATGTGCGGGTTAGGCGCACGGATAGGACGGTCTAGTTTGTCCCACTTGATGAGATTGAGGTCCGGACTTTGGGCCAATGAAGTCTGCAGACGTTCTGCTCCCCCACACTGCGTGCCGTATGACATGGTGATCGTCATGTTGGTGGAGACAAGGAGCTGTACCAGAGTATTACCACAGGGGAGGTGATGCCACATTGTCCATGATGTCTCTGTGCCCATTGGTGTTGGGGGTGGACTTCACTGTAACCAATAGTCCTAGTCCTTCCAAGCATACGAGGTCTCCCTGAACGTGGCAGCACCGCACACATCGGATGGTCTCCATCTCCCATTAACATAGCCAACAGTGGACTTTGGAAGGTCCAGAAGCTGCGATGTCCAATTGGTTGGTGGCATCTCGCCGCCAGGCCCCACCATTGGCTCTACGCCTGGTGACATTTCCCCCCCCCCCCCCCACCAAACCCCATTGTCAGCTCTATACCTGGTGACATCCCCCCCCCCCCACCAAACCCCATTGTCAGCTCTATACCTGGTGACATCCCCCCCCCCCCACCAAACCCCATTGTCAGCTCTATACCTGGTGACATCCCCCCCCCCCACCAAACCCCATTGTCAGCTCTATACCTGGTGACATCCCCCCCCCCACCAAACCCCATTGTCAGCTCTATACCTGGTGACATCCCCCCCCCCACCAAACCCCATTGTCAGCTCTATACCTGGTGACATCCCCCCCCCCCACCAAACCCCATTGTCAGCTCTATACCTGGTGACATCCCCCCCCCCCACCAAACCCCATTGTCAGCTCTATACCTGGTGACATCCCCCCCCCCCACCAAACCCCATTGTCAGCTCTATACCTGGTGACATCCCCCCCCCCACCAAACCCCATTGTCAGCTCTATACCTGGTGACATCCCCCCCCCCCACCAAACCCCATTGTCAGCTCTATACCTGGTGACATCCCCCCCCCCCCCCACCAAACCCCATTGTCAGCTCTATACCTGGTGACACCCCCCCCCCCCCACCAAACCCCATTGTCAGCTCTATACCTGGTGACATCCCCCCCCCCCACCAAACCCCATTGTCAGCTCTATACCTGGTGACATCCCCCCCCCCCACCAAACCCCATTGTCAGCTCTATACCTGGTGACACCCCCCCCCACCAAACCCCATTGTCAGCTCTATACCTGGTGACATCCCCCCCCCCACCAAACCCCATTGTCAGCTCTATACCTGGTGACATCCCCCCCCCCCCCACCAAACCCCATTGTCAGCTCTATACCTGGTGACATCCCCCCCCCCCCCCAAACCCCATTGTCAGCTCTATACCTGGTGACATCCCCCCCCCCCCACCAAACCCCATTGTCAGCTCTATACCTGGTGACATCCCCCCCCCCCCCCACCAAACCCCATTGTCAGCACTATACCTGGTGACATCCCCCCCCCACCAAACCCCATTGTCAGCTCTATACCTGGTGACATCCCCCCCCCCCCACCAAACCCCATTGTCAGCTCTATACCTGGTGACATCCCCCCCCCCCCACACACACCAAACCCCATTGTCAGCTCTATACGTGGTGACATCCCCCCCACCAAACCCCATTGTCAGCTCTATACCTGGTGACCTCACCCCCCCCCCCCCCCCCCGCCCACCAAACCCCGTTGTCAGCTCTACACCTGGTGACATCCCCCCACCAGACCCCGTTGTCAGCTCTACACCTGGTGACATTGTCCCCCCAAACCAGACCCCATTGTCCACTCTACACCTGGTGACATTCCACCACCATCCCCCGTTGTCAGCTGTACACCTGGTGATGTCCGCCTGCCAGACCCCGTTGTCAGCTCTACACCTGGTGATCCTCCCCCCCCCCCCCTCTCCTCACCAGGCTGCACCTCACTATAACGAGCCTCATATACAGCCAGTATTTTGTATACAGGTAACTTGCAGCATTAGCACCAGGTTCTTATTATGAGCAGCCGGTCTTCTCCCGCATTTCCCGTGTGCAGCGCACATCACTCGCCACGCTGGGCGCCTACCACCCTTTCATCGCTCTGGCAGGCTAAGGTGCATTTCATAGCGGCCGGACTGTCGCGTTTCTATAACTACAGAGTTTTTCATCTTTCCTGCTGAATGTCAGACCCATAAAAGCATCTTGTGAAGGCGCCGCTGCTCCTCCACCCACTGCAATGCTCTACAGATTTCAAGCAATGTGAGCATCACAACGGATTGGGCAACCGCCACCAATTTCTAGACCGTCTGCGGTAGTGGAGTCCCCCGGAGAGGGGTTCTATACCTAGGTCGTCAAACTATGCCAAAAAGTGTAAAAAAACTAAGTTTATAGTAGAAGATCCAAAAGATTAAACTTTCTCCACATACAAACTTGTGTCTACTACTCCAGTCACACCCAGAGCTGCATTTACAATACTGCTGGATTTCGGTTAGTTTCGCAGGCTGTAGACATTCCCCCCTCACTCTGCACTCCCTGCTGGTTCAGTTTCTATACAGGACTCCCCCAGCAATGCATTATGGGAGCTGAAGTCCAGGTTCACATCTGGATTGGATCCTCCGGCAGAGCGCAGACACAAACTCCTGGACAAGACAGCGCAGCATGCCGCATTATTTTAATGGGAAACACTGGAAGGAAGAGCAGAAGCCAGCGGACTCCATTATAGAAGGGCGGGGCCCATCCGATGGCGTTCGGACGGATCCGGCATTCAGACTTCCTACTTCCATGAAGGAGCAGAAAAAAAACGGACTGCCGAATGCTGGTGTGGCCATAGGCTAAGCTGGTGGTGAAGAGTCAATTTTAGACGCCTCCTCTTTGCCAAGTGGTCAGTGGTGGTCAAGAACACTTAGACAATGGCTAGTGCGCGATTCCACAATCTCTGCAGTAACCGGCATTGCGGGCTCAGAGCCCCTTACCGTCTCTATATTTCGGCTATGAGGGGCAGCGCAGCGTGAGGCTCTTCTCCTGGCACCGGCTTCAGGAACACATTGCACTCTCTGCTGTGGAATAGTACAGAGACGCTCTGTCCCCTTATCAAAAATGCATGAAAGCCTAATGACTCACCTCGCCGGCACACGGACGCCCTCACGCTGCGCCCTTACAGCTGACAACGGATAATTACACACGAACGCCGGTGTGGCTCTATTCCCGTAGGACAAAGAATCCTTCACCTTCGGAGGGAGCGCGGCCGTTGTCAGACCAGCATTTACTGAGGCAGACTCGGAAAAAGCTGGAATAAAAAGAGTTAGAGACCGCAAACCAGCACAAGGGGACGAGTCCAGGGTGGCCCAAAAATACCGGCCAATTCAAGTACGGATGACTGGGTGAAGGCTAGCTGAGGAGTGAAGTGTAAACTTGTAAAATCCAAGTGGAGCTTCACCAAAGGGGCCGGCCTCGCCCTTCCTGGTCAAGGAGGCGCTTCACCACAGGAGGACGGCCTCGCCCTTCCTGGTCAAGGAGGCGCTTCACCACAGGGGGACGGCCCCGCCCTTCCTGGTCAAGGAGGCGCTTCACCACAGGGGGACGGCCCCGCCCTTCCTGGTCAAGGAGGCGCTTCACCACAGGGGGACGGCCCCGCCCTTCCTGGTCAAGGAGGCGCTTCACCACGGGGGACGGCCCCGCCCTTCCTGGTCAAGGAGGCGCTTCACCACGGGGGACGGCCCCGCCCTTCCTGGTCAAGGAGGCGCTTCACCACGGCGGACGGCCCCGCCCTTCCTGGTCAAGGAGGCGCTTCACCACAGGGGGACGGCCCCGCCCTTCCTGGTCAAGGAGGCGCTTCACCACGGGGGACGGCCCCGCCCTTCCTGGTCAAGGAGGCGCTTCACCACGGGGGACGGCCCCGCCCTTCCTGGTCAAGGAGGCGCTTCACCACGGCGGACGGCCCCGCCCTTCCTGGTCAAGGAGGCGCTTCACCACGGCGGACGGCCCCGCCCTTCCTGGTCAAGGAGGCGCTTCACCACGGCGGACGGCCCCGCCCTTCCTGGTCAAGGAGGCGCTTCACCACGGCGGACGGCCCCGCCCTTCCTGGTCAAGGAGGCGCTTCACCACGGCGGACGGCCCCGCCCTTCCTGGTCAAGGAGGCGCTTCACCACGGCGGACGGCCCCGCCCTTCCTGGTCAAGGAGGCGCTTCACCACGGCGGACGGCCCCGCCCTTCCTGGTCAAGGAGGCGCTTCACCACGGCGGACGGCCCCGCCCTTCCTGGTCAAGGAGGCGCTTCACCACGGCGGACGGCCCCGCCCTTCCTGGTCAAGGAGGCGCTTCACCACGGCGGACGGCCCCGCCCTTCCTGGTCAAGGAGGCGCTTCACCACGGCGGACGGCCCCGCCCTTCCTGGTCAAGGAGGCGCTTCACCACGGCGGACGGCCCCGCCCTTCCTGGTCAAGGAGGCGCTTCACCACGGCGGACGGCCCCGCCCTTCCTGGTCAAGGAGGCGCTTCACCACGGCGGACGGCCCCGCCCTTCCTGGTCAAGGAGGCGCTTCACCACGGCGGACGGCCCCGCCCTTCCTGGTCAAGGAGGCGCTTCACCACGGCGGACGGCCCCGCCCTTCCTGGTCAAGGAGGCGCTTCACCACGGCGGACGGCCCCGCCCTTCCTGGTCAAGGAGGCGCTTCACCACGGCGGACGGCCCCGCCCTTCCTGGTCAAGGAGGCGCTTCACCACGGCGGACGGCCCCGCCCTTCCTGGTCAAGGAGGCGCTTCACCACGGCGGACGGCCCCGCCCTTCCTGGTCAAGGAGGCGCTTCACCACGGCGGACGGCCCCGCCCTTCCTGGTCAAGGAGGCGCTTCACCACGGCGGACGGCCCCGCCCTTCCTGGTCAAGGAGGCGCTTCACCACGGCGGACGGCCCCGCCCTTCCTGGTCAAGGAGGCGCTTCACCACGGCGGACGGCCCCGCCCTTCCTGGTCAAGGAGGCGCTTCACCACGGCGGACGGCCCCGCCCTTCCTGGTCAAGGAGGCGCTTCACCACGGCGGACGGCCCCGCCCTTCCTGGTCAAGGAGGCGCTTCACCACGGCGGACGGCCCCGCCCTTCCTGGTCAAGGAGGCGCTTCACCACGGCGGACGGCCCCGCCCTTCCTGGTCAAGGAGGCGCTTCACCACGGCGGACGGCCCCGCCCTTCCTGGTCAAGGAGGCGCTTCACCACGGCGGACGGCCCCGCCCTTCCTGGTCAAGGAGGCGCTTCACCACGGCGGACGGCCCCGCCCTTCCTGGTCAAGGAGGCGCTTCACCACGGCGGACGGCCTCGCCCTTCCTGGTCAAGGAGGCGCTTCACCACGGCGGACGGCCTCGCCCTTCCTGGTCAAGGAGGCGCTTCACCACGGCGGACGGCCTCGCCCTTCCTGGTCAAGGAGGCGCTTCACCACGGCGGACGGCCTCGCCCTTCCTGGTCAAGGAGGCGCTTCACCACGGGGGACGGCCTCGCCCTTCCTGGTCAAGGAGGCGCTTCACCACGGCGGACGGCCTCGCCCTTCCTGGTCAAGGAGGCGCTTCACCACGGGGGACGGCCTCGCCCTTCCTGGTCAAGGAGGCGCTTCACCACGGGGGACGGCCTCGCCCTTCCTGGTCAAGGAGGCGCTTCACCACGGGGGACGGCCTCGCCCTTCCTGGTCAAGGAGGCGCTTCACCACGGGGGACGGCCTCGCCCTTCCTGGTCAAGGAGGCGCTTCACCACGGCGGACGGCCTCGCCCTTCCTGGTCAAGGAGGCGCTTCACCACGGGGGACGGCCTCGCCCTTCCTGGTCAAGGAGGCGCTTCACCACGGGGGACGGCCTCGCCCTTCCTGGTCAAGGAGGCGCTTCACCACGGGGGACGGCCTCGCCCTTCCTGGTCAAGGAGGCGCTTCACCACGGGGGACGGCCTCGCCCTTCCTGGTCAAGGAGGCGCTTCACCACAGGGGGCCGGCCCCGCCCTTCCTGGTCAAGGAGGAGATCAACCATGGAGCGAAAAATGCTCTTCCTGGTCAAGGAGGAGCTTAGGTAGCCCATAAGTGGGACTCCCTCTTCCTGATCAAGGAGGAGAAGCTTGAACCAAGGGACGCGATTCGCCCTTTCTGGAAAAAGGAATAGCTCATCCAAAAGCCCAACTGGCCCTTTCTAGTCAAGGAGGAGCCTAGTCAAAGGATGGGGACTTGCCCTTCCTGTTTTCCTATAGAAGAGTAGAGGGGCAGGGCTCCTGCAACAGACAGTTGCCCTACAGCCAGAAAACAAGACTGATCTAATGTTTGCGAGTAGGAAGTGAGGAGGACGATCTCCTTGGAAACAGAAATGAGTCATTAAAACAATTCTTCATTCCACCTTTTTAAGGAGGACGAGCTGGGAATCACGGGCCGATCAGGGCTATTAGGGGGACTTTCTAACAGGCGGTTTTTTTGCAATATTTGAAGCCAGTTTTAAAAAAGTGGATCATAGACAAAGCGGAAGTATGTGCCCCCACGTACCATGGGGTTGGCGAATGTAATGATACTTAGCTACCTGCTGCTGGAAGACCGAGCCGGAAGACGTCTCAGCAGCGTCTGTGCCTGGAATCATCCATCATATAATGAAGGAATTAACAATCCAGAGCAGGCGCAAGGGGGCAGGAGGGCACGGTAATTAGCAGGCTGGCACAGCACACAGGAAGGATGGTATAATTTTACATGGCGGGTCAGGTGCAGCGCAGAACACAACAGCCTTTGGCTGCCCTTCTGTCGTGTTAGCTTATCCTGGAGCGGCAGCTGAGAGCAGAACGGAGCGGCTGCTAATAACGGCACTTCCCGACTCCACCTGTTGTACATCACATGCAAGCTAAACATTAGAGCCACAACCACCAAGATGCCAATAACCGCCCACTTAACAGCCAAGGCACCGAAGCTACTTATTACACATTGCAAGAAGGTGGGGGGAGACAACAACCACCCACTCTGAAGTGAAAAAAAAAAAAAAAAAAAAAAAAAAAAAACCACCAAAGTTCTCAAAACTTGCCCTAAACGAGGTGGCCGACTGGCGGGTTCTGTTCCTTTTCATCACTGCATGCTGGAATGTGTGAGCAATGTAACAACCTGAAGTGTTTAAGACCGCACTGGTGTTTCAAATGCTAATCTTTGTTATTCTTGAAAGGGAATATATGTACAAGAATATAACTACACTCACTGTCAGGGCATGGAGGTTCTAGCACCCTGTTGTACCACCTCTAGCTTGGATACAAGATATCATACGGGTGGGCATAGAGGCTCTAGTACCCTGTTGTACCGCCTCTAGCTTGGATACAAGATGTGATACGGGTGGGCATGGAGGCATACTGGACATCCCAGCGACCTTTGTGTGTGCAGCTGAGCATTATCCTGCTGGTAAGTGCCCGAGTTATCACATAACGCTCGCTAACTCACTGGCAACTGCATTGATGCTCGGCAAAGTCAGTGGAAAGAGAAGAACAGGACGACAAAGAACAAGATTGCTACAATACAATTAAGGCCACCGTGAACATGTCAATCGGAGAACTGAAAGAAGTCGTGGAAGACCGAAATGCGTGGAGAACATTGATCCATACAGTGACCGACGGTCGGATGCGACTAAATGGATAGTCATCAAATTCCTCTTGGAAGCCGCCATGAGAGAAACACATATGGCTGCAGGATGTCCTGAACTTATAGCTGAGCCGTCATTGTCCCTCGTACCCATATTCCAGCCATGTTCCATTGGGAGCGGGGCGATGTCACAGCCCACACGCTCGTGTCGGTTCAGTGCTGAACGTTGGCATAAGCACTTCTCTACGGGTCTGCGGCTGAAGTGGTCAGTTGGGAGGCCCGGATGCCAATCAACACTTACTTGTACACATTTATCCTGGCTCCTCGTGGAGGGTGCTGGTTATACTTCTAGCTGTAGGCGACTCTGGTCCAGTAGGCAGCTCCTGCCTTGCTCCATTGTCAGATGAGACTGTGAGAAGTACAGGATATTCTGGGGTGTTGTGACACCAACTTCCTGACTCATTTTGCTATTGTATTTCATCTAGCTCATTGCAGGCTTGTTTCCATCCATGGTACCCTTTGTCTTCTGTAGCAAACTTTATCCCCATTTTCTAACTAGGGGGGTGCAGGGTTGCTGCAGGTTCCAGATGTGGGGTCGCCTTTATCAGGGCGAGTGCTCTGCTCTTAAGAAAGGTTTCATCGTATTCGTTTGCTAAGGTCAGATTTCCCATTCCCCCACTTGTGGTTTCACAGAGAACACAATATAAATGTGTATATCCGACCTCTTGGGACAACTAATTACGACTGGTACGGAGGAGGTGTTTCGCATTGAGCTTGGAGGCAACACAGAAGGTTGGGTAGACTAGATACAAATGAGCAAACCCTCAGCTGCGTGAGCAGGACTGCAGTACATCAAGGCAGATTTTCGAGCTCTGAATGTCAACTACGCTTGTTCCTATTCACTGACAACCAGCAAACATTATGAAAAACATTTAAAAAAAACAAACAATAAAAACTTGCAGAACCTTTCACATCGGACACCTTCTCTGCCATTCTTGAAGATGTAAGTTGGATTTAAGTCTATTATCAGCTAATTACACTGGTAAAAAAGCCTGTATAGCAGGTACAGCGGACGTACTGACCCGGCCTGTCCTCCCCGCAGATGACATTACATGTATGAGCTTATTTCCTCAGCTACATCCTATAAATAAAAGGTCACCGAACCCCTTGGGCGCACCCTAGGAGGCTTCCTGTGCCCTTGGCAGGAGGTGATGGGATAGGACACCGGAGAAATGACAGACACAAATGGCTGCAGGGAGGTTATACCGTACAGCGTACAGAATATCCCCATAACACTCGGATCTGTGGATACCGCAGCCGGAAAGGTCTCCACCAAAACCAGGTGAAAATCATCCTCCTGTGTCCATAACTAACAATACGATACACAAAGGGAAAGATTCTAAGACTGATCCAGAAAACCTGAAGTAAATGCAAAACTCTAAAAAGACATCACTAAACCATTATGAAAATATTCCAAATATCAGTCTCAAGTTTTACTGCCCCCTACGTACGAGACTATAACTGCTATAATACTGCCCCCTACCTACAAGAATATAACTACTATAATACTGCCCCCTATGTACAACAATATAACTACTATAATACTGCCGCCTATGTACAAGAATATAACTACTATAATACTGCCGCCTATGTACAAGAATATAACTACTATAATACTGCCCCCTATGTACAAGAATATAACTACTATAATACTGTCCCCTATGTACAAGAATATAACTACTATAATACTGTCCCCTATGTACAAGAATATAACTACTATAATACTGCCCCCTATGTACAAGAATATAACTACTATAATACTGCCCCCTATGTACAAGAATATAACTACTATAATACTGCCCCCTATGTACAAGAATATAACTACTATAATACTGCCCCCTATGTACAAGAATATAACTACTATAATACTGCCCCCTATGTACAAGAATATAACTACTATAATACTGCCCCCTACGTACATGAATAGAACTACTGTATAATATCTTACATTCCATTGTCCTCTGCGTTTGGCTTTGGATGTGATGGTTCTAGCAGTGTTCGGTATTTCTGCCAGCAGCCCTCAGACTGACAGGGTTGCGGTATGTAAGAGGTCAAGGAGGAGTTTTCCATCATGCAGGATAGCAGGGCACTAATTATTTTTATAGCTTCCTGCACTGATTTGTCGCACGGTTATATTTCCGGTTTCTCACCGTCTTAATCCTTTTCAATGATAACAGAAGAATATTTTTCATAATCTTTGTAAAAACTCATTTCATAAAACAAACACAAGATGTAATATAACGCCATAATATAACGCCATAATATAACGCCATAATATAACGCCATAATATAACGCCGTACGCTGTAATATAAGTAGTGTAACACTGATTTCCATTTTTACTGCACGAGTTACTTACGGATATTATAAATTGGATTTGATATAAAGTCTTATTAATGGACTCAGCTGTTGAATTGTTAACAATATTTATAGCTGTCAGTGCGCCATATGCTGGGAATCTCACAATGCACGGTGCGCGGTAATCCGCAGGGGGCGGAGCCGGCGCTCACACTTATAATAACGCCATATACTTTTATTATCCGTAATGCTAGCCAACAACTTTAATGAACTGTGAAAACAACAGGAGGTTAATAAAAGGAGACTCATTAAATCCACAAGAGGAACGATCCCTCCGGACATTATACAGCGGGAGCGCCGGGGTCACGCTCAGCGGCCGGGATTTATACCACCTACCAGGGCATCAATCCCATCTGAAGTGCCGTCATCATTCATGTTACCGGCGACAAAGGGTCAACTACAGGAGTAAAGTGGTACCGTGCAGAGCGCATACACAGGACAGCAGAGAAGCGGTACCGGGCAGCGTGTATATACACACACAGGACAGGAGAGAAGCGGTACCGGGCGGCGTGTATATACACACACAGGACAGGAGAGAAGCGGTACCGGGCGGCGTGTAAATACACACACAGGACAGGAGAGAAGCGGTACCGGGCGGCGTGTAAATACACACACAGGACAGGAGAGAAGCGGTACCGGGCGGCGTGTAAATACACACACAGGACAGGAGAGAAGCGGTACCGGGCGGCGTGTATATACACACACCAAGGACAGGAGAGAAGCGGTACCGGGCGGCGTGTATATACACACACCAAGGACAGGAGAGAAGCGGTACCGGGCGGCGTGTATATACACACACCAAGGACAGGAGAGAAGCGGTACCGGGCGGCGTGTATATACACACACAGGACAGGAGAGAAGCGGTACCGGGCGGCGTGTATATACACACACAGGACAGGAGAGAAGCGGTACCGGGCGGCGTGTATATACACACACAGGACAGGAGAGAAGCGGTACCGGGCGGCGTGTATATACACACACAGGACAGGAGAGAAGCGGTACCGGGCGGCGTGTATATACACACACACAGGACAGGAGAGAAGCGGTACCGGGCGGCGTGTATATACACACACAGGACAGGAGAGAAGCGGTACCGGGCGGCGTGTAAATACACACACAGGACAGGAGAGAAGCGGTACCGGGCGGCGTGTAAATACACACACAGGACAGGAGAGAAGCGGTACCGGGCGGCGTGTATATACACACACCAAGGACAGGAGAGAAGCGGTACCGGGCGGCGTGTATATACACACACCAAGGACAGGAGAGAAGCGGTACCGGGCGGCGTGTATATACACACACCAAGGACAGGAGAGAAGCGGTACCGGGCGGCGTGTATATACACACACAGGACAGGAGAGAAGCGGTACCGGGCGGCGTGTATATACACACACAGGACAGGAGAGAAGCGGTACCGGGCGGCGTGTATATACACACACACAGGACAGGAGAGAAGCGGTACCGGGCGGCGTGTATATACACACACACAGGACAGGAGAGAAGCGGTACCGGGCGGCGTGTATATACACACACACAGGACAGGAGAGAAGCGGTACCGGGCGGCGTGTATATACACACACAGGACAGGAGAGAAGCGGTACCGGGCGGCGTGTATATACACACACCAAGGACAGGAGAGAAGCGGTACCGGGCGGCGTGTATATACACACACCAAGGACAGGAGAGAAGCGGTACCGGGCGGCGTGTATATACACACACCAAGGACAGGAGAGAAGCGGTACCGGGCGGCGTGTATATACACACACAGGACAGGAGAGAAGCGGTACCGGGCGGCGTGTATATACACACACCAAGGACAGGAGAGAAGCGGTACCGGGCGGCGTGTATATACACACACCAAGGACAGGAGAGAAGCGGTACCGGGCGGCGTGTATATACACACACAGGACAGGAGAGAAGCGGTACCGGGCGGCGTGTATATACACACACAGGACAGGAGAGAAGCGGTACCGGGCGGCGTGTATATACACACACAGGACAGGAGAGAAGCGGTACCGGGCGGCGTGTATATACACACACAGGACAGGAGAGAAGCGGTACCGGGCGGCGTGTATATACACACACAGGACAGGAGAGAAGCGGTACCGGGCGGCGTGTATATACACACACAGGACAGGAGAGAAGCGGTACCGGGCGGCGTGTATATACACACACAGGACAGGAGAGAAGCGGTACCGGGCGGCGTGTATATACACACACAGGACAGGAGAGAAGCGGTACCGGGCGGCGTGTATATACACACACAGGACAGGAGAGAAGCGGTACCGGGCGGCGTGTATATACACACACAGGACAGGAGAGAAGCGGTACCGGGCGGCGTGTATATACACACACAGGACAGGAGAGAAGCGGTACCGGGCGGCGTGTATATACACAGGACAGGGGAGAAGCGGTACCGGGCGGCGTGTATATACACAGGACAGGAGAGAAGCGGTACCGTGCGGCGTGTATACAGGACAGGAGAGAAGCGGTACCAGGCAGTCTGTATATACAGGACAGGAGAGAAGCAGTACAGTGCAGCGTGTATATACAGGACAGGAGAGAAGCAGTACAGTGCAGCGTGTATATACAGGACAGGAGAGAAGCAGTACAGTGCAGCGTGTATATACAGGACAGGAGAGAAGCAGTACCGTGCAGCGTGTATACAGGACAGGAGAGAAGCGGTACCAGGCAGTGTGTATATACAGGACAGGAGAGAAGCGGTACCAGGCAGTGTGTATATACAGGACAGGAGAGAAGCGGTACCAGGCAGTGTGTATATACAGGACAGGAGAGAAGCGGTACCAGGCAGTGTGTATATACAGGACAGGAGAGAAGCGGTACCAGGCAGTGTGTATATACAGGACAGGAGAGAAGCGGTACCAGGCAGTGTGTATATACAGGACAGGAGAGAAGCGGTATCGTGCAGCGTGTATACAGGGTAACTTAATCGTGTGGAAACACCCATATGCAATGAACATGGTTTGGCAAACTGTGATCTAACTCTGCATACGAGATGCAGGGAAACCCTGTGGGCCATGTCACTAACTGACGGCCATTTTTAATGCTGCCATCTTGGATTCAACTCTAATTCCTCCAATTCCTCCAGCAAGATGTCAGGGGGCCGCCGCTCCCCGCCGTCCTCTGATGCAGTCACTCTATAAGAGCAGACAATCTGGCTGGGATCTTCAGAGGTAAAGCCGAGTCCGGGAGATTTACAGCGCTACGGATCTTACATCAAACTGTAAGCCCTTGGGTCAAGAGCGGAGGAGCTCGACGCCCCGGGACCCGAGGCAGAAGCCGTATTGTAACAGTGCCCGCGCCGCAGCAGTGACCGCCGCAGGGTAATAAGGCCAGGGCCGGACTCCATGACAGTGCTAGCTCAGTCCCCATTATATTTATCATAGGATACAAGCATCGCCCTGAGAGGTCGCCCAGATGACAGGAGAAGGACGAACGGGAAAACTACGACATTAACGGAAAACCGGATGAACGCGGAACGGCTTTTATTTCCACCCAATATTTATTTAAGTCCGTTTTTCTCAAATCGCAGACAGGAAACAGAAAACTGACACAAACTGATGAGAAACGGGAGTTTAACGGAAACAAAAAGGAGATTAACGATTCTTCGTTCCATCCAAGCTTCCCGTTAACAATAGACACCTCAAGGCGGGAGCTGTGACGGCACATCAACCAATCACAGATCAGCTGTAATTTTTTTTAAATGGGAAGGTAAAATGAAAGCTGTGCTGTGATTGGCTGCTGTCGGCAATAGGCAGTTTCATTGCTAGCCAGGTTGGATAAACAAGTCCCGATGTCGGCAACCAGTTGTGGAAATGGAAGAAGTCGTCGTCCCACCATAATATAAGCGTCTAATAAAGGCAATCAATGCAGGAGCTCATTGTAACGACTCCTCAGATAATCGACCAATCTGCACTCAGTCAGTGAGAGTAAGATGGCGGCCGGGGCGTTGAATGTGTATGCGCACGAAACGACAGCCGAGTCACATTATTATGAGCACCTACAAATTGCGCCGTATGGGGCTCGCAAGCAGACGGATGGTCGCTGCAGCTAGGACAGCAGAGGAGCATCGGAAGAGGAGGCTTCAATCTGCACTGCAGGATCGGAATCGGCACCGATTGCCGGAGAGTTGCCTTCTCCGATGAGTCCCGTCTTCTGCTCCATTGTACAGCTGTACGTCGGCGCGTCACGCTAGACCCTGCGACCGTTGCTGGAAGGACACAAGCTGGTGGCGGCAGCGTTGTGAGTTGGCGTTCTCTGGCCGCTCATCCATGTGGAAGACCCTTTGGATACGTTCTTGCAGATCATGCCCACCCATACATGCAACTTGTCTTTCCTGGAACAGCAAGACGCACGGCTCGAAGTGGCCAACAATGGCTGGAAGACACGACCAAAACCAGTTCCTCAAACTCGGACCCAATGGAGCATCTATGGGACCACCTCGATCGTTGGGTTCACCATGGATCTCCCGCCACGAACTCTCCAGCTACTGTGGGATACAGTCAGCATGGCTCCAGCTACCCGAGACCACCTACCTGCACCTTACTGAGTCACTCCAAGCCCGACTAGCTGCCGTCCGCGCGGCACACATTAGGTGGTCATAATAATGTGACTCGACTCCGTCCCTCTCAGACGTGAAGGCATATAATATGGCTGACGCCTTCAGAGTAAGCTGCATTTCCATGGTAATAGTTTCCACCCTGTATAGGCGCCAGGAACCCTTCAAACGCGAAAAAAGGAACTTTTTATGAAGCCAATTAGGACTGCGCAATTAATCTGGGGGGTCTGTGGTTCCAGTAGAGGCAAGGATGTAAAAATGAGACCCTTAGTCCAGGCGTTTCTTCCTTCCACTACTCCTTGATGGTGATTTACTTAATAGGGGACACTTAGGAGGGATGAGGAGCCAGAAGATGCTCTTCACTTACTGCTAATAGGTCATTAAACCACAACGGCGCTCAAAGACGACTCGTCTGCCGCAATCTGCTCTCCACTCACACGGCTCTAACGAGACCGCTTGTTCGTCAGCCAACTAGGAAAGCTGGGTGACGATTCAAGGACTTTATTGCCGTTAGCGAGAAACAACCTCGTGGATATATAACGCCAAACATGAGAGCCGCTACGTCAACATCAGAGGTGCAGCTGTCACATCCAACACAAAGAGGGCAAACGGCGGCTGAGAGAAGAGCCGTGGAAAAGGGAGAGGAAAGCGGAGTATCTGCAGCAATCTGCTCCTGGGCCGCTCTGATCCCCGTCCAAAGCAGAGAAGGAGACCTCAGCGCTTTATTTAATGTGGGTAGTAATGTGCTCATAAAGCGGCAGAGAGTGCGGCTGTTCGGCGTCACACTGCATATGAACCCGACGATCCTCCGCGCATTTAATGGTCTCTGCCAGGCAGACACTAAACCATATAGAAGGGGAAGCAGATCGGCACAAATAACATTCTCTGCAGGAATATCGAGACAGTCAGAGGAATTTATGGAGGAATTGGGCCAGAAGTCCTGGATGTAGAAAATAAGACCGCACACAGGTGTCCAATACTAGTAACACAGCCAATGAGACAGCCTACAGCCCTTCAACCGTATACAGACAACTATAAAACTGCCCACTATGTACAAGAATATAGCAGTATTATAGTAGTTATATTCTTGTACATAGGGGGCAGTATTATAGTAGTTATACTCTTGTACATAGGGGGGCAGTATTATAGTAGTTATATTCTTGTACAGAGGAGGCAGTATTATAGTAGTTATATTCTTGTACATAGGAGGCAGTATTATAGTAGTTATATTCTTGTACATAGGGGGCAGTATTATAGTAGTTATATTCTTGTACATAGAGGGCAGTATTATAGTAGTTATATTCTTGTACATAGAGGGCAGTATTATAGTAGTTATATTCTTGTACATAGGGGGCAGTATTATAGTAGTTATATTCTTGTACATAGGGGGCAGTATTATAGTAGTTATATTATTGTACATAGGGAGCAGTATTATAGTAGTTATATTATTGTACATAGGGAGCAGTATTATAGTAGTTATATTCTTGTACATAGGAGCAGTATTATAGTAGTTATATTCTTGTACATAGGGGGCAGTATTATAGTAGTTATACTCTTGTACATAGGGGGGCAGTATTATAGTAGTTATATTCTTGTACAGAGGAGGCAGTATTATAGTAGTTATATTCTTGTACATAGGAGGCAGTATTATAGTAGTTATATTCTTGTACATAGGGGGCAGTATTATAGTAGTTATATTCTTGTACATAGAGGGCAGTATTATAGTAGTTATATTCTTGTACATAGAGGGCAGTATTATAGTAGTTATATTCTTGTACATAGGGGGCAGTATTATAGTAGTTATATTATTGTACATAGGGAGCAGTATTATAGTAGTTATATTATTGTACATAGGGAGCAGTATTATAGTAGTTATATTCTTGTACATAGGAGCAGTATTATAGTAGTTATATTCTTGTACATAGGGGCAGTATTATAGTAGTTATATTCTTGTACATAGGAGGCAGTATTATAGTAGTTATATTCTTGTACATAGGAGGCAGTATTATAGTAGTTATATTCTTGTACATAAGAGGCAGTATTATAGTAGTTATATTCTTGTACATAGGGGCAGTATTATAGTAGTTATATTCTTGTACATAGGGGCAGTATTATAGTAGTTATATTCTTGTACATAGAGGCAGTATTATAGTAGTTATATTCTTGTACATAGAGGCAGTATTATAGTAGTTATATTCTTGTACATAGAGGCAGTAATATAGTAGTTATATTCTTGTACATAGGGGGCAATATTATAGTAGTTATATTCTTGTACATAGGGGGCAATATTATAGTAGTTATATTCTTGTACATAGGGGGCAGTATTATAGTAGTTATATTCTTGTACATAGTAGGCAGTATTATAGTAGTTATATTCTTGTACATAGTAGGCAGTATTATAGTAGTTATATTCTTGTACATAGTAGGCAGTATTATAGTAGTTATATTCTTGTACATAGGGGCAGTATTATAGTAGTTATATTCTTGTACATAGGGGGCAGTATTATAGTAGTTATATTCTTGTACATAGGGGCAGTATTATAGTAGTTATATTCTTGTACATAGGAGGCAGTATTATAGTAGTTATATTCTTGTACATAGGGGCAGTATTATAGTAGCTATATTCTTGTACATAGGGAGCAGTATTATAGTAGTTATATTCTTGTACATAGGGGGCAGTATTATAGTAGTTATGCTCTTGTACATAGGGGGGCAGTATTATAGTAGTTATGCTCTTGTACATAGGGGGCAGTATTATAGTAGTTATATTCTTGTACATAGGGGCAGTATTATAGTAGTTATATTCTTGTACATCAGGAGGCAGAATAACTACTATATTACTGCCCCCTTTACATGCGAGTACATATAGCACTTCTATATACAAGGATAGAACTACTACAATTCTGCCCTCTATGTTTAAGGCTTGGGGACTGAATACAGAAAATTTTCCAATCTGATTGAACATTAATTGGCTTTTCTATAAGTGTCTGTTTTTTGTGGCTTTCCTAGGATTCATATAGAGGGTTCGTATTGCAGACTCATTAACCTTATCACAATGTGACCTTTTGTCAGCGCTGCGCGGTATTGTGCGGTGTAGTGCTGTAAGGTAAGGCATCACAGAGGGCGGTGCAAGGAGCAGAAGAAAAAGGCTTCTAACATTTCCAGCAAGAACTAAATAGAATTCCTGAGTGTTCACATGCCTCACATATCCCGGCTGGCAGCGTCTGCTGCCCTTGTAAACAAGCGGGCCTGTGTTATAGGGAGAGGTCTCCTCACACTCCACTAAGTTCTTTACTTCCAGCAGGACCAGGAGTCACACGTCCCTTCGGCAGCGAGCGGGCACCAGCTTTTTCATGCTACTGGAGTCACCTTGGGAAACATTTGCTTCCTTGAGAATCTGGGCTTCTGCCAAAAAATAAAGGAAGAAGAGAAAAAAGAAAACCTTCCCCGGAGGGGATATCTGAAGAAAAAAGGTTGAGATTTTAAGATTGCTAAGGAGATACACAGGAGAGCGCTGCCAGATCCCAGGAGTCGCAGGGCGGGATGTGGGGCGAGAGGGAAGCCCCATGTAAGAGCGGTGCAAATCAATGGCACCTCTATTAGACTTCATCCTCCAACTCCTCCTCAATCTCACAATTCCCCCTTGCGATCAGTTAATAGGAACATTGTTTACATCCAGAGGCTACAAACCTGCCCTGAGGAGCTTGATACAATGTATCAATGTGGACAATCCTCTGCGGGCTACAAGCAGGAGCACAGATCAGAAGCTGTTTAAAGGGCTTGCCAGGGTTAGAAAAACATGGCTTCCTTCCAAACACAGTGCCACCCTTATCCCATTCGCTTCAAGGGAGCCGAGCTGCAATACCACACACAAGCCTATGGCCAAGGGTGGCGCTGTTTGTAAGAAAGCAGTCATGATTTTCCAACCTTGAACAATCTTT
The DNA here is from genome assembly GCA_035609135.1 of Eleutherodactylus coqui. Lineage (NCBI taxonomy): Eukaryota > Metazoa > Chordata > Amphibia > Anura > Eleutherodactylidae > Eleutherodactylus > Eleutherodactylus coqui. Next base: position 139,941,478 of record CM069415.1, read on the forward strand.
TAAATAGGCAGATTTTGCATTCTAGGACGCCGGTAAGGTTCTGTAATTCTTTTAATCTACTTTTGTCTCCCTGTTTCAAATTCTCTGATTGGAGTCCATGAATAAAAACAAGACTAAACGGTTAGAAAAACGCAACAGCCTTCTTCAAAAACACAGCACCACCCTTGGCCATAAGGTTGTGTGCGGTACTGCAGCATAGCTTCATTGAAGTGAATGTAACCACCTCTGTAAGCAGCTATAAACAATGCATTGCTGTATAAGGGCGCCTTTACGCTGGCGAGAAAAGGCGCACGATTTTCATGCGATGCAAGAGGGAATACAAAAAAACCCGCTGAATTATGAGATGTGAGGGGAAAAAAAAGTAACGCGAACAAAAACGTGCGAGAAAAATCACAGTTGGCAGAGATGTTTTTGCAACAGAAGTTTCTCATGAACATTGCGATTTTGCCATATTTTTCTCGTGGCGATATTGCGATCGCCAGTGTGAATGAGCCCTAAGGCTGATGTGCTATTCCGGGGACCTCAGAAGATTGTTATAAAGACACATGAAGTGGTTAAAGCACACTAGAAAATCACCCAAAGGAGGATGGGAACAGATTACGTGTCTTGGTATGGCCAAATTAGAGACCTAATCTCAACCCTATGGATATGCTGTGGTATGACCTAAAACAAAGGACTGTGTATGCAAGGCATCCCAGAAATACTGATTGACTGAAACACATTTACAGGGTGAAAGGGTCACAAAAAGCCTCCTCAGTGTACAAATCATTTACAGGTACAAGAAACATCTGGTGGAGGTAACTGCTGCTAAAGGGGGATCTCCAGGTTATTGGATCTAGGGGTTCACTTACTTTTCCTCCATGTCTCAATAAACGACATGAACAGTACAGCTGCCTATTAGTTACATTTTGTTTGTCTAGAATTGAGACTTGGATAACAATCAGACTACAGAAAATCCAAAGGGTTCACTTAATTTCTTGCAAAATTATTTTGACAACTCTAATATACTTATTTTAAAAAAGCCTGCAGTCCAACCGAAGAGGACAGAAGAGGCTGGGGCAGCGGTCAGAGGGGTGTGCCATGCTTGTCCCACTAACTGGCAGCAGCTCGTGAGGCTCCTTCAGTCAGCGCCGCTGCGCACAATCACACTTTCCAAAGGCAGCCTCACATTTTCCAGATTCCTTCCGGAACACGACATGTTCGCACAAGCTGCTGGCAGCCGCGTCCTCGCCTCTCGCTGTGCAGGTGCGGCCTGACCGGCAATGCATGGAGGAAAGCCCTCACCGACACCTCATAAGGGGCGGCTCCCCCTAATAGCAACACAGGACCCCCAGGCTGCACCCTGCGGGAAGTCCTCATATACCAGTCCTCTCGGATTACTACATGCTACTGTACTGTAATAAGACGGCTGATATCAGCTGCTCCTGTTATAAAGCTCCTGTGCCAAGAGGGGACGGATATCAGCGGCTCCTCTTATAACACTGCTATCAGGGGCTGCAGGAAGATGGTGGCCTCCCAACAAGTCTAAAACTCAAATTATCTGACATCTACATAGTAACATAGTAACATAGTATGTAAGGCTGAATGAAGACAATGTCCATCTAGTCCAGCCTGTCTATCCTACTGTGTTGATCCAGAGGAAGGCAAAAAACCCCAAGGCCAGAAGTCAATTAGCCCTTTTGGGGAAAAAATTCCTTCCCGACTCCCTAATGGCAATCAGACTGTTCCCTGGATCAACCCCTAATAGTTCCTACCTGCCTATATATAGATACGATAACAGAACCAAGCTTACTACATACATACGGTACCGCACAGAGCAGGTTAGGACTGGAGATCTACATTAAAAGGTGCCCACTATTTTTAACCCAGCACACTGTTACTAATGAGCCCCGTGTGGTGCAGAGTGCTAGGGCAGCAGTAACGCAGTCACAACCTGAAGGTTGCAGGTTCAATCCCCGCTTGGTTCAGGTAGTTTGTGCCAAAAACCATATATTTATGGACCAAATACATATACAACACACAGTAAATAACGCTCCAAGATTTCTCAGACTGCAGTTGCCCATGTCTGTGAAAATGAGGCCTTACCCATCCACCAACACACACACATTGACTAAAGTCACTCACCTTTCCCCTTTCTTCTGCATCCAGCCCAGACCACCATGACAATATCTTCCGGTCAAAAAAAAAAAAACTTGCTTCTACAGAAGTTGATTCACAGACCTCTATGGCAGCATCCTTCCTACATTGTCCACACCTCTATACAAGCATCTGCTGTATGGTAATAAGATGTGGGGGATATCACAAGATCCTTGTATATCGCTGTTGGACTATTATAAGCTGATAACTGTAGTGTTAGTGGCCCTTTAATATGACAAAGCTACAAGTTCACAGATTAAGGAGGGGGGGGGGGGGGGGGGGAACGACAATTGTGGCTTGCAGGCCTTGAAGAACCAAAAAACAATTCCAGCATGCACCTACATCCAGCTATTAAGTGCAGAAAGCTGCTCAGAGGAAACAAATATTCCAGGAATGACAAGAGGTCTCAAGAGCAGCGCTCCGAGTACCACTACACACACAGGAGTGCGGCCATGAGGCTACACCGCAGAAAGCAGCTCGGCAGATTGCCAGTGACAAGCCAATGTATTATAGGGGCCGGTCAGTGGCCAGAGCCTGTAGACCGCCAGCCTACCCTAAATGCCAGCAACAAAATCAGCAAAGCGTCCTGGTTCTCTGCCTGCAGTGTAAAGTATGGAGGCTTTCAGCGGTTCCATGGAAGACTAGGATCAAACACATTGCCCCGCTTTTGCCCTCCACCTTGCAGCAGCAACGGTTCTTCTGCATTCCCGACGTATATCTAGCGCCCGTACGCGTCTACAAACATCACTGATATGTCAGCATATTAGGACACGCCACTCGTTTAACCGTACGTCAGCCATAATGTCGCCTCACGGACGGACTGACAGTTCTGGGCCAACGGCGGCCATGTTGGATAGGATTAATCTGCTGACAAGTCATGTGAGGATGTCACACAAGATCAGTTCCTACCACCGAAGCGGAGAACCTAACTGCAGCCGACGTCTTGTGAGATCAGAAGCGGACAATCTCATCATGGGAGAAGCTGTCGCCGTTAGATCTCCAGCCAACAATGGAGCGCAATTTTGACAAACGGGGGAAAAAAAAAAAATTAATATCTGTCTTCCTTTCAGAGGTCGGTGAAGATCACACAGGAAATCCTTCAATTACCCATTTTGCGGCTTTTGATTGATCGGGGCTTTTTACACGGTGACAACCGCAAACGCCGACATTTCAGGGCTTCTGCGCCATTGTCTACAGAGCTGTGCGGTATAGAAATCTGCATTGTGATGCCGTTGCATCTCCCTCCAGATTGCTTGCTTTTTAGTTTTGCTTTGTCAGGGTGTCAGTCTTCACTTATATCCTTGCGTTCTATTCATGGACGAATAGGGCTAGAGATCGAGTTTAAAGCCACGCACGCCACAGCGGAATCCGATGCAGATTATTCTGCGTGGATTTTACCTCTAAAAACCTTACTAGAAATCCGTAGCGGCTGCGGAGATGCAAGGCCACATTGGGATTTAGCCCCTTTTAGCGTAAAAATGGCGCAAAAATAACACGCACTAAATTCTGCCGTGTGAACATCCCCTTAGACATGCGGATATTTTACACGCAGACTATACTTGAGCGCCCGTACACAAGTGGCATCCAGCGCCCTCCGCTGACATCACAACCCAGAATCTTATAGAAATCCACACCATTCCGCAGTTACATTCCGCCACACACACCTCTCTTAACCTTCGCCCGAGTGCCAGTCCTCACTGCCCTACTAGCATTCTATTAATGTAACAGGAAGCACGGTCAATGACAATGCAATCTCTAGGGGTCCTGGCAGCGGGCACCTCCCAGCCATTCCTGGCAGCGCCACTTCCTCGGGCGCTCTGCATTACTTCCACATGTAAGAGCTCAGGCTGTAAATTGAATTTCAGGTTTTAATGCGGAGGAGCGGCCGGATGGCTGAGCCAAAGAGAGTTAATGGTGCAAAACACTCGGGCCAAGAAGTTTTATAGCATCTGTACGTCAACGCTGTAAATCAGGGTGCGGCTGGCGCTGGACGCCGCTTCTATATGGCATCAGATGCTCCGTGGAAACCCTCTAATGTGCTGTGGGCCCTGCAGACTGCGACCCTCAATAAGGGATTCTGGTACTTGGCTGGGTTAGACAGACATGGCTGCTTTCTACGTAAAACAGCGCCACACCTGGCCACAGGCTGCGTGTGGCATTACAGGTCAGCCCCAATCACTTCAGTACAACAGAGCTGCAATACCAGACACAACCAATGGTCAGGAGAGGCGCTGTAGTTGGAGGACCACCCCTTTACAGTAGTGTTGTGATGCCGAATATTGATAGTACGCCCATCTACAACGGGTTTTATTTCAATCCAATTTTGGACAATTTTTTGGGTCCGAATATTAGAAGGAACAATCATGCCCGTGAATACACCCCAAGGATACACTCACATGTGGCGGGTCCGCACTAACATCCATGTCAAAACTGGCGCAGAATTTGGATTTTGGCGTTGAACAACAGCTTTCATACATTCAACTGAAGGGTTAAATCTGGTGCAGATTCTGAAAAGGAATTTGGTGGGGATTATCTGCTGTGGACAATATGTAGCATACCCCAGGGTTACCCCATCCACAGGACAGGGGCCTGACCGCTGGAGGGGGCCGCAATGGGATAGAGGGATATTGATGACTCAGCAAGAATACACATTGCCACTCCATTCGTATGGGGCATTCAGGGTGGGTGGGCTGTGTTCCTTATCGCTGGGGGGGGGCTCGATCGTTGGGACCCCAATGATGAGACATCTATCCCCTACTCTGTACATAAAAGGTCTTTAAAGGGCCTGTTCGCCTCTTACCTGCTGATGACCAGTCCCAGGTTACGTCATCAGCAGTTGATCGGGAAGGGGAGGTGTGGTGGGCACCACTTGATTTTAAATGGCAAATGTGCCCGCATTACCAACCTGAGCTGCTGCAAATTGGAGTCTCTAGTGGCAGATCCCCGCCGATCAACTATTAACCGCTTAGTGAATGAGCCAAATTTTGGAAATCTGACGTGTCACTAACATAGAATAACTCCGTAAAGGTTTTGCATCTCCAAGTGAGTCTGACATTGGTATTTCGCCACATGTTGTACTTTATTTAGGTGGTAAAAATAGACCGATTTAATAAATCTACATTAATTCTAAGAGCCAAAATTAGGAAAATGTTGGAAAATATATATATATATTTTTTCACATTTTCAACATATCTCACATATGTGCAAACACACTGGAAACATTTTTGCTAAGATATCAATTTCCATCTGTTAACTTTATTCTGGAAGCACATTTAATTAATTTATTCTTTTAACTATTTAGGAGACGTACAAATTTAACATTGATTATCAGCATTTTGAGGAAGACTTTGTTTTCCTGCACCAAGCCAAAACTGCAAAGGCTCATAGGTGTCAGAATGATAGATACCCCCACAAATGACCCCATTTTTAAAGCTACACCCCATAATGTATTCACTGATGGGGTCAGGAGCATTTTGACCCCACAGTTTTTTTTTCAGCAATTAATGCAATAGAGAAGAAAAAATAAAATTCCACATTTTTGCAAATATATAATTTTAAAGAAATTTTTGTTTTCTTTAGTGCACATGAAAATAAGGATTTACACCCCGAAATAGATACTCCCGTTACTCCTGTGTTCAGAAACATACCCATTGTGGCCCTAATATGTCTGGATGCACAACTCAGCCCACAATGAAAGGAGCACTGAAGTTCAACCTTTTTAACTCTTACATGATTGCCATTATCCATTGGATAACAGCAATCATGTGACCGGGGACCGCTCACTGCTCCAGGCTCTCAGCGACCTTTAGTAGCCAGGAGCAAGGGGACTTTACATTTCTCGGGCCCTCCCTAGCTTCTGCGCTTGTGCCCGTAAGTAATTTCACCTCCCCTCGCGCATCAGATCCGATCCCTAACAGGAAGTGAAATTTTAACTTTTTTTTTTTACTTTTTCATGATCGCCGTTATCCATTGAATAGCTACCTTCAGTAGCCGGAAAGGAGGAGATATCAAATGTCCCACGATGATCCGGTCTTTTGCACATGCGTCACCATTTTTCCTTTGGCGCGCATGTGCAGAAGACATCTGAAGGTCCTTTTTGGAGCAGGTCATCACGGGACATCGCGGAGTACTTTCAGCTCCCCTCATGGATGCGACCTGTGAGGAGCTGAAACTACCTTTTTCACCCTTTACTTTATTGCAGTCACATTGACAGCTCCAGGTTGTCGGCCACCTCTGGGAACAGCATGGAGCCGTCACATCCTCAGCCAATAGGGCTTTAATCCTCAGAGCAAGGATGGTTTTATGTCCTCTAGGATTAAAGCCCACCAAGCCAGGCCGTAAAAAGGCAATGGGGCCGTCACTAAGGGGTTAAAGACCTTTCCTAGGGATCGATCACTAGCAGTGAAGACACAGACAACCCCTTTAATGATGGTCACTGGAAGACCGCAAACGCACTATAGTCTACACAAGTGTAAAGAGCATTCGGGGGCTCCTTCATTCTAGTGGCTGTTGGGGGGCCGGCTGACAACCCCCCTCTATACCTCCGTCTACTGTGGTCCTCTTCTGGCTTGTAGATATGACGGGTTACTCCAAGTCCTCCAGGTGTCGACCGTGGCAAACAAACAATGACCCCGCTGGCCCCATCCGTTGTCTGCAGTGCATTAAGGCAATAGAAAAATCGAAATGCGCCTAATCCGTTTATAATACATCGCGTTTCGCACGTTTCCTGCGGTACTAGCATTCATATTACTGTATGCATATCAATGAGGCGTCCTCACCCCCTCGCACGGCTCGCTGCTGGCTCGCACAACGCAATCTCTGTCACAGCATTACAATAATTCAGTAGGTAGATAGTCAATCACAGAGATAATTAGCAGGTTAAATACTCTGCCCTGAGCGCGCCGCGCTACCGCGAATGGAAGCCGCGATTGGTTTTTAAGCTGATGTATTATTTTCTGCAAGTTCATTCCAGCAGCACTGACTTGAGACGGCATCGCTCAGCGGAGACGGGACTCTAGAGGAACATGGCCAGTTGGCATGGGATACATTAGGTTATGTGAAAGGAATAATGAATATAATCAACAAACTGCAGTAAGGACTGACACTGCCAGTGGAGCAGGAGGTGACTGGTTGGACGCAACATTACAAAGAGTATAAATAAAACTCCACAACGTCAGCTTGCAAAGATGCCCTGCCAGCGCACTTCTCTTAATGGCTCCAGAGCAAACTGTTCCAGTTCCTTAATTAGGCTAGGACTATATGGCGACTAGCGGCAGCGACGGGCTGCACAACCAAAAGTTACTGCGCAGCCCCGCAAACTCGCATCAACCTCAAAATGATGTTGCAGTGTGCGACGCAGGTTTAAAAAAAGAAATAAAATTTAACCCCCATCATGGCCAAAAGTAGGCGAGTAGCCCTACCAACCACTGTAACCAGTCCTGGCTCACACAGCTGATGACTTGCTACAATGTATCAGTAACAACACTCTTGCTCAGGAACGGGATGGCTCTTACCTGCACTGATACATTGTAACATTAACAGCCGCTTTCAGCCTCCAGCATAATTTCCATCGCTTGGCTCCGTTATAGGAACACCATAATCATAATACTGAACAGCCAGAACCCATTGACTACTATGAGGTCGGTCCTACTTCCGGAATGCCGTCCCAAGTTTTTTTTTTTGAGGCAGAAATAGTGCAGGCTGCTGGGCTATTTTCCACTGGAGATTCTATAAGCGGGGCCTCCGGTGCAGATATGAATGTGGCCCAAGCTGGACATAATCAGGATGGGTTTCCAAGGACACTCGCTGCTTTTTACCATGTTAGCTTGGCGCTGCGCTAAGCATGGTACAACGCTCCTATTGATTTCAGTGGGGCTTTGCAAACCTGTACTCGAACGCGGCGTTTCTAACTCCAGCTCATCGGATGGGTAGGGGTCCAGCAGCCGGATCTGCAAGTTGCACACTATACTGTAGATAAGGAATAACTTGCATTGGTGGGACAATCCCTTTAAGGGCCCATTCACACCCACGCTCTATTCCATTTTTGGAGCAAACATACATGTTTCCCCATTGACATTAGTGGGTTTAGGAGAAAAAAAACAAAAAAAACAAAAAGCACTAACGGAGCACAAGTAAACTTTTTTTTACTTTATTTTTATTTATTTTTTTAAACCCCTTTAACACGACTGTCCACTACGGGCGGACAGACTCCGCAGGCGCGGCTCCGATATTTACAGCGCTCACTTCAGTCCGTTTGATTTCGAAATTAAAAATGGCAAATAATTGCGGTAAACGAGTAAATATTCTTTACAAGAAAAGCGCATCATTAATTAAATGCCGTAAACTAATTAAGCCCTCGCTTCATCTTGCGGCCCGGAACACAGATGGAGGCGGCTGCCAGGCCTCATCTCCCGGACACCATATGCTTCTGCTGACTTGAGTCTTGGAGCGGGGGAGGGTTAACAAAGATCCTGCCGCGCCGTCAGCTTAACAGGTCACCGACCAGAGCGAACCGCTACTCCGCGAACACCACACTAGAAATGCGCATTTCATCAGATGCACCTGCTGCACTGCTCTCCAGGAACTGTAATGTATGTAGACAGACAGTGACCACAAGCAGAACAGTGAGCGCAGCTCTGGAGTATGATACAGGATGTAACTCAGGATCAGTACAGGATAAGTAATGTATGTACACAGTGACTGCACCAGCAGAATAGTGAGTGCAGCTCTGGAGTATAATGCAGGATGTAACTCAGGATCAGTACAGGATAAGTAATGTATGTACACAGTGACTCCACCAGCAGAATAGTGAGTGCAGCTCTGGAGTATAATACAGGATGTAACTCAGGAGCAGTACAGGATAAGTAATGTATGTACACCGTGACCCCACCAGCAGAATAGTGAGTGCAGCTCTGGAGTATAATACAGGATGTAACTGAGGATCAGTACAGGATAAGTAATGTATGTACACAGTGACTCCACCAGCAGAATAGTGAGTGCAGCTCTGGAGTATAATACAGGATGTAACTCAGGATCAGTACAGGATAAGTAATGTATGTACACAGTGACTGCACCAGCAGAATAGTGAGTGCAGCTCTGGAGTATAATGCAGGATGTAACTCAGGATCAGTACAGGATAAGTAATGTATGTACACAGTGACTCCACCAGCAGAATAGTGAGTGCAGCTCTGGAGTATAATACAGGATGTAACTCAGGAGCAGTACAGGATAAGTAATGTATGTACACCGTGACCCCACCAGCAGAATAGTGAGTGCAGCTCTGGGGTATAATACAGGATGTAACTCAGGATCAGTACAGGATAAGTAATGTATGTACACACAGTGACTCCACCAGCAGAATAGTGAGTGCAGCTCTGGAGTATAATGCAGGATGTAACTCAGGTTCCCATTAAATGAATTAACAACCACAGCTCCATAAAACATATTACTAAGTATTTCTTTCCATTTCATTTCCATAAATTACATATTTTTGCATATTTCTCGTTCCTTCCTAGTCATGCCCGTCGGTGATGAGCTGCCCGATGAGGCTTATATCGGGGAGGGGATCCTTTCTTATACTAAACTCTCCGGCAAATCTGTCTTTAATTAAAGACCACGCAGCTCTCCGCCGGGCGTCTGCGCTCATCGGGGGGCAGATCACCGCCATCGCTGCGCTAGCGTTACACTTCCTTCAGTGTCCTGGAGACGAGAACCGAGACATAGATTATTAAAAGCTGAATATCAGAGCGGCGGTACTGATGACGACCTCAGGGGGACGCCGCTCACACAACCAATTATTTATAAGTTGTTCCTTGTAAGACCCTGAGATTTAAAATTTGCAAAAAAAATTCTATGAAACAGTTTCTTACAGCTCTCCAGACTCCTATACATAGACCTGGCCCGGGTAATCAGGGGTCTGGAAAAGTTGGGTCTCTAGTGGGAATAGTAAAGGACACCATGTAAGTGGTCACCCAGGTCGGCAAATACAGACATCCCTACAAAACGGGATTCACTTGAGTGGTTGATCTGCAATACTTGACACAACCACAGCCAGGAGTGGCGCCATTTCTGGGGGGGGGGGGGGGGGAAACTTTTTTTTAGGACAAGTCAGACTTCTACTTACTGGGTCTTTTTATTTTTTTTTTAATTGTTGGGCGCGTGCACTATAATTTAGAAAGGGGGGGGGGGGGGTGTCAAGGCACCGTGAACCTCATAGTACACGTCCCCCGGCTGCGTTGTGGTTGGCGCTCCGTTGCAGGATGCTCTATGACTTCAGACCAGATTTTCTACTGTGAGGCTTTAAGCCAAAGCAGAAAATGGAAGCAGCGCGTCGTACATCACTTTCCGCTGAACTCAGTCCCTCCGAGACGCAGCGGCTTGGCAGAAGTAAAAACGCAGGTTGAGGTCTGTCTGATCGATATTGCAGAGTCGGCGCAGAACGCGGCAGGAACGTCCAATATTCTCTGTGAAACAGACCGCCCCTCGAAGAATCCCGACAACTAATGCGGCCGCCATGACACCACCACACAGGGGTTTTCACTTCATGGTGATTCCTCAATACGGAATGCACCCTGGAACGGGGCAATAAGGGAAAGGCGCGGCAGAATCCGGTAATTACTGCTCCAGGGGTTGGTGGCGGCCATGCTGCTCGTCGCAGTAAAAACTGCGAAGATGAATTAGACACTTCCTTGGGGCTGAGACTAGGGGCTCATTCAGACCAGCGGACGCAAGTTTGGTCATAAAAACCACGAACTGTTTTCACTGCAACCATCAGTGGACTTTCATGCGAGTTTAGCCCAAGTCAATGGGCAGAATCCGCACGTGGACGTCTGACGTGGATTCCGCGCCACAAATTGATGCGACAATTCTTCTTTCCCCACAAGGCAGATTTGAACATCCTCCGCCTGCGATCTGCGGCTCAGATTCCCGTACCGCTCAATAGAAAGATACAAGAGCGCCGATGTCGCCGCGGATTTGGGCGCAGAATTCACGGAGAAGTTCTGCTGTGTGAATGGCGCCCCAAGAGGTAAACTACAGCTTAGGTGACAAGTCTCTGATCAGTTGGGGGTCACCCGGCTAGGACCCCCACCGATCCCAAGAATGGGGGTCCCAAGTGTCCTCGCATTAATGGAGCGGCTGTAACGTGTGCCAGCTGCAGGTCTACGGGACCTGCTGTTGGTCGACGACTACAGAGCTCCGCCATCTCCACAGTCCTGTACAGGGGAATGAAGCAGAACCGCATGCATGACAGCGGCTCCGTCCGTACATGGACTCTATCTGTGGGGGTTCCAGCAATCGGACCCCCACCAGACACTTATCTCCCTCCCTGCGGTTAGGTGATACAACCCCTTTAAAAGGGGGAACGGGACGCGACAAATCCTCGCCGGTTGTTCACTTCCTGCATCCAAAAAGTAGTCAAAATCTGAAGCATTGGTGCGTATTTTAACCCAAGATCAGTTACGTATTCGCAGTCATTCCAGAAGATTCCGCGCTCGCCTCACATGACTGTATGCGCAAAATGTTGCACGGGTCACGCAGCGTTATACCGCTGTGGAGCCGCTGGTGACACGACCTATCGCCGCATATAGCAGCGATATTGTACTGCGCCCGGCAGCGTATCTCACTCACGCCGCCATTCCCAGACCACCTGTTTTCTGTTTATATTTCCCATGGCGACGCGTATCGGCGGTACAGATTACACAACGGGCCCTCCATTTCCTCTGAAAACAGCTGCGGATTTTACAATACGCACCGATACTGCAGATATTGATTCTGGTTTGGAAGCAGAAACGCTGCGGAATTTTCTACAATGGAAATTCCGCAACATTTGCGCTCCGTCTACCATCCCCACAACGGCCAATCACAGCGCAGCTTTCATTTTACCTCAGCAGTTTCAGAAATGAAAGCCGAGCTCCGATTGGGCCTCATTTATCAGAGCTGTTTGACAGTAAAACTGCGCTTGTTGCCCGTAGCAACCACCGTTTACACCGCGCTGTACGACGAGCCCTTCCGTTCCACATAACGGCGTCTGACATCTCACACTGGAATAACGTAATTCACGCAGATTTGGCCGCCGTTCAATTATTCCTTCTTATCAGAGTATTTAGCAGAGTTCCCGATGAGGGTCGCGGCGGCTCTGCATTCCGGACACTCGTGAGGCGACGAGATGCGGAAATAATTTAAGACGATTAGCTGTATAATTGCGGTCGGGCCGTTTACCAGACGGCTTCGCCATTAGTGACCTCAGTCTGCCAAGTCCGGCTCCGATCAATGGGGGGTGGGGGGGCGTCCAATAAGCCGCAGGACCCCGGCGACTCTTATAGATTATAAACAATTTCATTCCCAGTTTAATCAAATAATCCCATTTATAGTAAACGAATTCCACGTCCTCGCAGCGCAGCCGGGCCGAATATTCTCAGCCTCTTGGGAGATTCCGCGGTTTTGCAGGGTTAACCCTAAAAATCCTGTTTATACACAATTCTTTAAAGGGAAATCTATATTAAAAGTCTGGTGTGCAAAGTTCAATAATGAGGCAATGAGTTTAGTTGCAGGCCTTCCCATTAGGAGCGCAGTGCGCAAAAGTAACATCTGTGTTCGCTTCGGGGGTTTTTTACGCTCCCACAGACTTTAATGGGCAATTTTGGGCCACAATAGGAAACACTACGATATATCTGTTCTTTTTAACAAAGTGCGCATCTGAACACAATGTAACGGATCCGTGCGCCGTCCGTATTGAGTAAAGAATACAGACAGAAGGTGCGCTCGTGTGAATGGGCCCTTCTGACAGGAACAATTGCGTAAACACTCATTGGCCCGACTGCTTGTGCGCAGGCTGCAGCCCATCAGCTGGCGAACTAACCAACGCTCGTTGATCAGCCGATCGGGTCTTTTTGCCTGGTTAGCGGCGGCATGCGTGAACAGTGAATGTGCCGCTTGCAGCGCCGATTCTCTACGGGTGATAAACGTGTGACGTCCCCCATAGGGTCAGTTGATCTCACAGTCACTCGTGATCGGCCTGTGTAAAGGTCGCTATGAACAGAACGACTGCGGTGGTTCAAGAGAATGGAGGCGGAGCCAGCGCCGGCCGGGGATCGCTAAAGCTCATCCGCCTCGATTCACAGACTGAGCGACTCCCGTTTACACCGAGCATGAAACGCAGCGACTAGTGACAACTGAGCCCTGTTGGCGGCGCTGTGTACATGGGCTATTTAGACTGTGCAGGACATGTCATCCTTTGTCCTACATGCAGAAACATGGCTGTCGGCCGCACACCCTACGTGGCGAAACGCACAGCCTGAGGATTTTCAGCTTTACGAAAGACGTGGTCAGCCAATAAACAAGTATTTGCTTCTTGGTCAGCTGATTGGTTGGAACTTCCATGTCTGACTCGGCTCCATTCTAGAAGTCAATGGTGCGGTGGCGGCGCATGCGCAGCACTGCTCTATTCATAGGGACATTGAAGGATGCCATTTGTGTGATGCCTGGGGGTCCCAGGAGACAGACCCCCAACGAGCAGTCAGGGTGGGATAACATTAACGCCCATCGTCACGGCGTCTACAGTATTTATCTAGTGGCAGCATTCATGTCATGGCGTATTTATGCAGGAAACTAACGAGGCCTTCTTGCGCTTTTTTTTCTTTATGCCGTAATCACCGCATATTAATGGGCACAAAACGAATGCAAGGGGGTGAAAATATGTACAGTTTTAACACGTAACAACGCAGCCTAATGTACGCGACAATCCGCATACGCTTGTGTGAATGAGCCCTTATTACTGCAGTTCTCACTTTCTAGTAATGTGCCATAAGACGCGGCGCTCCCCTTCCAATAATCCTATTAAGTAGCAGTGTTCTCTGACAATAAAGCCAATTGCAGGAGAGTGCACTGCTCTGGCCGCCAGCAATCAGTGATGATCTATGAGGAAATCCGTGTTCAGTTTCCCTGCAGCTCCCCCACAGGAGAACTAAAGCATTACATCACTCACTGAAATCAATGAGCTGGCCCTGCGAAGACAAGCTGGGTTCCCTAGAAAATAGTCACTCTTTGCAGTTGTCCTGCCATTGTGGCTGATAGTTAAAAAGGAGAGCGCACACCGCCCCCTTTTAAATTAACTCTTGAGCCCCCAGAAGTGTTTAAACAGAACAGCCCCCCCTCGAAAAATATCAAAACTCAGGAGTACTAAGACAGTCGTTTTACGATAGATGTCGCTCCTAGCTATGCCTCCTCCCAGTCAAGTGTGAGCGCGCCATTCCGCTAACCCCCCAATGTTATTACGCCCTTCATCCAATCATCTGGATACATTGTTGCATCTGTAATAAGAACACAAGTAAATAAATTATGGCGTCTGCAGAAGATATATATATAAAGCAGAGCGTCCTGCCCCGAGTAATAAACGAGATGCTGACGAGCGGAGAAAAATACATTCTGCTAAATGAAAGTCCTCGCAGCGCGATGGGAAATTACGCGTCAATAAATATGCATTTACTTTCTGGAAATAAGAACAAGCACTCACTGACATTAAAAGTATTCCTGCATTAATCAGCGCGTGTTTGGCGCTTGTCATGGTGGGAGACACAGATCGTACATCATGGCCACGATAAATAGCGAGGAGACGTAAGATAAGTAGCGGAGATTAATGGACGCTAATGAGAAAGAAAAAAATATTTTTCACCGTGTGCTCTTATCCTCAAAAACAGGAACATCCTTCTTCTACGGGACGCCGTCCGCTCCGGTGGTCACAACGCGCATTCGCGGAGCAGACGGGCGGGAACGGGAGATTATATCACAGTGATCATCCCTCTATACAGCGCTGACGCCCGCTACATGGAGCGGTAATAGGACAGACCATAATAAATAACTTTATTTCGCAGGGCCTAGTAGGCTCATGTCAACAGAAGATATGGAGGACCCCGGCTGCAAGAGCAAAGCATTGGCACTAAGCAACTGTGTTACATGGCGGTAATGGGTTAATAGAAGGGGCCCCCTCCCTCTGAAACTACTTAGATGCAGAGTTAAATAGCGACCATGGCACCTAAGGGGTACATCAGTTGGGACATGAGGGTCCTACAAAAAAAAAAAAAAACCCACACTGTCATTAGACACCATGGGACACCGAGGCAAGACTTCCACTAGAGCTCCATAGCAAAGTTGTATTGGTGGCGGCCACTACATGGTTAAAGCACTCATCCAATGTTCAACAACTGAAGCCCGAAGGGGGTTGTGCAATGGTGGGGTAGGGGGGACTTTCAGAACGGAAGGGGTCCGACCACTGGGACCCACAGAGGTCCAGAGACAAGGATTCTGATGGATCGTTAAGTGGGGGCAACAGTAGTCACACACAGGGTGGTCACCTCTGCCATCAAAAAAATACCAGCCAAGGTAAGCGGGAGCGGTAGGGGCGTGGCTTAATGCAACGCATATTTTTACATCTGTTAATTCAGTGGCCCAGTAGAATTATGGTCCTAATAGTAATAGGCCCTCCACTCAGTGCGTCCAATATTAATTACTGGGGCCACTAAAGTAGGCCCTATCTGTGCCCAATGGTAAAAGTAGGCGTGGCTAGGCATGTGGCTTATCACGACGCATGCTTTTATCTAATTCCTATGGCCCAATAGTAATAGTGCCTCCTTCCCAGTAGCCCCAATAGTAATAGCGCCCTCAGTCGTTCCCCTCTATCCACCTTTCAGTTTAAAGGTGGGGGGGGCGTTGAAATCAATGAAGACTGGTGGGACGTAATTCTGTCACTCTGTTTCAAAAAATGTAACAGAGATGGGAAGGGTTATTCTGGCAATGTTTTTCCCCATCTTTCACTCATCAACTAGAAAAGCGAAAACTGATAGATCGGTGGGGGTCCAACAGCTGGGATCTCCACGGCCCCGAGAATGGGGACCAGTGTCCCTCCCCATTTCAACGTTCACAACCCATTCTTCCATTCCTGCAGTGTATTGGTCGCATGGCAGCAGCCATAATATCTGTGTATATGCGACCAGCGGCCCATCGCCGCTACAGAGAATGGAAAACGGATTGCGAACTGTGAAATAGGTTGGGGGTGAACAGGAGACCCCCATTCTTGGGATCGGTGCAGGTCCCAGTAGTCGGACACCGACTGACCAGTTTTCACCCATCTAGTGGACAGATGAAAATTGGGGGGAAAAAAGCCCCAATGCCAGAATAGCCCAATAATACAGGCTGAACCCAAGTGTGAACAAGCGCAAAGGAGAAGAAAAAAAAAAACACCCCAATCTCTCGGTTTGTTTAGGTTTACATCAGTTGTTTTTTTCCGCTTTGTATTCTTTAGTCTGACCTTCTGCGCTGGCTCATTTAAAAATGGAGGTTACCTGGATATCAAGAAAACAACCTCACGGAAATCTTCACTTTCAGTTCCGACATCCATTGATTAACATAAAAAAGCCTAGCTACCATTTTTCCCTCACACCTAAATAGCGCAGAAGTCCGCGCCATTCCCATTTTAAAACAAGGAAGACAAACTGAACGGAGCATTAATAAAAAAACTAAAAAAAATAAATTAAGGAGAATTGTACTGAAATCAACTTAAAACAGACCCCCCCCCCCACTCCCCCCCACTCCCACCTCCTTACCGTTTTGCAGCTCTTCTAGCGGAAGCGCAAAATGGAAATCAAAAACAACGATGTGAATGACCCTCAGTATGCGTCAGTCCGGAGTCCAGTATATTCACCGCACAGACTGGATGCACATGTAACGATCCTTCAGCTGTGAGCAGTAATCCGTCCGTATGGGTCTGCGCAGTCTAACATATTGGAAACTCCGCTGGTACACAGTTCTAAATTGGAGGCCAACCCTCGGCTGCCATTAGGGCTGAACAGCTACTTTTCCCATTTTCTTCACCATCAGTAGTCGGAGCCGTTCCGTTGTCCGGTAACTATCCGCGTCCGTACGGTTCTCTCTCCGCGCTGATTCTTGTTTTCATACAGCGAGATTACTGCCATTTCTCCGCGAGCGGCCTCCCGCTCTACGAGCCACACAACAATGACTTGACAAATGTCATTACAGCGATGGCGGCGCCCGGCCCGCTCCCCAGTCACTCTTTTACAAGTTACATGTTTGTCTGTCATTTGCATAGATTATAATGAATGAATATTCAGAATTTCGACGGAGCAGAACGCGGCGCCAGGAAAGCCCTCATGGATTCATTACTGCGGGGTTTATTTCAGCCGATAAACGGCTGCACGTCTCCGAGATTACTGGTGGAAGTGCGCTTCAATGGCGCAATCTTACATTTATTACACATTAAGTGCATTGCAGAACGTCTCAATGTAATCCAGAGCCGAGCCGTAAATAATAACGCCATCAGTCGTCTGCTGTCAGCCGGTCAGGACGCTCATCAGGCGCTTCTTAGTTTCATCATTTCTGGGAGAGTTCAGTGACAACAAAGATGACTTTTACTACGCAACCCTACAGGGGTCGTCACCCAGGGATCCAGGATCAGTTTTACAGTTACTTGACCCAGAAGGAAACTCCCCAAACAACTGAAACTTATCTGCTTGTTCGAATGTGGGACACCATCATATCACTTATCCTGTATTATACTGCAGAGTTGCACTCACTATTCTGCTGGTGGAGTCACTGTATACATACATTACATATCCTGTACTGATCCTGAGTTACATCCTGTATTATACTCCAGAGCTGCACTCACTATTCTGCTGGTGGAGTCACTGTGTACATACATTACTTATCCTGTACTGATCCTGAGTTACACCCTGTATTATACTGCAGAGCTGCACTCACTATTCTGCTGGTGGAGTCACTGTATACATACATTACATATCCTGTACTGATCCTGAGTTACATCCTGTATTATACTCCAGAGCTGCACTCACTATTCTGCTGGTGGAGTCACTGTGTACATACATTACTTATCCTGTACTGCTCCCGAGTTACATCCTGTATTATACTCCAGAGCTGCACTCACTATTCTGCTGGTGGAGTCACTGCGTACATACATTACTTATCCTGTACTGATCCTGAGTTACCTCCTGTATTATACCCCAGAGCTGCACTCACTATTCTGCTGGTGGAGTCACTGTGTACATACATTACTTATCCTGTACTGATCCTGAGTTACCTCCTGTATTATACCCCAGAGCTGCACTCACTATTCTGCTGGTGGAGTCACTGTGTACCTACATTACTTATCCTGTACTGATCCTGAGTTACCTCCTGTATTATACCCCAGAGCTGCACTCGCTATTCTGCTGGTGGTGGAGTCACTGTGTACATACATTACTTATCCTGTACTGCTCCTGATTTACATCCTGCATTATACTCCAGAGCTGCGCTCACTATTCTGCTGGTGGAGTCACTGTGTACATACATTACTTATCCTGTACTGATCCTGAGTTACATCCTGTATTATACTCCAGAGCTGCGCTCACTATTCTGCTGGTGGAGTCACTGTGTACATACATTACTTATCCTGTACTGATCCTGAGTTATATCCTGTATTATACTGCAGAGCTGCACTCACTGCGGACATACATTACATTCCTTATGACAACCCACCCTGCAGTAATGTCGCTCACGCACCTTATTAAATGGCTTGTTACAATGTATCAGTAAAGTAAAAGCTGTCTGGAGTTTTGGGTAGAAAATGGATTTTCTGCTTCTACTGATGCACTGTAACAAACTCAAGCTCAGCAATGAGTGACGACTGACAAAGTTCTAAGGCTGCGTTCACACTTCGGATTTTGCGCTACATTTTTAAACCGCTGCAAAAAAAAAAAAAAAGTAAACCGCCATCCATTAACCCCCCGCCCGCCGTCTGCTTTTGAACATCGCATGCATTTCTTTGCTGCAGTTTTAAAATAAGCAAACAAAACCAAAGTTTCATCGCAGCCCAACAAAGCCTACGCGAAAGATGCTAAACTTTTCTTTCCACGCCGTTTACGAAGAGCGGCGGGGCGGAGGCGATGAAAGAATTTCCATTTCCTTCTTGTTTTACAAAGTACAGAATAAGAGAAAAGTTTCTCTTGAACTTTCATCTTCTGTTTCGGATCCTGTTGGGACTTGTGGACGACTTTACAGGACGAAACACTAAAAACGATGTCCCCCGGGGCCGCGGCGCCAGGACAGCGATAGCCTGCACCGCCCGCAAGTCACGTAGATACAGAGCAAAGGACAGATGGAACATGAAGATGGCGAGGGGACAGAAAGGGAACAATGGAAGTTTCCGCGGACTGCGAAGTTGTTCTGCGGTCGCCCCCATCTCCATTCTCCTCTGGCCTTCAGCCCATTATCACACCTGCTCTTATACTGTACATCGCAGGGTCGTTATCACGGATGCTCCGCACCGCCCCGACACGAGCGCGCCTGTTTCTGTGGTAACGACTGTGGATAATTACTATTATTCTCTCAGCGCAGAAGAACAAATATTGCTGCGCCAAATAACCCAGAAATAAGAAAACTAGTTTTGCGATGCTCGGCCATAACCGCCAGCTGTGAAAATACCATTATGTCCCGCGCCGCCCCGCAAATATTTACCCATCTTCCCAGACTGAAGTTACGCGGTCCGAGGGGAGTGGGGAGAAGGCGAGGAGGCGGAGCCACGGCGACATCACAGCTGCAAGAAGACAAAGTAACAGTGATGGGGCGCTAGACAGCGGAACCGTGCCCGGCGGGCATCCACCCATTAGGCCTCCTTCGCACGTGCGGATACGTATTCAGTCCTTACTGCGCGTGTAGATGTGTTTTTGGTATATATTTGACACGTATTATTTTTTTTTGTGCACCCAAAACAAATTAAAAAAAACAAAAAACTGATTCAGGTCACCTTTTTTCACACCGTCTCCTAGCAACAGGCGCAAAAATAAAAGTAGCACACATGTAATAGTGTATTCACAGAGCTTTTTGCACACCTACAGACTAGGATGAGCGTTTTTAGTGCACAACACACCAAAATAGGACACGCTGCAACACGCATGTGACACGCAGTCAGTTTACACCAATAGAAACCACCGGTGTTTTTTCTTTACTCTCCATATTGCGCATATAAAATAATATGTGCGTAATATAGACTGAATATGTGCTATGGTTACCCACTGAGGATTGTCTAGATACGGTCGCCGCACGGCCCTGCAATCTTCAGTCACTCTGCGACCCGTGAACCACAAAAATAATTAAAATCGAGCGAGGTCGGATTTGTTTGTTTTTTTGCAGTCGGCTAGAAGATCGTAGGGCTACACTGCGATGTTTGGTCATGCGACCCGTATCATGGTCACTGCTGCAATGTACCCCTAGGCCAAGATAGGCTACACATCCCAAAAAAACGGACGCGATTTGTTTTATCTTCGCTTATGGATGAACATTTCAGAACTGCAATTTTCTTCATTTTTTTTTTTAATCATAAAACAGCAAAACCAAAAAAAACCCCGCAGACGGGTCGCAGTAGAGTTGCAGCTGCACACAATTCATGCTGTTGTCTACAGTAGAAAAGTCGTATGCGGCATGCAATCAAGAGTCCAACAGGTTTGGATTTCTTGCGACCGTTATGGGGGGGGGGGGGGGGGAATAATAACTGAATGATTCTCAACGACAATCATGCAGTCTAAACTTGCAGTCTGTCGATGACATCACCACCGTGAGATCCTCGGCCTGTGTAAACGGGGCATAAGGGTGGACGGCATTATGGAAGTTGGGAGCCTCCCCACCATCAAACAACAGCGGGCTATTGTAACTTACTACTGATAAGTCTCCTCCTCACTAAACGCTTCACTCTCTAATCTTTCTGTCCTGCGCCGCTGCCCCGACCCCCCCCCCCGCGTCATTCACTGCACCGCTGCCCCGACCCTCCCCCCTTGCGCCGTTCACTGCGCCGCTGCCCCGACCCCCCCCCCTTGCGCCGTTCACTGCGCCGCTGCCCCGACCCCCCCCCCTTGCGCCGTTCACTGCGCCGCTGCCCCGACCCCCCCCTTGCGCCGTTCACTGCGCCGCTGCCCCGACCCCCCCCCCCCCCTTGCGCCGTTCACTGCGCCGCTGCCCCGACCCCCCCCTTGCGCCGTTCACTGCGCCGCTGCCCCGACCCCCCCCCCTTGCGCCGTTCACTGCGCCGCTGCCCCGACCCCCCCTTGCGCCGTTCACTGCGCCGCTGCCCCAACCCCCCCCTTGCGCCGTTCACTGCGCCGCTGCCCCGACCCCCCCCTTGCGCCGTTCACTGCGCCGCTGCCCCGACCCCCCCCCCTTGCGCCGTTCACTGCGCCGCTGCCCCGACCCCCCCCTTGCGCCGTTCACTGCGCCGCTGCCCCGACCCCCCCCCCTTGCGCCGTTCACTGCGCCGCTGCCCCGACCCCCCCCCCTTGCGCCGTTCACTGCGCCGCTGCCCCGACCCCCCCTTGCGCCGTTCACAGCGCCGCTGCCCCGACCCCCCCCCTTGCGCCGTTCACTGCGCCGCTGCCCCGACCCCCCCCTTGCGCCGTTCACTGCGCCGCTGCCCCGACCCCCCCCTTGCGCCGTTCACTGCGCCGCTGCCCCGACCCCCCCCCTTGCGCCGTTCACTGCGCCGCTGCCACGACCCCCCCCCTTGCGCCGTTCACTGCGCCGCTGCCACGACCCCCCCCCTTGCGCCGTTCACTGCGCCGCTGCCACGACCCCCCCCCTTGCGCCGTTCACTGCGCCGCTGCCCCGACCCCCCCCCCTTGCGCCGTTCACTGCGCCGCTGCCCCGACCCCCCCCCCTTGCGCCGTTCACTGCGCCGCTGCCCCGACCCCCCCCCCTTGCGCCGTTCACTGCGCCGCTGCCCCGACCCCCCCCCCCCCCCTGCGCCGTTCACTGCTGTAATAACACTCACCCTTATTTATATAGCACATGCTTATTACGGGGCTCACAATTCACCTATTAGCACGTACAGGTGTATGAGAGGAAACCGCAGATTCTGGAAGAAAACCGTGCAAACTCCATGCAGATATCGTCCGTAGTCAGACTTGACCCCAGGACTGGAAGGCGGTCGCGCCAACCACGGAGCCACGGCGCTGCCAATCCACAATAAATAACAATTTCTACTTATAACAAGAGATGGAAAAAAGCGCGCGGAACTACAAGGCAGCGGAATAAATCACAACCACCTCAATGACAGAAGGATAAATCACAGCGAGGAAACCACCCGGACCGCACAAACACATCAAAACAGTAAAAGAATCCCAAAAGGGAATACAATAATCCCGGAGACCATTAGAGTGAAAAATGACCACGACCCCCAAACGCTAAACAAGCCAAGCGCTAAAAAACATATCAGAGTGTAAACCGCTGGAGCGCCGCTGCACAACGAGAAAGAAAACCGCCGCTGATGGATAAATGCAGGTGGAGACAAAGATAATAAACGGGCTGCCAGGAGCGAACCTTCATACACTTCAGAACGCTGGTGGGAAAGAGCGCCCAAGAATGGCGCAGCGCGCCCAAGAAGCTCAGCTAGTCAGGAGATCGATGCAACAGAGGCTACGTGTATACCGCCATACGTAGACGACTCCCCCATGGATGCCTGACGTGTAGATACGCTTGGGCATCTGTTGCACCCTCTCATCATATGGCGGGCTCTGCTTTTTGGGCGCCATTCTTCGGTTGTGTTCACACATAGCAGAAATGTCGCAGCAGAAAATTACACGGCAAAATGTGCAGCATTTTCGCAATATAAGTTGGTGCGGCTTCTGACTCGGCAGCAGATTTTGGCGCCCTCGGCGCTCCCCCACCCCGTACATCTTTACACCGTCACTACAACCCAGCTGGTCAGGTGATCCCGCTTCTGCTCCACCTGACCGGCTAGAGGCTGCTGCAAGTTGCGCAAATCATTGCGAGTCGGTGGAGCGCTGCGGCTGCTGAAGTCACCTGCCGATTCGTTCGTAGCCGACTTCGACGGTGCAGATTTTGACTCTGTTTTGGATGCAGAAGCGCGGTGGTATTGGCAGCGGGCATCCTGCACACCTCCGCGCCGTGCGAACATGCGCTTTATTACCCACCAGCGTTCTGTGTGATGTTTCGCCTCCATTATCACCTGCATTTATCCATCAGCGGGTGTTTCCCCATCTGGTTCCGGCGTTACGTGGGACTGCCGTACTCCGCCACTTTATAGTCTTAGCAGTCCCTTATTCAGGGTGGGGGAGGGGGTGTTGTGGCCCATTTTTCACTCTCTAATGGTCTCCGGGATTACTGTATTCCCTTTTGGGATTCTTTCGGTGTTTTTTGCTGTCTGTGTGATTTATCCTTCGGTCATTGAAGTATTTTTGATTTATTCCAGTGCCATGTAGTCCATTACTCCCGAGGGCGGTAGAGGAGCCCTACATCTCTGTCTACCACCCTACCCGTTCCCTCCGTGCTGCCAATGCTCCCAGACCAAGCTCTTCTCAATCTGAGCCTCCAAGACTTCTCCTGAGCTGCACCACATCTCTGAAATGCGCTACCCCAGACAAGCAGGTTAATCACCAATACCCACAGCTCCATGTAAGCCCTAAATCACATCCCCCTAACCTGACTCTTCTCCAAGTTACCCCTCAGAACCCGACCCCTGCATCCCACTGTATCCCCCCCAAACCCCACCCACCCTACCGAATACAACTCATATCTGTACATTCGCAGATACATAACGCACAATCATCGATCAAGAGTCATCATTGTGAACGGGGGATGGGCTGCAGCTACAATGATCGTTTATGGGGGATGAAGGATCGCATTAATGATTGTCTCCCGGTAGAATCCGACTGGCTTGTGTAAAGGCCAGTTATACGAGCACCAATAATGTAACGCCGCAATCAGTCCATGTAAGAGGGCCCTGAAGTAGAGAAGAAATTACTCCAATGAAAGGCAATGGGGCAATTTAGGACTCCTGATCGCCACTACCCTGATTAAAGGGGTTATTCAGTTGTCAACTATTGATGGTCTATCCTCAGGATTGGTGAGGGTCCGTTGTCTGGGACTCCGTCAATAAGCTATTTGCCAGGCCAGTATACTTTTGCACTGAACTGAATTCTGAAGGAAGAAGACAGCTCCGTTCTCACTGTAGTGGCCGTGTTTGGTATTGCAGGCAAAGTTCCCATTCACATCAATGTCTGCAGTATGAAGCCTCACCACTACAGTTAGAATGAAGCAGTCTTCCTGGAGAATTCATTCCAGCATACAAGTGCATGGCCCAGCAAACAGCTGATCAGCAAGGGGTACCAAACAGACCCCCGCCAATCTACTATTCATGACTTATTCTGAGGATAGACCATCAATAGGTTACAACCTGACAATCCCTTTAAAGGACTAAGGAAAGCCTATCAAAAGGGCTTTGAAAGGGGTAGTCCAGCCCTGAACAATCAATGACCTATCCTCAGACTAGTGTATTGGTGTGGATCCACCACCCTGCCAATCAGCTGCTGGCACTTCTATGGGAACAGGGCCTGCAATACCACAACAGACCACTATGAGCTGCACACACAGACACGACGGCCCGGCAGGAGTCCCAGGCGGTAGACCCCGCCCATCAGCTATTGACAACCTGTCCTGAGGGTAGACCACCAATCAGTCAGTGCTGGAGAAACCCTGCGACGTCACCAAGGGCAAGGAAAGAGAACCAACTCATCTGCACCTCCATTGGGGCGTCCAAAGTAGTGGGGGAGGGCATCTTACAAATGGACCCCAATATCTGATGTTATCAGTGTGGTTCCCAAGGTTAGATAGTAGAAGGGTTGGTCCAGAGTCACGCCGTTCCCGTGTGGAGTAAGGGGGCTTCACTAGAGTATAATGGTTGTTATGGCTGTAGCGGGCGCATACCCTGCGTACAAAAAACGGGGCGCGGATCTGCGAGAACAGTTCCATCAGTCACAGAGAATAAAGCCTTTCATCGAGCGTCAATCAGAGGAGTCACCGATAAAGAGACTGCGGTATAAAGGCAGACAATATGCAAATATTACCGTACGGTAGGAGGAAGCATGAAGGGTGCGCAGAAGAAAGAGGCAGCGTAACCATTATCACACACAGGTAGCGGCGTAATACAGAGGTAGATGGTGCACACTGCTGAGAGATCTCTAAGACACATATGATGTAAATGAGAAGCCCAAGTGTAATATCCAGATGGTAGTGATACATTGTAATATTCAGGTAGGAGAGATACAGAATACCATACATAGTATACAGAGCCCTGGTGTAATCTCCAGGTAGTGGTCATGCAGGATGCTCTATCTAGTATAGTGATCCCAGTGTAATATCCAGGTATGGGTGATACAGGATACTGTATATAGTGCCCTGATGCAATATCCAGGTATGGGTGATACAGGATACTGTATATAGTGCCCGGATGCAATATCCAGGTATGGGTGATACAGGATACTGTATTTAGTGCCCTGATGCAATATCCAGGTATGGGTGATACAGGATACTGTATATAGTGCCCGGATGCAATATCCAGGTATGGGTGATACAGGATACTGTATTTAGTGCCCTGATGCAATATCCAGGTATGGGTGATACAGGATACTGTATATAGTGCCCGGATGCAATATCCAGGTATGGGTGATACAGGATACTGTATTTAGTGCCCTGATGCAATATCCAGGTATGGGTGATACAGGATACTGTATATAGTGCCCGAATGCAATATCCAGGTATGGGTGATACAGGATACTGTATATAGTGCCCTGATGCAATATTCAGGTATGGATGATACAGGATACTGTACATCATATACAGTGCCACACTGTAATATCCAGGTAGTAGAGATGTAGGATACATAGTGACCCCAGTATAATATCCAGGTAGTGGTAATACAGAGTAATGTACACAGTATATAGTGACTCCGGTGTAACTGACCATGTTATATGTGATAGACGGCACACACAGAAGAATACAAGGCTTAGATCAAGCTGTAATACAGAGGTAGGGTCATGTTGAGACAGACTAAGTGCAGTAATAAAGCAGTACACTAATTTCTTCCAAAAACAAGGGGTAAGCTAACTGTCTTAGTATTGACAGAGGCTGTGTAATATAGAGGTGATTATATACAGGTGGCTCCTCCAAGTTCTAAGCAGTTTGTTAGATACAAGTAGGTGAAAGTGTATTATATACAGATAGCAGACGGCGTAATATACACTCACTGCTCTCCTGTACCTGAGATGTACGAGACGATGGTATCCACAGGTAATAAGTAGTATAATGAGTCTTGGCCGACTCCTGGACACATTGGTAGGTAATGATATATCTAGGTAGATGGCGTAATATACAGATAGATGATGAATGTAGCGGTATAAAGTATTATCCCCGCCGCTCCGGATGTGATGTTCGCTATTTTGTTTTATACAGATATATGGTGTAATATACAAGTAAATGATGTATGATACAGGTATATGGTATAACATACAGGTAGGTGACAATGTACTATACAGGTAGTAAGTAGTATTTGCAGCATCTATGCAACCTGAATGGGCTGATAAGTGAGGTGTTATATGCAGGTATCTGATAATGCTATACAGGTAGACAGTTCTATATGGTGCTCTACACAGAAAGCTGGTGACAAGTGTGATATACTGGTGGCAAATACCTCGGATGTGCTGGTTGATTACGTGTTATATTTAAAGGTATATGGTGTTATACACAGGTTTTACATTGGATGTGCTGGGTGACATGTTATATACAGATCATTAGTAGCACATATAGACTAACTGCTTCTCTCCACCTCAGATATGCTGGTTGATGACGATTAGATGGATATAGCTGATGTACATACAAGTATGGTGGTATACACAGATCATAAACAGGCTGTACTTTGGATGTGCTGATTGACTATTAGTTATACTATATGAGCATATGGTGTTATATACAAGTAATAAGTGACATATAGGTCTGTACTATGGATGTGCTGATTGATGATACAGTGTTATATACAAGTAAGAAGTGATATATACCTTGGATATGCTGGTTGTTAATGAGGAGGAGGCTATACATAAGTTTACAATGTTATATACAGGTCTGTATCTTGATGTGCTAGTTAATGACAATGTATACAGGTATAGGGTGTTATATACAGGTAGGGAATACATAGACTGTCTTAGAAATGCTGGTTGATGACATGTAGAAGTATATGGTGGTATATAAAACCCTATACACAGTCTGTACCTTGGATGTGCTAGTTAATGATGGTATATACAGGTATATAGGATGCAGATATATACAGGTGAGAAGGTTTATACCTTGGATGTGCTGGTTGATGGTATATATAAGTGTAGGGGGTTGCATACAGGTAGATGATATGTAAGGTCTGAATCTTGGATGTGCTGCTTTGAGAAGGTATATCACATTATACAGAGGTAGGTGTTCTATACTGTTATATAGAGGTAACTGATGGTATATATTATAATATAGAGGTAGATGATGGCATATATTATAATATAGAGGTAGATGATGGCATATATTATAATATAGAGGTAGATGATGGCATATATTATAATATAGAGGTAGATGATGGCATATATTATAATATAGAGGTAGATGATGGCATATATTATAATATAGAGGTAAATGATGGCATATATTATAATATAGAGGTAAATGATGGTATATATTATAATAGAGGTAACTGATGGTATATGCTGTTATATATAGTTAGATTATGGTATATAGTATAATATAAAAGGTAGATGATGGTATATAGTATTATACAGGTTGATGACAGCACATCCAGGTGATATATCAGCTCTGTACCTTGGATGTGCTGGTTGATGATGATCTATGCTGTTATACACAGGTAGATGGTCTATACACTATTATACAGGTAGATGATGATCTATGCTTTTATATACAGGTAGATGACGATATATACAGGTGACATATCAGCTCTGTAACTTGGATGTGCTGGTTTATGACAGTATATAGTATAATATACAGGTAGAGGACAGTATATCCAGTATTATATACAGGTAGATGACAGTATATACAGTATTATATACAGGTAGGGGACAGTATATACAGGTAGGGGACAGTATATACAGTATTATATACAGGTAGGGGACAGTATATACAGGTAGGGGACAGTATATACTGTTATACACAGGTAGAGGACAGTATATCCAGCGCTGTACCTTGGATGTGCTGGTTGATGACGCTCTCCAGCCGCTCCAGGCGCTCGATGATCCGCAGGGTGTCCCCGGCTTTGTCCTCGGGGGGCTCCAGCTTGGGTCTCTCGGGGGGCTCCTGGACCCGCACGTAGAGGCCGGCCATGTAGTTGGTGACCCAGCCCACATAGAGCAGGCACAGCACGTTACTCATGCCGCTCAGGATGACGCAGGTGGAGACGAGCGGTTTGGTTTTCCTGGTACACAGCATCCTCGGCTGCCTCCATAGAGCGGCGCGGCGCGGGTCCCGGGAGCGCACACAACTCTCCGCCGATTCTCATCGCACTGAGCGGCCAGCACCTCCAGGAGAGAGTCCGGGCACAGCGGGCACCATGTGACAGGCCGGCCAGCCAATCACCGCGCCGGTGCCCGCACCGCGGACCTATCACTGAAGAGGGGGCGGGGCTTCTTCAGAGGTAAAACCTGCTCCTGTCTCCGCACATTCCTGCGCTCAGAGCGGCGCGTAAAATAGGAGAGGTGATAGTACATACCGTAAGATATAGTGTATACTGCACTGATGGTACATACCGTCAGATATAGAGTATACTCTACTGATAGTACATACCATCAGATATCGTGTATACTGCACTGATGGTACATACCGTAAGATATCGTGTATACTGCACTGATGGTACATACCGTTAGATATAGTGTATACTCTACTGATAGTACATACCGTCAGATATAGTGTATACTGCACTGATGGTACATACCATAAGATATAGTGTATACGCTACTGATGGTACATACCGTAAGATATAGTGTATATGCTACTGATGGTACATACCGTAAGATATAGTGTATACTGCACTGATGGTACATACCGTAAGATATAGTGTATACTGCACTGATAGTACATACCGTAAGATATAGTGTATACTCAACTGATAGTACATACCAGTAAATGTAGTGTATTCTGCACTGATGGTACATACCGTAAGATATAGTGTATACGCTACTGATGGTACATACCGTAAGATATAGTGTATACTGCACTGATGGTACATACCGTAAGATATAGTGTATACTGTACTGATGGTACATACCGTAAGATATAGTGTATACTGTACTGATAGTACATACTGTGTGATACAGTGTATACTGTACTGATAGTACATACCAGTAAATGTAGTGTATACTGTACTGATGGTACATACCATTAAATATAGCATATATCTTACTGATAGTACATACCGTGTGATATAGTGCATACTGTACTGTTATACAGAGTAATCATCTACAGCTAATTGTACATACCGTGTGATATAGTGTATACTGTACTGTTATAGTGAATGATTGTCTACAGCTGATAGTACATACTGTGTGATATAGTGTATACTGTACTGTTATACTGAGTAATCATCTACAGCTGATAGTACATACCGTGTGATATACTGTACTGTACTGTTATACCGAATAATTATCTACAGCTGATGGTATATACCATGTGATATAGTGTATACTGTACTGTTATAGTGATTGATTGTCTACAGCTGATAGTACATACTGTGTGATATAGTGTATACTGTACTGTTATACTGAGTAATCATCTACAGCTGATAGTACATACCATGTGATATACTGTACTGTACTGTTATACCGAATAATTATCTACAGCTGATAGTACATACCATGTGATATACTGTACTGTACTGTTATACCGAATAATTATCTACAGCTGATGGTATATACCATGTGATATAGTGTATACTGTACTGTTATAGTGATTGATTGTCTACAGCTGATAGTACCTACAGGGTGGGCCGCAGAACATTACCCCACACCACATGGCATAGGTCTTGCTGCTATGGGGCTATGTGTACATATCCAACAGTTTTTACATATCTGTGATTTATTTAAAGCCCTAACAATAATCTCATGATGCTGAACAGACTTATTGCCCCAGTGTTCATTTAGCACATCTTATAGTCCCTCTATACTGGGGATCGCCCATGACAGTAGAGTCGGCCTTCCAAGCATCCCCGGCTCTGGCTCCAAAATCTGATTGCAATGACTGGCGTGTATCCAGGTGTCCTTTCCTTCCAATTTGAGGGAAGTGACAATTGTCAACTGGATCTGGTATGAACCATCAAATCGTGGTTTCAAACGTCTTCTGACACGTCTTCTGAGGACAACCCAGTTTCCTGGAAGCAAATCATATGACCTTCTTTTGAGTTTTGATCTGGAATCAAGGAAAATACACATTTATGAGTGACAGTTAACTCCTGATATAAGGCACTCAGGTGGGAGGGGAGGTCCTGCTGCTGGGACTGGAGACACTATAGGTCTGTTACAGGGGCCCTACCAATCATAACGCCAGATGGGGACAGCTGGGTGTTTCTGTTCATTATGGTTCTTCCATGGCTCTAGCTAACATGAGAAGAGGTCTATGCAAACCAACACAAACTCCATACCTTAGGGAGCGGTATGTAGTGAGGAGGTACTTTGAGAACTTTGCCTGGGTTTGTCGGGCACAAGCAATGCATCCCTGCACAACTCTGGTCACAGCATTGTTGAATCTTGGGACAATCCAAGCAGAAGTCCCTACACCACACATTACCTCCTTTGACTGGTGAGTTGGTCCATGGCTCAAATGTGACATCATATGAACTGGATTATAATTTTCTCCAGCAGGCTTTTGGGGTATTTTGTCGCTTCCAAATTGAGTATTGTGTAGAAGCAGTATGCGCACACTGACCAAGTCAAACACGAGGTATCAGTCTCATGCTCAAAATGGCTCTCTGCCCAGAAACAGCCAGACAGGGCCTTTTATTGTACAGACACACAATGGGCGTGCAACAGGTTACATCAGTAACATATAGGATTCTCATTTGTCGGATCATATATAATCCCCCCTCCTTCCTGCCCACCTTCTCTCAAGTCCAATGTATAAGCAAGTCTTTGTCTTTAACATGTGTCCAAATCTGAAAGTGAAAGTAGATATCCCTTTGTTCAAGAAGATTCTGTGTGTGGAGGATGGGAGGACTGGGAAAACACTCAAGCAATAACATAACACTGTGATTTAACTCTTAGAAGCTGGTTGTGCAACTTGTGTAACTTCTATGTACTTAACTAACATTAGATCAGACATCCATTGTCTAGCAAATACTATGATTAGATTGTGTGTGTGTCCTTTAAACTCTTGAGCTAAAAGTCATTACAACAACAAAATACATTTGGGTTATATTAATCGATAGACATTTTATAAATAATCATCATGTCTATCACAATCCCCCCTTAAAATGTCTATCCTCTAATTCTCTATCTAATTTTCACAGTTTTCTGCGCGTGAGCCTATAACTGGAGCGCGTTGAAGGTTCGTTTTAGAGTCTTCAAGGGGGTGTAGGACTTGTCCACTCCTTCTGGGGATGCATCCAGCAAACTCATGGTGGGAGCGGCTTTTCCAGCATCAGTTTCACAGGTCTCTCTGACACAGGGGATAACACAGCAGACTAGAACAGAAAGGGTAACCATCAGTTCACATACAACAGCGACGCCCGTCTGTGCCAGGATCCTTTACCACCCGCTCATCCATGGCGAGTGCTGGTCCCAAAAGTTAGCTCTTTTTAGTTAGTGCGGTCAGCTTCTTAATGGCAACTGCGTCTTTACCCGCGGGTCACGTGTCGTCTAGGATGTAGGTACAACAAGTCTCCCCTATCATCTTTACAGACACTCCCCTTTTTAGCTAAAGTCATATCTAAGGTCACTCTATTTTTAAAAAAAAAAGTCATAGTCGAGGTAGGTCCTATTGGTCGACTAGTCCCTATAAGGCGTCTCTAGTATAATTTATAAACCGCTGCTAATTATAATAAACATAATTAATCCAGTCAACATTTATTTACCATAATGATCGGGAAAATGGACTCGAATCTAGTTTTAACTTGATCTCTAATTTTTAAAACTTGTCAGGTACCCCCCTTGGCTATCCTATGATGTCAATGTATACGTGTAGATCAAAACTACCACCAGGGGTCTCTCTTCTCGCTCTAGTATAATGTTACAATACTAGTAGCGTGCACAGGTACGCACGGCGTGGGACTCCCTAATCTTCACCCACACCAATGTCCCTCCTGGAGATAGTCCTAATGGTGAACACGTCCAGGTCGCCTCACCCTTGCGTCAGGGTTTTCCCACTGCCCATAAGTCCCTACTCCTAGGAGGGGGGGAATCCCTACCTCACCTCAGAGGGAGGCCATGGATTCCCTGGGCTCATTTCCGGGCATCCATACCCTCTATCTGTACAAGTTAACACCACACAGGGTGTGCCCTCGCCGGAACCTAAGGTCTTCTGCACTATCCCTTGGCAAATGGGAATTCCACTGACAATCCATCTTAGGAGATCGGGGCAGGCACAGTACTAGTACATTTCTCCTTTTCTTTGGTAGCGTATGTGTTTGGCATTATCGGAACTGGCTCTTCATCTTTTTTAAACAAGGGAAATATTGGTGAGTTCCCCAAAAATCTCCCTCTACCCTGCCTATTTGCCTGGCAGGTGTAGTTTCCAGGGTAGTCAGTAATACTCTCTCCGGTGCAAAACACTTAAGTAGTTATAGAGTATTCCTTCTTCCATTTCTCACGGACAGTGTAATTAGCGGAAATGTTCGTGAAGAGACTAATAAACCACTCTTCAGCATCTACAGGGAGATTTAGGGGGACCATCCCCGAGTGTAGTCGGGCACTACCGCACACGCAACAGTTAGACTTGTTGCTCCTATTAGCATTGTACCTCATCAACTCCAACCAGAGATTCTGGTCAGAGTAGCCAGTCGCTACTGTCAAGGTGTCCTCAAAAGGTAGGGTCGGCTATGATCATCATGTTCGTCAAGGTCTTTATCTTACGGCGGAGGGGGTTAATTATGGGCACGGGACTAAGTGAAGGCTTCCATTCGGCTGCATCTACCATATCCCTTATTTTAAACTTCCCTAAGGGATCTGTCCTCCCGTACTGGTATGTCCCCAGACTATAAGTCTCCCCGTCCCCCGGGCTTGGATCTCCCATGGTTAATGTAAAAACCGCATTAAAACCAAGCAACATACTAAGTTCAGCCTTCCAATACCTGCTGTCCTTATTATTCTCAAGGAGGGTTATACGACTAATTAGGGATTTCCCGCTCTTATCTTTCTTATTTAAGGCACTTCGCGGTTTATAGGACCAGTCTATTCCTGTGTTACATCCCACTAATCCCCAATAACAGCAGTCTTCTCCCCAGACGTTATCAGTGGCGCAAACATATTGTATTCCCCGGGTATATAAGTCATATAACCAGCTGGACTGAGCTAAATCTGGCCTGCGGTGGGATCTTGCGCCTAGACACGGGACCACAGTACAATAGTCGAAGGAATATGCGGCTACTTGAGCATTGGACGAGTTATACTAGAAGGTAACCATACCCCCATATTCTTCCGACTAAGGATTCCAGTTGCCACCCTCCTCTCTCACTAGCCCTAACCAGAGTAATGTCCTTGGCACAACTAAGACTGGTCTCCCGGATCTGAGGCTTTCTTACAGTATGAAGCACGGATCCATGTAAGTCTTTCGGCTAGTTTCACAGCTGTGGCAGTAGTCAGAAGCACCTGGTAGGGGCCATCAAATCGGGGCTCAGGAGGGTGTTTCCTGAGGAACTTCTTGACGCACACCCAATCCCCAGGCTGCAAGATATGTGTCCCAGTGTCTGCCTCTGAGTCTGGAAGAGAACACCTGTGCATAGGCTTTGGTTAGTTCTTTAACAACGAAAATCACATACTCAGTCAACACATCAGATTGTAATTGTAACCACTGAGGATAGTAACGACCTAGCCTTGGGGCTAGCCCAAACAATCTCGTAGGGAGATAATGTATAATCCCCCCTGGGTTCATATCTAACACTGTATAAGGCTATTGGATGACAGTCTTTCCAAAGTGGCGTCATTTTTAAGTATCTTACTTTTTTAGCGTGCCACTACGTCTCTCCACCTTTCCACTACACTAAAGGTGGTACAGTATGTAAAAGGCCTGGGATACACCCAGAGCAGACATGACATGTTACATTCACCTGCGAAGTTTATACCTCTGTCTGACTCTGAATCACCTCTGGTACCCCATATTCACAGTTTACCTCGTTCATGAGCTTCTTTGCGGTTACCTACTTGTTTACCTTGGTAACAGGGTCGGCCTCCAACCTGCAAAGACATCAACAAGCACGTATTCATACTTCCCAACAAGTGGGAGCTGAACGTAGTCAATTTGCAATCCCTGAAATGGGTAGAGTGGTCCCGGCAAGTGTGATGTGGCAAATTTACTTCTGCCCTGTCTCACCTATGGCATAGATCATGCTAAACCGGACAAATGATGCAGCAGCTACAGAGAATCTAGAAGTCGCCCAACCTCTTTCAAGCGTCGTCGTCATTACTGCTTTACTAGGTGGGTCTTTCCGTCCATCAGCTGGGCCATCATGGGATACAGGAACTGTGGTGGGCAAGTGCTGTTGACTGGTCACCACACGCTGTCCTGTTTCTGCTGCTCCCATATTAGTCCATTTATTCTTTCCTTCCTTGCTGGCTGGTAACTGTAAAAGTCTTTAGCATATCAAAGTCCAAATTTTTGTCAATGTCCAAAGTTTTTTGCCACTGACTCATGCTGTCAGTACCTTTCTTCTTTCTTCCACGGCTTGAGGGCCGCTGCCTTTGCTGCGCTGTCAGCGAGGGTGTCGTCTCTCGCCTCTCCAGTGTAGGAATCGGTGCGAACTCTCAACTTTGTCAGGTAGAAGTAGGGCCTCCATGCGACTCTGTACCGCTGCACCATACTCAATTGGTTGTCCTGCTAAGGTAAAAAACTGTCTGGCCTTCCATATTGGGCCGTAATCATGAGCTGTGCCAAATGCATACCAGGAGTCAGTGTAAAGGATTGCCGGTCTTACCTCTCGCCACTCTACACGCCTCAGTGAGGGCTTCCAATTCCGCTTCTTGTACTGTGACATGCGGAGGCAGAGCTTCTGCTTCTAGGACATCTTGTTGTGTGACCACTGCATATCCGATGTGGAGTCATCAGTCCTCACCCTGATACCATCTGCAAAAAGCTCAACATATGCATTATCAACAGAGGTTCTGATAACTGTTTGCATACCTGCAGTTTCTTACTGAATTAGTACTAAATAATCGTTCTGATGTTCTATTTCACATGGCTCGGAATCTTGTAGCACAAAATCATTTATTTATTTTTTTTTCAAACCCAATAGCTGATCTACAACACCTAGATCATCTATGACCCAGATCACCTCTGCCTCCCCCCTTTTGAACAGGAATACTCAATGCAAAAAGAGTCATTGCGTTCAAACTAGTGAACCAAGAGGCACAAAAACAAGCACTTTGTAGGTCAAGGTGACATTGTATGCAGCGAAGTCTGAGCAAAAATCTCCTTACAAAAAATTTTTTTTTCCTTTCAGGTTGCAGTTAGCATTTTTTAACACAAGGGGGCGCCACACAATTCAAATTTTACGTCACCCAGTGTAATAGTATTTCAGGGTATGGCCAGCGTTTAGCTTTTACTCTCCTGTCGGAATATAATTATAGCTTCAGTGTAGACTGACACTAGAATATACAAAAGACTTAAAGAAAAACTAAAGAATACGGATGAATTAACATCCTACTCTGGGCAATTCAATCCCTCTTTCTTCACATAAAAAGTTAAATTACTTCACCAAATTGCGTGAAAAAAGTTTGCTGGGTGACTATAGGGAAATTATTTCATCTGTAGGAGCCTTCCATAACATCATCTGTCTGAGTAGGCATTGGAGAAGCGGGCAGTGGAAAACAGAGCCCCTGGGAACATGAGAGAGCGTCCCCTGTCATGTATTCCTGGTCTCTGCCCCCCATGCATCAACTCCAATCTTCCATGCACTATAAACCAGCTTAGTCATCTACTATGTCCCAAGCTGCATCTTCACAAAGGTTTGTTTCCCTGAACTTATCACACATCCAAAGTGGCCACATCTTGGAGCGTAACAAAGTCTGGTCAAACAAAACCTTACTTCAGACAATCATGATGTTAGCACTGGATACAGTGGCATTGGGGAATATAGGCCTCCCAAATGCAGCAAAATGGCCGCCAGAGGCAGAAAGGGGCGGGGCTACAAATCTCCCAAGTGAGGCAAAATGGCTGCTGAGTAGCAGCACGTCCAGGTGAGGCAAGATGGCCGCTGGAGGAGGAAGGGGCGGGGCCAGGTCCTGTCCCGGATGGGGAGGGACCGGAAGTAACATCACACACCCTGAAAGTGAGCACATGGGGGGGGGGGAGTAACTTCAGGGTGGGGGCAGGCCTCACTACATTTACTGCAGAGTCACACTATGTTGGATTGTAAACATTGCAAGCTAGCCGCCATTACAAGGAGGGGCTGCAGTCAACACAAAGACATTACATTGTTCATTAGCAATACACATACCCCCCTACATGCTTTCCCCTCTTCAATCTCTTGACTACGTTATACCTTCTCCTAGCAATCTAAAAACACCTTTCTTTCTGCTAGGCTTCCTGCTCATCTTCTGAAACTTTCTACAGCCTATCTTATCTGTCCATGACCTGACATTTCTTTCTGCAACTTTTCCTGATCCTTTCCCATCAGCAACCAAATCACAAGCTCTATGACCTTTGTCCTTGTTCACTTTGCTCAACTCTATGCTACCTGCTTATTCTATTCTATTCAAAGTTTCTATTCATTCTATTCGAAGACACAGTAGTGTTTCTCTTGTAAAATCTGCTTTCTTCAAATCCTTCCCATATAACCTCTTTCCCACTCAGATTACAATACGCATTAATTCTATAAAACACAGGGAAAGACAAAGTAAACAGAAAGGGTTAATTGAGAAGTGCTCTTAGTGGCTTAACTTCAGTCCACTCTCTTACCAGCACCCCTCCCCCAATAATCAACACTGCACATTCTTTCTATAATAGCAGACAGACGGGATTACTGGAGAATACCCACAACGGCTCAAGGTATATATATATATCCACCTTTATATCAACCCAAGGTATATATCTCATCTACCTTTTTTAACAACCCACCGTCTAGTAATCCCCAAGAGCACTCCTTGTACACGATCTAGACAGGACATTTAGCTATACACAGAGACTGACGATTATTTTCAATGACCAAAACTTCAACAATATTCTGGAGAAATCAGCCGTCACACCACGGCTATATTCACCCGTAAATACCTTTCCACATATGAGAACATAACACGCTCAATCATATGGTAAGTATACGTATCATAAATCTTCCTAACCTCACACTAGTTTTACCTAGGAGCACGTGTCACTGGCGTGTTCCCTCAGACTTAAACAGCCGAGTCCGCCCTCCCGACACATTAACCCTCACAGAATTTATCTCTTGGTCTTGCATAAACAATTTTTAACCGTCTCAGACATAACAGCCACAGCATACAAAATACCCCTTAAGCAGGTTAAAACGGTGGTCTTTTCCGAGTAAGAAAGAACTATATTACCTGCCTTTCATTGATTTATCACTCTGGACCAGGAACAGGCAGAAAAGCAGTCAGAACCCAGATCACATCGGTAGATTTACATAAAGCAATCTTACCGTGTTCTGTAGATTTTCGGGCCCCTGAGTTCTGCGTGCCATCCGCCGATCTCTGTATTTTTCCAGAATGAAAGAAATCAAAATCTCTTAACTCGGCCCACCCAGGGACGCCACTGAACTGGATTATAATTTTCTCCAGCAGGCTTTTGGGGTATTTTGTCGCTTCCAAATTGAGTATTGTGTAGAAGCAGTATGCGCACACTGACCAAGTCAAACACGAGGTATCAGTCTCATGCTCAAAATGGCTCTCTGCCCAGAAACAGCCAGACAGGGCCTTTTATTGTACAGACACACAATGGGCGTGCAACAGGTTACATCAGTAACATATAGGATTCTCATTTGTCGGATCATATATAATCCCCCCTCCTTCCTGCCCACCTTCTCTCAAGTCCAATGTATAAGCAAGTCTTTGTCTTTAACATGTGTCCAAATCTGAAAGTGAAAGTAGATATCCCTTTGTTCAAGAAGATTCTGTGTGTGGAGGATGGGAGGACTGGGAAAACACTCAAGCAATAACATAACACTGTGATTTAACTCTTAGAAGCTGGTTGTGCAACTTGTGTAACTTCTATGTACTTAACTAACATTAGATCAGACATCCATTGTCTAGCAAATACTATGATTAGATTGTGTGTGTGTCCTTTAAACTCTTGAGCTAAAAGTCATTACAACAACAAAATACATTTGGGTTATATTAATCGATAGACATTTTATAAATAATCATCATGTCTATCACACATAGAGTAGAGCGTTTGGGGGAGGCACATGTATTTACCTTTCCTCCAGACTCCCTTCTCATCTGGTTCCATGCGTCCTTTTCGCCCCGAGAGGCTAGTTCCTGCAAAAAGGACAACAAAGTGATATCCAAACCCGATTGAGTTTCAACCATACTGATGTCTGATGTATCCAGTGAAAGTTTGGTTTGGCTGCTGAATTCATGATTCGATTCCCTAGGGTCTCTGGAGTCACTTCCTTGATTTGAGCCTGGACCTTGATGAGAGACCTATTTGGGAAGAGCTAAAGCCTGATACAACAAGGATACTGCCTCTGCATTCTGGATTGGTTTACCTGATGATCCAACAAAATGATGTCCTCTTGGTGTCCTCTTCTGACTGTGCCGAGCATTAATGTTGTTTCCAGAAAATTGGCTGGTATGACATAACCAAAGTATGAAAGCCATTGCTTGGTGATTTTACTTTCTGGTGATACTTTTGGTCTGCCACGGTCTAGGATCGCCATATTTGTGACCATCTCTGTCCATGGTATGCCCAGCATATGCCGCCAGCACCTCAGCTCAAAGGCCTAAATCATTCTTCTGTCTATATATGCATATACATATTCCACTCAAAAGGTAATGTACTTCTCTGCCAAACTGGTCCGTGTTAAGGAGGGGTGAAACTATTACAGCACAGAGATCTTCCTCTTCTGCCCTCCCTCCCCTTACATCAGATAGTTCCGTTGCTGCGGAATAAGTTGGCGCTATACAAATAAAGATTATTATTAGTTCCAACCCTTGTGGTCTAACTAACTGTTTGAGTGTATCTCTCACATTCTATGTCTGGCAGTCCGGCGATACACATACCATATATCTTGACCTTGACGCGACATATGAGCTCATATATCATGGCCAAACTCCAACTAATACCTTGCATTTATTATATATTATTCACATGCAGTGTGGCTTTTAAACGTGTTGGGGAGCCCAGGGTTGCAATACTATTGTCGCTCACTTATTGAGGTGCAGGGCAACCTGCTGAACTATTATGGTGTCATTAATAGGTTGCTGGTCTGCATGGTGCACTACATGTATCAGGATGGTCTGGCACTTTGTATCTACTCTGTATGAGAGTATACACCAAGCAGCCACCCCCAGGAGGTTGTATGAGCGGCTGTCTCATCGGTGTCCCTCACAGGTGTAATTAGCTCCCTCATTTGGCAGTTTGCTACCTGCATGCTGAGGTGGTGCACATGTTTGCCTCCTGAGTCAGTAAGTATATGGCCATTTTCAGTGAGTGGCATACCATATACAACTTATACACAGGCCCTTGACACATACACACCCAAAAATTCACAGATCTACATTATTTATGATCAGAACCGATAAATGTTACATCCTAATCCTTTTGTGCAGCCATATCACAGTCCACCAACTCGCACATAAGATGCATTCCAAAGGGAGGGGTTGTCTGCATCATATCTCCTAGAAAACAAAGAAAACGTAACTCTCTCTAGACAAGTAATAGAACTGGATAACAGGCTTCACTGATTGATTTTATTTCATCCCCACATGTGCTGACCATAATCTACCATCTTTCTTTGCACAATATGGCATCTAGTACAAGTTTAGCTCTGCTACATTGTCACATTGTGGGAAAGTGGCAGTGTAAGGGTGCATTCAGACGACCGTATATCGGCTGGGTTTTCAAGCCACCCGATATATGGTGTCTCTCTCTGCAGGGGGAGGATGCTGGAAGAGCCGGGAGCAGTGCTCTGAGCTCCCGCCCCCTCTTTTCCTCCTCTCCCCCCCTGCACTATTTTCAATGAGGAGAGGCGGGGCAGGGCGGAGCTAATTCACAGAACTTAGCCCCGCCCCGGTCCGCCTCCTCTCATTGCAAATAGTGCAGAGGGGCGAAGAGGAGGCAGAGAGAAGGTGGGAGCTCAGAGCACTGCTCCCGGCTCTTCCAGCCTCCTGCCCCTGCAGAGAGAGACGCCGTATATCGGCCGGCGTGAAAACCCTGCCGATATACGGTCATCTGAATGCACCATAAGGGTGCGGGCAGACGAGCGTAGGCGTATTTACGTTCGCACGAGCGCAACGTATAATCGCCCGAGAGAACATTTTTCACCGATCACGACCAGAGCTAGAAAGCGTATTTTCGTTTGTTCCTACTTTTCAAACGGTCTTTTCGGCCATCGAATATGCGTTGGCGCGTATTTCGGTCGCATATGTTCCGTTTTTTTTCGGGTTGCCGTTTTTACGCCCATGTGAACGAATACATTCGAAACCATTGCCTCAGATGGTCACGTATATACGTTTGGTCGCAAAAACGCGCCGTTTATGCGCTCGTCTGCCCGCACCCTAAGACATAGAGGCGGGGCTGAGGCCATACCCACTGAAGCTGTCCTGCTCTTCTTTGTCTCAGACAACCTCTAATCACTGTACATAAACATTCTTTTAATTCTACTTCCTTGTAGCCTTCGGCACTCACTTAGCGTAAAACTTTAATTCACTTATACACTTCCTCAAACTTGCTTTACTTTTGAATTTTGTCCATTTCTTTACATCAAGGCAACCAGTTTTCGGCACCCCTCTCTCTTTTGACAGTCCCATAATGCCCATAATTGGTAAGATAATCGAGCATGACCTTCACTGGGTCACCGCCTCTGTCCCTCAGACATTTAACTCATCGCAGCTCATCTGCAGCCATAAAATATATGATATACTTTAACAAACCGGTTCCTTGAAGTTTAAGTTTGTGAATTTAGAATTCCACCAGTTTGGAATCTCTGTTGCACTTGTCATTCCCGGCTCCCTGCCGCACCCCATAACAGCACCATCATAACAGCACCATCACTTAGTTTATCATGCTCTGGGGATGTGGCAGGTTCCATTT
Organism: Eleutherodactylus coqui; assembly: GCA_035609135.1. Lineage (NCBI taxonomy): Eukaryota > Metazoa > Chordata > Amphibia > Anura > Eleutherodactylidae > Eleutherodactylus > Eleutherodactylus coqui. The sequence continues at coordinate 139,982,908 of CM069415.1, forward strand.
AAAGGGATGGTAGCAAGATTACAAATGATCCCATATACACATGTTGATCGGTGGGAGTCTCACAGCTGAAACCCCCGCCAAACTCTAGACCAGGACTCCTATGTCCTCCATCCTCCTCACTGCGGGGTTACTGCACCCCCTGATGGGAGGAAGAGAATGAATGGAGTGCTGGTCGTGCAAATGCACTGATGCTCCCTTCACTTTCAATGTTTCAAGATACCCAAGAGGCAAGAGCACAGACGTTTCCATCAGTCCATTGAAATGAATGGAGCACTGACCGCATTGGCCAGTGCTGCATTCATAGTGACATCACTGCGGGGGAAGAAGCAACCCCACAGAGACAGGCAGAGGGGAACACGGAGTCCTGTTCTTGAGATCAGAGGGAAGTCTCAGCAAGTTCTCCCCTATTCTGTGCATACAGGATAACTTCTAAACTTGGTACAACCCCTTTAAGTGCCCCAAAAGCATCCTAAAGGACCCTTAATTTGCACTGTCTAACTTTTAGACAGTATTAGTAAATAAACCTGAATTGTTTTCCACAATATTCTGGGTGCTTAATTAATGACAGGACGGTGAAAGCTACCTTAAGGTGCGCACAAGGAGTTAATGATCTGCATTGAGTGGGTTCACAGCCTGGCACTTCGCTTGCAGATCAACTCTCAGAGCATCGATTGGTTCAGCAATTCATGCAAGAGATGAACAGGTGAGGGTAGAGCTGCGCACAGTATTTATCGCCCTGCAGAAAAAACGTACCCGCCATGCCCAGTATGATGCCAGAGCTTCACCATAGCACCATGACAGCGAAGAGTTAAATCCTATGTCCATTTATAATACCAATTATGGAGCATATTTACAAGCAATCTCTTTATAATTCCATTATGTTATTTATTTTGTGCTGATCTGTGTTACATCCTATAATTATACTCCAGAGCTGCACTCACTATTCTGCTGGTGGAGTCACTGTGTACATACATTACTTATCCTGTACTGCTCCTGGGTTCCATCCTGTATTATACTCCAGAGCCGTACTCACTATTCTGCTGGTGGAGTCACTGTATATATACATTACACATCCTGTATTATAATCCAGAGCTGCACTCACTATTCTGCTGGTGGAGTCAATGTATACATGCATTACTTATCCAGTACTGATCCTGAGTTACATCCTGTATTATACCCCAGAGCTGCACTCACTATTCTGCTGGTGGAGTCACTGTGTACATACATTACTTATCCTGCACTAATCCTGAGTTACATCCTATATTATACTCCAGAGCTGCACTCGCTAATCTGCTGGTGGAGTCATTTTGTACATACATTACTTATCCTGTACTGATCCTGAGTTACATGCAGTATTATACTCCAGAGCTGCACTCACTATTCTGCTGGTGGAGTCACTGTGTACATACATTACTTATCCTGTACTGATCCTGAGTTACATCCTGTATTATACCCCAGAGCTGCACTCAATATTCTGCTGGTGGAGTCACTGTGTACATACATTACTTATCCTGCACTAATCCTGAGTTACATCCTGTATTATACTCCAGAGCTGCACTCACTATTCTGCTGGTGGAGTCATTTTGTACATACATTACTTATCCTGTACTGATCCTGAGTTACATGCAGTATTATACTCCAGAGCTGCACTCACTATTCTGCTGGTGGAGTCACTGTGTACATACATTACTTATCCTGTACTGATCCTGAGTTACATGCAGTATTATACTCCAGAGCTGCACTCACTGTTCTGCTGGTGGAGTCACTGTGTACAGGATATCAGTTCATTAGCTTGTTGACTGTTTCCCAGTGCAATCAGCAGAATAGTGAGTGCTGCTGTGAACATGGGGGGTCTGCTGTGCATTAGAACATGAGTTTGAGTAGAAGGAACTCCGGATCAGATTGAGATAAGTGATCTAAACTAAAGCCTTTCCTAATTTGCCAGTATCTTACAGTTGGCGTGTCATTTAACCCTTCGCTGTGGTGTAGCTCTGGCATCATACTGGGCATGGCAGGATGGGTTTCCTCTGCAGGATGCTATACGCTGTGCACAGCTCTCCCCTCACCTGTCTCCAGCGCTGCGTTCATCTCTTCTATGAATTGCCGAACCAATCGATGGTCTGAGAGGAGTTCTGCGAGCTAAGTGCCATTTAGAACCATCTTTTAACCCTTGACTGCCTGTGGAGTTCACCTATAGCCCACACCTTCCATTAGACAGGTGCAGTTTAAATGTGGGCACATTTAAAAGCCTAGTTGGCACTGAAATGCTCTATTATACCCCCAAATCAGGGCTCAGGGGGGCGCACTTTGTATCCAACAGGTTGTGTGCCTGGATGGCTTCTTGTAACATGTCTTAGTAGGATTTGGGGTAAGGGGACTTATCAGGATTTAAGGTGCACCAATCACCGGATATCCTCCATGTGATGCGATAATGATCATTAAAAGTGCCGCCCAACAATAGTAGCTGATTGTGGGGGTCAAACACCCCCCTATATCAGCATTAGCCACTCCAAGCCAGATTGTCACTTTATGTCCCCCTGATATATGCAGCCTGTATACTGTGTATATACTGCTCGATATGTGTCATGAACCATGTATTACTGCCGTCATCAGGCGCTGCCCTTAATGAGTGGCTGGCCATTACTGACCGCAAAGGTCCCATATCCATCTTTATAGAGAGCAATCTCCGTTTTCAGTGTCTGCGGCGGAGATCAGCGTGTGCTATTATTAACCACGTCTGTCCCTGTGTGACTCTGCTGCCAAACACTGAAGTGTAGGGCAGCAGCGCCACCGCTGGTCATCTGCATTACTGCATGGCAAAAAAAGATTTCCGTGTAAAGGTGAAATGTTATTTCATCAGAGAGGTCTGCGAGTCGGGACCCCCGCAGAGTATTCCTATCATTGAAAATACTGTATGGGGGAGTAAGGAGGAAGATCTGCAAGCCTCACAAGCATTTGGCCGCCAGCTATCTAATGGGTGCGGACACTTTAATGCTTCCAGGAATTAATTCACTGATTCATCAGCTCAGCTTCATCAGAACAGCAGGGTCACTATAGAGAGCAGAAGCAGCAGTCACAAATGGACACATATTCATGGAGGTTTCAGAGGCTTCAGAGGCTGCATAAATAAATGATGTGCATTTATAAGCAATTAGTGAGGTTGTCTAGAGTAACCGCCTTCCCTGCATAGAGGCAAAGGAGAGACAGCAAAACGGAGGTAAATGAGGAATATCAGGATGCTTGTAACCACCACTAGGTGGAGCTCCTTACATACATATATAGTTTGTGCTCTGTGGTGGCTGTAAGAATCTGCACTGTGTGTAGTGAGCTCCACCTAGTGGTAGCTATAGATATCTATATTTAGTGAGTTCTGCCTAGTGGTGAGACTCTCTATATCTATATGTAGTGAGCTCCCCTACTATATATTAAAACCTCTGCTAGCATTGATATCTACTAAGGCCTATTTCGAGTGAGCCCATTTGTTTTAGCCAAAATTTTGCTCTAGTAACATTGGTTGCCTCTAATAACACCGGCGTGTGCCGGCCCGTGACATTGCTGCTGAACCCACGTGATCTCCTGCTCGGCATCTCCTACACCTCCTGCTGCTAATGCAACTGACCAGTCTACATCATCGGTGACGGGTAATACACTAGGACAGTACAGTACTGTACAACTGCACTCCAATGCAACAGCACAGAGAACACAGTGATAACGCTGAGGACAGATAATGATGTCACCTGCAGTCCAATGCAACAGCACAGAGAACACAGTGGTAATGCTGAGGACGGATGATGTATTGTAGTACAGCAGATGTCACCTGCAGTCCTATGTAACAGCACAGAGAAAACAGTGATAACGCTGAGGACAGTTAATGATGTCACCTGCAGTCCTGTGTAACAGCACAGATAACACACAGTAACAAGTTCAATAACATGTTAAATGTTCATTTATTCCTTACAGCAGTCTTTTATATTTATTTATAATTGTTGTTTTGGTATTAAAGACCATATTTATTCCTCATTAAATGTGGTTTGGTGTGTTTTCTGGAATGTCTGAAACAAATTAATTGGATTTACATTGATTCCTATGGAAATAATTACCTCGAGTAGCAACGGTTTCAGAAAAAGCTGATTGCTTTCAGATGGATTACAAACGTTAGTAAGGGTTTTACTGTATATATATGAATGTAGTTGGCTTCCCTAGTGGTGAGGCTGTATATATCTGTATGTAGTGAGCTCCCCCTATTGGTCAGGCTGTATATATCTGTATATAGTGAGCTCCCCAAAGTTGTGGCTGTATACAGCCTCTTGGTCAGGCTGTATATATCTGTATGTAGTGAGCTCCCCCTAGTGGTCAGGCTGTATATATCTATATGTAGTGAGCTCCCCAAAGATGTGGCTTTATGTATCTGTATGCAGTGAGCTCCCCCTATTGTTAAGGCAGTATGTGTGTATATGTAGTGAGCTCCCACAAGTGGTGGGTGTATATATCTATATCTAGTGAGCTTCCACAAGTGGTGGATGTATATATCTGTATTTAGTGAGCTCCCCTTAGTGGTAAGGCAGTATGTATCTGTATGTAGTGAGCTCCCTCTAGTGGTAAGGTTGTATATATCTGTATGTAATGAGCTCCGACTAGTGGTGGCTGTATATAGCTGTATGTAGTGAGCTCCCCCTAGTGGTGGCTGTATATATCTGTATGTAGTGAGCTCCCCCAAGTGGTGGGTGTATGTATCTGTATGTAATGAGCTTCCCTTAGTGGTAGCTGTATATATCTGTATGTAGTGAGCTCCCCTAGTGGTGGCTGTATATATCTGTATGTAGTGAGCTCCCACTAGTGGTGGCTGTATATATCTGTATGTAGTGCGCTCCCCCTAGTGGTTACGCTGTATGTTTCTGCATGTAGTGGGCTCCCCCTAGTGGTAAGGCTGTATGTATTTGCATGTAGTGAGCTCTCCCTAGTGCTAAGGCTGTATGTAGTGCGATCCCCCTAGTGGTTACGCTGTATGTATTTGTATGTAGTGAGCTCCCCCAAGTGGTAAGGCTGTATGTTTCTGCATGTAGTGGGCTCCCCCTAGTGGTAAGGCTGTATGTATTTGCATGTAGTGAGCTCTCCCTAGTGCTAAGGCTGTATGTAGTGCGATCCCCCTAGTGGTAGGGCTGTATGTATCTGCATGTAGTGAGCTCCCCCTAGTGGTAAGGCTGTATGTAGTGAGCACCCCCTAGTGGTAAGGCTGGATCTAGTGAGCTCCCCCTAGAGGTAAGGCTGTATGAAGTCAGCTCCCCCTAGTGGTAGGTCTGTATGTAGTGAGCTCCCCCTAGTGGTAAGGCTGTATGAAGTCAGCTCCCCCTAGTGATAAGGCTTTATGTAGTGAGCTCCTCCTAGTGGTAAGTCTGTATGTAGTGAGCTCCCCCTAGTGGTAAGTCTGTATGTAGTGAGCTCCCCCTAGTGGTAAGTCTGTATGTAGTGAGCTCCCCCTAGTGGTAAGGCTGTATAAAGTCAGCTCCCCCTAGTGATAAGGCTTTATGTAGTGAGCTCCCCCTAGTGGTAAGGCTGTATGAAGTCAGCTCCCCCTACTGGTAAGTCTGTATGTAGTGAGCTCCCCCTACTGGTAAGTCTGTATGTAGTGAGCTCCCCCTAGTGGTAAGGCTGTATGTAGTGAGCTCCCCCTAGTGATAAGGCTTTATGTAGTGAGCTCCCCCTACTGGTAAGTCTGTATGTAGTGAGCTCCCCCTAGTGGTAGGTCTGTATGTAGTGAGCTCCCCCTAGTGGTAAGGCTGTATGAAGTCAGCTCCCCCTAGTGATAAGGCTTTATGTAGTGAGCTCCCCCTAGTGGTAAGTCTGTATGTAGTGAGCTCCCCCTAGTGGTAAGTCTGTATGTAGTGAGCTCCCCCTAGTGGTAAGTCTGTATGTAGTGAGCTCCCCCTAGTGGTAAGGCTGTATGAAGTCAGCTCCCCCTAGTGATAAGGCTTTATGTAGTGAGCTCCCCCTAGTGGTAAGGCTGTATGAAGTCAGCTCCCCCTAGTGGTAAGTCTGTATGTAGTGAGCTCCCCCTACTGGTAGGTCTGTATGTAGTGAGCTCCCCCTACTGATAAGTCTGTATGTAGTGAGCTCCCCCTACTGGTAAGTCTGTATGTAGTGAGCTCCCCTAGGCTCAGGTGTAGCTGGTGCTCTGGATCTTCACACAGCACATTATGAGGGAGGCTGTGTCCCTGTAGATCGGTTCTTCTGTTGCTATGCTAGCAGGAGGGATTCCCTTCATGTCCTTGTAGTTTGGGCTGGTTCTCTTCTTCTTGGCCTCATCTGAAGCCGCCCTCTGACCCCCGCACTGGCACCGGCGTTCAGTCTGTAGCCACGGGACGGATGACTTGTTCTCAGCCGCTCACGCTTTCATGCAGCTTTGTATTGTATGGATGGAAGATGTAGAGAAGATTGTCAGGTCTGAATTGCTTCACATCCTCCTCCCTCCTCATCCGGCTCATCAGGAATTGTACTCCACTCTATCGGAGCTAGTGACAATACAGGGACCTGGCCGGGGGCGCAGACACCTGGCTTCCTCCGCGCCGGGTACCATGGCAACGTATATTTAAGGATCTGTATGAATGTTGTATCTGTGATCTAATAGTGTATCCACTTATACATACATATAACTGATATCCATCTACTGTCACACCGTGTATCTGCACATGCAATACGCAGGAAATAGAATCCAGTGATTCCAATGGTTTGTTCACATGCCCGTATTTTTTCTACGAACTTCGGTCGAACAAAATGAAAACGCAACTTTCTCTATTTTCCAGTGCATTTGCGCAACAAAAGTCCCCACAGAAGTTAATGGAGATGCGCAAGTGCGCGCAAAATACGCTAGGAGACGCATGATTGCGCAGGAAGAAGAACACATCTGGAACGTATTCGGCTAATTTGCATGCGGAAAAAGTACAGTAAAGTATATGCGCAAAAAGACATTGCTCATTCCGTAAATAGTCTGCGCTCCCGCAGAAATGCGATACCTTCGTGTGACGCCGATCCATCCATCCCAGGCCGCCTCCCCAATGTGCAGTCCCATGTAATATACTTTTTATTGTGACGTGACTTTTCTCTAGTGCTCCCTTTCATCGTTATTCGCAGATATGGGGTTCTGGTAACGAGTCGTGTGGGCGCTCGCCGAGATTGTTTTCTTAGATCATTTCAAGTGAGATCATTGATTTTTAGCTTTGAGATGATATTGTTAGAACAATGCCGCTAAGTGCCGGCTCAGTCATCAGCGGGGGAGAAAGCGTTTTTTTTTAACCACGGAGAGGATCCTGGAAGCCGTACATTGCTGGATGGAGCCGAGTCTGTTCTCATGCAGATGGAGCAGAACCAACGGCAGCAAGAGATACAACATTAACCACTGAGGCAGACTCAGGCCACGCCCACTCATTTGTTACATTTGGTAAGCACAGGGTTTCTTGGATACAATGTATCCACTTTTTTCCGTCTTCTGCACTTCCACACACTCATTTCATCCTGAGCCTCCTGGTTCACCTGTAGAATGTGAGCAGCACAATAGGGACTGACACAAAGTTCTACAACTTTCTCATATACTTTCTGTTTCTATTTTTCACCATTTTTAAAATCTCTGCTTGCTGTCAGTAAACATATCTCTTCAGAAAGTCTTAAAGGCTCATTCACATCAGCACTATGGATTCCTGCTTTGTTATGGAAACAGGAAAATGGAATCTGGTGGCAAACAGAACCAACCATCATATGACAGAACCAAAGGGTGCCAAATATACCACATTGACTATAACTCCATTTATATCCGAGCTCCTTGCATTTTAAGCATGAAATAGCACATGAAAAAGGTTTACGGAACCCTTAACGCTATTGTGAATGAGCCCTAAAGTGTAAAACAATGGTGGCTGTAGGGGGGGGGGGGGTGGTTGTACAATAAAAAAAACTAACCTCTTAAAGGGGTTGTATCGCAAATACAAATAATCTCCTATTGACAGGGTAGAGGATAACTTGCTGATCGGTGGGGATCTTACATCTGAGACCCCACCCCATCCCCCGATCTCGAGCAGGGGATTCCCATTGTAGAGGCCCAGAGTTAGTGGGGCCCCTTCATAATGTTAAATATCTGTCTCGTGCCATTTGTCTTGTCAGTGTCTTATATGTAGTGTGCATTTGGTATGTGTATTGTACCTCTGCAGCACTGAATGGATTAATGTCTGGGTTATGTCTGAAAAATGTATCTTGTTGTAAGTTATGTGACCTTGTGGTGTATATATATATATGTTTGTAAGGATGCTATGCTAAGTAGTCTATGCTAGAGAGTAGTCTGGGAGAGTCTTGCAAGAGTCTAGCCTGTGCTAATCTAAGGCTGCCTGTCCACTGGCGTTGCGGTAATCCGCGGCGGACCTCCCCCGCAGGAGCCGCTGCTGCGGAGCAGGGGCCAGAGGACCAATGTCCGCTGTGAGCCTATCTGACAGATAGACTTGCGGTGGAGAATCGCGGCAATTTTCAGCATGCTGCGATTTGCCAGCCACGAGTAGAGAATCGCTATGATTCTCCCCTTGTGGACAGGGGGGGGCTACACTTTCCATAGCAACACTATGGAAAGCCTGCACTGCCTTCCCCATAGCCAGATTATCGCTGCGGGGAATGCAATGCAAAAATGCTGTGGACAGGCAGCCTAAGTCTGCAAGAAGTGAGTATACCCCACAGACACTGGTCGGTCTGTGTGTGGAGAATGGAAGAAGCTGAGCGATATTCTTCTGTTCGGCCTGAGCTTACTCTACCCAGGATGTGCCGGTGCTACCACTAAGCACTGAGAGAGAGAAGGACCGATGCCTAAGAGAGAGACACCAGAAGCCTGAGTGTTGACCAGTAGAGAGTTGGAGAGAGGAGAGTCGCCAGGAGCGGATCACACAGATAACTAGGACTGTGGATTGTCCGGATTACCCCAGGATTCCTCCCTGTCACACCACCTTCTAGGACTGTATTTTGTGCCTGACAATTGTTGTACGTTGCAACTTTTTTCTTCTTCAATATTAGTAAAATGTCTGAAAATTCATGATCTTTGAGCACAACCTTGTCGTAGACCTAAGAACCTGAAACTGCCCCAAATAAACGTTTGTTAAAAGGGAAAACAGTGGGTGTGCATGGGCGAAAATTGAAAAAAATGCAGCGCCTTTTCTTCTGGCACAATGCTGGGCAGTGGAAACCGAATGGACCCGATTAGAGCCAATGGGGTCTGTTCAGTGCTATCTGATTCCATCATAAGACGGACCCGTTCAGCCGGGGGATCCCCCTTTCCTGCTTCCTGAATGGAGCAGAAAAACGGAACGGCTGCTGCAGATGTGGAAGCAGCCTTAGATTTGCACAAATATTCAAGCTCAGAATTTAATAGGAATATTTCCATTCACTGAAAGCAAGCAGGAATCTGGTGAGGATGTGAAACATAAAGTCCTACGTTAAGCAATCAGCTTATTCCCCCTTTAATGTAGACGAAAAAAGTCATTTTTTGCTCAAGAATTTGCAACTTTTCATGCCACGTTCCACTTTGAAAAAATGCCAAAGAAAGTGGGCGTGGCTAACGGGAAGTTGGTGAAGTCTACAAATGTAAGGGCGCTTTCACACGGGACAGAGTGATGCTGCAGAATAACTTACCATACGGAAAAATCTGCAGCAAGATCCGCTTGTCTAACGGGTGGACTCTGATGCAAAATTGTAAATGGCAGAATCTGCCAGCGTCTTGTTGAATATTCCAGTGTGTGAAAGTACCTTCAAGACGTGGAATCTGCAACGCAAATTCGCTGCTCGACGTGACACGCTGCAGACTTAACCCTTTCCAATCCACTGTCTGACCTGTGAAGACATTATGATTTAAGGCTGTACAGCTCCGATGTTGGCACACGTCCGTCGGGGTTCTCTTACTGTATATTGCCAGCCTCTCTGCTGTCGGAGCCTATCCAACATGCCACCTCATGCAGTACTGGCTTTAGCCAGCAGATAGCGCCGTTGTATAATGGCAGAAAAAGTAAGCCCCCTAGGAAAACCAGGCTACAAATTGGACTGGAAAGGGTTAAATTACGCATCAGATTTTTTTCTACAATGTGTGAGCGACATTTTGAAAATCTCGTACCCATTGCTGCTCCCTAGGACATGATGTCTTTTTTTTCGTGCGACTAAATCCACCGCATGTGAACACCTCCTCTGTTAATACTTAAGCTAGAAAATGGCGCCAATTTTGGTGCCAATCTACACCAATCTGCTCATATCAGGCATTCGTTTATTTTCTGAATTCAATACAACTTAAAACGCGCCAAAGTATTAGGCGGTGTGCAAAGTTTAATAAATTTGGCGCATTTTACTCCAACCGCTCACAGAGAGATGCTGATCTTCGCAGCACATTAGGGAATTGCTGTGTGAGCGATTGTCCACCACATTAGCACAAACCTCCCGCCTACAGAGAGAGCACTATCTTTAGACGTATTTTTATTTCTGACCGTCCACATTTCCGGCACTCATCGGCGCACGCCGCCGCTTCCATCTTGATGAACACAACGGAATGGAAACGGCGTGATTATTATTGATGAAAGATATTGTAATCAGGACGAGCGGACGCCATCAGGCCGGAACCTGCCGTGATTGCAGGAACTCAGGCGCTGCCATTAATAGGATTCATGATGGGGGATGGAAGCTGCAGAGGAGGACAATGAAGAAGAGATGGACGGGAGGGGGGGGGGGGAGGGGGGGGGGGGGGACTTCTGCACAGATATTTTTGAAACTTTTTTTTTGGGCTATTGTGGCTTTATAGTTCTGCAAAAAGTGACATTTTTACTTCTTTTTGCTGCAGAATATCGAGAGGAAAGAATAAATTACGAGCTTCATTCTCGAACCATTGTGACTATGATACAAAAGGCATAACCGGAGCCACAACAATAACCCAGTGTCGCTGCTGCGAATGGAGGCCTTATCATAGCAGAAGCCATAATGGGCGCCGTTGGATGTCATTGATACGGGTAATATCCTGGAAATTCATCTAATTCACAGCAGGAACTGTACCTGAGCCCAGAAGGCAGAATGGTCTGGATCTCGATGCAGCTCTGGATGTGACTGGAGTATAAAACAGGATGAAGCTTCAGATCAGCACAGCAAAATTAAAGCTAATGACTTGATCATATATAGAACCGAAGGGTGAGATTGAGAGACAGGAAGGTGACTCTATATGTACAGGTGGGTATAGCAGGTGCAGAGACTACATTCCCCCCTAGGCTATAGTGTCTGAATGAAATGACTTATAGATATAAGTGGCATATAATGGGGTGGGAGTAAAAAAAAGCCGCAAGCTATACTTCCTGTCTTCCATAGATAATAATGGGGTGCGGTGAAGTCCTGATGCCTGCAGAAGCTAGAAGAACTGCAAGGCTGCCTGTCCACGAGCGTTGCAGTATCCTACGCCGCCCGGGAGCAGGAGCCTGCAGACGGATCTCCGCTGTCAGCCTTACCTAATAGATAGGCTGACCACGGAGAATCGTGGCATGCCGGCCTTCTCCGCTAGTGGACAGGGGGGAAGCGCTCTCCATAGCAATGCTATGGAGAGCTTGAACTGCGTTCCGCGCCGCCGGATTATCGCCGCGGGGAACACAATTCAAACTCGCCCGTGGACAGGCAGCCTAAATGCAGCCCTGGGTGTGACTAGAGTACAAGACGTGTAATTGAAGATCATATACACTGACATGCCAAAAGTCATGGGACAGGAAGTAATATCATGGAGGACCGCCTCTAGTCTGGTGAACCGCAGCAAGTTGACGTGGCATTGATTCCGCAAGTGGACGGAAGACGTCTGGAGGGATGTGCAGCCGTCTGGATGCCCTCACAGCTCTGGGGGATTTTTAGGTGCGGGATCTCAGGTGTGAATGGTCTGCTCCACCACATCCCGTAAATGCTCGGTTGGGATCATGTTGTGCGATTTTTGCGCACTTTTCGCCTGATGCGTCAATCAGTTAAAAAATCAGTTCAGGAAACCAATGATTTATGATGGCTTCCTTGCCATCAGCGCTGTTTTCACTGATGCGATGCTGAGAGATATAAAAATCGCAGGATGTTCGATTTTTTTTTCTTTTTCTTATCTCCCATGGAGCCGGCGCTTTATCGCATCGCAACACAACAAACACGCGTTGTGATGCGATTTTAACATTAGAAAGTCCCATTGAGTTTTGCGATAAAAAAAACGTGCAATTTTATCAGGGATGGCAGCGATGCGATGGGAGATTATTCTCTAAAAAAAACCCCTGCTGACACCCAAAAATCACAGTCAACAAAGACGCAATTTTGGCGAGATTTTCTTGCGGCACAATAGCGGTCACCCGTGTGAAACGAGCCTAAATCTGTATTCTTTGCAAGTCTTGCATTCCACCCTGCTCTCTACTCCATCATGTCAGTCTTCACTGCAAATCTTGCATTCCACTAATGTGTATCAAAGGAGGAGTGAGTAAAGAGTGCTGCGGCTGCAGAGATGCTAGCGGGGAAGTAGTCGCACAAATCTCCAACTCCGAGAGATGCGCCTGAATAGGCTTTGGCCGTAGACCCCGACCTGAAACGCTCCGTAGAAGCAGCGTCCTCAAATTCTATGTGCGCCATTCCGTGTACTGCGTCATAGGCACATCCGCTTACACTTAGTATCATACACATTACACTTTACATACCGCCATATCACGCTGCGTCTTAAACACGTATCACATTAACCCTTTCTGCAAGGCTTTGCTATAACCCATGGCGCCATAGTTAACCTGCGTTACATAACAGTCCTGTGAGGTTTTTCTCTAACCCTGGCCAGGGGTTTATGTTACACTGTTGCGAGTAATACCGTACACTCATGCTTAGCCTCCTGCAGACGAGCGTAACGTAATCATGCTCACGAGAGGGCGACATAATTGTGCTTTGAATGGAGCCTGATCACGTCTTTTCGCAAGCGTTTATGTGCAGGTAAGTATCCTTTTTTGTGCTGCTGGCCCCGTTCACATCCCGCGCCGTTTTTGAACTGGCTCAGCAGCCTAATTAGTTACCAGTTTTAGTAATTAACACCACAAAATCACGCAGTTACGCTCGGGTCATTTCCCAGCGGCTGCAAACCACTGTCTACAGTAAGAGGGTGCATGGCAACCGTTTACACTGTTGTCAAGATAGGTCGTCAATAGTTGATCGGTTAAGGTCCACCGCTCGGGATCCCCGCGATCAGCTGATTCCCTGTACAGCTCAGCCTGTAGTATTAACCCGTGCTGCTAATACCATCTCCAGTCAGCGCTGGCCATACCGGCAGCAGGCCTAGAAATCAGCAGATTGGCAAGGATCCCAAAAAGTGGACAAACTATTGGGACTTTTAGGAAAACTTCCAAAAATCCCGGACAACCCTTTTGCAACCTTCAAGTGTTCTGTTCCACCGGTGTGACTTGCAACCATCAAGTATGCTATGCCACCGCTGTGAAAGAAGCAACATCCTCTGTTCAGCCATCAATTTCTGTGGCCATTCTTAATGGGGATGCCCGCTATATGTTAGCAGTTTAGCATTGGGGGTCCAGGAGCTTCAAGTTACCCCTCTGTATCTGAGCTGCATGCCAGATTAGCGGAATCTCTGGATGCTGAAATGGTAAGAATCAGCCCTTCTTGTCTCCGGACGCGCCACGTCGCTGATGTGTAATGTGAGTGACAAAGTGACTCCAGTTACAGGAATAATTATTCTCTGAACCTTCAGAAGAGATGAAGCGTCTGTCAGTCTCGGGTCCCTGCGGTGGCTGCGCGGCCGGTGAGAGGATTCACGCCTCCGTGTCTGAAGCCAGGAGCCTCTCTGCTGATAACAATGTCTTCTGCTCCACAAATATTATACTAGGAAGGAAAATAATTGTCTGATGGGTCCAACAAGATCAGAGCGTGACGGAGGTCCCTCTGCGGCGCGGTCGCCATCCAGACGAGAAGAAATGCGTCAAATCAATCGTGAGATGCGTGGGTGAGTTGACCATGAAGGCTACGACAGCCCTTTCGGATGGCTGATAACATGACTCCTTAGACCATCTCCATTCGCGGGACATTTTAAAGCCCACCCCATCATCCCGTGAAGATGTCACATGACATCACTATGGGAAGGTGTCACAATGGACAGGAAACGCTCCACAGCAGCACAGAGCGTTACAGCTCAGGCTGTTACTGCACAGGTTTCCAGGTCACTGATGTCTGACGTACACATAATTAATAATGTAACGTATCATCCACGTCATGTGGCTATTTGGATACATAATAACAATTGACCCCCCACCCGCCCCCACCCAGTAATCGCGGGACGCCAATTTCAATGCTGCAGCAATTTCCGTTTTTATGAGCAATTAAACTCCAAACATTAATGCAGAATGAAAGCAGCAGAAATAATCTCCCGGCGGCTAATGAAAATAATTACAGGAGGTGATAACCGGCATCCAGCAATGCGAGCAAACAAACCGCATCGTACGTTAGAAGCGTGAGCGCAAATCCTGTAATTGCTGGTTACACCATGATTATATATAACAAGCAGGAAAATAAATCAAACACCCCCCAACCCTAATAAAATAACCTGCAGACATAAGTCTGAGCATGTGGAGCACCTTTCTGCTACTTTTGAGTCACCTTGATTTGGTATACAGGTAACAGATAACCGTGCGCCAATGGCTGAAGCCTGTGTATCACCAAGCTTTCCACAGGTCCTGAATGACAATGCATTTGCATTATTAGAAAGATTGCTTTTTTTTCCATTTTCCTGGTGTGTCAGTTGACACTGCAATTCTTGTATTTTATTCATGCACCAAAAAGATCAGCATGAGCAATGCTATAGGTCCCTACTCCCATCTGAGGGTGATACAGTGTAGAAGGTAAAACCATCAATCCAGAGAATGAGCGCTTCCTGGATTTACTTTTCAGGTGGTGGACTTGGCAGGCTGATGTGGTCCCTAGAAGTGGAAGTAGGGGGCACTCACATCCTCATATTCCATATACCGTGTTTCCCAGAAGAAAAGATCTGTCTTATATTTATTTTTGCCCCAAAAGAGGTGCTAGGTCTTATTTTGGGGGGATGCCTTTGTAGTGTATAGAAGTTCATGTATGGAAATGTCTGGAAGGTTCTGGATGATCTATTTAGTCTCGTGCTTTTGTGTATTGTCAGTATGTTTTATGCTGCATGAATATGAAGTGTATCGCATAGCTGCAGCACTGAATGGGTTACTGTCTGGGTCATGTCTGGAAATGTATCTTTTGTAAGTCATGTGACCATGTTTCTTATATCTGTTTGCAAACTGAAGGATTGGGCTTTTGGCTTTTAGGCTTGGCTGCTTTTGGTCTGTCTGGAGTTGTGTGCTGCCGTGTTGGAGTGCTGCCCACATGCTGGTACCTTCAAGCTGCATGTGGTGAAAATGGAGGAGAAGGAGAGGTGGCCTAGAAGTCTTTCCTAGGACCACTTACAAGCGTTGTGCCGTATGATTGGAGTCCGCCGTGCAGGGACAGAGAAGTCAAGAGTGAGTGAGTGACTGGTGGAGAGTTTGTGCCTTTCTGAGGAGTATTTTCCAGGAGCGGTGCTGCATGGATAACTTGGACTGTGGGCCCGGTGTCATCCTATGTCTGCCTCCCTGCCCTCATCTCTAATTCTGCCTGCATCGGTGCGTTTTGCTGAGCCTACTTCAATCTACTGTGAACTGTATTTATTCAAATAAAGTTACAGCTGCCGATCGTTCCCGGCAATTGTTGGTTCAGCTACGCTCCGTGTGTGGACTTTCTTCCATCTTCATCTCCACCATGGAGGAAGGAGTGGTGGCGTCAGACGTGACAAATCAATAAGCCAAAACTCCCCATTTAATAGCCTGCCCTTGGCCCCTGGGATGGGCTCTCAGGTTACCCTCCAAGTGGGAGACGGTAGTGCCACCTTGACAAGGCCCTATTCTAATCCCTGCCATCTCCTAGGCTGAGACCCGTTCTTTGGGCGCTGCATCTTACTATACTTACCTAGCAGGCTCAGTCCAGGTCCCTCCCGCTGCTCTCCGAAGCTTTGAACGCTGCATTGATTGGCTAAATAGCGGACAAAGAACCAATCACAGCCATCGTGTTGTGGAGGCGGAATTTATGAATTGAAAATCAATGCCGCGGCTCAGCCAATTATAAATTCCGCCTCCACAATGTGATGACTGTGATTTGTTCTTTGACCGCTACTCAGCCAATCGATGCAGCGTCTGATGAATCAATCACAGCCATCACATTGATTTATCGAGTGCTGCATTGATTGGCTGAGCAGCAGTTGAAGAACCATTCAATGCAGCACTTGATAAACCAATCACAGCCATCGTATTGGTCCATCGAGTGCTGCATTGATTGGCTGAGCAGCAGTCGAAGAACCATTCAATGCAGCACTTGATAAACCAATCACAGCCATCGTATTGGTCCATCGAGTGCTGCATTGATTGGCTGAGCAGAGCTTGAGAACCATTCAGAGCCATCGCTTCCTGGAGGCCTGATAGGTAACGTATTCTTTTTTTTTATGTAATGCGGTTAGGGTTTATTTTCAGTGTAGGGCTTATATTTCAAGCATCCCAAAAAAAAAAAAAAAACACGGTAGGACTTATTTTCAAGGAAACAGGGTATTAAATTCTTAGAAGAAAGTTGTAGTCTAGTGTCCTGCTTGACCAAACAGTTTCTGAAAATTGTGTTTCCTGGCCAGCCCTCTGCAGTGGGTACAGAACATACAGTATCCGCGGCGAAGTCTGTGACTCCCGTAATGATAACGGATGGAATGTGATGAGCCGAGGACTCAAGGATCTATATAATGAATTGTAAGGGGTGGTGAATAAGACTCTTCTCCGCTCATAAAGTGGCAGACGCATCGCACTCCAAATTCTGGCAGCTCGATGGACAAGCTCAGAAATCAAACAGTGGAATTTAAAAGGAAACTCGAACCTGAGAGGATAATAACATCTATGATAAAGCAATCACCGCCTGGGCACATGGCAGCGGCAAGCTACAGATGGGTTGTGCTGAACATCATTTATTTCTGGGGTGCACAACATGCGGCCCCCAATGCCATTCTGCGTGGCCCAGTCATCTGGACACACAAATCTCTATACATGGCTGCTCACATCAAGGTGGAAGTGGCACATAGCTGGGCAGGGGGAACAAAAAAGTACTGTAGGTGCCCTGTGTAGCCATGTCTGGTCCCTATATATTAGGACAAGTACTAAGGGTGTCCTGTGTAGTCATGTCTGGTCCCTATATATTAGGACAAGTACTAAGGGTGCCCTGTGTAGTCATGTCTGGTCCCTATATATTAGGACAAGTACTAAGGGTGCCCTGTGTAGTCATGTCTGGTCCCTATATATTAGGACAAGTACTAAGGGTGCCCTGTGTAGTCATGTCTGGTCCCTATATATTAGGACAAGTACTAAGGGTGTCCTGTGTAGTCATGTCTGGGTCCCTATATATTAGGACAAGTACTAAGGGTGCCCTGTGTAGCCATGTCTGGTCCCTATATATTAGGACAAGTACTAAGGGTGCCCTGTGTAGTCATGTCTGGTCCCTATATATTAGGACAAGTACTAAGGGTGCCCTGTGTAGCCATGTCTGGTCCCTATATATTAGGACAAGTACTAAGGGTGCCCTGTGTAGCCATGTCTGGTCCCTATATATTAGGACAAGTACTAAGGGTGCCCTGTGTAGCCATGTCTGGTCCCTATATATTAGGACAAGTACTAAGGGTGCCCTGTGTAGTCATGTCTGGTCCCTATATATTAGGACAAGTACTAAGGGTGTCCTGTTTAGTCATGTCTGGTCCCTATATATTAGGACAAGTACTAAGGGTGCCCTGTGTAGTCATGTCTGGTCCCTATATATTAGGACAAGTACTAAGGGTGCCCTGTGTAGTCATGTCTGGGCCCTATATATTAGGACAAGTACTAAGGGTGTCCTGTGTAGTCATGTCTGGTCCCTATATATTAGGACAAGTACTAAGGGTGCCCTGTGTAGCCATGTCTGGTCTCCTATATATTAGGACAAGTACTAAGGGTGCCCTGTGTAGTCATGTCTGGTCCCTATATATTAGGACAAGTACTAAGGGTGCCCTGTGTAGTCATGTCTGGTCCCTATATATTAGGACAAGTACTAAGGGTGCCCTGTGTAGTCATGTCTGGTCCCTATATATTAGGACAAGTACTAAGGGTGCCCTGTGCAGTCATGTCTGGTCCCTATATATTAGGACAAGTACTAAGGGTGTCCTGTGTAGTCATGTCTGGTCTATATATTAGGACAAGTACTAAGGGTGCTCTGTGTAGTCATGTCTGGTCCCTATATATTAGGACAAGTACTAAGGGTGCCCTGTGTAGCCATGTCTGGGCCCATATATATTAGGACAAGTACTAAGGGTGCCCTGTGTAGCCATGTCTGGTCCCTATATATTAGGACAAGTACTAAGGGTGTCCTGTGTAGTCATGTCTGGTCTCCTATATATTAGGACAAGTACTAAGGGTGTCCTGTGCAGTCATGTCTGGGCCCTATATATTAGGACAAGTACTAAGGGTGTCCTGTGCAGTCATGTCTGGGCCCTATATATTAGGACAAGTACTAAGGGTGCCCTGTGTAGTCATGTCTGGTCCCCTATATATTGGGACAAGTACTAAGGGTGCCCTGTGTAGTCATGTCTGGGCCCTATATATTAGGACAAGTACTAAGGGTGTCCTGTGCAGTCATGTCTGGGCCCTATATATTAGGACAAGTACTAAGGGTGCCCTGTGCAGTCATGTCTGGGCCCTATATATTAGGACAAGTACTAAGGGTGTCCTGTGTAGTCATGTCTGGTCCCTATATATTAGGACAAGTACTAAGGGTGCCCTGTGCAGTCATGTCTGGGCCCTATATATTAGGACAAGTACTAAGGGTGCCCTGTGCAGTCATGTCTGGGCCCTATATATTAGGACAAGTACTAAGGGTGCCCTGTGTAGCCATTTGTCGGGGTTCCCTATGTATTAGAACAAGCCCTATATATTAGAATAAAGTCTCTTGACCTGTTTGGCTCTCCAGAATTTAGTATATGAGTCAGAGACATCGTATATACATGCAGCTCTCTACATTGTGGTTTTCTGAAGCCCAAAGAAAAAAAAGTTGCGTCCCTCCCATCCTGCTCTAATTCTCTTTTGAGAATCTCCCATTCAAATAATGGTGGCATTATAAAAACAGAATTCTTGGATCGAAAAGCCTCCACTTTCTTGCCTATTTCAGCTCTGCTTGCAATTTGTTAGTGCGAATAAGTCCCACATATTTACACGCGCAAAACAAAAAAACCACAAGGAGCGGCCATTGTTCTTATTCGCCAATACACCGTGACTATGTGTGTTTCATTTACTTCTATGGCCTATGTCAGGCCGTAATACGGACCAAAATAGGACATAATGCAACCAAAAATGTGTGCAAAATATGCAATGTGAATAAATCATTGGATTCAATGGGCTCTACTGCCTCTGTATTACAGGTGTAAAAATGTGTATCTGAGCCTAAATCCGCCCATGTGAATAAGCCCTAATGCTGGGGCAGTACTTGTTGTCCCTCCCCTTTTTCTATGCTTTATAGGGCAGAATAGCAGCATAACCCACTTAACGCCCCCCCCCCCCCCCACCCCCTGCATATGTTTGCTAACTTTCCTGTTATCATAAGAGGCTATGTATGTTCCAATTCTGGGGCCCTTTGTTCTCAGGGGCCCCACAACAGATGTCTCCACCATGTTTTTCCCCCCTGGGTTCTATGGATTTACCAGCAGGATGCAACCCAACTCCATTGACTTTTATCAATTGCAACTGTTACAAGTGGCATCCTGATGCAAACCTTCAGCTCTGCTACATCAGCGCTGCACGGAGCCCCCCTCTAGCACAACATGGCATCATGCCAGCTGTCTAACGAGCGGAGGCTCTCCGTGTCACCTCTTCATTTGAAGACTTTGTATTTAATTGCTCGATATCGTTACATTAAATCTGCTGCTCAGAGACGTTTGAAGCGCAGATCCCGGGGAGACGATCAGACGATGACTTTATTATCCCGGAACAGTCACACAATCTGCTCCAAGATGGATGTTGTGAACGCAGCGTCAAACATCACCGCGAGTCAGCGAGACTAATGATCGGCGCCCGGAGACCAACACAATTAGTCAACAGCTCATTATAAAAACAGATGAGATGGAATCCGGGAACAGGCGATGATTCTGATTAATCAGTCAGACACCTTTTGTCTCACACGGTCCTTGACAGGTCCTGATGCCACGGCAGGGCAACAACCACAAACATGGAAAAGGCATGGATAGATGTAGCAGAGCTGGGTTTGTCATTTGGTGCGAATCATGGTGTTGTGATGACTTTCCATAAGACTGCAGGATAACTTACTGCGTTTTGTTTTGAGACAAATTGGGCTACCCCCACAGGGTTCAATGGGCACTTCAGCTCTGCTACATCTCCAGTACAGATATCACATCTATTCAGATCATTCCCTGCAGATTCAGTGTCTGTTCAGATCATTTTCTGCCAATTCAATTTCTGTTCAGTTCACTCTTTATGGACTCGGTGTCTTTCCGGATCATTACCTGCCGATTCAGCGTCTGTTCAGATCATTCTTTGCGGATTCAGTGTCTGTTCAAGCCATTCCCTGCTGATTCAGTGTCTGTTTAGAGAATTCTCTGCTGATCGTTTATGTTCATTCTCTATATATTTAGTGACTGTGAAGATCATTCCCTAATTATTAAGTGTCTGTTTAGGTCATTCTAAGCGGATTAGGCATCTGTTAGGATAATTTCCTGCTGATTCAGTGTCTGTTCAGATCATTCTCTGCTGATTTAATGTCCAGAATATTATCTGCTGATTCAGTGTCTCTTTAGATAATTATATTATGTTCAGATCCTTCTCTGGGAATTCAGTGACTGTTCTAATCATTATCTGCTAATACAGTGTCTATTGAAGTCATTCTCTGCTGATTCAGTGTCTTTTCAGATAATTCTGTGCTGATTTTTTTTCTGATTCAGTATTTCTTCAGCTCAAATCCTGCAGATTCACTGTCAGTTCAGATCATTCTGCAGAATCTGTGGATTCCGTGACTGTCCAGATCATTCCCTGCTGATTCAGTATTCTCATCATTCTCTACTGATTAAGTGTCTATTGAGGTCATTCCCTGCTGATTCAGTGTGTGTTTAGGTTAGTCCCTGAGGATTCAGTGTCTGCTAGGCTAAAGGCCCATTTAGACCCAACGATTCTTGCTCAAAATTCAATCAAAGCCGTCTTTTAAGCGAGAATCGTTGGGTCTAAATGCACAGACATCGTGCAGTTTTCATGCACGAGTCGCTCCTCGCTCAATTCTAGTTTTCTTAAATTGAGCGATGAACTCTTATCAGCGGTGCAGGCTGTTATCACAGTCAGCAGCGCTGATAACATTCTTTCAGGCCACGTCCCGCTGTTAGTTCAGAGCGGGACACGAGCTGTAATCGCTATATTGTTTGCCGAGCGATAGCGGCAGTGTCCTGCTCCGCCTGCATAGCTCTTAAGTAGCTACTTAGCTACCATATACTATGCAAAGATGATCGCTCAAAACTGTCGTTTGAGCGACTTGGGAGCGACCATCTGTCAGTGTAAACGGGGTCTTATTCTCTGCTGATTTAGTTTGTATTCAGATCATTCTTTGCAGATTCAGTGGCTTCAGTGACTGTTCAAAAAATTCACTGTGGATTCAGTGTCTATTTGGATCATTCCCTGCAGATTCAGTGTCTGTTCAGATCATGTTCTGCTGATTCAGTGTGTATTGAGGTCATTCCTTGCAGATTCAGTGTCTGTTCAGATCATTCTCTGCAGATTTAGTTCATGTTCAGATAATTTTCTGCAGATTCGATGGCTTCAGTGACTGCTCGGATCATTCCTTGTGGATTCAGTGTCTGTTTTGATCATTTTCTGCTGACTGCCGGGTTGGATCCGGCTGCGAGAATTCTCACGGCGGGACCCGACCCGAGCGCCTGCAGAGAGCAGCGCGTACTCACCCGCACCCCGCAGCTCCGGCTCTTTCATGTGCCGACTGCCGGGCCGCCAGCGCATGCGCAGAGCGGAGCCGGCGACCAGTGAGTAACGTTTCTGTGCGGCGCTCTGCGAGCCCCGCACAGAAATAGAACATGCCGCGGTTTGTTTGCCGTGCGAGATTTCGCGTGGACAAACCGCGACTGTCTGCATAGGATTGTGTTTGCTAACGCAATCCTATGGCAGCTTCCAAGGGCGGAAATTCCGCGGGAAATCCTGCTGCGGAATTTCCGCCCGTCTGCAGGTCTTAGTGTCTGATTAGGTAATGCCCTGCAGATTCGACCTGTGCTCAGATCATTCCCTTTGGATTCAGTGGCTGTACAGATCATACTCTATTGATTTTCAAATAATTCTCTGCTGGTTCAGTTTCTGTTTGGATCACTATCTGCAGATTCAGTGTCTGTTCTCATCAGTCTCTTATGATTTAGTTTCCATTTCTATCATTCTCTGTAGATTCAGCATCTGCTGAGGACATTTCTTGCATATTCAGTATCAGTTCAGATCATTCCCTGCAGATTCAGTGTCTGTTCAAATCATTGCTGATTTAGTTTATGTTCAGATCATTCCCTGCTGATTCAGCATCTGTTTTGATCATTCACTGCTGATTCAGCATCTGTTTTGATCATTCACTGCTGATTCAGTGTCTCTTAAGGTTACTATCTGCTAATTCAGTGTCTGTTCATAAATTCTCTGATTTAGTTTATATTCGGATTATTCTCTGTGGAATCAGTGGATTCAGTGACTGTTCAAATCATTACCTGCTGTTTCAGTGTCTGTTCTCATCTTGCCCTGCTGATTCAGTGTCTGTTCACATTACTCACTGCACATTCAGCCTCTGTGCAAGTTATTCTCTGCTGATTCAGTGAGCGTTCATATTATTCCCTGTTGATTTGGTTTCTGCTCTGAATTATTCTCTGCTGATTCAGTATCTGGTCAGATCATTCTCTGCTCTTTCAGTGTCTGTTCTGATCATTTACTGCTGATTCAGTAACTTTTCAGATAAGTATCTGCTGATTTAGTTTACGCTCAGATCATTCTCTGTGTTTCAGTGGATTCAGTGACTGTTCTGATCATTCCCTGCTGATTCAGGGTCTGTTTAGGTCATTCTTTGTAGATTCAATGTCTGTTTAGAGAATTCTCTACTGAGCATTTATGTTCATTCTCTATAGATTTAGTGACTGTGAAGATCATTCCCTGATTATCGAGTGTCTGTTTAGGTCATTCTAAGTGGATTAGGCATCTGTTAAGATAATTTCCTGCTGATTCAGTGTCTGTTCAGATCATTCTCTGCTAATTCAGTGAATATTCAGATTATTCTCTGCTGATTTAATGTCCAGAATATTATCTGCTGTTTCAGTGTCTCTTTAGATAATTATATTATGTTCAGATCCTTCTCTGGGAATTCAGTGACTGTTCTAAGCATTATCTGCAGATTCAGTTTCTGTTCTGGTCATTCTCGGCTGATCAGGATCACTCCCTTCGGATTCAGTGTCTTCTCAGATCATTCTCTGTTGATTTGGGTGTCTCTTCAGATCATTCCCTATAATGGAGGCTCCAAACAAAGATGTGAATCGCCTTGTATGTAGATTATATCTAGATCCTTACTGTGATATGAACCTCTACTTCTACTGTACGCTGGGTATTGCCTGGCGGTGCTTGCAGTATCTACTATGCAGTTGTGGTTTCCATGCAGGGGATTTGATAGTGGGCAGAGCATTTGTATGCGGACATACACCTGAGCCAGAAGATGCTGAAAGCATCTATTATTTGAGGCATAACAAGGACAGGAGGGACATCGGGCGGGGTACAGGGGGCAGGAGGGACGCTGCACGGTTATTACTTATAAGACATTTTAGGAACATTTCCAGGAACTTTCTTGCTGCGGAATTTTCTTTTGTCTCAGATGAAACACGTCCAGATCTCATTATAGGTCTAACTGCTTGGATCTTCGTCTTTTCTTCTAGCGCCATATCTCAGCTTCATAACTAAGAATACCTACCAGTGATAGAGGTAGGTACAGCAGAGGTGGCAAGACCAATAGAGTAAGAGGATCACATGACTCCTACTGTATGTCGTGGTGTTGCAGCACTTCAATCTCTATAGAGGGTCCTCACAATACTATCTGTGTTTCTATACATAAGAATATCTATAAGACTTTGCAAAATAGGGAATTTTCCTCCTTACTGCTGGAGATTTAATACAGTGTTGGTAAAGATTCTGGAATGGACACTTTTTAAGGTAGAATATGTGATGCTCCTCTTATGGGGTCACTGTGGCTATCTCAGAAATGGAGCAACTGTGGCTGTCTTTGTTATGTTGTGGCCGGCTCTATTAGAAGGGTCCTCTTATGGGTGCACCGTGGCTTGTACTAGTATAGGGGTACTATGGTTGGAATTGTTATAGGGAGTAATATTACTGACTTGGTTATGTGGGGAAATGTGACTTGTACTGTTATAAGGGGTCTATGGTTGTCACTGTTATGGTTTAGTAACTGCCACTGTTACGGGGACACTATGGCCGACTACTTAGAAATAAGACCTGCTATATAGGTAGTAGACTTAGGAAGGAGAACCGCTATATAGGAAGAAAGCCCACTGGATAGGAAACACAATTACTGTATAAAAAGATGGCCCATTATATAGGAAGAAGCTCCACTATACAGGGAAAAGGCTCACCATATACGAAGAAGGCTCAGTATATGAAAAGAAGGCCCCTTATACAGGAAGAAGGCTCCATATTTAGGAATAACACTCAGTATATGGGAAGAAGGCCAAATGTACAGGAAGACGTTCTGCTATATAGAAAGAGGCTCCATTATATAGGAAGAAGGTTCACCATATAGGAAGAAGGCTCAGTATATAGGAAGAAGGCTCAGTATATGGAAAGAAGGCCCCTTATATAGGAACAAGGTCCACGGCAAAGATAGAAAGCTCATTATATAGGGAGAAGGCTGACTGTATAGGAAGATGCCTTATTGTACAAGAAGAAGGCCTGCTGTATAGGAAGACTGCTCAGAATATAGGAATAAGGCTGACTGAATATAAAGAAGGCTCAGTATACGTATAGGAATAACACTCAGTATATAGGAAGATGGCTGAATGTATAGGAAGAACGCTCACTATATAGGAGGAAGGCTCAATATATAGGAAGAAGGCCTGCTGTATAGAAACAAGGCTTAGTATATAGGAAGAAGGCCGAATGTATAGGAAGAAGGCTCACCATATGGGAGGAAGGCTTAGTATATAGGATAGAGACTGAATGTATATGAAGAAGCTCCATTATATAGTAGGAAGTCTAACAATATAGGAAGAAGGCCTGCTGTATAGGAAGTAGGCCTGTCCCATATATCCGCGGCTCGCACAAGCCTAGATTGTAGGTTCACTTGCTCTTTAAATGTGGGATATTAATGCATCTGCTCCTCCGCTGTCTCTTGCATATGGAAGAGAAGTGACTCTTTCAATGATTCTCCTGCGGTAATTGGCAGAACAGTCACTGTGATGTGTAATATTGTAAGTGAATAGACTCCCGTGTAGGTCACAGGCCGTGTCAAATGCAGGAAATGACTGCAAATAATGACTCTACTAATGGCGGCTGGCAGCGCATTACTATGATTATGATCCAAACTGACTCCTATAATACCTCATAAAGCTGCACAATGACAGCACAGGCGCCTGCGCTCATATAACGTGCGGGAGAAGGATCAGTCCGATCAACAAGAAGGGGAAGAGTTCAGCCTGGAAAGCGGAGCTACGAATATGCATTTAATTAACATGTAAAATGTATGATCTCTGCAAAAGGAGATGTAAGATGTAATGTGTATGTGTGTGGATAGACAGACGGACGGACGGACGGACGGACGGACGGACAGACAGACAGATAGATAGATAGATAGATAAAAATGAGATAGATAGATAGATGATGGATAGATAGATATGAGATAGATAGATATGAGATACATAGATAGATAGATAGATGATGGATAGACGGACGGACGGACGGACGGACAGATAGACATATAGATAGATAGATAGGAGATAGATAGATAGGAGATAGATAGATAGATAGATAGATAGATAGATAGATAGATAGATGGATATGAGATAGATAGATAGATAGATAGATAGATAGATAGATAGATAGGAGATAGATAGATAGATAGATAGATAGATAGGAGATAGATAGATAGATAGATAAAAATGAGATAGATAGATAGATGATGGATAGATAGATATGAGATAGATAGATATGAGATACATAGATAGATGATGGATAGACAGACAGACGGACGGACGGACGGACGGACGGACAGACAGACAGACAGATAGACATATAGATAGATAGATAGATAGGAGATAGATAGATAGATAGATAGATAGATATGAGATAGATAGATAGATAGATAGGAGATAGATAGATAGATAGATAGATAGATAGATAGGAGATAGATAGATAGATAGATAGGAGATAGATAGATAGATAGATAAAAATGAGATAGATAGATAGATGATGGATAGATAGATATGAGATAGATAGATATGAGATACATAGATAGATGATGGATAGACAGACAGACGGACGGACGGACGGACAGACAGACAGACAGATAGACATATAGATAGATAGATAGATAGGAGATAGATAGATAGATAGATAGATAGATAGATAGATAGATAGATATGAGATAGATAGATAGATAGATAGGAGATAGATAGATAGATAGATAGATAGATAGATAGATAGATAGATAGATAGATAGATATGAGATAGATAGATAGATAGATAGGAGATAGATAGATAGATAGATAGATAGATAGATAGATAGATAGATATGAGATAGATAAATATGAGATACATAGATAGATAGATGATGGATAGACAGACAGACGGACAGACAGACAGACAGATAGATAGACATATAGATAGATAGATAGGAGATAGATAGATAGATAGATAGGAGATAGATAGATAGGAGATAGATAGATAGATAGATAGATAGATGGATATGAGATAGATAGATAGGAGATAGATAGATAGATAGATAGATAGATAGATAGATAGATAGGAGATAGATAGATAGATAGATAGATAGATAGATAGGAGATAGATAGATAGATAGATAGATATGAGATAGATAGATAGATAGGAGATAGATAGATAGATAGATAGGAGATAGATAGATAGATAGATAGATAGGAGATAGATAGATAGATAGATAGGAGATAGATAGATAGATATGAGATAGATAGATAGATAGATAGATAGATAGGAGATAGATAGATAGATATGAGATAGATAGATAGATAGATAGATAGATAGATAGATAGATAGGAGATAGATAGATAGATAGATAGATAGGAGATAGATAGA
This sequence comes from Eleutherodactylus coqui, assembly GCA_035609135.1. Taxonomy (NCBI): domain Eukaryota; kingdom Metazoa; phylum Chordata; class Amphibia; order Anura; family Eleutherodactylidae; genus Eleutherodactylus; species Eleutherodactylus coqui. Next base: position 140,010,357 of record CM069415.1, read on the forward strand.
TAGATAGATAGATAGATAGATAGATAGATAGATAGATAGATATGAGATAGATGGATAGATAGATAGATAGATAGATAGGAGATAGATAGGAGATAGATGGATATGAGATAGATAGATAGATAGGAGATAGATAGAAGATAGATAGATATTAGATAGATATGAGATAGATAGATAGATAGATATGAGATAGATGGATAGATAGATAGATAGATAGATAGATAGATAGATAGATAGATAGATAGATAGATATGAGATAGATATGAGAGAGATAGACAGGATAATACTCAGCTTAAGTACTATATCCAAATGCATCAGGTTTCGTATTAGAGCATTTCCATTCACTTCCTCGACCAACAGGGTCTTTATCATCAACCGCTTCATCATTCTACACCTCAGGACTTCATCATTAAATCTTCAATAGCCTAGCCCTCCATAACTTTCTCATCAACCACTTCACTACCCAAGACCACCAGGGACTTTATCATCAGTTCCTTCACTATCCTAGATCGCCAGGATTTTATCATCAACTGTTCACCATCCTAGATATCCAGGAACTTTATATCATTAACTGCTTCACTAGCAAAAACAACCAAAGACTTTATCATTAACCAATTCACAATTCTACATCTCCAGGGAATTTATCATCAACCCTTTCACTATCCAAGATCACCAAGAAGTTTGTCATCAACGCTTATGCTACCCTAAATCACCAGGACTTTATTATCAACTCTTCACTATCTTAGGCCTTCAGAGACTTTATCTTCAACCCCTAAAGGCCCTTTTAGATGGGACGAATGTCGGGCAAACGATGCCCGACACTCGTTCCCGCACATACTAGCTCCCGTGCAGCTCTCAGCGGGGAAGCTGCAGGAGATTTCTCTCCTCTCGCTCCCCCGCCCCTCTCCATTGACATAACACAGCGGCCATTCAGTACTGAACCACTGCTATTTACACTGAGCGATCAGTGATCAGCTCATCGTCCATCATTTATGCAGCATAAGCGATGGATGATGAGCCGATTGCTCATCGTTCAGTGTAAATAGTGGACGTTCAGTACTGAACCCATTCACTACCCTAGACCACTAACAACCTTGTCATCAACCATTACACTACTCTAGATCACCAGGAACCTTATCATCACCTCCTATACAACCCAAAGCCTTGATTGACTTTATCATCAACTTCTTTATTATCAAAGACAATTAGGAATTGATCATCAGCTACTTCACTATCCTAGACCTCCATTGACTTTCTCATGAACGCTTTATTACCCAAGACCACCAGGGACGTTATCACCAACTGCTTCACTATCCTAGATCACCAGGAACTTTATAATCAACCTGTATGCTGCATTAGACCACCAGAGACTTTATCATCAACCATTTTACCTCCAAAGTCCACTGTGAGGTTTAGCATCAACCCCATCACTGTTCTAGACCAAAAAGAAATTATCATCAACTATTCAGTACCCCAGACCACCAAGAACTTCACCATTACCAACTTCACTACCATACAGTGTCAAGCACTTTAGCATCAACATTTTCACTACCCTAGACAACTAGAGTTTTTTTCAGGTAACCGGCTCACTGCCCTAGAGTATCAAGGTATGTACAAATAATCCCTTCACTGTTGTAGATCACCAGTAATTTAACCATTCAATGTCATTGCTTTTGACCATTGATAAACCTCTCATTTGCTTTAGACCTACAAGGATTTCCCCATTAAACCTTAAACTACTCTAAGCCATCAGTTTTATTATCATTAACCCATGTAACATGTTAGAATAAAATTATCCTCAAAACATCATGGAAAAGTGTATAGTAGTACAATATGGACATTACAATGAAGTATTACATGAGCACTATGTGACAGTATATTGCATCACCTGTGAGCACTGTGTGGTGGTATTATACTGACATGCCAAAAGTCATTTGATAGCAGTATGAGAATTAATGGTTGAAGCGCCATTACCTCAGGTGATGGTTTGGAAACGCCCACACTTGTAAAAGTTGGGAGGTGTTATCTTGTAGGTAAGGCCTCTTTCACACGTGTGATGCGATTTGCCGCAAGAAAATCGGTGGTCTGTGCAATATCGCTGCGTTTTCTCATGGCAATACTGCGATTTTGTGTCGCTACAAAGTCGCGCGAACCAGTGAATGGCTGTGATTGGTGCATTGAGCGCTGGCTCTGATTGGCTGAGCCACGGTGCTCAGCCAATCAGAGGCAGTGCTTCCTAGACGCGGGGTTTTTCAAACTCCTGACCAGGAAGCTATGCTGGAGAGCTTCAAGCAAGTACCAGGGAGTTTCGGGAGACGTGCGGCGGAGCTGGACAGTGCCTCTTAGGTGATATATATATATATATATTTTTTTTTTTTTTTTTTTTTTTATGCAGATTGGTCTTAGTTTTTAGGGCTTTTACAGTAGGATTTCCTACTGTAAAAGTTGCACTGAACCGCACAAAAAACACATTTTTGTGCAATGCGATGCAACAGAAAGGAAGGCTCCATAGGGAAACATGGGCTACAAATCATGGCAATATTTTGCAACCCGCGATTTTTTTTCTTGCAATGTCGCAGGCTAAAAAACATCACTAATGTGAAGGAGCCCATTGGAATGCATGGGCTTCACATGCATGCGATTTGTAGCACCTTTGCATCACGAGAAAATCACGCGATTTTGACGCCCGTGTGAAACCAACCTAAGGCAGAACACTGGCCAGCATGCTCATGGCAAGGCGACATGAAGAGTTAAAATGAGGCATGACAGATGGAACATTCCTTTCCTAAAGCTGTGCGGACATTTAACATTCCTCGATCCAGTGTCACGTATGTAGCAGGAATATGTCATAGAAGGCATTACTACCCACGGTGGACAGTGCAGGGGCCGCCCACAAGGGCTCACTGGTGCTTAATGATTACGACTAGCAATGTCTGGCTAGAATTGTCAATGCAAACAGATAAGCAACCGTCAGACATCACATCCAGATTTGGTGCAGGAGTGTCCATACGTACATCCTGCAGGTCAGCACAGTGTTCTTCAGCTTCCATGGGATTTGAGAGCAGAAGGCCCACCAGAGTGGATCCGTTAACACCACGACTCCGGACACAGCGCCTCTCCTGGGCTCCTGAGGTTGTAACTGGATCCAAGAGGACAATGAATCACTATACCAGTAGTTTCGGGCCGATGGTAGGGTTCATGTGTGGTGTTGACCCATGAAGTCATGGATCCCAGTTGTCAACCAGGCACTGTGGTGGTTCTATATTAGTGTGGGGTGTGTCCTCATGGCATCGTTGGGTCCATTGGTCCGCCTAAACACATCATTGACTGGTGCCCGCTATGTTTCACTGCTTGGTGACCATTTTTAGCCGTTCATAGACTTCATGTTCCCCCTAGAATGACTGGATGGGGTGTACCTACAAATACCACAGAGCTGTGGGGGCTTCTAGACGACTCAGCATCCCTCCAGATATGTTCCATTCACTTGTGGAATCGATACCACATCAAGTTGCTGCACTTCATCAGGCCAGAAGGAGGTCTTACATTATATTAGATCTTGTCCCATGACTTTTGGCATGTTGTTGTATGTGCATCCGAATATTAATGCATACACCAAGCTGAGGCCCGGAAGCGGAAGATATGACAACCTCCATGCAGATAATAGTTCGGAGTTGCGGTGCACAGGGGCGATCTGGACAAAGCTGGTGCAATCTGGGTATCTCTTATATATGATTATATATGTACAGCTGGTATAAGTTATACATCTTATGTATATAGTGATATGGACCATGCTGTTATAACCTGGGTATCTTCTGTATATAATTATCCTCAAATTTTTGAGTATGCCGGAAATGAGTCATGTTTGGAAAGCTTATGCCAAGGGCCTAGATCATGTATGTGCATTTGTTTTGCAGCTTTACACAGTATAGTTTAGGTATGGGTACAATGAAAACAAAGATCTGGTACCGTGTTAGCCAGTAGAGCAAAATGTGATTGTTCTCAGCAAGAGAAACGACGTAATCTTGTAGATATGATGCCTTTTAATGGCTAACAAAAATACATGATGTAATAATAGCGAGCTTGCGAACCAACGCAGGGTTCTTCTTCAGGCTTATGGATTGGATCTGAAGAGGCATGCATATTTATACACACTTATAACATACATACTTATGACAAGGCACAGATATGGTTGTGATTGGTTCGCACTTAAAAGGAATTCTGCAACAGCAAACAAACTTTTTTTGTCTAGGCACTGATAGCGGAGTGAAAGTTTTAATGTCCCTAAATTACTGTTGGAGGGGGGAAAAAGTCAGCAGGCTTGAATTGCTACAAGATGGGTATGGGTACAGGTACAGATGACTGCAGGATGTATGGTTTAGGTACAGGTACAGATGACTGCAGGATGTATGGTTTAGGTATGGGTACAGGTACAGGTGACTGCAGGTTGCATGGTTTAGGTATGGGTACAGGTACAGATGACTACAGGCTGTTTGGTTCAGGTATGGGTACAGGTACAGGTGACTGCAGGCTTATGGTTTAGGTATGGGTACTGGTACAGATGACTACAGGCTGTATGGTTTAGTTATGGGTACACGTGACTACAGGCTGTATGGTTTAGGTATGGGTACAGGTACAGATGACTACAGGCTGTATGGTTTAGGTATGGGTACAGGTACAGGTGACTGCAGGCTGTATGGTTTAGGTATGGGTACAGGTACAGATGACTACAGGCTGTATGGTTTAGGTATGGGTACAGGTACAGATGACTACAGGTTGTATGGGTACAGGTGACTACAGGCTGTATGGTTTAGGTATGGGTACAGGTACAGATGACTACAGGCTGTATGGTTTAGGTATGGGTACAGGTACAGATGACTGCAGGCTGTATGGTTTAGGTATGGGTACAGATGACTACAGGCTGTATGGTTTAGGTATGGGTACAGGTACAGATGACTGCAGGCTGTATGGTTTAGGTATGGGTACAGGTGCAGATGACTGCAGGCTATATGATTTAGGTATAGGTATAGGTATGGATGACTGCAGGCTTTATGGTTCAGGCATGGGTTTAGATGCAAACGATTTTAGGCTGTATGGTTTAGGTATGGGTACAGATGACTACAGGCTGTATGGTTTAGGTATGGGTACAGGTGCAGATGGCTGCAGGCTGTATGGTTTAGGTATGGGAACAGGTGCAGATGACTGCAGGCTGTATGTTTTGTGTCATTTGCGGTTATCATTGAGCTGCATACTGAACTGAAAACTAATAGTAAACAACAATGTTATGTCACCAATCAGACAGATGTCACCTGTGATTATTGAAAGTAAATGCTGTTTACACAGGATAACTGTCAGCCAAAAAAATAGTTCAAATGAGTGATTTTCAGGCGTAGCTGTCTTGCGTAAAGAGGGGACCCAATAAGGTATTGATCAAGCAATTGCTCAGTTGTCACTCGTCACTTTGTTTCAACTCACTGGAATGAAATTACAAGTGAGTGATTCGCTCTCAGTGTGAACAGGCAGATGTTCATCTGTAAAGACTGCCTGTTCACAGTGAATGGAAGATCTCCAATGCAATCCGCTGCATTCACTGCACAACTATCACTGCTGTGTGAAAGCAGAGGAGCAATAGCCATTGGGGCAACTGCCATGTGCTTATACTCCCAGCAGTCGTCCTGTGTAAAGTAACCCTATCAGGGCTTCTTCACAAGGGCGTATGCGCTACTACGCTCGCCACTAAGGAGCATAGTTGCGCGTGGACAAGGTAAAAATCTAATTCTTTTACCTTTTAAACTATGCGGTATTAAATGTGAGTTTGAAAATAAAAGCGGGAACATAAGTCCTCCCCTAACTTTCTTGTACTTAGTATTAACTACGTGTGAGAAAGATAGGACAAGTCTTATCTTTTCTCGTTCGCACTATTAACGCCCAAAGATCCCACCAGTGGAAACGAAACCATTGAAATCAATGATTTAATTTTGTCCTGTTATGCGGCTGTGATTTTCACGTCCGCGTCTGTTTACGCCCTCGCTGTGTAGAGCATGTTTCTGCTATATGGTGACTGCATAATTTTGAGGTATCCTAGATTCTAAAAGTTGTCTTGTAGATATGGCGCCTGTAACATGATAGATGGATAGATAGACAGACAGACTCATTGTCAAAAGCAATCCGACCCCTAGAAGAAGTTGTCGTTTTGCTGCAAAACCCGTCCTGCAGTTCCATCTCAGGCAGATCTGTAATGATGAGAGTTGTGGTGATTAGATGGACGGTCTTGTCACCGGAGGCCCTAAAACTGGTTCCCGCCTTGGCCTATAAGAGGCTCTCGGAGGCTCCTTGTGTGTAGTGACCTCTTCTTCCGCTTGTAGAGCTTGTTGGCCACTAGACGCCTCTACGACGCAGAGAAGAGATTTTACCCTGTTACCAGAGGGGGGCGCATTATTGGGATGTGAGAAGCTGGATGGTCGTATCCATGAATTGTCCCCCACCGGCCGTTCTGACCAGACTGTTAGGAGGTGTTGGGACCAGTGGATGGGGGCAGACAAGGTGACCCGGATCAGGACGCCCCCTACAAACCACGAGTACAGAGGAGCGTCTGACCAGACTGTTAGGAGGTGTTGGGACCAGTGGATGGGGGCACACAAGGTGACCGAGCTCAGGACCTCACTACAGACCACAAGTAGAGAGGAGCGTCTGACCAGACTGTTAGGAAATGCTGGGACCAGTGGATGGGGGCACACAAGGTGACCGGGCTCAGGACGCCCCCTACAGACCACCAGTATAGAGGAATGTCTGACCAGACTGTAAGAAAGGGTTGGGACCAGTGGATGTGTGAGGGCACACGAGGTGACCGGGCTCAGGACGCCCCCTACAGACCACCAGTAGAGAGGAGCATCTGACCAGACTGTTAGAAGGTGTTGGGACCAGTGGATAGGGGCACACAAGGTGACCGGGCTCAGGATGCCTCGACACACCACCAGTGGAGATGAGTATCTGACCATCCAAAAAGCACCAGCAGCTCCAACAGTTTTATTATCCACCATTCAGAGACAGGTGCCGCCATCGTTACACCTCTGTGTCTGTCAGAACCATTTCCAGGCGCTTGGCTGAAGGACATTTGGTCTCATGGCTGCCATTACGTGTCCTTCCTTTTACACACACCTTTGCATTCCTTTGCAGTGGTGACATGAATTACGAAACTGGACATTACGGAGGGGAACCGGGTTCTTCAATGACAAATCTAGGTTTAGTTCGGGAGCTGATGACGGCTGTCATGGTCTGGGGGGCCATCGCATACGACAATCGGTCCCCCCTAGTGGTGGTATGAGGGACAATGACAGCTCAGCGATATGTTCAGGACATCCTGCAGCCACATGAGTTTCTCTCAGGCCGACTTCCAGCAGGATAATGCGCTGCCGCACACAAGGGGGTCACAGGAAGCCCCCACAACATTGTCACACTTCTCTGGCTGCCCGGTCACCAGATTTATCACCGATAGAACATGTATGGAACCATCTGGGACACCAACTTCTACAGCCTACAGGTTTACACGATCTAGAGGCCCAGTTACAGCAAATGTGGAGTGATATACTGCAGGATACCAGACAGAACCTGTATCCTTCCATGCCCGTCCGTATCAAATCGTGTATCCAAGCTAGAGGCAGTACAACAGGGTACTAGAGCCTCCATACCTGACCGTATCACATATTGTATCCAAGCTAGAGGCGGTACAACAGGGTACTAGAGCCTCCATGCCCACCTGTATAACATCTTGTATCCAAGCTAGAGGCGGTACAACAGGGTACTAGAACCTCCAAGCCCACCCGTATCACATCTTGTATCCAAGCTAGAGGCAGTACAACAGGGTACTAGAACCTCCAAGCCCACCCGTATCACATCTTGTATCCAAGCTAGAGGCGGTACAACAGGGTACTAGAACCTCCAAGCCCACCCGTATCACATCTTGTATCCAAGCTAGAGGCGATACAACAGGGTACTAGAGCCTCCATGCCCGCCTGTATCACATCTTGTATCCAAGCTAGAGTTGACCTAAGCTGAACTCCTGCACCCGGGCCCTTGAGCCTTTAGCTATGTCCCTGCATGGACTGTGTCACAGCCATTTATAGTGTAAGTGAATCAGTCCCGCTTCCTGCTGCAGACAAGACTCTGTAAGCTCCCCTCATTCTCTTTGGCCGCTCCCCTCATTCTCTTTGGCCGCTCCCCTCATTCTCAAGCAATTTTTGATTAGCATTGAAATTAAGAGCCTCTCGCCTCGCGGCGGCAGATTCGTTCCCGTCTCGCAGCGAAAGTGACTGAAAATCGCTACCATATGACAGCAGTTCAATGCTTGCCTCAAGTCCTTGCTCAAAGGAATCTTCTGATTCCCTCCGGACTCGTGTCCCCACCGCCGCCCGCGCACCACTCTGTCAGCCTCAACAAAGACTGCAGAAATTTAATTAACTGGCAGCTGAACTGCACCGGACCCCACAGGACGCCCCCATAGAATTGAGTCGTAACTTATTTTCTGGCTTATTACGTGTCCTGCATTTATGTGAACGACCTTCAATATTTTTCTGTTTCCTCCAAGAATACCTCTTAAAGGGACGGCGCAGACATATAATTAAAGCTCAGTCATATATGATGAAATGTTATGCAGCTTTCTAATATACTTTGTGTTTCAATTCTTCATCAAAGCGGCTCCTTCTTGTCAGGGAATGGGAACATTATTACTTGTATCCAGAGGCTAAGAACCTACGCAGGCCTAATACAGGGTGAGGCAAAAGTATGGACACACCCTTTTAACTGGTGTAATAATGAGAAAATTGACTTTCAATCTGTGAAAGTATTAATTGGGGGCGGGGGGGTCAGAAATTTTTTGGTGGAGGAGATGTTTTTAACGGGCATTTTGAACATTGGGAACATGGTATCCTGTAACATCTGGAGGGTCTTTTCACCATTACATGACCAGTCAATGAGAAAAGGCCCCGGAGGTCAGACACAACTTACCAAATATGCCCTCACTTACCTAAACAAGTAGCGATAGGACTAAACTAACACTTCCAGTGTGTTCACATAGTTTTCAGGACTGAAGACAACTCGAGGGTCTGTACAGAATGTGCTTTTCTGGGAAGGGAGTCCAAAGCGGTGTCGCCCCTCACAGACTAAGCCAGAATGCTACTGCATACTGCTGAGGGGCAAGCACCCTGAAACAGTCTGTCTGTGCATGGTTTAATATTCCCAATCATTGAGGACTTGTTATAAGGTCTCTTTGAATTGAGGGAATGCTGCCATCCAATAGATGGCGCTGTAGAGGTATTTTACCATCTTTCTGATTTTTTGGGAATGGAGGTATTGCCGAGGAGTGTCATATAGAAAGGCTATATCTTCCATTGAAGGGGTTGCCCAGGGTTAAAAAATATAGCTCCTTTCTTCCAAAAACAGTGCCACCCTTGTCCATAGGGTTGTGAGTGGTATTGTACCTCAGCTGCAAGGAAGTAAATAGGACTTGAGCTGCAATACCAGACACAACCCCTGGACAAGGGTGGCACTGTGTTTGGAAGAAAGCAGCCACGTTTTTTAACCCTGGACAACCCCCTTAAGCAATAACTAACTGTAGTTCAGCATATTATGGCCACGTTAAGAGTATGGATGTTTCAGCAGTATGTTGGTGCTAGCAAGTCCAAGTGGCAACCAGCAGCTTTGGTTGTGATTAGAGGACAATACAGAATAACTAAAAAAAATGGATTGATGTTGAGGATCAGAGCTCTGATTTGAGCAAAAGACTCTTGTTTTTCCATCCAGTCTTCTAGCATTTTCTGGGAAAACAAAGAACAATCCAGAACTTGTTATGACTTATGAAACATCAGAAGCGACGGGTGGAATATATCAGCTCCCCCCCCTAATTACTGTGATAATGTTCAATCAGTAACAATATGCAAACTCATATTAGTAAATTAATTATATCTGTGCTAATGCGATAAACACTTTCCAATGAACACTCATTATTACCATATCTGCCACACACTGATAAGACGCTGCGGAACCATAATAAACACTGCAGTCACCGGACACTTTACATACACTATATATATATATATACTGCACCAACCTGTCTACACGACATTCACTGCATTTACTGCTAAAGTCGGGTGTATAAAATAATAAATTCCACTTACATGAGAAAATTCTTCATCTTGCAGAGTTTAGAATAGTTATATACTTGTACATTGGGGACAGTATTATAGTAGTTATATTCTTGTACATAGGGGGCAGTATTATAGTAGTTATATTCTTGTACATAGGGAGCAGTATTATAGTAGTTATATTCTTGTACATAGGAGGCAGTATTATAGTAGTTATATTCTTGTACATAGGAGCAGTATTATAGTAGTTATATTCTTGTACATAGAGGGCAGTATTATAGTAGTTATATTCTTGTACATAGGGGCAGTATTATAGTAGTTATATTCTTGTACATAGGGGCAGTATTATAGTAGTTATATTCTTGTACATAGGAGGCAGTATTATAGTAGTTATATTCTTGTACATAGGAGCAGTATTATAGTAGTTATATTCTTGTACATAGGGAGCAGTATTATAGTAGTTATATTCTTGTACATAGGAGGCAGTATTATAGTAGTTATATTCTTGTACATACGGGGCAGTATTATAGTAGTTATATACTTGTACATTGGGGACAGTATTATAGTAGTTATATTCTTGTACATAGGGGCAGTATTATAGTAGTTATATTCTTGTACATAGGGGGCAGTATTATAGTAGTTATATTCTTGTACATAGGGGGCAGTATTATAGTAGTTATATTCTTGTACATAGGGGGCAGTATTATAGTAGTTATATTCTTGTACATAGGAGGCAGTATTATAGTAGTTATATTCTTGTACACAGGGAGCAGTATTATAGTAGTTATATTCTTGTACATAGGGGGGCAGTATTATAGTAGTTATATTCTTGTACTTAAGCGGCAGTATTATAGTAGTTATATTCTTGTACATAGGGGGCAGTATTATAGTAGTTATATTCTTGTACATAGGGGGCAGTATTATAGTAGTTATATTCTTGTACATAGGGGGCAGTATTATAGTAGTTATATTCTTGTACATAGGAGGCAGTATTATAGTAGTTATATTCTTGTACACAGGGAGCAGTATTATAGTAGTTATATTCTTGTACATAGGGGGGCAGTATTATAGTAGTTATATTCTTGTACTTAAGCGGCAGTATTATAGTAGTTATATTCTTGTACATAGGGGCAGTATTATAGTAGTTATATTCTTGTACATAGGGGGCAGTATTATAGTAGTTATATTCTTGTACATAGGGGGCAGTATTATAGTAGTTATATTCTTGTACATGAGCGGCAGTATTATAGTAGTTATATTCTTGTACATAGGGAGCAGTATTATACTAGTTTTATTTTTGTACATAGGGGCAGTATTATAGTAGTTATATTCTTGTACATAGGGGGCAGTATTATAGTAGTTATATTCTTGTACATAGGGGCAGTATTATAGTAGTTATATTCTTGTACATAGGAGCAGTATTATAGTAGTTATATTCTTGTACATAGGGGGCAGTATTATAGTAGTTATATTCTTGTACATAGGGGGCAGTATTATAGTAGTTATATTCTTGTACATAGGGGGCAGTATTATAGTAGTTATATTCTTGTACATAGGAGCAGTATTATAGTAGTTCTATTCTTGTACATTGGGGACAGTATTATAGTAGTTATATTCTTGTACATAGGGGCAGTATTATAGTAGTTATATTCTTGTACATAGGGGGCAGTATTATAGTAGTTATATTCTTGTACATAGGGGGCAGTATTATAGTAGTTATATTCTTGTACATAGGGGGCAGTATTATAGTAGTTATATTCTTGTACATAGGAGGCAGTATTATAGTAGTTATATTCTTGTACACAGGGAGCAGTATTATAGTAGTTATATTCTTGTACATAGGGGGGCAGTATTATAGTAGTTATATTCTTGTACTTAAGCGGCAGTATTATAGTAGTTATATTCTTGTACATAGGGGGCAGTATTATAGTAGTTATATTCTTGTACATAGGGGGCAGTATTATAGTAGTTATATTCTTGTACATAGGGGGCAGTATTATAGTAGTTATATTCTTGTACATAGGAGGCAGTATTATAGTAGTTATATTCTTGTACACAGGGAGCAGTATTATAGTAGTTATATTCTTGTACATAGGGGGGCAGTATTATAGTAGTTATATTCTTGTACTTAAGCGGCAGTATTATAGTAGTTATATTCTTGTACATAGGGGCAGTATTATAGTAGTTATATTCTTGTACATAGGGGGCAGTATTATAGTAGTTATATTCTTGTACATAGGGGGCAGTATTATAGTAGTTATATTCTTGTACATGAGCGGCAGTATTATAGTAGTTATATTCTTGTACATAGGGAGCAGTATTATACTAGTTTTATTTTTGTACATAGGGGCAGTATTATAGTAGTTATATTCTTGTACATAGGGGGCAGTATTATAGTAGTTATATTCTTGTACATAGGGGCAGTATTATAGTAGTTATATTCTTGTACATAGGAGCAGTATTATAGTAGTTATATTCTTGTACATAGGGGGCAGTATTATAGTAGTTATATTCTTGTACATAGGGGGCAGTATTATAGTAGTTATATTCTTGTACATAGGGGGCAGTATTATAGTAGTTATATTCTTGTACATAGGAGCAGTATTATAGTAGTTCTATTCTTGTACATAGGGGGCAGTATTATAGTAGTTCTATTCTTGTACATAGGGGGCAGTATTATAGTAGTTCTATTCTTGTACATAGGAGGCAGTATTATAGTAGTTATATTCTTGTACATAGGAGCAGTATTATAGTAGTTATATTCTTGTACATAGGGGGCAGTATTATAGTAGTTCTATTCTTGTACATAGGGGGCAGTATTATAGTAGTTATATTCTTGTACATAGGAGCAGTATTATAGTAGTTATATTCTTGTACATAGGGGCAGTATTATAGTAGTTATATTCTTGTACATAGGAGCAGTATTATAGTAGTTCTATTCTTGTACATAGGGGGCAGTATTATAGTAGTTATATTCTTGTACATAGGGGGCAGTATTATAGTAGTTATATTCTTGTACATAGGGGGCAGTATTATAGTAGTTATATTCTTGTACATAGGAGCAGTATTATAGCAGTTATATTCTTGTACATATGAGGCAGTATTATAGTAGTTATATTCTTGTACACAAGGGACAGTATTATAGTAGTTATATTCTTGTACATAGGAGCAGTATTATAGTAGTTATATTCTTGTACATAGGGGGCAGTATTATAGTAGTTATATTCTTGTACATAGTGGGGCAGTATTATAGTAGTTATATTCTTGTACATAGAAGCAGTATTATAGTAGTTATATTCTTGTACATAGGGGGCAGTATTATAGTAGTTATATTCTTGTACATAGGAGCAGTATTATAGCAGTTATATTCTTGTACGTACGAGGCAGTATTATAGTAGTTCTATTCTTGTACATAGGGGGCAGTATTAGAGTAGTTCTATTCTTGTACATAGGGAGCAGTATTATAGTAGTTATATTCTTGTACATAGGGGACAGTATTATAGTAGTTATATTCTTGTACATAGGGAGCAGTATTATAGTAGTTCTATTCTTGTACATAGGGGGCAGTATTATAGTAGTTATATTCTTGTACATAGGAGGCAGTATTATAGTAGTTCTCTTCTTGTACATAGGAGACAGTATTATAGTAGTTATATTCTTGTACATAGAGGGCAGTATTACAGTAGTTATATTCTTGTACTTAGGGAGCAGTATTATAGTAGTTATATTCTTGTACATAGGGGGTAGTATTATAGTAGTTATATTCTTGTACAGAGGAGGCAGTATTATAGTAGTTATATTCTTGTACATAGGGAGCAGTATTATAGTAGTTATATTCCGGTACATTGGGGGCAGTATTATAGTAAATAAATATTTTTGTACATAGGGGGCAGTATTATAGTAGTTATATTCTTGTACATAGGAGCAGTATTATAGTAGTTATATTCTTGTACATAGGAGCAGTATTATAGCAGTTATATTCTTGTACATAGGGGGCAGTATTATAGTAGTTGTATTCTTGTACATAGGAGCAGTATTATAGTAGTTATATTCTTGTACATAGGGAGCAGTATTATAGTAGTTATATTCTTGTACATAGTTGGCAGTATTATAGGAGTTATATTCTTCTACATAGGTAGTATTATAGTAGTTGTATTCTTGTACATAGGGGGCAGTATTATAGTAGTTATATTCTTGTACATAGGGAGCAGTATTATAGTAGTTATATTCCTGTACATTGGGGGCAGTATTATAGTAGTTATATTTTTGTACATAGGGGCAGTATTATAGTAGTTATATTCTTGTACATAGGAGCAGTATTATAGTAGTTATATTCTTGTACATAGGAGGCAGTATTATAGTAGTTATATTCTTGTACATAGGGGACAGTATTATAGTAGTTATATTCCTGTACATAGGGGGGCAGTATTATAGTAGTTATATTCTTGTACATAGGGGGCAGTATTATAGTAGTTATATTCTTGTACATAGGGGGCAGTATTATAGTAGTTCTATTGTTGTAGATATGGGGCAGTATTATAGTAGCTATATTCTTGTACATAGGGGGCAGTATTATAGTAGCTGTATTCTTGTACATAGTTGGCAGTATTATAGGAGTTATATTCTTCTACATAGGTAGTATTATAGTAGTTGTATTCTTGTACATAGGAGGCAGTATAATAGTAGTTATATTCTTGTACATAGGGGGCAGTATTATAGTAGTTATATACTTGTACATAGGAGGCAGTATTATAGTAGTTATATTCCTGTACATAGGAAGCAGTATTATACTAGTTATATACTTGTACAATAGGGGGCAGTATTATAGTAGTTATATTCTTGTACATAAGAGGCAGTATTATAGTAGTTATATTCTTGTACATAGGGGACATTATTATAGTAGTTATATTCTTGTACATAGAGGCAGTATTATAGTAGTTATATTCTTGTACATAGAGGCAGTATTATAGCAGTTATATTCTTGTACATAGGAGCAGTATTATAGTAGTTATATTCTTCTACATAGGGGACAGTATTATAGTAGTTATATTCTTGTACATAGAGGCAGTATTATAGTAGTTATGTTCTTGTTCATAGGGGGCAGTATTATACTATTTATATACTTGTACATAGGGGGCAGTATTATAGTAGTTATATTCTTGTACATAGGGGGCAGTATTATACTATTTATATACTTGTACATAGGGGGCAGTATTATAGTAGTTATATTTTTGTATATAAGGGGCATTGACTGGTGCTATGCTTTTATACGTTATATGAACATTCTAACATTCAGTTGTTGAAATGCGTTGGTTGGTGCAGATGCTCATTCTCTGTTCTCCTCTCATTACTTGGTTATCACGAGTTCTTGGGTTTTGCAGTGTTTTTGATCATATTTCTAATGTTCCCTACATGCAGAACTGTGAATTCTACCTTGTGATATGATTGAGTCAATTAAACAGGGGATGCCGCCTTGGTCTGGTAGACTTGGGGAAGGATTTGGCAGGCGCGCACATAGCAGGCAGGATATTTATAGATGCATTGTGTGACATCCACTGAGCCAGGATTTTATTCCTGCAGTAGTTTTGTGGCTTTTGTTGCTCCCTCATTGATTAGGTCCAGAAACTTTGATAAACCCGCTGTGGTGGGGGGATTACTGCAGTGAATGTCTTTGGTTTTTGGTAATTCTTTTTGGCTGTTTTGCACTTTCATCTAGAAAATGGGATTTACACGAATTATGATATAACCAATGAGTAAAACAGAGAACCATCCAAGCAAAGAAAAATGCCAGTGCGGGCCGCGAGTGTCACAGTGGGAGAGATTAACGAAGCAAACCGGGCCAAAAGTTTAACTTATTTTCAGCAAAGAACTGACATGCGCCAATTTTACTATCTGTGTTTGACTCCTAGAAATGCCTTGTAAAAGGGAGTGGCTAAGAGGAGATGGTACATTTATATTTGCCTTAAGTTAGTAATTATGTAGAACAGTGTAAAATGTAATATGCAGCATACACAATTTCAGTAAATTTGGCGCAAGTTGGTCCATTCCTGCAGACTTGTTAATTTAATCATCCTATGACACATCACAGTGTTTAGTGAGCAAAATCTGTATAATACCGTGTTTCCCCAAAAATAAGACAGTGTCTTATATTAATTTTTGTTCAAAAAGGTTTAACTTTTTTACATGTATAGCTGCCAGGACACTATTTAAATTGACTTTTTAAATTAACTGTTAGCAGGGCTTAATTTTGGAGTAGGGCTTATATTTCAAGCATCCTCAAAAAGCCTGAAAAATCATTTTGCATCCTTAAAAATTCTGGAAAATCATGCTGTGTCTTATTTTCAGGGTATGTCTTATTTTCAGGGAAACAGTGTATATGGGGGATTGCTGGTTTCAAATAATAGAATGTGTTGGATACTGCTGAAACAATGTAACATCATGCATAACTGAGAGCAAGCAGAGTTCTTGAACATAACAAAGAATTGTCAGAAAAGTACATCAGAAAGTTTCAAAACTTTCATTATTAAAAGGGGTTTTCTTAAAATCTAAACTTATCCCTTTCCCACAGGATAGGGGATGACTTTATGATCAATGGGGGTCTCATTACTGAAACTCCCGCTAATCCCAAAAACCTAGGGTGCTGTGTTCTCCCTCCTCTTCTCTGCAGGATTACTGCACCTCCTGTAGTAGGCAGGAGACTGAATGGAGTGGTGGTCGTGCATGTTCATGCATGTTCAGTGCTGCTTCATTCACTTTCTATGGGACTGCCGTAGATAGACAAGGACAAGCACTTGGCAATTTCCGACAACCCCATTGAAATGAATGACCTCTCCCATCTTTTCCCCTGTGTAAACGCTGAAAGCCGCCACTGAATACGGCAGACTACTTAGCAACACCGCTCAATACATTCAGTAGTGGCTTTCATCATTTAGATCAGGGGAATGATTGGGGAGGTAAGTATAAAATGTACTTTTGCCGGACTCCACCGGTCACCTACATTCTGCCTATAAACTTAACTTATCTGGCTAAAAGTAGATGACAAACTCCCTTCAATAATGAAATGATTTGCTCCAATACATCTAGAAATGGAATTGAAGTAGTTTTGCAAATAGTCATAATTAAACATTTCCTACTGCTTTCCTTCTACAGTTTCCTTGCATCTGCAGAACTATTTGTCGCCATGGTTACAGACTACAAACAACACTTTGTAGTCTGATCCTGCAGTCATGTGTTACTTTTCCATCGGGCTCCTTTTCAGCTGTCTGTAGATTAGCCAGCAAAGGCTGCAGTAGGTGTGGAGTAATCCATGTCTGCAGGATCAGACTACACAGTTTGCAGTCTGTAACCATGGAAACACATACCTCTGCATAGAAGTTGTAGACACAAAACAGAACAATATTTTCAATCAACACTATTTTTAATGTTACTTAAAGAGGTTGTTCAGGAAGGTGAAATAGTATCCAGGGCAGGGAAGTTGGAACCTTCCTTTCCGGCTCCATGCCAACACTGGGTCAAGTGACTGGCACCTTCAGTAGCTTATCACGTCATTGCAGGGGGGTGGCTAATTAGCTCATTTCAATAACTAAACCAGTCCCCTTTTCCACCATGCATGATGCAGAAACAAAGAAATTATCTGGTTTTGCTATTAAAATGAGCCAAACAACCAGCTCCTGGCAATGATTTGATGGCAACGGAAGGAGCCAAACTACATGACCTGGTGTGGGAACCACAGTGAGGAGTTTAAAGGGGGACCCCTCAGCTGCCAGACCCTTGGCCCCATCTTCTGACTGCTCCACCAGCTGTGTATTCCTCTACTCCATACGAAAGGATAGATATCCGTCAGCTCTGTAGGCGAGAATTTATCCTGCACCTGAGATACAAATAGCTAGAGAATAGCAAATGAATATGTCCCGCTCGCGAAGGTGAATTATCCGTGTGGACCCCAGACACAAATCACTACATAATGCGCCAAAAAATAAGGAATAAAAACGTTCTACGGCCAAATCCGTCATGTGAAAAAGAGCAAATAAAGCAAATATATGGACGCAGTCGGCGCCTGACACCGCGATTCACCGACCTCTCCGCCCATATAAATCCATCACACCTATCTCATCACTCTCATTCTCAGTGCGGTGGATACTTAAGAAGCGGCCGGGGCGTCTGCAGTGAGCTCGATACAGCGGCCCCCCGGCACGGAGCACGAGCCGCAGGCAGATTTATAACTTCCATTTAAACAATTTTGTAGATGAATAAACAAGATTTCTCTCGACCTGACGGCAGCGTAACTTCTAACCGCGCCGCGTCTGCTGGAGCATTCATCACTGAGATCAGGGAAAGGTGAAAAGCTTATTTCTCAAAACTGTTGGTATTTTTGCAGACACTTTTGTAGCAGGGGCATACAAAGAAATGATCGGGCCCCTTAGCAAAAGTAAGAGTTGGGCCCTCCTTGAAAAAAAAAAAATAGTGTTCTGGAAGGGATAATAAAGAGAATAGCGGACAGGGGGGGGCTATGTGGGGGAGAAGATAGCAGGGATTTGCAAAGGAGTGGAGAGACAAGATCATGTGGCAAGGGCTCTAGGTGGCAGAAAAATGCCAGGAGCTTCGTGAAGCGAGTTTAGGACATGCAAGACAAATAGTGTCTGGGTTCTTTTAGGAAGAAGGCACAGAATCAATGAATCATAAAATGGTATAGTTGGAAGGGACCTCCAGGGTCATCGAGTCCAACTCCCAATGCAGGATCACTAAGTCATCCCAGACAGATGTCTGTCCAGCCTCTGTTTGAGCACTTCAATTAAAGAACTCCCCACCTCCCGTGACAACCTGTTCCACTCATTGATCCCCCTCACTGTCTAATATCTAATCTGTGTCTCCTCTCTTTCAGTTTCATCCCATAGCTTCCAGTCTTTCCTTGTGCAGATGAGAATAGGGCTGATCCCTCTGCACTGTGACAGCCCTTCAGATATTTGTTGGGCGGCAGAAACATCAACAATCTCCGTTACATGGATGACACAACTCTGCTTGCAGAAACAGAAGCAAGTCTGAAGCAGCTGATATAGAAGATTAAAAGTGACAGTGAAAAAATGGGCCTCTACCTGAATTTAAAGAAGACTAAAATTATGACAACTGCAAAAAATGGCCAAATTCAAATCAAAATCGACAATGAGGCCATAGAATGCGTGCGAGACTTCCTCTTCCTTGGCTCAAAAATTGACCATGCTGGAGAATGTATGCCAGAGATAAAACATAGGATAGCATTGGGACGAAGCGCGATGCTTAACGTCCACCAAATCTGGAGAAGTAGGGATATCGGCATAGTAACTAAATCCACGATAGTGCAAACCACCATTTCCCCATAGCCCCATAGCCCCAAAGCTGATGCATATGCCCCGGATGGTAAGAGTATAGGGAAAGTCCGGAATCGTATAAGACCTGATATATCACTGGAAGGGAAGGTGACCGGACTCAGACTCACAGATTTTGGCCATGTAATGTGAGCAGAGTCGCTAGCAAAATCTATAATGCTTGGGGAGATCAGTGGAAAAAGACCTGGCTGCCAAAGGACACAATTACTGTCAGAGCTCATACCGGAGGAAGGTTGCGTTTATGGTCGCCAAGGGTGGTAAGCGGCTAACAACAATTAAGGCTCCTCTCAACCTTCTCTTCTGCAAGCTAAACATTCCCAGATCCTTTAACCATTCCTCATAGGACATGATTTGCAGACCGCTCACCATCTTGGTAACTCTTCTCTGAACTTGCTCCAGTTTGCCAATGTCTTTTTTAAAGTGGGGTCCCAGAACTGGACACAGTATTCCAGATGAGGTCTGACTAAGGAAGAGTAGAGGGGATAATGACCTCACGTGATCTAGACTCTATGCTTCTCTTAATACATCCCAGAATTGTGTTTGCTTATTTTGCTGCTGCATCACATTGTTCACATGACCCCACTTGATACATTCTTCCACTTGGCTGTGCAGCCATTTATGACCGCTCTTTGAGTACGATCACTCAGCCAGTTGTGAATCCACCTAACAGTTGCCTTGTCAATCCCAGATTTGGTCATTTCTTCAATAAGTATGGTATGAGATACTTTGTCAAATGCTTTATTAAGGTCAAGATATACTGTATTCACCGCATTTCCCTGATCCACCCATCGGTGATTCTGTCATAGAAGGTTCTGACGGACACGTGGTGACATTGTCGCTGCATGTGAGGTTACGTGTTTTGGCCGAAATGCAAACTAACACCCACATTTATCAATGTGTTTTTTTGCATGCAGTGTGCTATAGATGCTGGGGGAGCCCAGGATGCCCTGCTAGTGTGGCACACTGTGGTGATACAGGGCAATCCACTGCTTTGCCATTGGATTGCTTTCCTGTTTGGTGTGGTGCACCTATCTATGGCTGTCATCATTTGTATCAGTTCATATGTGTGGACTATATTGTCTGCAGTCACCCCTTCCCCAATCTTGGGGTGAGTTGAGTGGCTGCACATTAGTCTGCACTGATCATTTAGCTCCCTTATATTGCAATCTGGCTTTCTGCATGCTACTAGGGACTATGGTGATTGAGCGTGCCCCGCAGTGTCAGGTGATGCATATTTAGTCTCTTTTTCTGTGAGTTATTGAAGGAAATTAGATTTGTCTGGCATGACTTGTTTGTTACAAACCCATGCTGGCTCTGGTTAATTACTCCATTCTCATCCAAGTACTTGCACCCATGCTGTTTAATAATTTGTTCAAAGATCTTTCCCAGTATAGAAGTCAGGCTCACAGGCCTGTAGTTTCCTGGATCCACCTTCTTCCTTTTTTTGAAGATAGGGACAACATTTGCCCTTTTCCAATCTTCTGGGACTTCTCCTGTTCTCTGGGAATTTTCAAAGATTATGGCGAGTGGTTCAGCAATTACCTCCGCTGCTCCCTTTAGTATCCTAGGATGTAATTCATCTGGACATAGAAACTTAAATTCATTTAAAGGGGTTGTCTCGCGGCAGCAAGTGGGGTTAAGCACTTCTGTATGGCCATATTAATGCACTTTGTAATGTACATCGTGCATTAAATATGAGCCATACAGAAGTTATTCACTTACCTGCTCCGTTGCTGGCGTCCCCATCTCCATGGATCCATCTAATTCTGATGTCTTCTTGCTTTTTTAGACGCGCTTGCGCTGTGCGGTCTTCTCCCCTTCTGCTCGGTCCAGGCACGAGCGGTGTTCTGGCTCCGCCCCTTCTATGCATCATCGCTTAGCTCCGCCCCATCACATGTGCCGATTCCAGCCAATCAGGAGGCTGGAATCGGCAATGGACTGCACAGAGCCCACGGTGCACCATGGGAAAGGACCCGCAGTGCATCGTGGGTGAAGATCCCGGTGGCCATCTTGGTAAAGGAAGAAGAAGGAAGAAGGAAGACGTCGCAGAGCGGGGATTCGGGTAAGTAATATGTTTTTTGTTTTTTTTTAACACATCCCTTGTGGTTGTCCTGCGCCAAACGGGGGGCCTATGGAAAAATAAAAAACCCGTTTCGGCGCGAGACAACCCCTTTAAGTTAGCTAAGTGTTCCCTCACCTGTCAGAACCAGCAACTCTCGGGGTCGCTGTGCCCACACCACCGGTCTTGCCACCCGGGTTACAGGTGTGCGGCGTAGGGGAGCCCCGGTTTTAGTGATCTCCCCGGGCCGCTGTAAAACTGGTCGCCGCCGGGGTTGCTAGGGAGGCAGCAGGTGCTTCCCTATTTACTTGACTACCAAGCATGCTTCATTGGCAACTGTCTGTTCGGCAAGGCTGGGGGCATGTCCCCAGCACCTCCTTGATGGGCCCTGCTGCTGTCAGGCTCCCCGCCCCAATCAGCTGCTGGGGCGGGAGCTCTGACAGCATTTAAATGTGTGTGCTTTCCTTCCAGCCCTTGCCAGTGTTAGTTTGGTTCTCCAGCTGCACCTGCGTATATTTTGACTCCTCTTGTGACCCTGGCTTTTCTGACTTCTGCTCTTGGACTTTGACTACGTTTTTGCCTTCCCCTCTGTACTGCATACCCTCCTGTTGCCGACCCGGATTGTCTGACCATTCTACTGTTTGTTTGTCTTCAGTGTCTGTTTGTCTTCCCATGTCCCGCTTTCCTAGTGAGGGTAGGGACCGCCGCCCAGTTGTCGCCCTGGGGGTTAGCCCAGGGGGGCAAGTAGGCAGGGACAGGGGTTGCGGGATTTCTCAGGGACCCCCATTTCCCGGACACTGTCCTGACATCACCATCTCTCTGTTTATAGATGGGCTGCATACTTTTATTTCCCCAATAGCACAGGGAAGATCAGTTGATGTTGCATTTACTTTCTGAGAGAAAACAGATACAAAATAGGAATTTAAAAGTTCAGAAGGTGATAGAGATACTGTGGAGGACAGGGGTTCGGGAAGAGAGGGTGCCAGGGATTCTGTTAGAGGAGGCAGGGGAAGACAAAAGGTAGTAGAGCTGCTGGAGTATGTTTGGGTATTAGGAATTTTGGCATAACTACTGCAAAATTGTGGGAAAAGTCTGTGGGCTTTGCAACAAATACAAAACCATGACCAAATGGCGCAGAAGAGGTTAATTGGGGTAACAAAAGATAGAAAGATCTTTTGTTCACAATGTAAAAATTGCATTAGAAGAGATGATTATTTCTTTTATATAGGTGTGAGAAATTTTCGTGGAGAGTTTATAAAAGAAGACAGGCACTCTTAGGAGGGCGAGTCACACAGCTAAAGTTGGTGGCAACAGATGTAATTCTGTGTTCCCGTAACAAGAGGTGGACTGCAAGGAGCAGGCTGCAGTCTTGTGAGTAAAGCCTGATACAGAGACTTCTCTCTGGGCCACCAGACACCGGTGTGGACAATGAAGTAGAACTCCACACTTTCACTTTCGCGCTTGTCGAAGTTGGTTCTTGTTGCTGGCTGCTAGTGAAGAGTTCTCTACATGCACAAGTCTGCTTCCTCTTTGCAATGGGTTCAACACCGCAAGGTTTATAGCTGAAGCCACTATGCGAAACATGTGTCCGGATAGTATCGGTCATAAGAGCAGCCAGTGGTGGCTGCAGCAGATTCATCTGAAGGAGGCAAGAACTTGTTCCCTGCTGAGACTCAAAGACCTGCACCTATTCCCAACCAACATAGCCCCACTCTTGGCATCTCCAGGGCTCTTGAGTTTTGCAGTAGTTGCGGCAATAAGCCACACAAAGTCCCAATGTACTATTAGGGGAAAGGGCCCAGAAGGTGGTAAGTTTACAGGGGGAAAGGGTAGAAGTTGTGCAGGGCTCTGTGATGTGGTAGGAGGCAGAGAGATAGAAGGCCAGGGGGTCTTTTGGGGAAATAGGACAAAGGAAGTAACATGGCTGTTAGTGAGAAGCACAAAAGGTGGTAGGTTTACTGCTGGGGCAAACAGGAAGTGGATACAGAAGGTGACAGGGGCGAGATAAAAGGGAAGTGGGGCAGCAAATTGAAGGCAGGCAAAGTCTTCCTATGTGTGCATGGCCAAATAATTGAAGTGTTGACTGTGCATGCACACTTGAACTCAACTAACTCCAGCAGTACCATTGAAATGAATGGAGTGAAGGCATGCATGAATGACCACCACCACTCCATTTATTTTGGAGTACATGTGCGGATCCCACTCTTGAGATTTGTTGGGGTTCGAGCAGGTGAATTCCCACCCATCAGATAGTTTCCTACTATTCTGTATGTAGGGGATAACTTTATATTACTGGAATAGCCCATTACAATTTAGTACTGGATGGACTGGAAATACATTGACAAAAGTATTGGCCTCACACCAATCTTGTGCTGTCAGGTGATGCATGAGCATTAAGTGTAAAGGAGAGGATCACACAAGAGATCCCTGTACAGAAACCATCAGATGCCACCAGGTATAGAGCTGACAACGGGGTCTGGTGGGGGGATGTCACCAACCAAAAAGTACTGGACATCGCAGCTTCTGGACCTTCTAGAGTCCACTGTTGGCCATGTTATTGGTGCCGCCACATTAAGGGAGATCTCGTAAACTGACAGAATGTGGACAACGAAGCCTTATACAAGCTGTGAAGACATCACATACATCGTCTGGCCTCGCTCAGGGGGTCTCACAGATCATTGGAACATCTATTAGTACTAGAACCATCTGTAGGGAACTGCATGCAAAGGGTTACCATGGACAAGCGGCTGCACACAACATTACAGCAGTGAATGCACAGCGGCGCCTGCGATGGCGCTTGGAGCGACGGACTGTAAGTGACTGGAAGCAAGTGCTGTGGACAGATGAATCACAGACACCATCTTCCGATCGGTTGGCAGCACTTGGGTGTGGCGGTTGCCTGGAGAGCAGTTTCTACATGACTGCATCGTCCCAACAGTGAAGCTTGGAGGAGTTTCTCTTATGGTTTGGAGGTTTTCTACTGGTAAGGACGAGGACCATTAGTTATAATGAAGTCCCCCTTAACACCAGTGGATACAGAGACATTCTGGACAATGTGGCATCACCTACCCTGTGAGAATACAGTTACATGTATCTACCAACATAACCAAGCACCATGTCATACGGCACGCAGTGTGGAAGAGCAGAACGTCTACAAACTTCATTGGCCCAAAGTCCGGACCTCAATCCCATCGAGCATCTTTGGGATGAAATATAACGCTGTATCCGGGCTGCCCAACCCCCCATCACTATCTGATTCTGTCTTCGGAAAATGAAGGCAAATCCCTCCACACATCTATGAGAATTTGGTGGAAAGCATTATAGGAGGGTTACTGCAGTCATCAAGGCCAAAGGCGGCCAACACTGTACTGAAAAATGTGAACAAAGTCGAATTTCATCTCCTATGTGCGTCCCGATACTTTTGTCAGCATAATGTAGTCAGCAGGTTCAGCACCAGGGACAGAGCTGGAGAAGGGAAGAGGGATCAGCCAATCTACATGTGTAAGGACGTAGATGTCTAGATATGGAAAATGTGGCGGAGGGAAGATCTCAACCAGAATGATAAACTACGCAATTCACCGTCATGGATTCTCCAGATCCAACAATTTAGGGGAGGATCAAGCTATCTTGGGATATTTAGGTGCGGGTGACCTCCCTTCCAGACAAATTACCATGTGTGTCTAGTTTAACTACAAGTTTATAACCATCTTTGATACTATCAAAAACGGAATGAATCTCAAAGGGGGCTTTTTGCATCAGTAGAGAATATGAGAAACCTAGAGCAGAGGTAACATTCTAGCCCGGTGACCCCCTAACATCAATTTAGGGACCATTAAAACTGTCACATCCCTTGTCAGTGGATTAATTATTTACTGTTCTGTTCATCCCTTTCTGGTATTTATCTAAGTGCTAATTAATCACAACATGTCTCTGCCTTCTTATCCTGTTCTGGAATTATTTTTAAGTGCTAATTAATCACACCATGTCTGTGCCCTTCCATGTGATCCTGTGTATATGTATTTATATAAATGCATCTACAGATCTGTTCCATTATGCCTGAGGAAGAACCCTGAGTAGGTCCGAAAGCTCATGTATTTTTGTTAGCCGTTAAAAGGTCTCATATCTACAAGATTCCTTGGTTTCTCTTACTGAGAACAATCACATTTTGTTTAACTACGGTACTATACAACTTTGTAATGGACTTTATCTCTGCTTGCTTTCAGTAAATAGAATAAATGTAGGAAAAAAAGTGGTTGCATGCGCAATTCTCTTTCTTAAAGCGGTACGAGATGTATTTCTAAGCTCAACTCCAGCATACAATATGCGCGTTTTGGGGCCATTGCGCCCCTTCCTCAGTAGTTTAGCTGGGGACACCCTGTACATATAATGGGGAATATGTTGACATATAAGACATGAATTTATTTAAATAGATTTAAGTAAACAGACATCCCATCCCCCATTACATATACGATAATCTTTGTATATTTTGTCTTTATATCATATATAGTGATTATTATGTTTTTCATCATAAACTTACTGGAATAAATTAATGTTTTATATGTGTTTTAGTTTTAGTAAAAACTCCCGTTTTTATTATACACTGATGAGGGATATTTGAGATATTATGTCCATGTATCTAATTATATTGCTATAAATACCGACCTTAAATTGAAAGCGATGTGCCTAATTATTCCTAATTATTTAATGACTAATTGAGTTATTGTTTGCTTGCATGTATTCATCATTCTTCTACTTCTTATTTATTATAAACTACTCTTTTTATTATTCTAAATTAAGTTTTATGTAATTACGCCGCTATTTCTCAATATATTCCCCATTATATGTACAGGGTTTCCCCAGCTAAAATACTGAGGAAGGGGCGCAATGGCCCTGAAACGCGTCTGTTGTATGCTGGATGTATTCTTAATAAAAACACAGCAGTCAAATTTAGAAATACTCAATATAGAGTCAGGGAAGCGCCAAAGATAGAATAAATTTGATAGTCTCACCTGGCGTAGACAGCTTTGTACCCTCAGGTACCAGCCGTCTCACCTGGGAATCGTTCCTGGTGCAATCCTATGCCCGATGGCATCCACTTTAACAGGGGAGAGCTGCAGGAGTTTACAAGGGTCCTCCCAATGAAGGATACCCCCATACAGAAAAAGAGATATACTAGATTATGAA
Organism: Eleutherodactylus coqui; assembly: GCA_035609135.1. Taxonomy (NCBI): domain Eukaryota; kingdom Metazoa; phylum Chordata; class Amphibia; order Anura; family Eleutherodactylidae; genus Eleutherodactylus; species Eleutherodactylus coqui. The sequence continues at coordinate 140,037,095 of CM069415.1, forward strand.
AGATCCTGCGCTCATAGGGTCCACCATTTAGATGGAATAATACAATTAATACTGCTTCCAAGTAATGAAGACTTACTCTGAAGGAGGGGGATATGATGTCCACAGAACCCCCTCCTGTTCCTAGTTGTCTCAACAGATGGTATTGTCAACCGTAAGGTTTGGACAATCTTCTTCTTTATTCACAATTTAAAATGTAAGGCAACGCGTTTCAATGCTACAAGCGCCCTTCTCAAGCCATGCGTTCATATAAAATGTCTGTATAAATAGTTTTACCTGTATCTAGATGCCACGGCATACTCCGTTCGTCCTGGTCATTGACACTGCTTGCGTCATTGATGTCATCAAGCTACTGATCATGTGACTGTGTCAGTGATATTACCTGACCGCGTCACTATATACTTTCACTTTTAAAAATGGCCTTGTGGTTCATAGCTTCTGACAGCTGAGGGTTTCTACAAGCTGTTCTAGTTAAACACATTAGCAACATAAATTTTTGTCCTGTGCCATTAGTCTGTTACAATGTATCAACGCAAGTAAAATGTATCTATCGTGGTTTGTCGGTTGTGACAACGTCGTGGCATGGTGGCCTTGACACAGGCCAAGACCTGTCGCCTAGTGAGGCAGGTCAAGGGTTAATGCACTATGTGCAGAGACTGCTGGTTATTGTCTCGCTATGATGCATGATGCATGGTGCATGCTGACAGGTAGGGCTCCTGCACACTTGCGTTTTTCTTCGTGTTTTTTTACACGATATCGCTGTGTTTTTTTCATGCGATTGTCAATGGGACTTTCTAATGTTAAAAACGCATCGCAAGTTTGTGCTTTGCAATTTTTGTGCGATGCGTTTTTAACATTAGAAAGTCCCATTGAAAATCGCGTGAAAAAAACGCAGTAATATCGGATAAAAAAACGCGCAAGAAAAGCGCAAGTGTGCAGGAGCCCTTAGTCATTCCTGGGAGAAGATTGGGGGTGGAGTTCCCTTATTGCTCTGCGAGTCCTCAGGTGTGGAGAGCTTTATATTCTCACTCCTCCATTTGCTCAACGCTGCTTATTCAGTTCCCTAGGGGAAAGTCTGGAGTTTGGTGTTCCTCTAGGCTGGGTGAATTGCTATGTATACAGATTAGTGCTATCAGTTGTATTTTAGTTTCCCTTATTGTTATTGCTTTGCTGTGTCGGTTTATCTATCCAGGGGCTCCTATAGGGACAATTATGGCTCAGGAAGAAGACCGTGGGGCCGCCTTTATCAAGGCGATGACTCCGCTTCTAGGCAGGGACCTTTCACCCCCTGCTAGGTGAGGACCAGGCTTCCTTCTCCCAGGAGTGGTGCTACTGTTCAGCATAGCGGGGTATGCTTCTATTTCCGACAGTGTGTACGTTGTCTGACGTCGTGTTGAGCGTTGTACTCTTGTGTCGCACAGGCTTTACATGCTGGTTTACGTACTCCTGTTGTGGTGCGCACTGTTCTACAGTGCATATCGTTACCAACTGCAGTAGTTGTGAACGTCAGCCTGCGTCCGTGCAGTGCATGGTGCTTGTGTGCTGCAGGGATGTGACCGTATCAGTCTGCAGTCCCGTTTGTTTAGCTCACAGAGGATTGTGCAGACTGGATTCAATTTTAGAAAACTTCAACCTGTGAGCAGTAATAAAGGGACTGTGCAGTTGTAAACTATTGATGGTCTATCTTCAGGATAGGTCATTAAGAGAAGATTGACGGGGGTCCCTTGCCCAAGATCCTTGCTGATCAGCTGTTTGCCAGGATGGTGTGCTAATGTATTGAGCTGATTTCTGCAGAAGGTTGGCAGCTCCATTCCCGCTACAATCACCAAACTTCATATTACAGGTAAAGTTCCACTTCAAGTGAATGGAGACTTTCCCTGTAATACCAATCCTGGCCACTACAGTTGGAACAGAGCCACCTGTTTCCTGCAGAAATCAACTACACTGACCCAGCAAACCGCTGATCGGCAAGGGTCATAGGCGACGGACTCTCACCTATCTACTATCGATGACCGATCCTGAAGATAGACCATCAATAGTTTACAACTGTTCAACCTCTTTAAGTTCAGATTACTGTTCTAAGACAGCAGCCCCAACTCTTGTCAATATAACCATCTGTCGTTTATTACCGGGGATCAAGTCAAGAAATTGTAATCACTGGTTAAATACTCAATGTGTACAGCAAGCCTGCTGATTAATTACTTTGTGTCTGCAGATGTACACACCTGGTTGTTATGACTGAGGCAGGCCTCACTTACACGTGGTTCTCAACATACCCTAAGGTATTCTGCTGGCAAGGGCATAACTATAGGGGATGCAGAGGATGCAGTTGCACCAAGTGACCCATAAGGCATCTCTTCTCCATATAAGGATCCCAGTACTATAAATACAACATTAAAGTTGGGGACCCTGTTACAGATTTTGCATTAGGGCCCAGAAGCTTCAAGTTACACCTTTGCCTGCTGGGTCTGGGTCCATGGCGCGATCTGGGCAGCAGCCAAGTTCCAGTCCCAATGGGCTGTGCCCGATGTGTTTTAGGCATTCTCTCTGCAGATTAGGGCACTCCCGGCAGCACAGCAGCTCTCCATTAGTAACTCCCTTCCTTCCAACGGTCTCTGCACTCCTCCTGTGTTGCAGCAAGAATTTCACTTTTATACCTGAGGTCTCAGCCTATCAAAGGACAGCCCTTCAGGCATGCTCAATTCCACAGCTCCAAAATGTGGTGCAATTTCTTGAGCATGTGGTATTTCGGTGCAATTTTTGGCACATCACTGCCCATTGCCAAAGCAATGTAGACCATTTAGGGCAGCTCCTTACATATGTTTAGTTCTATACAGCTATGGGGGGTTCAAGTATTTTGGCTGTAATATAGATACTAGCATGCTGTCACATTACGGCCGCCTGAGTACCTCTGGGGGATGTGGTTTATTTCCAGATCAGATTTGTAGTAGGGAGTAATTCTGGTAATGTCATTACATTAGGGAATTGTTAGTTTGGCTATTCCCTCATGTGGTAGATACTAAGAAGTAGCTTCTGAGTTGAAGAGATATTTCTTGATTTGGAGACTCAGTTCCAGTTGCAGGTCCCAGTAAAACTAAAAAGTTACAAGTTTCTGTAATTCCTGGTGATTAACTATTAACTGATGAAAGTGGGACGAGGGGGTGTAACGTGGAATTACAGTAGGCCACCAAAATCAACGGTGGTGCTTTATACTGCAGCTCCAGCTCTACATAGGAATGTTGTGTAAGAGAAAGGGTTAATGTGTGGCAGTTGTCACCTGAGTGCGGATATGATTATTAATAATGTTTCATTGCACAGTTGACAAATGTAGCAAATTGTAATCCCCGGCAATTCAGTAACTTAACTTTAAAGGTCAGCATTAGCAGAACCAGCTGCAGAACGCAGCTGAGCGAATCCCCAGAGCGCCCTAAACGACATAGGACAAGCTCCCTGTATAGTCACTGATAGGAAACCATCGCACCTCATTACATCCTGCACAGTGCGCTCTGCAGATGCTCAGTCTGAACCCAAAGCTTCATTGTCAATATTTAAATCCCAAATTCCCTCAGGAGATGAGCGAATTACACAGAGAGATAGAACCTATGCAAACAGCCCATGGCGCCGCTAAATCATGACATTTTATATTGTAAAACTGCTTGTAATGCCGAGTATTTGCACATTACTTTACCTGTTTTATACTCATCTTCATTTACATCATCTCTAATACTCCAGTCACATCCAGAGCTGCATTCACAATTCCTAGATCTATAAACTATATAAACTTTATAAATGTATTACATAACTTATCCTGTACTGATCCTGAGTTACATCCTGTATTATACTCCAGAGCTGCACTCACTATTCTGCTGGTGGAGTCACTGTGTACATACATTACTTATCCTGTACTGACCCTGAGTTACATCCTGTATTATACCCCAGAGCTGCACTCACTATTCTGCTGGTGGAGTCACTGTGTACATACATTACTTATCCTGTGGTGATCCTGAGTTACATCCTGTATTATACCCCAGAGCTGCACTCACTATTCTGCTGGTGGAGTCACTGTGTACATACATTACTTATCCTGTACGGATCCTGAGTTACATCCTGTATTATACTCCAGAGCTGCACTCACTATTCTGCTGGTGGAGTCACTGTGTACATACATTACTTATCCTGTACTAATCCTGAGTTACATCCTGTATTATACCCCAGAGCTGCACTCACTATTCTGCTGCTTTATTTATTGTCTACATTCCTTATATTATAATTTATCTATACAGCAGAATAGTGAGTGCAGCTCTGGAGTATAATACAGGATGTAACTCAGGATCAGTACAGGATAAGTAATGTATGTACACTGTGACTCCACCAGCAGAATAGTGAGTGCAGCTCTGGAGCATAATACAGCATGTAACTCAGTATCAGTGCAGGATAAGTAATGTATGTACACAGTGACTCCACCAGCAGAATAGTGAGTGCAGCTCTGGAGTATAATACAGGATGTAACTCAGGATCAGTACAGGATAAGTAATGTATGTACACAGTGACTCCACCAGCAGAATAGTGAGTGCAGCTCTGGGGTATAATACAGGATGTAACTCAGGAGCAGTACAGGATAAGTAATGTATGTACACTGTGACTCCACCAGCAGAATAGTGAGTGCAGCTCTGGAGTATAACACAGGATGTAACTCAGGAGCTGTACAGGATAAGTAATGTATGTGCACAGTGACTCCACCAGCAGAATAGTAAGTGCAGCTCTGGAGTATAATACAGGATGTAACTCAGGATCAGTACAGGATAAGTAATGTATGTGCACAGTGACTCCACCAGCAGAATAGTGAGTGCAGCTCTGGAGTATAATACAGGATGTAACTCAGGATCAGTACAGGATAAGTAATGTATGTACACAGTGACTCCACCAGCAGAATAGTGAGTGCAGCTCTGGAGTATAATACAGGATATACCTCAGGATCAGTACAGGATAAGTAATGTATGTACACAGTGACTCCACCAGCAGAATAGTGAGTGCAGCTCTGGAGTATAATACAGGATGTAACTCAGGATCCGTACAGGATAAGTAATGTATGTACACAGTGACTCCACCAGCAGAATAGTGAGTAAAGCTCTGGAAGATAATACAAGATGCATGTACAATCAATCTTTAGAGTTTAGGCCCATTTACACGATTATTGCTCAAAATTCGTTCAAACGATGGTATATGAACGATAATTGTTAGGTGTAAACTCTGCCATCGTTCGCTTTTTGGCTGAATGATGATTATAAGGTGAGCCTAAAATCCACTGTTCAGTTAGAGTGAGATAATAGGCACCGCACGCTGTGTTCTGCACGAGAGTCGTAGATTACATTGTATTCTGCCAACAGCCCGTGCGAGAACAATGGATCTGTGTGCAGAGTTCGGACCACATGCTGTGCTCTGCAAACAGCCATAGGAGGCCCTTATACATGCAAATAAAGCTGATAAAGTGTTAATGGACATTAGCATCCATTAACACTTTATGCAAAACGATCACTAAAACTGTCAATCTTTCAATCATTTTAAAGATTGTTTTTGCGTGTAACTGGGCCTTTTACATGTAAACCCAGCCCTTCCCCTTCTATACATAGGGGCGATAAAATTGTGCGATTTTTCACGTGATACGAGAGCATGCTTTTCAGTGGTTTCCTTCACATTTGCGATATTTTCACTCACGTGATGTGGAGTGCAAAAAAAAAATCGCAGCATGTTTCTTTTTTATCTCCCATGTTTCCCTATGGAGCCTCATATTTATCGCATCGCAACGCACAGACCTGCGATTTTCCTGCAATGCGATGTACTTTTAACATTAGAAACTCCTATTGACGTTCTTGTGAGAAAATCGCAGAAAAATCCTGCAAGAAAATTGCAAACGGCAGCGATGATTTTGCAAGAAAAAGCAGCGCTGCAGCTCCAAAATCGCGTGAACAAAGATGAGATTTTTGCGCGGCAATATTGCGATTGTGTGACACTCCCCTTAGTTCTTTGTCTGGGACGGCACTTTATTGCGGTGAGTATAAGCAGACGCGTTTTATGCGCTCAGTTGTTTTCCTCCATGTTTGTATAAATCTGTAATAATCCTGTAAATGATCTCCCGACTCGAAGGAAACAGAATACACGGAATCAGCGTGTGAATGTAATTCTAGATCCAATTACATCGGAGTAATTAAGAAATAATTAGCTAATCCAGCGCGGTGAGACGAGTGTGGCGTGAGTGGCGGGCCGGGCGCGCTCCGCACGGATGATTTATTCTGTAATAATATTGTCTTTAATGCAGAGAATATTGCTTCGTCCAGCGGGGGAGGGTATAATCCGCGGGCCCAGCGCTTCCTGCAGGATTACGCTGTGGACATTCCGCACAGCGCTGCGATTCTTCTTCTCAGCTGCAACTAATTAAAAGGATGAATTTCGGAGAAGGACATTCAGTAAAACTTCCTGTTCTGCGTGTGGGGGCCATTATACAGGGATTTGGGGCAGATTACCTTTGTTTGGGCTGGTATTTGCGGCGCCGGCGGTCTGACAGGTGATTTTATATCTCATCTCTGCAAACAAGTAAAACTGCTCTCTGCAATAAATAAAGTTAATTCCGCTTTTATGGAGGAGATAAGAGGAGCTTTACCTCCGAGACGGCTGAAAGATGGCCTATGCCCAAGACGACCGTCCGGCTTACATCCCGCTCTGGAGGTGCAGAAGGGGACACAAAGCTATGATGATCCATAAAGTAGATGAGAGGGGCCCGGGGCCACAGACCGAGGCTCTGGCTTATATCTAGGGGGCCTAGAGGAGTCATTTATTGGGGACTGAAGAGGGGAGATGAAATGAGCCGCTGAAAGTATAACCAACGCCGGTAGCAGACGAACGTCTAGAATACGGATCTGTGGTGACATTACAACCGTATCATCAGTATTTCTTGGTGTACCACGCCGCATGAGCCCCATATAGTTGTATAGGCTGCGTATGGTACAATGCGTATGGTTAGCATTTACATATGCATCCCTGCCCTGAAACAGAATGGGGAATTTGAAAAAAAAAGTCACATTGCACGTGCGGTCCATGTGTGCCTGCAAACGCGGGCATACGCAGGTTTCGGTGCAGGTTTGGAGTCTCTTGTTGCGACCACTGAGGGCTAATAGCATGGTCAGGGAAAGCCAGAAGTCGGTACACAGAAGCAGCAATTGTAGTGAGAGAAACATTTGGTAGCTGAGCTTGATTGAAGGGAAGGAGCTGCAAGGCCAGGCTTAAATAGTGAGTCCAATCAAGGAACAGGGTGGAGCCAATCACGCAAACAGGAGCAGGAAACAAGGGCAGGATTAAGCAGAGGAGCTATCCAGAGGGCTTGAATAGCTCAGCAGGGAGAGCCGCCGCCTGGAGTACAGGAGCTCCTGGCTTCGAGTCCTGACAGATGCCCCCTCCTTCTAGGATAGCCTTCGGACATCCCAGGGGCTGGTTTTCACGGATACCTCCTGTGGAACTACCCCAATGAGCCTCAGAGCATGAACATTCTGGTCAGCGCCCAAGAATTTTTCTCCAGCCCGTACCCCTTCTATTGCACAAGGTATTGCAGTTCACCTTTGTGCATTCTTGAGTCTAGAATTTTGTCCACCACAAACCCTTGGACCCTCACAGGTGGAGGAGGTGGCTGGCTTTTTCCTGGAAAGGTGTTGTCAATTAATAGTTTGAGTAGTGTCAAGTGAAATATGGGATTATTCTCCAGTCCGCTAGGGAGTTCCAAGTGGAAGGCAAGCATACCAACCTTCGCAGAAACCTGAAAAGGCGCGATAAACTTTTGGCCCAATTTGGAAGAGGGTTAATGCATCCTCAGGTTTCTGGTAGATAGCCTAACCTGATCATCCACCTGAATGGTAGGGGGAGCTTTACAGTGTCTATCTGCTGGCCCCTTGTGATTTTCCTGGGCTTCCTGTAGCATCTCTTTTAGTTTCTCCTGGGTTTTCCATAAGATAGTTAGCCTGTTAGCAACTGTAGGAGTGGTAGTATTCACCGGAAGGCCAGGAATGAAGACCAGAGCTGGCAAAAAAAAGAGATTCTGAGACGTAGAACTATGTTTAGAGTTACTATAGGCAAATTCTGCTGTTGACATGTAGTCCACCCAATCATCCTGGAGGAAGGAAATGAAACAGTGGACATATTGTTCAAGAGTCTGGTTGGTCCTTTCAGTCTGGCCATTGGGCTGTTGGATGAAAGGCAGAAGACAAATTGATATTAATCCCTAAGGCAGTACAGAAGCTTTTCCAAAATCTTGTGGTAAACTGCACACCTCTATCAGAAACTACATTATCAGGAATACCGTGTAGTCAAAATATCTCCTTGATCATCAATTCTGCAGTTGGTTCAGCAGTAGGAATCTCTTTGGTCGGAATGAAATGGACCATTTTTGTGAGTCGGTCCACCACACACCACAACAAGGATGGTAGTCATTTCTTTCGAAGGGGGAGACCCACAATAAAGTCCATTAATATTGATCCACAAGGTCTGGATGGGACTGGAAGTGGTTGAAGAAGTCCTAACGGAGGAGATTGTGGTGTCTTGTTTCGCGCAGCATCAATGAATAGCTAAGCTCTGGCTGTAATTGGCTCAGCCAATCAGCACAGCCCTCTCTGGAGGCTGAAAGTGCTGGACAGCAGTGCAGGGAAGTCAGCCGGAGGACGAGTCTGAGCAGCGGAGAGGTGAGTAAAGTTTTTTTTTTTTTTTTAACCAGCTAGGGATGATTTTCAGGGAAGGGCTTATATTTCAAGCCCTTCCCCGAAAATATAATGCTGCGGTGGTTGCCACAAAACCACTGCTTTCAATGGGGCCGGCAGCAGCGCCGACCCCATTGAAAGCAATGGGATAGCATGCTGTACTTCTGCCAAAGCTGTCACAGTTGTGGCAGAAGTACGCGATATTCTCCCTATGTTTTCTTTTCCTTGCGCTGCGAGGTGCCCTACCTTCAATTCTGGTTCGGAAAGATGGTAAATTCACCTGAATGGAATGGTTGTTCCAGGGAGCAATTCTATTGGACAATCATATAGTCGACGAAGGGTGGTTGGTCGGATTTTTTCTTCCACAGATCTCATTGAATTGCTGGTATTGAGGTGGCATCTTATCAGAATTCTGTTGACAATTCTCACAAGCTTGGGTACGTTCGAAGGCGTGTAGTGACATCTGATATTTTTCTGTACAGCACTCAGAAGGCAAGGTAATGGTCCATAAACCCCAGTTGATGGAAGGATTGTGTGTAGAAAGCCAAGGGATTCCTAGAATAATTGGAAACTTGGGAGAAGAGCTAAAATGGAAACTAATCTTTTCATGGTGATCAGGTTTAAGCTTGATTGTCTCATGAGTTACATGCCCTAAAGACAATGGTAATCCATCTATGGTTTCCATATCAATCAGTATGGTTTTGGTCCTCCTTGAGATATTGTTGCTGAGAGCATATTTACAGTTCATGAAGTTTCTTCCAGCTCCAGAATCTAACATTGTGGAGCATTGTCATTTTTGGTCCCCAATTAAGACTTGTATGGGAATGACAAAGTGAAAAGATGGAGGACATATTTCATCTTTATCTTCAGTTATCAATCGGATGGCTTGTGAAACAGAACCTGGCAGTTTGGGAATGTCAGATCTGCCTATGGTCTTAGTACTGGTAAAGGCAATAGTCTTTTGGAACTTGTTGGGGCATTTAATAGCATAATGTCCCGAGCCCCCACAATAGAGACATAGATTCTCCATATGGCGCCTTTCCTTCTCTGCTAGGGAAAGAGGTTTGCAAATGACATCAATCTGCATTGGTTCAGGTATGGCTTCAGTCTTTTGCTTGGTGCTAAATGGTGGTTGACTGAAAGAATAGGCAGGATGGTTCCCAAATGCCCGCAGCTTCTCCTTTTTACGTTGAGTAACTCTGATCAATTCGAATACATAACCAAATAACGTCCTCCAAATTGTCATGGGCCTTCACTCTGGCAAACTCATCTTTTACTGGCTCTGATAATCCTCCCCGGAATTGACTCTTCTAAGTGGCTAGGTTCCATGTGGCATCAGTCACCCAGCGATGACATTCTGCCATATATTCAGCAACAGAGCGTTGCCCTTGTTGTAGGTTATGTAACCTACCCTCTGCTGTGGCGCAGTGATTCAGGTCATCAAAGACATGATCCATAGCTGTAGTGAAGGCATTGAGATTGTCAAGGAGGTTGCGGTTTGTTTCAACATACTGTGAGGCTCATGCCAGAGCCTCATCTGTGAGGAGGTTGACCATAAGTAATACTTCTTTCAGTCAGTGGTAAACGGAGTAGGTTGCATCTGGAAGTAGTTACGGCACTGGTTAAGGAACCCTCGGTACTGGCGACAATCCCCACCGAACTTTGCTGGCAGTGGCATGCAGACATCAGAACCTGAATTGCGCAGCCCCAGAAGTTGTCCCTGTAAACCATCTCTCTCTCTTTGCAGGTCAGCAACCTTTCCCTGGTAGGTTGCACTAAATTCGTGAAGCTCAGCAACCTGTTTCCTTAAGGTGGCCACAATGGACTCCATTTCTTGGCAAGATTATTTTCTTATGATCAGTTGCAGGTTCGGAGTCTCTTGTTGTGACCAGTGTGGGCGATACCGTGGTCAGGGGAAGCCAGAGGTCGGTACACAGGTAGTATCGGTTGCGGTACAAAAGTTAAGTTTTATCCTTATAACGGACAGTTGGTTTTTTTCGTGATTCTTGCTGACGTTTGATGTACTGTAATTATATTCTCATTCCAAGGGGTTGACTGCTTGGGCTCTATGCTAGTGCCTTAAAATGTCACAGCAGCATAACCATAAATCATCAGTCCTTTACGAGCCCAGGGTGTGCCTCATACCCTTTTGTGTCTCGCTTCACACAGGCTTTTCTTCGGAGCGTCTCTAAAGACAGAGTGGAGCCAAGAACTAAGTAGCTCAGAAGGTGGATCAGAACATATTACAGGAGGATATAAAGGCAGCTGTCCATGAGCACAAGCTGAAGAGATGTTGGATGATGCTAAAAAAACAAAAGCACATAATCAACAAAAGAACGATGGAAAAATAAGAATATTTGTGTTTTAGAATGGCCAAGTCATAGTGCTGACCTTAACCTTATGGAGATGCTGTTATATGACTTGAAGGGAGCTGTACACACAAGGCATACTAGAAATATTGATGAACTGAAACACATTTGCAGGGAGGAAGGGTCCTGTTTTTTTTTTTCGTACTCATGTACTGACGAACTCCAGTGGAACACAGAGACAGCGGACATAACTAATGAACTGGCGACCAAAACACGCACCATGCATACCTACACACATAAAAGAGGGAATAGATAAGGAATGTATGAGGTATTAGTTAGTGGATTGGCCAAGTCACTTAAGCCTGCAAGCTCGCTTCAAGGGTCCTTGTTGTCTCGAGGGTCCCTACTCTAGCGAGACAATTAACCCCAGGAAACCTGCCTGTAAGCAGGTTGATCATACTGATAAGGACAGCCCTGCACAATAACCTAAGGACCTAACTTACTCAGATAAGCTAAACGATCCAAGCAGCACAGGACACAGTTCACATTAACATTGCACGGAAACGCATACAAAACTGAAAAGGACTGTTCACACCACATGTTTGGCAACCAACTCAGACACACAGAACAACAAGCATGAATGCAAACACTAGAGGGAATGAGGAAACCAGCTCCCTCCAGCTGGAGGGCTGATATTTATATGCAACAGACCGGTGATGATTGGCTGCCTGGAGAACACCCACCCAGCCAACTCAATCATACCACATCTGTGGAGGTGTGCTCCTGGAAACCCATAGTACTACAAGTCCCAGAAGCACAACCTAACAGGTCCAAAATGTCTCTGCAGTGTTGTGAAATTCTTACTTGCAGCTACAGGAAATGTTTGGTGGAGACCTTAGCTGCTAAAGGAGGATCTACAGGTCAATAAATGCAAGGGTTCATGTACTCTTCCCATTGCCTCCAATCCTACCGGTATTTATCGGCCGTCTACGATGGCTGACACAATTTCTTATCTAGCTAATGCACTATGCTCTCTAATTGGCCATGGCTGATCACATGAGCAGTGCGCGACGATCAGAGATCAGGTATAGGGCATTGGAAATTTAACACTTCAAATGCATTTCGAGTATTCGGAAATCTGACGATTGCATTGGCCATCTTGGATGGAAAAATATGGTAACTGGAACCCGCAGATTGGAGAAGAATAATTGCAGCACCGCGCTAATTGCAGTATAACACTCCCATTGTTTTTAATGGGAGCCACTCAGACAGCCGCTCGATTGCATCGCCACTACAGAGCGTATCAGCACATGAACCTGGCAAAATTCTTATTTATTTTTTACCATTCAAAACTTAATACTTTTTCAAGGAAGTTAGAAAAAAAAGTGGGATGATCGGTCCTGCCCTATCTTTCTCGCACGTAGTATTAACACCCAAGAATCCCGATAGTGAAAATGAAACCATTGCAATCAAGGGTTTTGTTTTGTCCCATTATAAGGCGGTGATTTTTACGCCCATCTCTTTAAACCCTCAGAGAGACTGGAATGCACTTAAGCCCATATAAATGAGCCCTAATAGTGACTCCCAAAGTGGTCGCAGTATTAATAGAGTGACCCTAGTAATATAGACCCCAATTGTGGCCGCACTAGTATTAGTGACCTGCATAGTGGCCCCAATAGCAAGTGCCCCTTATATAGGGGGCTTCAGCAGAAACGGTGAACTCCATAGTGGCCACAGTAACAGTGCCCCCCCCCCACCCCAGTAGCTCCAGTAGTAATAGTGTTCCATGTATTGGCCCTCAGTCATAATAAATGACCCGCGTATATTCCCAGTAGTAATAGTGACCTCCCTATTGGCTTCTGGCCGGGCAGCATCCCTACAGGTATTCCACTCACCTAGCCTGCAGGACCGGTCCGGTGGTGGCAGTGCAGTCTGTGGCCGTTGACCTCTCCTGACGGTGTCTGTGCTGCATACAGGTCGGCACACACAGATGCTGAAGAGAAAAGATCAGTGGTCAGACTGCACTGCCGCCACTGGATAGAACCTGCAGACTGGGGGAGAAAAATACTGCACGGCCAGCGGGCCAAATAAAATGAGGCGGTGGGCTGAATTTGGCCGGTGGAGCTTGTATTTGACACTTGTGACTTATATCATATACTGCAATACTATGGTATTGCAATATCCAGTATTTCTGCAGGTATTCTATTAGAACAGGTCACATATCTATCCTAATAGGTTGAAATACATGGCAGCTTTGGGGGTCTTCAAAAGACCACCATGGCAACCAAATGGCACCTCGCGATGGCCGTTCGGGACCCCAAACTCCAATTGAGGTATTTAAATGGTGCTGTTAGAATTGGCATTTTTTAACATGTTAAAAGGGGGGATCACCCGACACCCATCCTATAAGTAGCAGGATTGGCTCACGGTCCTGTCCTATACAAGCCCTGATGCTAGAGGGCAGATATGTACGTCCAAAAGCGTCAAGGGGTTCGTTAACAATGGCATCTGCTATTCCATTGTTCGGCCCCATCCTCGATCCGCCTGCTATTAACTACTCCAGCATTTTCAGGGACCACAAAATAGCACTGCATGCTGCACTTCTTCTCAGGTATTCACTGATGGAAACTCCAAAACTGAATGAAACCTTAAGCTCAGGTGTGTTCCAAGTAGCAGCCCAATGCATCCTGGATGCAGCTCTAAGTGTGACTAGAGCATGGTGTAACTCAAGATCAGTATAAGATAATCCAAGCAAAGCATTTTCAGACTTACCTAATATGTCCTGTTAGTTTGAAATCTGAGGTGCTATTAAAAGTGAAATGATAAGCGGCGCCCATCCAGGTGAGAGTGGAGCAAAACCTGAAACTGGGAAGAAATCAATTTATTTCTACAGAGCTTCTAGGGAGCTTGGCTTGAAGAGCGCTAATGAATAGGACCAAGACTTCTCCGAAATCCTTCAGAGCCTCATAACTGAATTCTCACCTCTCTCAGTGAAATTCAATGTCTTGCACCTGTCAAGCGGATGGGACTGCGGAAAATCCAGGCACAGAGGTCACTGAGATGAATGAAAGGAAAAGGATTTTTCCAGATAAAGTAATAGGTCTGGGGCTGATCTGTATGCCGGGGATTATGGGATTGTTTCCACTTATCTTCTGTGCCCTTGACGCTTTCCTTGGGTCCTACTGACTCACTCTTCAGATTGGATCCAGGGTGACAGCGAAGCGCGTCGAGCTATTCTGGTTTGTAATGATCTGCAAGAAAGAGGAGCAGTCGCCCAATGATTGACTGGGGCCGAGACAACTCACTCATCCTTGCCCTGCAGAACAACAAGAACATCCAGGTGCGAGCGTGAGGGTTAGCTCCTTCATTCTTATAAGGACAGTGCGGAGAAGTGAAATGTCTCAGCATAATAGTCACATATGAAAAACTACCAATAACAACAATAAATCTCATATCAAGTAGAAAAAATGTATAAACAGCAATATGGTCATAAATTGTATGTAAGAAAGAAATACAAAGTGAAGGAGAAAACAATATATGAAAGAGGAGACCCAGAGCCCAGATAAAATACAAAGAAGCCAATACTAAATTTGACAGCCACCCCATAGGTATGAATGCTTTCTTATAGTCCTACAGATGCACTTTATTGTCCATACAGGGCAGTATTTATACATTGATAAATACTATAATACTGTCCCTAATGTACAAGAATATAACTACTATAATACTGCCCTCTATGTACAAGAATATAACTACTATAATACTGCCCCCTATGTACAAGAATATAACTACTATAATACTGCCTCCTATGTACAAGAATATAACTACTATAATACTGCCCCCTATGTACAAGAATATAACTACTATAATACTGCCCCCTATGTACAAGAATATAACTACTATAATACTGCCCCCATGTACAAGAATATAACTACTATAATACTGCCCCCTATGTACAAGAATATAACTACTGTAATACTGCCCCCTATGTACAAGAATATAACTACTATAATACTGCCTCCTATGTACAAGAATATAACTACTATAATACAGCCCCCTATGTACAAGAATATAACTACTATAATACCGCTCCTATGTACAAGAATATAACTACTATAATACTGCCTCCTATGTACAAGAATATAACTACTATAATACTGCCTCCTATGTACAAGAATATAACTACTATAATACTGCTCCTATGTACAAGAATATAACTACTATAATACTGCCTCCTATGTACAAGAATATAACTACTATAATACTGCCTCCTATGTACAAGAATATAACTACTATAATACTGCCTCCTATGTACAAGAAAATAACTACTATAATACTGCCTCCTATGTACAAGAATATAACTACTATAATACTGCCCCCTATGTACAAGAATATAACTACTATAATACTGCCCCCTATGTACAAGAATATAACTACTATAATACTGCCCCCTATGTACAAGAATATAACTACTATAATACTGCTCCTATGTACAAGAATATAACTACTATAATACTGCCCCCTATGTACAAGAATATAACTACTATAATACTGCTCCCTATGTACAAGAATATAACTACTATAATACTGCCCCTATGTACAAGAATATAACTACTATAATACTGCCCCTATGTACAAGTATATAACTACTATAATACTGCCCCCTATGCAGAAGAATATAACTACTATAATACTGCCTCCTATGTACAAGAATATAACTACTATAATACTGCCTCCTATGTACAAGAATATAAATACTATAATACTGCCTCCTATGTACAAGAATATAACTACTATAATACTGCCTCCCATGTACAAGAATATAACTACTATAATACTGCCTCCTATGTACAAGAATATAACTACTATAATACTGCCTCCCATGTACAAGAATATAACTACTATAATACTGCCTCCTATGTACAAGAATATAACTACTATAATACTGCCTCCTATGTACAAGAGTATAACTACTATAATACTGCCCCCTATGTACAAGAATATAACTACTATAATACTGCCCCCTATGTACAAGAATATAACTACTATAATACTGCCCCCTATGTACAAGAATGTAACAACTATAATACTGTCCCCTATGTACAAGAATAGAGCTACTATAATACTGCCTCCTATGTACAAGAATATAATTACTATAATACTGCCTCCTATGTACAAGAATATAACTACTATAATACTGCCCCCTATGTACAGGAATATAACTACTATAATACTGCCCCCTATGTACAAGAATATAACTACTATAATACTGCCCCCCATGTACAAGAATAGAACTACTATAATACTGCCCCCTATGTACAGGAATATAGCTACTATAATACTGCCTCCTATGTACAAGAATATAACTACTATAATACTGCCCCCTATGTACAAGAATAGAGCTACTATAATACTGCCTCCTATGTACAAGAATATAACTACTATAATACTGCCCCCTATGTACAGGAATATAACTACTATAATACTGCCTCCTATGTACAAGAATATAACTACTAGAATACTGCCCCCTATGTACAAGAATATAACTACTATAATACTGCCCCCTATGTACAGGAATATAACTACTATAATACTGCCTCCTATGTACAAGAATATAAATACTATAATACTGCCTCCTATGTACAAGAATATAACTACTATAATACTGCCTCCCATGTACAAGAATATAACTACTATAATACTGCCTCCTATGTACAAGAATATAACTACTATAATACTGCCTCCTATGTACAAGAGTATAACTACTATAATACTGCCCCCTATGTACAAGAATATAACTACTATAATACTGCCCCCTATGTACAAGAATATAACTACTATAATACTGCCCCCTATGTACAAGAATGTAACAACTATAATACTGTCCCCTATGTACAAGAATAGAGCTACTATAATACTGCCTCCTATGTACAAGAATATAATTACTATAATACTGCCTCCTATGTACAAGAATATAACTACTATAATACTGCCCCCTATGTACAGGAATATAACTACTATAATACTGCCCCCTATGTACAAGAATATAACTACTATAATACTGCCCCCCATGTACAAGAATAGAACTACTATAATACTGCCCCCTATGTACAGGAATATAGCTACTATAATACTGCCTCCTATGTACAAGAATATAACTACTATAATACTGCCCCCTATGTACAAGAATAGAGCTACTATAATACTGCCTCCTATGTACAAGAATATAACTACTATAATACTGCCCCCTATGTACAGGAATATAACTACTATAATACTGCCTCCTATGTACAAGAATATAACTACTATAATACTGCCTCCTATGTACAAGAATATAACTACTATAATACTGCTCCTATGTACAAGAATATAACTACTATAATACTGCCTCCTATGTACAAGAATATAACTACTATAATACTGCCCCCATGTACAAGAATATAACTACTATAATACTGCCCCCTATGTACAAGAATATAACTACTATAATACTGCCCCCATGTACAAGAATATAACTACTATAATACTGCCCCCTATGTACAAGAATATAACTACTATAATACTGCTCCCTATGTACAAGAATATAACTACTATAATAGTGCCCCCTATTGTACAAGAATATAACTACTATAATACTGCTCCCTATGTACAAGAATATAACTACTAAAATAGTGCCCCCTATGTACAAGAATATAACTACTATAATACTGCCTCCTATGTACAAGAATATAACTACTATAATACTGCCCCCTATGTACAGGAATATAGCTACTATAATACTGCCTCCTATGTACAAGAATATAACTACTATAATACTGCCCCTATGTACAAGAATATAACTACTATAATACTGCCCCCTATGTACAAGAATATAACTACTATAATACTGCCCCCCATGTACAAGAATATAACTACTATAATACTGCCCCCTATGTACAAGAATATAACTACTATAAAACTGCTCCCTATGTACAAGAATATAACTACTATAATACCGCCCCCTATGTACAAGAATATAACTACTATAATACTGCCTCCTATGTACAGGAATATAACTACTATAATACCGCCCCCTATGTACAAGAATATAACTACTATAATACTGCCTCCTATGTACAAGAATATAACTACTATAATACCGCCCCCTATGTACAAGAATATAACTACTATAATACTGCCTCCTATGTACAAGAATATAACTACTATAATGCTGCCCCCTATGTGCAATAATGTAACTACGGCTTTCTTCTCCAGATGACCATGAATGGACTTGAAGAGATAATATGATATTTGTGTTCTACCTTGTGGCATTATGGAGCTACATGACAACACAGGTATTTTATAAAGTATCTAGTACTTTGGTTCTGCATCGGTTATGTTATTATTGTATATTTGGAGTTGCGCTGCCTGGTATCTAATTACTAACGTGTCTTTCTCCATATTAGTATTGTGCAGCAAGTTCTTTATTGATTGGCGAGGATACAGGCGGCCGGTTAGGCGATTCCGTACTGATATGGACAGTATCTAGCGGGATGTGCTGGCGTGTCTGGAGGACATCTCTGTTCTCGGAGTCTGGGAGATAACTCGCAGTCATTATGTTGCAGCGTTTTACAGCTGGAGACTTTCTCTCCTTCTGCACTTCAGCATCTCTGAGGCTTCTATCAGAGCTGAATATTTATGGACATCTATGAGAATGCTGTTTCTTTTCTTCTCGTCCTACAATGCAGCACAATCTCAGCTTGACCTCAAGCCTGCAGGCTCCTGCGAAAAAACATCCTTGACATAGAACAGTCGATCCCCGATGAATACCGCGCATTAAACCTCTCAAGATACAAGAATCTCGGCTCAGATTGTTCTCTCTGCTCATAGAGACTATATCTGGCTTTTTATTAATCTGTTGGGAGTCGTTTTCTTCCTCCACCGGCTCAACATAAACCGATGTTATCTCCAAACAGTTCTTATGGGGAGAGGTTGAAAAGGCAGCGAATAACCGAGAGCGAGCAGGTGCGACGCCCAACGACCTGGGATGTTTTAGAAAGACGATAGAAGTGATACTTTAGTTTTATGGGGTGAAATTCAAACAATTACACGACACAAAGTAACAAAGTACACAACAATTCATATCCAAACATCGTCTCCAAGGAGGTTATGTCCTCAGTGCAGAAACCAGCAATGATATGCAGTGTAAGCCGAGACCCCTTCATGTCATGAAGAAGTAGTTCCAAAAACTCTCACTGTGGTTTTTGATAATACTGGATGTAACTCGGGATCAGTACAGGATAAGTAATGTATGTACACAGTGACTCCACCAGCAGAATAGTGAGTGCAGCTCTGGAGTATAATACAGGATGTGACTCAGGATCAGTACAGGATAAGTAATGTATGTACACAGTGACTCCACCAGCAAAATAGTGAGTGCAGCTCTGGAGTATAATGCAGGATGTAAATCAGGAGCAGTACAGGATAAGTAATGTATGTACAGGGTGACTACACCAGCAGAATAGTAAGTGCAGCTCTGGAGTATAATACAGGATCAGTCCAGGATAAGTAATGTATGTACACAGTGACTCCAGCAGCAGAATAGTGAGTGCAGCTCTGGAGTACAATACAGGATGTAACTCAGGAGCAGTACAGGATAAGTAATGTATGTACACAGTGACTCCACCAGCAGAATAGTGAGTGCAGCTCTGAAGTATAATACGTGATGTAACTCAGAATCAGTACAGGATAAGTAAAGTATGTACACATTGACTCCACCAGCAGAATAGTGAGTGCAGCTCTGGAGGATAATGCAGGATGTAAATCAGGAGCAGTACAGGATAAGTAATGTATGTACAGGGTGACTACACCAGCAGAATAGTGAGTGCAGCTCTGGAGTATAATACAGGATCAGTCCAGGATAAGTAATGTATGTACACAGTGACTCCAGCAGCAGAATAGTGAGTGCAGCTCTGGAGTACAATACAGGATGTAGCTCAGGAGCAGTACAGGATAAGTAATGTACGGTATGTACAGGGTGACTATACCAGCAGAATAGTGAGTGCAGCTCTGGCGTATAATACTGGATAGAACTCAGAATCAGTACAGGATAAGTAATGTATGTACACAGTGACTCCACCAGCAGAATAGTGAGTGCAGCTCTGAAGTATAATATGTGATGTAACTCAGAATCAGTACAGGATAAGTAATGCATGTACTCAGTGACTCTGGCAGCAGAATAGTGAGTGCAGCTCTGGAGTATAATACATGATTTAACTCTGGAGCAGTATAGGATAAGTAATGTATGTACACAGTGATTCCACCAGCAGAATAGTGAGTGCAGCTCTGGAGGATAATACATGATGTAACTCAGGATAAGTACAGGATAAGTAATGTATGTACACAGTGACTCCCCCAGCAGAATAGTGAGTGCAGCTCTGGAGGATAATACATGATGTAACTCAGGATAAGTACAGGATAAGTAATGTATGTACACAGTGACTCCACCAGCAGAATAGTGAGTGCAGCTCTGGAGTATAATACAAGATGTAACTCAGGAGCAGTACAGGATAAGTAATGTATGTACACAGTGACTCCACCAGCAGAATAGTGAGTGCAGCTCTGGAGTATAATACAGGATGTAACTCAGGAGCAGTACAGGATAAGTAATGTATGTACACAGTGACTCCACCAGCAGAATAGTGAGTGCAGCTCTGGAGTATAATACAGGATGGAACTCAGGATCAGTACAGGATAAGTAGGGTATGTACACAGTGACTGCATTGTTTATGCAGAGTCATTTTATATATAAATTGTATCACAGTGATCAGACGTAACAGGGGCTTCTGGGCAAGAACTGGGAACCCCAGGCTTATAACTAGAGATGAGCGAGCGTACTCGGAAAAGCACTACTCGCTCGAGTAATTTGCTTTATCCGAGTATCGCTGTGCTCGTCCCTGAAGATTCGGGTGCCGGCACGGAGCGGGGAGCTGCAGGGGAGAGCGGGGATGAACGGAGGGGAGATCTTTCTCTCCTTCTCTCCCGCCCGCTCTCCCCTGCTCCCCGCTGCGACTCACCTGTCAGCCGCAACGGCACCCGAATCTTCAGGGACGAGCACAGCGATACTCGGATAAAGCACATTACTCGAGCGATTAGTGCTTTTCCGAGTACGCTCGCTCATCTCTACTTATAACACAACAAATTGTATTCATAACTAAATTTCGATGCATTTCATGTTCATGAATGATTAAAGGTCTTTCTCACTCATATCACATCCACATGATCAGCTTTCTAGAATACAACCATAAACCCACCTACAGTCAATGGCGGTTTACCACAGCAACGAATCGATACAGATATGACTGGCAGATATTGTCTGCTTGTTTGCTTTGCGTTTATGTCCCAATAAAGAGCCTCATTTCCATGTCCCGGAAGTAAAATTTATGGAATTGCTCAGGTTTATTACCGCTACAAATGCATGACGACTCAATCCATATATCTCCATGTTAGTAGAATCTCCTCGTTCTGCAACACTGAACACAGCAACACAATGAAGAAATTATTATTAAAGTAAAGGATGGCATAACTCCGATGACCTACAGAGATCAGAGAGAGGCCGGGAAGGTACTCAAGGTCCTTCACCCAGGAACAAAGGACATGCATGAAAAACACATTTACATTTTACAAGAGGAACTATTGCAATAGTTCCATTCTTGTACATAGGGGGCAGTATTATAGTAGTTATATTCTTGTACATAGGGGCAGTATTATAGTAGCTATATTCTTGTACATAGGAGGCAGTATTATAGTAGTTATATTCTTGTACATAGGGGGCAGTATTATAGTAGTTATAGTCTTGTACATAGGGGACAGTATTATAGTAGTTATATTCTTGTACATAGGGAGCAGTATTATAGTAGTTATATTCTTGTACATAGGGGGCAGTATTATAGTAGTTATATTCTTGTACATAGGGAGCAGTATTATAGTAGTTATATTCTTGTACAAAGGGGCAGTATTATAGTAGTTATATTCTTGTACATAGGGGGCAGTATTATAGTAGTTATATTCCTGTACATAGGGGGCAGTATTATAGTAGTTATATTCTTGTACATAGGGGCAGTATTATAGTAGTCATATTCTTGTACATAGGGGTCAGTATTATAGTAGTTATATTCTTGTACATAGGAGGCAGTATTATAGTAGTTATATTCTTGTACATAGGAGGCAGTATTATAGGAGTTATATTCTTGTACATAGGGGGCAGTATTATAGTAGTTATATTCTTGTACATAGGGGCAGTATTATAGTAGTTATATTCTTGTACATAGGGGGCAGTATTATAGTAGTTATATTCTTGTACATAGGGGGGCAGTATTATAGTAGTTATATTCTTGTACATAGGAGGCAGTATTATAGTAGTTATATTCTTGTACATAGGGGGCAGTATTATAGTAGTTATATTCTTGTACATAGGAGCAGTATTATAGTAGTTATATTCTTGTACAAAGGGGCAGTATTATAGTAGTTATATTCTTGTACATAGGGGGCAGTATTATAGTAGTTATATTCCTGTACATAGGGGGCAGTATTATAGTAGTTATATTCTTGTACATAGGGGCAGTATTATAGTAGTTATATTCTTGTACATAGGGGGCAGTATTATAGTAGTTATATTCCTGTACATAGGGGGCAGTATTATAGTAGTTATATTCTTGTACATAGGGGCAGTATTATAGTAGTTATATTCTTGTACATAGGGGGCAGTATTATAGTAGTTATATTCTAGTACATAGGGGGCAGTATTATAGTAGTTATATTCTTGTACATAGGGGACAGTATTATAGTAGTTATATTCTTGTACATAGGAGGTAGTATTATAGTAGTTATATTCTTGTACATAGGAGGCAGTATTATAGTAGTTATATTCTTGTACATAGGGGGCAGTATTATAGTAGTTCTATTCTTGTACATAGGATGCAGTATTATAGTAGTTATATTCTTGTACATAGGGGGCAGTATTATAGTAGTTATATTCTTGTACATAGGGGGCAGTATTATAGTAGTTATATTCTTGTACATAGGGGGCAGTATTATAGTAGTTATATTCTTGTACATAGGGGACAGTATTATAGTAGTTATATTCTTGTATATAGGGGCAGTATTATAGTAGTTATATTCTTGTACATAGGGGTCAGTATTATAGTAGTTATATTCTTGTATATAGGGGGCAGTATTATAGTAGTTATATTCTTGTACATAGGGGACAGTATTATAGTAGTTATATTCTTGTATATAGGGGGCAGTATTATAGTAGTTATATACTTGTACATAGGATGCAGTATTATAGTAGTTATATTATTGTACATAGAGGGCAGTATTATAGTAGTTATATTCTTGTACATAGAGGGCAGTATTATAGTAGTTATATTCTTGTACATAGGGGGCAGTATTATAGTAGTTCTATTCCTGTACATAGGATGCAGTATTATAGTAGTTATATTCTTGTACATAGGGGGCAGTATTATAGTAGTTATATTCTTGTACATAGGGGGCAGTATTATAGTAGTTATATTCTTGTACATAGGGGGCAGTATTATAGTAGTTATATTCTTGTACATAGGGGACAGTATTATAGTAGTTATATTCTTGTATATAGGGGCAGTATTATAGTAGTTATATTCTTGTACATAGGGGTCAGTATTATAGTAGTTATATTCTTGTATATAGGGGCAGTATTATAGTAGTTATATTCTTATACATAGGGGACAGTATTATAGTAGTTATATTCTTGTACATAGGGGTCAGTATTATAGTAGTTATATTCTTGTACATAGGAGGCAGTATTATAGTAGTTATATTCTTGTACATAGAGGGCAGTATTATAGTAGTTATATTCTTGTACATAGGGGGCAGTTTTATAGTAGTTATATTCTTGTACATAGGGGGCAGTTTTATAGTAGTTATATTCTTGTACATAGGGGGCAGTATTATAGTAGTTATATTCTTGTACATAGGATGCAGTATTATTGTATTTATATTCTTGTACATAGGAGCGGTATTATAGTAGTTATATTCTTATACATAAAAGGTAGTATTATAGTAGTTATATTCTTGTACATAGGAGGCAGTATTATAGTAGTTATATTCTTGTACATAGGGGGCAGTATTATAGTAGTTATATCCTTGTACATAGGAGGCAGTATTATAGTAGTTATATTCTTGTACATAGTGGGCAGTATTATAGTAGTTATATTCTTGTACATAGGAGGCAGTTTTATAGTAGTTATATTCTTGTACATAGGGGGCAGTATTATAGTAGTTATATTCTTGTACATAGGATGCAGTATTATAGTAGTTATATTCTTATACATAAGAGGTAGTATTATAGTAGTTATATTCTTGTACATAGGAGGCAGTATTATAGTAGTTATATTCTTGTACATAGGGGGCAGTATTATAGTAGTTATATTTTTAATTGTACATTTGGATAGCATTATAGTAGTAATAATACTGCCTTCTTTTGTACAAGAATATATCTACTATAATACTGCCCCTATTAACAAGATGATAAATGATAAGAGGCAGTATTATAGTAGTTATATTCTTGTACATAGGAGCGGTATTATAGTAGTTATATTCTTATACATAAGAGGTAGTATTATAGTAGTTATATTCTTGTACATAGAAGGCAGTATTATAGTAGTTATATTCTTGTACATAGGGGGCAGTATTATAGTAGTTATATCCTTGTACATAGGAGGCAGTATTATAGTAGTTATATTCTTGTACATAGTGGGCAGTATTATAGTAGTTATATTCTTGTACATAGGAGGCAGTTTTATAGTAGTTATATTCTTGTACATAGGGGGCAGTATTATAGTAGTTATATTCTTGTACATAGGATGCAGCATTATAGTAGTTATATTCTTATACATAAGAGGTAGTATTATAGTAGTTATATTCTTGTACATAGGAGGCAGTATTATAGTAGTTATATTCTTGTACATAGGGGGCAGTATTATAGTAGTTATATTCTTGTACATAGGGGGCAGTATTATAGTAGTTATATTCTTGTACATTGGAGCAGTATTATAGTAGTTATATTCTTGTACATAGGGAGCAGTATTATAGTAGTTATATTCTTGTACATAGGAGGCAGTATTATAGTAGTTATATTCTTGTACAGAGGAGGCAGTATTATAGTAGTTATATTCTTGTACATTGGAGCAGTATTATAGTAGTTATATTCCTGTACATAGGGGGCAGTATTATAGTAGTTATATTCTTGTACATAGGGAGCAGTATTATAGTAGTTATATTCTTGTACATAGGGAGCAGTATTATAGCAGTTATATTCTTGTACATAGGAGGCAGTATTATAGTAGTTATATTCTTGTACATAGGAGCAGTATTATAGTAGTTATATTCTTGTACATAGGGGGCAGTATTATAGTAGTTATATTCTTGTACATAGGGGGCAGTATTATAGTAGTTATATTCTTGTACATAGGGAGCAGTATTATTGTAGTTATATTCTTGTACATAGGGGGCAGTATTATAGTATATTCTTGTACATAGGGGGCAGTATTATAGTAGTAATATTCTTGTACATAGGAGCAGTATTATAGCAGTTATATTCTTGTACATAGGGGGCAGTATTATTGTAGTTATATTCTTGTACATAGGGGGCAGTATTATTGTAGTTATATTCTTGTACATAGGAGCGGTATTATAGTAGTTATATTCTTATACATAAGAGGTAGTATTATAGTAGTTATATTCTTGTACATAGGAGGCAGTATTATAGTAGTTATAATTTTAATTGTACATTTGGATAGTATTATAGTAGTAATAATACTGCCTTCTTTTGTAGAAGAATATATCTACTATAATACTGCCCCTATTAACAAGATGATAAATGATAAGAGGCAGTATTATATCAGTTATTATCTTGCACATATGTGGCAATTTTACATTATTTTATTCTTCTCCATAGAGGTCAGTATTGTAGTCAATATTAGTTGTGTAGTGAAAACATTCTGCGTAGTTTCTCAGAAATAACTAAATGTAGTCACCTTTTAAGACTCTTCTCTTGTTTTTAAGGATAATAGGACTCGTGTGAGTTACTCCCAGCATCGTGTCAGTCAGCCCAGAGGCATTTTGCTGAGATGATTATCCCAAATGTGGCGTTTCTTGCTGCGCCAATCATGATAAATCGTTATGTGCCAGCTCGGGTCGGGGCAGTTTTAGACTTCACTCACAGTTAGCTGTATATTTCATTTTAATTGGAAGTGTTTGTGAGAGATGTCACATTATATAAATAGGACGGGGCCTTTCTACCCTCCAAACTCAGACCTCTGCAACGATATCCGTCTGGCAGATTATGAAGTCGTCAAAAATCCCTGCAAATGATTTTCGTTAAAATATTTTTTACCTTTTTCACTTTTTTACAGGATGTAAAAGTTTTACAACCATTGAAGGTATTTAGTTTACATTCAGATTTCTGATTTCTCAACACCTGGAGATCCAGAGGTTGGTGATCTGTGCCACAGAAGGATGGCACAACAATGTTAATGGACCAAGGAGGTATCGAGGGTCTGGTACTGAAATGTGTTTCCTTTGAATTCCAAATAAAGGTCTTGGGTCATATAAAGTGTCCCCCTAATTGCAGGTATGGCGCATCAATCGAAGGGTATGAACCCACAATGTGTTCCCCATGTTTCTGCCACGCGGCTGAGATCCAACTGCTGTGAAATAAAAGCTCCGTCGAGCTGCAGCTAGCTAATGATTTGCCTTAAAGGCCTGCACAAACAAACCGCTTCTCTGACTACTTTGATGTACATTAGTATGCACTGGTAGTCTAAGACACTACATGCTTCTCTGTCTGGGCGGCGCTGGTCAATCAAAGCAGTTGTAGTGTCTTATACTAATGATGCATACTAATATACAGCGAGCATCAGGTAGTCAAGAAACGGTGCGGCCATCTTTGTTTATGCTGGCCCGGAGGGTTATTTTAAACTGTGAGACTATTAACGATACACAATCAGTAAGCAGTTAAATTAATATTAACCCACAGCTAGCTGGAGCTTTCTGCAGGTGGCACGTCTTGTATCTCAGCAATGATGTGCCATAATGGACCAAGTGCCCCAGCAGTATAATGGCAGGGAGGTTAGAAAAATTTCCACAATGACCATGTGGTGTATCCTGCGTCCACTGGTGCCCCTGATCACCCCACATCATCACCAACACTGCCTCACATGGGCCCAGTAAAGACGTCAATGGACCTTGGACACATGGCAGAAGGTTCTCTGGAGTGAGGAGTCCCACTTCTTGCTGAACCATACATATGGCCGGGTTTAGACCTGGCGTAAACAGCTTGAAGCTGTATCACGCGGATGCACCATTGGGGTTCAACAGGCCGGTGGTGGCGTTGTCATGGTCTGTGGAGCATTTTGCTGGCATGGCCTAAACCTTTGGTCATCATACCGCAATCCTTTCATGGTGAATGCTACAGGCACTGTTAGCTAACCATCTACACCTATATCTTCAGGAAGTCTACCCAGACGACAGTGCACCTTATAACAGGACAATGCCCTATATAATTGAGCTCGGATCACTAGATAGTAGTTAAAGGAACACAACAATGAATTCTCAATGATGCCTTGGCCCTCAAACTCACCAGGCTGTTAACCCATTACACACGTTTGGTATTTGCTGGAAAGGGCAGTGCGATCTGCTCCCATCTATCCGCAAAATGGGCCGCAACTGATGAAGCTGCTGCAGCGGGCACGGGGCGAGCTGAGTATGGAAGAGGTTCTCCACCTTCTTAAATCTGTTCCCTGGCATCTGAAAGACATGGTCACCCAAAAAGTAGACCAAGCTGTTATTGCTTAGTGGTTTCTAATGAAGTAATCGTTTAGTATAGATTGATAAATATATCAATCCAGTTTTCAAATGAATGACACCATTTTCCATTGCGGATTGATACATAGACCACTCAATGGTGAAAATTAGGCAGCTGAATGTAGAAGGTATTGAGTCCTTTATAGTCATGCCAAGAATAGATGAATCGATATCAACAAGGTAGAAGAGCATAGGGTTCACACTAGAGCACACTGATTGATACAGGAGCCGGCCAGTGATTACTGAACAGACAGGTGATTAGTTAGAGGCCAAGCTCTATAATAAACTGAAGGATCAGCATCAGCGACCCGACGCCTTCATACACTTATATGACTCTTGATGATCAATGAGGAGGTGCCATAGTCTTTATCAGGGATTCCCCCCCCCCCTCTCCTCCCTCTATTATATTGTGATGATACTGTATAGTGATTATACTGTCCTTATTGTCGATGGCGGCTGCGACTTCTGGCAAATCGCTTATCTCCTGGAAATCTAGATCTGAATGTTCCACAAAGTAATAATTCCCCAACTCTTCCCACCACAAAATAATGTTTCCTTTTTGTTTCAAAGTAATATTGACCCTATTTGTGAGCTTGCTCAGTAATAATACCCACTTTGTGCCCCAAAGTAATAAACCCCTTCTAACAAGGTGTCAGTAGTCCCCCTTAGCCCCCATAATGTATTAATAGTGGTTCCCTTATGCACACACCTTCAAGTAATAGTGGTCCCTCTATGCATCCCCCCACAAAGACTAATAGTGCTCTTTCTGTGCATGCTCTAGAGTAATAGTGGTCCCTCAGTGCTTCCTTCCCCCAAGAGTAATAGTGGTCACTCTATGCACGATTGTGACCCCTACAGTTGTGCCAACTAGCTTAAATGCCCTTTTAACAGCAGCTGACACCATCTGTTAACACCCAGCTTTCCTGCCACTCCTCTATATGAACTGTTGTCCCTATTAAACTAAGTAGAGCGCCGGGCAGGGGTGCAATACAGAATAGCAGACATATCTTTATTGAGGATTCTGATGTAGATCTGCGCCAAAATTTTCTTGGGGAAGGAAGTTTGATAAGAGAGAAAACACACTTTTATCCAAAAAGCAAATGCACCACAAGTGCCGAGTGGGAGGTCCCAATACCGGCAAGCGCTCTGGCTCTCCTCCATGATCCCTTTCACAAGTCTCCTTTTTATTCATTGACAGCCTCTTTGCTGTCTAATGTCACTCTGTGTAGCACTAAACAAAAGTGGAGGAGGCGTGGGGTGGGACAGGACAGTCTGAGCACTTGCCACAATTGGGACCGCCCACTGGGCACCTGTGGCTCAATTACTCTTTGGATAAAAGTTAATTTTCCATCAAACGAGACCCTGCTCCACGGCAATAAGGCTGCAGTTACAAGTAACACAATTTCTGCTGTGAATTTTGGTGCAAATCTGCGTCAAAATCTGTATGTGCTACACAGTAAAGCTTTCACGGGAGGTTTTTACATTATTTTTTTCCAAACTGCTTGATTGCAAGTCCTACTTGCTGCAGCCCTCTACAGTTTTTCCTGATAATAAGTCCTACCCCGTTTTTCAGGGAGACTTGAAATATAAGCCCTCCCCCCAAAATAAGCCCTAGATAACCTACCTGAAAAAAAACAAAACTCCAATACTCACCTGGTCCGCGGCGTCCCGGTGCCCCACGATGGTCTCTGGCGGCGCTGCGGCAAGCTGCAGTGTCCTCCGTACTGACATATCAGTTTTCTTCTGGTGATGGGGCTTTAAATACCCCCCTCCAGCAAAGCGAGCGCTGTGATTGGATCGAACGCCAGCCAATCACAGGCGGTGCTTGACGAGCCAATCACAGCCATTCAGTGATGTTATTCACTGAATGGCTGTGAATTATCGAGTGTCTTATTCTCGGGGAAACACGTTATTTGCCGATGTGTAAAACGAAATCCAAATACGACGCAGACCATTAATTCTGTTAGATTGGAGACTTCCTAAATAAGAGCAGTTCCTGCTCCGGTGGACCCAACCTGTTTACTTATCACACGGTCAGCCATTCCTGTGATGCCAGGAAGATGTTGGAGCTGTGACATCACAGGGGCAGGGGATTTACGGGGTTGTTTTGCTGATGCAATATCTTTTACAACAATATTTCAAGTTAGTAGCTTGTAATACCATGCCTAACCACACGGTGCGCTGTTAATAGAAATCACATCTATGAGCAGCGCAGAACACATAGCACTGATTGAGGCCTATGTAGGTCAGCTCTATGTGCTGGCAGAAATATTTAATATTCGATAAAACACCAGTCCACAATTTGAAGTGTTTCTTCAATGCGTCGGAAAGAACCCTGTAATCTGAGCTTTATATCACAAGACCAGAATCAGCAGAGGACCTGGAAAAGCTTCAATGGAAATTTACTGCCTGCATATTCCTGTTGTGCTCAGCGGCTGCAATTAGCTCCGAAGCCGTTGATGCCGCTGAACTCTAGGAGAGGTTCATGGGAATAAAAAGTAAATCCACACAGTGATTCTATGAAGCCGCTCTCATTGTTCAGGTCGATTTGCAATTTACAATCCTATAAAATGAGTTGAACACTTTTGGCAGCAGAAGTCGACCTCGTTGTGTCTGCTCATTGCCATTTGCTGGTAAAATGCATCGGCTCCGGAATTGTGAAACCCATAAACATTCTGCTCCACATTTATTACTGGTGCTGCGCCAGAATTGTCATGTAAGTTGCAGCTTTTTTGGCACAAATCAATTGAGACAAATTTAGTAATAATTTGTGCCAAGAAGAACAGATGTTACGCCTCTCACTCCACATAGTGTCTAGAGAAGGGGGTGGAGTTAGAGCGGCGTGAAAGTTTTACACAGACTTAGGTAATGTGATTTTTTTCTTTAAAGTTGTTACATTTGTCACAATCCTTCTTCAGGGGGCGAACAAAGTGACTCCACATCTCACATGTTTAAAGATGCAACACATTTAATAACATTTGATACATTCGTTACATTTAACCCTTGGCAATCCAATTTTGGATTCAGGGTTTCCTAGGGAGTTTTCTCTTTCTGCCATTATACAATGGCGCCACCTGCTGGTTAGAGCCAGTACTGTGGTATTGGACATGCTGGAGAGGCCCCCCCGACAACAGAGTGGCCAGTAGTCTACAGTAAGAATACCCTGCCAGACATCTTCCGACATCAAGCCTTTAATTGGAATGTCTTTAGAAGTCAGACAGTGGATTGGAAAGGGTTAAATTGCAGAAGAAAAAAAAAAGGGGGCATGAAAAAAGTCATTTATGATACATTTCCTGCTAACGTTTCTGAGGTCTCTCGGCTGCCCTTCCTGGGTCATGGCTGGATATTCAGAATGCTAATAATATAGGATCCGGATGCTACGATAGTTTGTGGCGATGATACAAGCAGGTAATATCCCATCAATGGGACATTATGCTGAGCCGAGACGCAGCTGTATTTATGGGGCGGACTTACTAAGGACACTCTTTAGCGATGTTTATGCAAATAAGGAAGATGGAACAATACCTCTGCAGCGCCACCTATTGGATGGCAGTATTCTTGCAAATCAATGTCCGACCCTTTATAACAATGATTGGGAATCGAAAAAACAAGCCAGAATCCATGCACAGACAGCTGCTCCGGGGTTTTTGCCCTTCATCAGGATCCTGGCTTGCTAGTGAGAGGCCTATGACGTGATGTGATATACATTATCCTCCAAAAAGTATTTGCACCCCCTATCAATAGAATAGATGGTGTCCTATTAGCATGTCATGAGTCCTAAACCACGCTACATCAGATGAGACCCTCGGAGGTGTCACCGTAGTTTGTGACGGGAGCTGTACACTGTTGGATATACGGGTTATGCCGCTGCACACAAGCCGCCCATCACAAAGCACAACGCATCGGCCCGTCTACAATGGTGCAAGGAGCGCCGTCATTGGATACTTGAACAGTGGAAGAACGTTTTATGGAGTGGGGAGTAACGCTACTCCAGCTTCACATCAGATGGACATACCTGGATGTGAAGGACACCTGGGGAGCGCCAGTTACCTGAGTGTGTTGTTCCAACAGGTAAGTATGGCGGAGGTACCGTTAAGGTCTGGGGATGTTTTACGTGGCATGGTCTTGGTCCATTGGTTGTAGTGACAAGAACCATGAACACTCAGAAAAGTCACATGACCAAAAAAGTTGTGTAAATTGTCTGACTTGTCGCGTGACTGTTTCAGAGCTGCAGTTTGGCTGTTAAACAAAAGTGACATCACAGACAGGTCACAGACAAGTTGCAGTTGCATGCGACTTAGGCTACCTTTACACGGGCGAGCGAGAAATCCACCCCGATATTGTGCTTGTCAATGTGCGTTTTACTGGCGGATGCGAGGTGTATTTCATTCAAAAATCCATTGCATCGCTTCTCTGAAATTCCGACCCTCTGGCGCTTGTTTCACGCACGTCGGAGGATCAGCAAGTGTTTCCCACTGACTTCAATGATAAACTTCATATCGCACTTGTGTGCACATCGGACAGCATGTGATGTGTTTGACTGTCCCATTGAAAACAATGGCCAATGCATCCCCAGGGATGATACAAATAGGACACGCAGCGATCTGTTTACCTCGTAGCATCGCTCATTCACAAGAATGGAGTTCATATTTGCCCAAGATTCACGCTTGGTCCATGTAGCCTTACATTGATGTCTACGGTGGAAAAGTCTTATTCTACCTGCAACTAAAATCCAATTGACTTGGATTTTACACAGCTGTTGAGTTGCAGTAGCATTAAAGGGGTTGTCCCGCACCGAAACGGGTTTTTTATTTTTTTTAACCCCCCCCCCCGTTCGGCGCGAGACAACCCCGATGCAGGGGTTAAAAAAACAAACCGGAGAGTGCTTACCTGAATCCCGGCGTCTTCATACTCACCTGCTGAAGATGGCCACCGGGGTCTGCTCCCTCCGTGGACCGCAGCTCTTCTGTGCAGTCCATTGCCGATTCCAGCCTCCTGATTGGCTGGAATCAGCACGTGACGGGGCGGAGCTACACGGAGCCGGCATTCTGCATGAGCGGCCCCATTGAAGACAGCAGAAGACCCGGACTGCGCAAGCGCGGCTAATTTGGCCATCGGAGGCCGAAAATTAGTCGGCACCATGGAGACGAGGACGCCAGCAACAGAGCAGGTAAGTATAAAACTTTTTATAACTTCTGTATGGCTCATAATTAATGCACAATGTACATTACAAAGTGCATTAATATGGCCATACAGAAGTGTATAGACCCACTTGCTGCCACGGGACAACCCTTTTAAGTAGCAACGTGTCACCATAGACAGTGGCCGCAGTGCCACACTGTGATCTCCATTGTCCAACACCTGTCACCGTGTAGCCCTAGCCTAATCTAGTAGTTGGACATTGTAAGATTTGACCAGTCTGGAAATGCGTTAGTTTTCTCACCCTTGCGATTCCTCAGATGTGTAACTATATTGGGTGCAGAGGATGCGGTCACACCAGGCTCAGCAGCATTAAAGCAGGTTTTCCAAGCACTTAATGTCTTTTACTACTGATGACCTGTCAGTTTTCACGGCCGGCCGATGTACGCTACCATCTGATGCATTGGATTCCAATACATCACATCAGAGGAGAGATTTTCTGCAACGTAAAAGAACCTGGCCGGCCAAGATAGCGCATTTCGGCCGGGGCACTTGTACGCTGGCCAGGAAAGATAATCCTGGAACTATCTTCCTGGCCGAAATACGTCGGCCGCTGCATAGACTCCTATGGTAGCCTATGACAGCTAAACTCCTTCCCCTCCTCCTCTCCGCCCCTAGACATCTGTTTGCAATAGATGGGGGCAGGAGCTAGTTGCAAAGCTCCACCCTGTCCCCTCCTATTGCTGGCAAGGGGCAGAGAGGGGTGGGAGCTTAGCACACGAGCTCCCGCCCCTTCCCTTGCAGAGAGCCGGCGAGGGGGTGGAAAAGGGGAAGGCAGTTTAGCAGAGCTAAACTGTCTCCCTCTTCCCAATGGCAATTTGGGCATGACATATTTGCGCCCATGTGAAAGAGCCCTCAGTATGCTAAACCAGGTCTCCTTCTGTTACCTAGCCTTGTCTAGCTTGTTATCTGCTCAGCTCTGCTACATCTATAGTACTCTGCTACTTCATCCAGTTACCAGCCTGGCTCTGCTACATCACCGTCATCAAGCCTTGTCTGACTGGGAATGCAGCTCTGGTTGTGACTAGAGTGTAGCCCAAGTAAGATCTGTACAGTAAGGGCTCTTCCACACTGGCGATAGGTTTTCTAATGACGTGAGAGTGAGTGAAAATGCATGATTTTGAAACCAATGGTTTCATTCTCATTTGCGATGTTGTCACTTATTCCAAGTTGCGCAAAAAAAAATCTACAATTTCGCCCATTGTTTTCAAGTGCCGGCCCCATTGAAATCAATGGGAGAAGATCGCAAAAGAGCTTTGGAATCCCCCATAGAGAGGGGAAGGAGCTACAGCGAATCTTTAACATATCTCCCCATATTTGGAGAGATAGGGGCAGGGCTAGCTGGATTTCCTGAGGGCGAGGGGCGGGGCTAGAGGGGGTATCCCTCTAGCCCCACGCCCTCTCTTGGATATGGAGGAATCACTATGGGAACTCCTCGCCCCCATTCTCTTTTTTTATTACAGCTTGGCCTGAGTGAACACATCGCAAATGAGAATGAAACCATTGAAAATGATCGGTTTTAAAATCATGCGTTTTCACTCGCTCTCGCGTCGCAGGAAAATCTATCGCCAGTGTGCCAGAGCCCTTATAATGTGATTCAGTAGTGACTTTCTCCTTTAGAGTGCCTTCACAGTTGAGATTGCAAAACACAAACATGCAAGTGTGAAGGCACCCTTCTGATAAGGCATCCTTTTGTCTTCTTTTGGAACCTACATGGTTAACCAAGCCTTGAAGACTGAGTTTGATTTTTAAAGACCTAACCACGATATTTAAGAGACTCTTCTCGTGTCACAGATGATCCGGCGCCGGCGATCATATGGAAATACAATCTGTAAGAGAAGCTTTTCAATCACCATGTGAAACAAGCTGAATAATATAATGTATTCCGGGGAGTGAAACGCGTGAGGGACGGTGAGCCTTCTGTCATTGTTCTGAGATGTCGCTTTATAGGTTGAGTAGAAAAAAGATGAGTTTTCAACTGAGATCTTCCAGCTGTCAGTGAATTAATCATCGCTTTACGGAAAAAGGGTAAATCAGAGCACGGGGAGGAAAAAAATCTCGCTTTCGAGAACCGAAGGGCGACGGGTGGGGGGGGGGCAGTTTAATTAATTGTCTGTCCATTCTGTGGTGTCAATGTGAAAATATCAGCAGCAGAAAAAAACGAGGAGGAAATGTCACGCACAATCCGCCTTTGGCTTCTGCTGAAGACGTGTTGTGAGCGGCTTCATCGGGGAAAACTTATTTAATGAATTCCAGGCTTGGGGTTTATGATGTTTATTTGTTGATTTGACTCCTAGACAGCTCACACTTCAGAGGTCGGCGCCATTCTGCCAGACGAATATTAATGACATCAAGAAAAGGGAGGGAGATTTATCTATTTGGTGATAATTTGGACCACTGCGCCAAATTTATTAAAATGGCGGATGGGGCACGGAAGACGTAGCACTATTCTCTAGACGCATTTCTGGATTACACTAATTCATGTCTGACATTCATTTGCAACAGTATTTTACACTAAAGGCTGGTTTACACGGAGAGATGATCGCTCAAAGATCGCTCAAACGACAGCTTTGAGCGATCATTTTGCATAAACTATTAAGTAGCTACTCAGCTACTTAAGAGCAATTATGTGTGCAAATGAAGCCTTAGCTGAATGCAGTTAATAGCTCAAGGGCTCTTATCTGCTTTCAGTTCTTCTGTTCTCCAAGGGGAAATATTGCTATCAGCACTCCCCATGGGGAACTCCTGATAAGGCTGGACAACGATTTTCAGGTTGGACTGAATTTAATGATCAGCTAGCAGTGCCCGAAAAGTGCCCAATGGGCGAGTGTTTAGATGCAACGATTATAGCTAAAACGATCGCCGATTACCGATTTTTAAGCGATCATTGGCTGGAGTAAATGGGCCTTTAGAAATAGTGCAGATCTTTAACCCCTTAGTGACATGCCCTATGTTGGCCATATCATCTCCACTTTTCAAAAGCCATAGCTTTTTTTATTTTTCCGTCGACACGGCGTATAAGGGCTTGTTTTTTGCATGGTGAACTTTAGTTTTTATTGGTACCATTTTTTTGGTACATATAATGTATTCTAAAGTTTTTATCAATTTTTTTGAGTGGGCAGGGAGAAAAAAAAATATTCAGCCATTTTCTTTTTACAGCATTAGTCATGCAGCATAAATGACGTGGTATGTTCTTTTTAGGCTTTTGCACAATAAAACTCCTTTTTAAAAAATTATTATTTCTTGCATTGCTGCCTTCAAAGTCCCATCATTTTATTATTTTTCCATTGACTGAGCTCTAAAAGGGCTTTCTTTTGGTGTCGTTTTTGGACACTTTTATAGTGTGTTTTTTTAGGAGGCAACATAAGCATTTTGGCAGCGTTTTAATTTTTTTTTTTTTACAGTTTTTGCTCTGCAGTATAAATAGTGAGTTAAATTTATTGTACAGGTCAATACAGATTCAATGATGGAAAATATGTGGGGGGGGGGGGGAGTTGTTAGTTGTTTTTTTATACAAAGAGAAAAGTGCACATAAAAGGTTTTTTGTTACTATTTTTTTTTATTGTTTTGACTATTTTTATTTATTTTTTTACATTTTTGTATGTCTCTGTGGATGACTTAAACCAAAAAAAACCTATGATCGCTATGATAATGCATTGCAGTACTCCTGTAACCCATAAAATGGAGTGCAGGGGATTAAGGCAATGGGCATAGTTGGAAGGCATTTGGTGGAGTTGGAAGTTATTGCATAAAACACAAGACATTGGGTGGATTTGGAAGGCATTGGGTGGAGCTGTAAGACATTAGGTGAAGTTCTAAAGTATTGAGTAGAGTTGTAAGATATTGGATGGGGTTGGAAGACTTTGTATGAGATGTCACCAGTAGCTGGAGTTGGAAGACATTCATTGAAGTTGCAAGGCATTGGACAAAGGATTAATGCATTGGGCATAGGTCAAAGGCATTGGATAGAATGTTAGACATTAGGTGGCATTGGGTAGAGTTGTAAGACATGGGATGGAGATGTGAAAACTAGCTAGAGTTGTAACTCATTAGGTGGTGTTGGAAGGCACTGAATATAATGTATGACATTAGGTGGAATTAGAAGACATTTGGTGCAGCTGGAAGACATTGGGTGGAGATGTAAACACTAGATGGAGTTGTAACCCATTAGGTGGAGTTGGAAGGCATTTAGTGTATCTGTAAGAAAGCTAATTAATACGGCCATACAGTCAAGTAATGAACCATGAATCAACATCCTCTTCTGTACTTCCCATTGATTATCCATACCAACCACAGTCTCCGAGTAGCCGGAGATGGAGTTCCTCCACATGACCTGCATGCAGTGAGTGTGATTCATATTTCTGTACCTCATTCTCTTTCCAGTAGCTTCACTCTTCCTGCGTGTCCCATCTTTGCTTTTTCCTAGAGGATGCTGCTTTTCTTCAGGGGCCATATGCTTTATACTGTACATTTCCTCATATGATCAAGCTCTAAAGATATAGAGTCCATCAAGTGCTGGCAGCTTTGAGTTTTGCAAACTTCGAGGCGGATGGGTGGAAAGTTGGGCAAAAAGTTACATAATGGATCGCCTTTATAAAGTCTAGAGCAGATCTGAGAATTTGAGAAGACTGATATACTTAATATAAAACGTCTTATATAATGCAGCTCTTCATGGACTTAATTGCATTGTGGGG
This sequence comes from Eleutherodactylus coqui, assembly GCA_035609135.1. Taxonomy (NCBI): domain Eukaryota; kingdom Metazoa; phylum Chordata; class Amphibia; order Anura; family Eleutherodactylidae; genus Eleutherodactylus; species Eleutherodactylus coqui. Next base: position 140,074,916 of record CM069415.1, read on the forward strand.
ATCCTCTGGGTCATGGAGAAACCGGTGAGCTCAGAAAACGTGAGCAGAGATAACGTATCCTCTGGTTGGACACTGATCTATGTTGGAGACATCATTTACATAGCTCCTGGCTGACACCTCGCTCTCTGGAGTAATTGCTTTCTTAGAAATGTAATTTAACAGAAAAGATAAATCACAGCTGCAGATTTGCACCTGAACGCTGAGAAGCGGAGAACTCCGGAAACATTGTCACAACTTCACTGAGAGATATACACTGCAAAGGAAACGTTACTCTACACACGCATCTGATATGTACACAGAGAAGAGAGGATACTGGATGCAATGCAGGGCCAGAGGATCTCATTATACACTGTTGGCAAAAGTACTAATCCCTACCACTCCAGTGCTGGCAGGTGAAGGGGATTTGCAAATCGGACATGTGAGCATTAGGTATAAAATAAAGTATCACACAAAAGATTCCAGCACAGAAGCCATCAGAAGGCCACCAGAGCTCACAACGAGGTCCGGCGGGGGGGGATGTCACCAGGTGTAGAGCTGACAACGGGGTCTGGTGGTGGGATGTCACCAGGTGGAGAGCTGACATTGGGGTCTGGTGGTGGGATGTCACCAGATGTAGAGCTGACATTGGGGTCTGGTGGTGGGATGTCACCAGGTGTAGAGCTGACAACGGGGTCTGGTGGGGGGGATGTCACCAGGTGTAGAGCTGACATTGGGGTCTGGTGGTGGGATGTCACCAGATGTAGAGCTGACATTGGGGTCTGGTGGTGGGATGTCACGAGGTGTAGAGCTGACATTGGGGTCTGGTGGTGGGATGTCACCAGATGTAGAGCTGACATTGGGGTCTGGTGGTGGGATGTCACCAGGTGTAGAGCTGACATTGGGGTCTGGTGGGGGGATGTCACCAGGTGTAGAGCTGACATTGGGGTCTGGTGGGGGGATGTCACCAGGTGTAGAGCTGACATTGGGGTCTGGTGGTGGGATGTTACCAAACAATCAGTACAGACATCGCAGCTTCTAGACCTTCCAGAGTCCACTATTGACCATGTGATTGGGAGATGGAGACCATCCAATGTGTGCGGTGCCGCCACGTTCAGAGAGACCCCGTAAACTGACAGAACGCGGACAACGAAGCCTTGTAGGAGCTGTGAAGACATCACACACATTGTCTGGAGGTTCTGTTATGCTATTTCTGCTCAGAAGGCCTAGGGCCATTAGTTATAGTGAAGTCCCCCCTCACTACCAATGGGTACAGAGACATCCGGACAATGTGGCATCACCTCCCCTGTGGTAATACTCTGGTACAGCTCCGTGTCTCCACCAATATGACTGAGTACCATGTCATACGGCACGCAGTGTGGGGGAGCAGAACGTCTGCAGACTTCATTGTCTCAAAGTTTGAATCTGAATCTCATCGAGCATCTTTAAGACAAACTAGAATGCCGTATCCGTGCGCTCAACACACCCATCATCCCCCGCATCACTATCTGAAGCTCCTCCGGGAATGGAGACAAATCCCTCCACACATCTATGGGGATTTACTGCAGTGATGGAGGGCAAAAGCAGCCCAACACTGAAAAATGTGAATAAAATCAAATTTCATCACCTTCTATGTGAGTCCCAAGACTTCTGTCAATATAGTAATATAAAGGGCAGCCTGCAGCAAGAGGACTGCTTTATAGAGGAATGAGATTTTTTTTTTGATTTAGCATGGTTTACATACAAAAGTCATTATGCAAGGATGTCACTAGGGAGGAGCAACATGAGCATATGCTGTGTGTGTGTGGGGGGGGGGGGGGGGGGAGTCACTGCCTTTGCCATGGTATTTACATGGGTATAAGACAATGAACTAAACTTTTTCTACCAGTGAAGGAAAACCTAGCCAGGATTCTGAATCTGTGACCCTCAATCCAATTTAATTAAATTGTGATGAGTTGCAATACCAGACACAACCTGTGGTCAAATGTGGTGCTATATTTTGAAGAAGGCATACCAGAGACTATAACTCCCCCATTCACGAGTGCTGGAGTCTATTAGCCATCTTACATCTATTTGGATGGAACTCTCCAAGGTATTATTTGCTTTCTTTACAGCTTCTGGACAGTTCTCAGGAGATCATCGCAGCTGTAAAACCAAGGTCTGTAATGTATACTGCGTTTTATGAACGTCCCATTAAGTTTTAGCTCGTCATAATTAGGGTGCATAAAAGATAATTGTGTAACGCCTCTGTACATATTCCTGCACTCACTAAATCAGAGAAGCTTTGTTTTTTTTAGAAACCGCCGCTGCCGGAATCACAGAGAATATTATAACAGGTAAAAACCGCACATATCACGCCATTTACTGTGGACATAAACCTGCTCCATATAACACCTCTCACATAGAGCGGAGAACAGAGTCATCTGGCAGCATCATCGATCACAAGTCACCGCAGTAATGGGGGCTCCTCTACACGGGAATGAACACATTAAGGTCTCTGGAGAAATTCAAGAGGAAACTGGAAGATTCATTACGACTCAGAGACTAGTACAGTATAGGACCGATAACTTCATATTAGCTGCAGCCTTCCCTGCAATTCCCCGAATCAAAGTTTCCAGTGTAGTTACCTGACACATAAACCATGCCGGGAGATTTATCTAAATAGAAACTCATGAAATAGGAGAAACATATTCCATGTCAGGAAAAGCTGAGCAGATAATATATTCTGTTGCTGTTCAGTAGTCGTACTATTATGTAGACCTGAACATTTATTAAAACACTGCCCCCTATGTACAAGAATATAACTACTATAATACTGCCCCCTATGTACAAGAATATAACTACTATAATACTGTCCCCTATGTACAAGAATATAACTACTATAATACTGCCTCCTATGTACAAGAATATAACTACTATAATACTGCCTCCTATGTACAAGAATATAACTACTATAATACTGCCTCCCATGTACAAGAATATAACTACTATAATACTGCCCCCTATGTACAAGAATATAACTACTATAATACTGCCCCCTATGTACAAGAATATAACTGCTATAATACTGCCCCCTATGTACAAGAATATAACTACTATAATACTGCCCCCTATGTACAAGAATATAACTACTATAATACTGACCCTATGTACAAGAATATAACTACTATAATACTGCCTCCTATGTACAAGAATATAACTACTATAATACTGCCTCCTATGTACAAGAATATAACTACTATAATACTGCCTCCTATGTACAAGAATATAACTACTATAATACTGCCCCCTATGTACAAGAATATAACTACTATAATACTGCCTCCTATGTACAAGAATATAACTACTACAATACTGCCCCCTATGTACAAGAATATAACTACTATAATACTGCCCCCTATGTACAAGAATATAACTACTATAATACTGCCCCCTATGTACAAGAATATACCTACTATACTACTGCCCCTATGTACAAGAATATAACTACTATAATACTGCCCCCTATGTACAAGAATATAACTACTATAATACTGTCTCCTATGTACAAGAATATAACTACTATAATACTGTCTCCTATGTACAAGAATATAACTACTATAATACTGCCCCCTGTGTACAAGAATATAACTACTATAATACTGCCTCCTAGGTACAAGAATATAACTACTATAATACTGCTCCCTATGTACAAGAATATAACTACTATAATACTGCCCCTATGTACAAGAGTATAACTACTATAATACTGCCCTCTATATACAAGAATATAACTACTATAATACTGCCCTCTATATACAGGAATATAACTACTATAATACTGCCCCTATGTACAAGAATATAACTACTATAATACTGCCTCCTATGTACAAGAATATAACTACTATAATACTGCCTCCTATGTACAAGAATATAACTACTATAATACTGCCTCCTATGTACAAGAATATAACTACTATAATACTGCCTCCTATGTACAAGAATATAACTACTATAATACTGCCCCCTGTGTACAAGAATATAACTACTATAATACTGCCTCCTAGGTACAAGAATATAACTACTATAATACTGCCTGCTATGTACAAGAATATAACTACTTTAATACTACCCGCTATGTACAAGAATATAACTACTATAATACTGCCCTCTATATACAAGAATATAACTACTATAATACTGCCCCCTATGTACAAGAATATAAATACTATAATACTGCCCCTATGTACAAGAATATAACTACTATAATACTGCCCCCTATATACAAGAATATAACTACTATAATACTGCCCCCTATGTACAAGAATATAACTACTATAATACTGCCTCCTATGCACAAGAATATATCTACTATAATACTGCCCCCTATGTACAAGAATATATCTACTATAATACTGCCTCCTATGTACAAGAATATAACTACTATAATACTGCCCCCTATGTACAAGAATATAACTACTATAATACTGCCTCCTATGCACAAGAATATAACTACTATAATACTGCCCCCTATGTACAAGAATATATCTACTATAATACTGCCCCCTATGTACAAGAATATAACTACTATAATACTGCCTCCTATGTACAAGAATATAACTACTATAATACTGCCCCCTATGTACAAGAATATAACTACTATAATACTGCCTCCTATGTACAAGAATATAACTACTATAATACTGCCCCCTATGTACAAGAATATAACTACTATAATACTGCCCCCTATGTACAAGAATATAACTACTATAATACTGCCTCCTATGTACAAGAATATAACTACTATAATACTGCTCCCTATGTACAAGAATATAACTACTATAATACTGCCCCCTATGTACAAGAATATAACTACTATAATACTGCTCCTATGTACAAGAATATAACTACTATAATGCTGCCCCCTATGTACAAGAATATAACTACTATAATACTGCCTCCTATGTACAAGAATATAACTGCTATAATACTGCCCCTATATACAAGAATATAACTACTATAGTACTGCTCCCTATGTACAAGACTATAACTACTATAATACTGCCCTTATGTACAAGAATATAACTACTATAATACTGCCCCCTATGTACAAGAATATAACTACTATAATACTGCCTCCTATGTACAAGAATCTAACTACTATAATACTGCCTCCTATGTACAAGAATATAACTACTATAATACTGCCCCCTATGTACAAGAATATACCTACTATAATACTGTCTCCTATGTACAAGAATATAACTACTATAATACTGCCCCTATGTACAAGAATATAACTACTATAATACTGCCCCCTATGTACAAGAATATATCTACTATAATACTGCCCCCTATATACAAGAATATAACTACTATAATACTGCCCCCTATGTACAAGAATATAACTACTATAATACTGCCTCCTATGTACAAGAATCTAACTACTATAATACTGCCTCCTATGTACAAGAATATAACTACTATAATACTGCCCCCTATGTACAAGAATATACCTACTATAATACTGTCTCCTATGTACAAGAATATAACTACTATAATACTGCCCTCTATGTACAAGAATATAACTACTATAATACTGCCTCCTATGTACAAGAATATAACTACTATAATACTGCCCCCTATGTACAAGAATATAACTACTATAATACTGCCTCCTATGTACAAGAATATAACTACTATAATACTGCCCCCTATGTACAAGAATATAACTACTATAATACTGCCTCCTATGTACAAGAATATAACTACTATAATACTGCCCCCTATGTACAAGAATATACCTACTATAATACTGTCTCCTATGTACAAGAATATAACTACTATAATACTGCCTCCTATGTACAAGAATATAACTACTATAATACTGCCCTCTATGTACAAGAATATAACTACTATAATACTGTCTCCTATGTACAAGAATATAACTACTATAATACTGCCCCCCTATGTACAAGAATATAACTACTATAATACTGCCTCCTATGTACAAGAATATAACTACTATAATACTGCCCTCTATGTACAAGAATATAACTACTATAATATTGCCCCCTATGTACAAGAATATAACTACTATAATACTGCCCCCTATGTACAAGAATATAACTACTATAATACTGTCTCCTATGTACAAGAATATAACTACTATAATACTGTCTCCTATGTACAAGAATATAACTACTATAATACTGCCCCCTGTGTACAAGAATATAACTACTATAATACTGCCTCCTAGGTACAAGAATATAACTACTATAATACTGTCTCCTATGTACAAGAATATACCTACTATAATACTGCCTGCTATGTACAAGAATATAACTACTATAATACTGCCCCCCTATGTACAAGAATATAACTACTATAATACTACCCCCTATGTACAAGAATATAACTACTATAATACTGCAATCTATATAGAAGAATATAACTACTATAATACTGCCCCCTATGTACAAGAATATAACTACTATAATACTGCCTCCTATGTACAAGAATATAACTACTATAATACTGCCTCCTATGTACAAGAATATAACTACTATAATACTGCCCCTATGTACAAGAATATAACTACTATAATACTGCCTCCTATGTACAAGAATATAACTACTATAATACTGCCCCCTATGTACAAGAATATAGCTACTATAATACTGCCCCCTATGTACAAGAATATAACTACTATAATACTGCCCCCTATGTACAAGAATATAACTACTATAATACTGCCTCCTAGGTACAAGAATATAACTACTATAATACTACCCCCTATGTACAAGAATATAACTACTATAATACTGCCCTCTATATACAAGAATATAACTACTATAATACTGCCCCCTATGTACAAGAATATAACTACTATAATACTGCCTCCTATGTACAAGAATATAACTACTATAATACTGCCTCCTATGTACAAGAATATAACTACTATAATACTGCCTCCTATGTACAAGAATATAACTACTATAATACTGCCCCCATATGTACAAGAATATAACTACTATAATACTGCCCCCCATGTACAAGAATATAACTACTATATTACTGCCCTCTATGTACAAGAATATAACTACTATAATACTGCTCCATATGTACAAGAATATAACTACTATAATACTGCCTCCTATGTACAAGAATATAACTACTATAATACTGCCCCCTATGTACAAGAATATAACTACTATAATACTGCCCCATATGTACAAGAATATAACTACTATAATACTCCCCGTATGTACAAGCATATAACTACTATAATACTGCTCCCTATGTACAAGAATATAACTACTATAATACTGCCCCCTATGTACAAGAATATAACTACTATAATACTGCCCCCTATGTACAAGAATATAACTACTATAATACTGCCTCCTATGTACAAGAATATAACTACTATAATACTACTCCTATGTACAAGAATATAACTACTATAATACTGCCCCCTATGTACAAGAATATAACTACTATAATACTGCCCCCTATGTACAAGAATATAACTACTATAATACTGCTCCCTATGTACAAGAATATAACTACTATAATACTGCCCCCTATTTACAAGAATATAACTACTATAATACTGCTCCCTATGTACAAGAATATAACTACTATAATACTGCCCCCTATGTACAAGAATATAACTACTATAATACTGCCCCCTATGTACAAGAATATAACTACTATAATACTGCCCCCTATGTACAAGAATATAACTACTATAATACTGCCCCCTATGTACAAGAATATAACTACTATAATACTGCCTCCTATGTACAAGAATATAACTACTATAATACTGCCTCCTATGTACAAGAATATAACTACTATAATACTGCCCCCTATGTACAAGAATATAACTACTATAATACTGCCCCTATGTACAAGAATATAACTACTATAATACTGCTGGCTATGTACAAGAATATAACTACTATAATACTGCTCCTATGTACAAGAATATAACTACTATAATACTGCCCCTATGTACAAGAATATAACTACTATAATACTGCCCCTATGTACAAGAATATAACTACTATAATACTGTCCCCTATGTACAAGAATATAACTACTATAATACTGCCCCCTATGTACAAGAATATAACTACTATAATACTGCCCCCTATGTACAAGAATATAACTACTATAATACTGCCCCCTATGTACAAGAATATAACTACTATAATACTGCCCCTATGAACAAGAATATAACTACTATAGTACTGCTCCCTATGTTCAGAGAACATAACTACTATATACAGTATGGGGTGTATACGGCAGCACACTTATCTTGTATATAGCTCTATATAATATGTTCTTCTCTTCTTCATAATAGACATTATTAATATTTTACACTCTCACCTGCTCTGCAGTTTTGCTTGGGGTGATACATGCCATGTGGTGACCCCAGAGAGGTGCAGGTGAGGTCCGCCCAGCACGGTCCCTTTTGGTTTTGGGGTGTCGTTCCCTGCTGCGATGGGAGGGGGATTCGGGATTCTACAGCACAAAGCACTTCAAATTGTAAGAAGCAGAGTGGGTGGATAATGAGGGTCGGAGCACCGGGACACGTAGCATAATGACAGGTAATCAGGAATCGCTGTAATTAGAATCTCCATTTTTTCTGGAGATTGATTTTTTCATTAGATAAAAAAAGATGAGAATAACGACTGTGAATTCCATCCACTCCTCTGCAGCCTGCGGGATAAGCAGGTGGGCGCAGGTGAAGGGCTCTGCATTCTAAAAATGGCATTACATGAGAGGTCGTATCCAGGAGCGCCAAGAGTGCATTCAGACCATCTGGTGCAGATTTTGTTGCGAGTTTTGATGCAGATCTGCAGTAGATTTCAGCCTCTCAAAATCGGCACCAAATCCGCTACATCTGAATGAACTCCTAAGGGTGCCTTCAGACGACCGTATATCGGCTGGGTTTTCACACCAAGACGATATACGGCGTCTCTCTCTGCAGGGGGGGGGGGGGAGGATGGAAGAGCCGGGAGCAGTGCTCTGAGCTCCCGCCCCCTTCTCTGGCTCCTCTCCGCCCCTCTGCTCTTTTTTTCAATAAGAGGAGGCAGAACAAGGGCGGGGCTGAGTTCTGGGCATCAGCTCTGCCCCTGTCCCACCTCTCCTCATTGAAAATAGTGCAGGTGGGTGGAGAGGAGGTGGGAGCTCAGAGCACTGCTCCCGGCTCTTCCAGCCTCCTCCCCCTGCAGAGAAAGACGCCGTATATCAGCTGGGCGTGAAAACCCATCCGATATACGGTCGTCTGAATGCACCCTAAGGGCTCAGTCACACGGGCCATAAAATCACGCGATTTTTGCATTAGTAAAAAAGCAGAATCATGAAGCCAATTATTTTCCTGGTTTCCTTCACATTAGTGATGTTTCCACTGATACAATGTTGCAAGAGAAAAAAAAAATCACTGCCTGCCCTATTTTTCTGTGATTTGTAATTTTTTTTCTACTCCCATGATGCCCTATGGAGCCTCCTTATCACACCGCAAGGCACAAACTTGCGCTTTTTGTGCGATACGTTTTTAACATTAGAAAGTGCTATTGTCTCTCGCGATCTTGTCGTGGGCGGCAGCGATGCAAGATGCAACACTCAAAAATCGCGATCGCCTGTGTGAAACTACTCTAAAGCACCAGCCCAGCTTTCTAACCCCTCACGGACGCGGACCCTTTTTTATTTTTTTTAATTTTCCGTTTTTCCTTTCCAATTTTGAAAAAATTCTAACTTTTAGTCATCCCTCGCCGTAGATGTCTGAGGGCTTCTACTATTTTACAGTATGAATTGTGTTTTTAAGTAGTACTATTTAATGTATCATATAATGTAAAGAGGAGTGAAATGGGGGTAAAAAGCAATTCCACCATCTTGGGGGGGGGTCTTGTTTCTATGAGTGCACTCTGCAGCAAAATTGACATAACTTTATTCTGTGGGTCAACACAAATACAACAATGCAGAATTTATATACTTTTTTTCTTGCTGTACTCCTCTTAAAAAATGATATCTTTGGGAAAAATAACATTTTCTGCTGCCATCTTCTGATCGCCATGACTCTTTTTCCGTCAACATAGCTGTGTGAGGGTTTGCTTTCGGTGGGACGTCCTGTAGTTTCTTTTGGTACCATTTTGGGTTTCTTGCAACTTTTTGATCACTTTTTATAAAAAAAATTGTTCTTGGAAACTAGGTGACCCAAAAAGTGCCTGTCTGGTGGTGTGATCTTTTTTCTGAAGACGTTCATCATGTGGGATAAAGAATGCATGATTTTGATATTTCAGACTTTTCCTTAGAAATAAGAGGAAAGGTTTTCTTTTAACTTTCACTTTTATTTTTTCTAATAATTAATAAAACTTTTTAAAATGTGTTTTTACATTCTTTAGTCCCCATCGGGAACTTGAACTTGTGATCGTTTGATCACTCAGAGTATAATGTATAGCATTACATTATATCACATTCTGACAGACAGTCTACCACGCCACAGGCATAGCTTGTTAGACGGTCAGCCTTCAGAAGGCCCTAGACTGCCATGGAAACCAAGAAGCACCTCACGATGTCATTGCGGGTGAGCATGCGAGGCCCCAGAATACTGATTGGGGCACTTTAATGCAGTTTTCACCTGATCAATAGGGATCCTGTGCGGCGGACCACTAAAAATCTGCTATTGACCAGTCATCAATAGAAATGGGACACACGCTGTAATGCTATAACAGTTGACTGGCCCTTTAAATGGCGCTGAACCCACAAATAACCCTAGAAGCATCGTCTGCTGTTAGACTGGAAGTTACAGGTAAGTGAGTTGTGCATCAAGGCTGGGAGTATAGGCACTGCACTAAGGTGGCACAGTAGGGATTATTATGAGCTTGGCATTACTATGAGGATTACAATAGGGCTGCCAATAGAAGTACTGTAGTGAGGCTTGCACTAGGTGAGGCTGGCACTATGGGCATCAAGACTGACATTATGGGTATTATTACTATAAGGTTAGCACTGTAGGGACTTCTTTGAAACAGATATTGATATGAGGCTGCCAATAAGTAACACTATTGTGACTATCAGGCTGGCACTATGTGAAGGTGTTATGGGCATAGCAGTGAGGCTAGCACTATCAGCACTGTTGGGACTAATCAGGTTGGCACTATGTGAGGGTGTTATTATGAACAAAACTGTGAGGCGATTACTATGAGAACTGCAGAAAAGCTGGCACTGCCACGATGGCACTACGTGCAGGTGTTATTATGGGCATAACTATGAGGCTATTGCTATGGCACTGCTGGGACTTTCAGGTTGTTGATACAATGTTAGAGCTGACATGGGCATTACTAGGGGACTGGAACTAGGAAAACAGGCTGGCACTATGTGAAACTGTTATTATGGGTATAAGCCTGAGGCTTGTACTACGAGCGCTGCGATATGTCTGGCACTGCTGGGATATTCACTTTGATACACTGGTATGCCAACATGGGCATTCCTAGAGGACTGGCACCAGGAAAGCAGGCTGACAATAGGGGCATTGCTCTGGTCTTGAGGGTATGAGTGGTTTAACCGGTGTGACCAAGGTATTCTGGAGAACGTGGAGGAGGGGAGTATATCTCAACGCGCTTCTCATGACATGCAGTGTGACCCCATGCGCCCGCCTCTCTTTTCCATCTCTAATACGGCCAGCAGAGGGCACTACGTCACTTAGATCCTCAGCAGAAAGCCGGTGAGTGGAGGCATTTCGGCCAGGCCACCTTGACAGTTAAGCTATTTGTACTTGACAATGCAACGGTGACATTTGGCTGTAGCCTTGGCACGACGTTATAACGCCAGTCAGCGCAACAACCACTATAGTGCACATAGCAAACCCAGAAATGTTCAAGATGCACTCCGCTAAGTTAGAACGCCGATTTCACAGTGTTGGCGTCCTTTTATGCCACCTTGGCTGCCATATTGTACCAATAAGAATTTCTTCAACTCTTTTTAAATGACTGCTAATTATACATTTAGAAAGTTTCAAAGTGGCGAGAAAGATACAATCCGGCGCTGTACGTGGGCCGGTCTAACACCTTGATGGGCCCAGCGCACAAGTGTTTTAAGTGAAGCTCAACAAAATATTTGTGCTTTAAAAAAAACGATAAAATCTCCCCCCCGCCCCGGCTGCTGAATACTGCTGCACTCGCCAGTTGCGGTGCTCTCCTGGTGTGACCCATGACTGATGCTCCGGCTCTCTGGATGCAGCCGCTTGTCTTTTCCTCGGTCTTCCTGCAGTGCAACCGCTATACTGCAAAGCCAGCTGTTCACCCCAATACTCCAAATAGACCCCAGGCTCTATCCGGTCAGGACCAGCATGAAGACTCATCTCTGCATACTCGGCCCATCCTGCCGCCAACCCTAATGCTCCTCTCAGTGCCCCAATACAGTAATAGTAGTATCAGTGTGCCCACCACAAAGTACTAATGTCCCCTTCTGCTATCATGAGAAGACCCAGGCGTGCCCCCACAATAATAAGTCCCTCTGTGCCTCTACTCTACAGTGATAAGTTCCCTCTGTGCCCCTACATTAACCTTTTCCAATCCGCTGTCTGACGTCTAAAGACATTATGATTTAAGGCTGTACAGCTCCGATGTTGGCAGACGCCCGTCGGGGTTCTCTTACTGTATATTTCCAGCCTCTCTGCTGTCTGAGCCGATCCAACGTGTCACCTCATGCAGTACTGGCTTTAGCCAGCAGATAGCGCTGTTGTATAATGGCAGAAAAAGAGTAAGCCCCCTAGGTAAACCAGGATACAAATTGGATTGGAAATGGTTAATAGAAGCCCCTGTGGAGCCTTAACAGTAATAAGCAGCACAAAGGGGTTTATTAGAGAGCTGCTTATCTTCTGTTCTGCTGTTAGTCTTCATTAGTCAGCTCCTTGCCCGCAGTTAATGCTTCATTAGAGGCCACCCGGTCAGCACTGTGTGTGCATCTTCTATTTTGCTCCCCCATGACTGAAGGAGAAACCAGAGTATTGGACAAAAGGAAGCAGAAAGAGGTTGCATACACAATGTCAGCCGGGTTATGTGCTGTGTGACCGTTGGTCACTAATGAAGTATTAACTGCAGACAAGGAGCTGATGAATGAACCCATGGGGCTTATTCACACAGCAGTAAATTAGTTGTGTGCTGTCCATGTTTTGCCATTATAGCCAATTAGGCTAGTCACGCAGCCACTTTTTCATGCATACCAATGTCCTGTGTGGAAATTTAAAAAAAAAAAATCAAAATTGCAGAATGTCCTATTTTGTGCACATCACAAATTAGAACTGGACATGCCATGTTCACTGCCCACAGCGAGCGATGCAAGTTGCACCAGAGAATTTTGAGCTCAACTTGTAAGACCATGTGAATCCGCCTAAATACATCAGTCCTTTTCCCTTCATTCCATCTTCCAAGTTTTCAACAGTATTCATATCCAAAGGATGTAAACACAGCTGAGAACAGCGGTGTTGTCAGAGGGCCGGCTGCTTGCTTGCCCAATGGTCAAAGCCGCCCTGAGTGTACAGAATATTTAGCGAGTGCCACTGTGTATGTCAACTATGTAGTTCTGGCGCCATCTAGTGCTCATATAGAAGACTAATCTTCATACCTAATCGAAGGGCATCATGACCAGTCAGTCAGCACTGATCAATACCATTTCTGCTGTTGTTGGCAGGGATTCTGCATATAGCGATTTTAGTTTAAAAATATTGTCTAATCGATTGATTGAGACCTCAGCAGACACCGGAATAGTTCTCTGCAAGTGATGTCAGGCGCGCCCACAAATATCATCCTTCAAAGTCCCTAATGGAGGATTCTGAATAGCACCTGCTCTTTGCAATGGTTACTGGTCTCTTTAAATGGGTTGTCCACGTTCTACTATGTATGACTCCTCAGCGCAGCACAAATGAGTTTGTGTGAATAAGCCCTGAGGGCTAATGTGCAGCGCAAAGCTAAGGGCTTCTTAACATAAAGACAATTGTGCTGCAAATTCTGCGTGCAAAATTTACACCTGCAATGCGCAGTTGATAGAACCCTTTAATTGCAATGGGTTCAATCAAGTGCATTTCGGCCGCGCAAAAAAACCCCATATGTCCTATTTTGATAAATATTATACACGAATTAGCCCGTATTAAACTTAATTGCCATAGAAATCAAAGAGAACACGCTTGTGTTTTTTGCGCCTGCAAACATGCAGGGCATCTACGCACAAAAATATAGTGAAATACGCACACATGCACAAAAATGTAACACCCATCACAGCAATGTGCACGTAAATATGCTTACATCCATGTGAAGCCGACCTAAGGGCTCCTCCGCACGGGCGCTGCGATTTCCGGCCACCCGCGTCGTGGCTGCAAATCGCATGAACGAGAGGCAGCCGCTACCAAGTCCAGAATACTGCAGGGCTGCTAAACTCCATCCCACCTCCCTTTGCTGGCAGCTCTCATAAGCTCCTATAGGAGTCTATCGGACCGGATGGTGTATAGGTCCAGACCTCTCTCTTCTGGTCACCGTGTGCGCTCTCTTTTCCATCCAATTTTATGCACAAAAAAAAAATTAAATAAAAAATTTAAAAAATCGGCCATCTGAAGAAGTGCAATAGAATCCAATGCTTCACACGGTCGCGATTCTGTGAATAAAGCCTCAGGCGGTATTTATACAGCTTATAGTCTCACGCGAGTCTTGGTTTTTGTGAGAATCACAAAACCTGCATAGAAATGCAACCTATTATTCTTTATTTACATGTGCAATGTTTCTCTTGCAGCGATGCTGCAAAATCGGAAAGTCGTAGTATGTCCTACTGTCATGCGAATAGGACTTGCTGTGTGATACAAGTTACATCTGAGACTCTCTTGTGCAACTCTCTTTTGGCTCTTCACAAATTAAAGGGTGCGGAATAAGTTGGCGCTATACAAATAAAGATTATTATATTACTATTATCGGTTGTACCAACCCCTTTGAGAATGCGAGGCTTTGGGTGATCAGTTGATCGTCCCAAGTCCTGCTCTTGGCACCTGCCAGCAAACAGCTAATCTTGCCAAGGGAAGCCGCAGCCAACTTGACGTTTCCCCTGTAGGGGTCACGGCATGGGAAATGTAGGATTATAGGAACGGTCATCAGGGCAACAGAAGGTCCAACATGGGAGGGGTTGCTACAGAACGATCTGTCCTGGCACATAGGAGGTCCTGATCAGGATGTCCCACTCTATGACGTTCATATGAATAGGGGACGCTATCTTTGCACGGCCGCTTTAAGATATTGGATTAATGTGAAGAAATACAGTGAAATATAAGGTGATTGAGTCAAATTCCATATCTAGAAAGTCCATTCCCCACTTTGTGTTTCATGTTAGTCATGTGAAGCTTCAGGTTATGAGCGAAGCTTCTCTTAAGCCATACTGACTACAGCAATCGTCTCTAAGCTGTGGCCCTCCAGCTGTTGCAAAACCACAACTTCCAGCATGCCTGAAAGCGTGCTGCTGCACTATAGCATGAAAAACGGATGCTGCGCTAATTTACCGCACTGGCAGAAAAATGCTTTGGGCCCCTTTCAGACTCTGTACACATGTATAGGGGGGCACTCATATAACGAGGGTCTCCACTTTGGTGCAGGTATGAGACCTTATATACTTTTCTGACAAGACTCCAGAGAGATCTCCTTCGCTGTGCGCCGTTTAGCGTTTACAGCCGCAGCATTTTCACGGCATCTGTTCACTGAGAACATAAATAATTGTGATCTGCTAACTACAACTTCCAGAAACATTTCCTTTCAAGACGGAAGATTAAGAGCGCGCTCCGCTCCGAGAGGAACTGAAATTATTATTGTGGAACTAACGTTCACGCAGAAGATAAAAAGACTCCGATAAGATCCAGACACCGGCTGCACCAAAGCAACAGATGTAATGGAAATCACTGATCCCTATAGCTCATTAGTCTATAGACAAAATCAGGAGCGTAGATGTATCATAAAATGAATTTCTATGCCATCCAGAAAGCTGGGTGACTGCAGCTAAAGGAGACTGTAATGGCCGCTACTGGTGGTTGTCATCCTCTTTTCACCATATTGTCGTGGAAGTGGATGATACATCCAGTTCTTGTTATATCCATTTCGTGGTGACGACTTCTTGGGCTGTCACTTCCCTCCTACACTCAGCTTTCTTAGACTCCTGAAAGGCATTGCTGCTTACACAACTATAGGCAAGGTACAGTGAAAACAGAAACAATAGAATGCTGCAAAGAAATGTTACAAATGCAAGTCTTAGTCGTTTTCCCCCAAAGGACCCATACTGCTATCTTGGTGCCAGATCCCACAGGACACCTTCAAACGTGAAGTCCACGTCTTGACGGCTCAGAGCACAAGGGGGAACCCACAGAATACTAGGCAAGTAGTTGAAATTAGAGATGAGCAAACGTGCTCGTTTAGAGCAATTACTCGATCGAGCATCGCTTTTTTCGAGTAACTGCCTAACTGGGCGAAAAGAGTCGGGAGGTGCCGGGGGTGAGAGAGAGCTCCCCCCTGCCGCCCCCCGAATCTTTTCGCCCGAGTAGGCAGTTACTCGAAAAAAGCGATGCTCGATCAAGTAATTGTCCTAAACGAGCAGGTTCGCTCATCTCAAGTTGAAATGTTATGCTGCTTGATGTAAACCATACTTGCCCATCCTGCCAGAATGTCTGGGAGCCTCCCAAAAAAAAGTTGGTAAGTCTTCCAGGTGCTTGGACTGCACTGCTTGCTCCGCTCTTTCACACCCCTGTGTGCCATCTCCAGGTGTATATAGATGAATCCTCCTCCCGCTGGAAGTGACAGAGCTAGGAGGAGAATTAATCTATTTGCAAACGAAGGATGTTCCACAGGTTGGAAGAAATGATTACCTTAAAGTGGGCACAAAGGGTACTATTACCTTGTGGGGCATAAAAGGAACACTATTATTTAACAGAAGCACAAAAGGGGGCACTATTACCTAATGGAGGTAGAAATGGGACACTTACTTAATGGAAGCACAAAGGGGGTGAAACGTCCAGCGGCGACCAAGATATAGAGGTAGCACTTTTCACAGTGGCTCTAGCAGATTGCTCCCCTAAGGGAAATACGGAACCCCGGCCAAGGCACCGTTAGGCCTCTTCCAGGCAATGCCGGATGGCGGTTACCTGAATAGGTGTAGTGGACTTGAAGTTGTCACGCGTGACGCCATTGTTCCTTTCACACTAATTCAATAATTAGTCCACACACTGTTAAACATGCAAACCTCAACCACTGGGAATGGGCAGTGACTGGAAACTTTACCGTATACTTGTAGAAATACAGTTTACTCGCACGTGCAGGAAGGACAGAGTTGCAGTAGATGGTCAAGGAGGAGAACACAGGATTACACCGGACCCACAGTCTAAGGCTTCATGTCCACGTGGAAATTTGGGCCCGCACGGATATCCTGTGCAGAATCCTGCACCGGGTCCCTCCTGGCCTGCAGACGAGGCCAAGAAAATAGATTATACTTACCTGTCCGGACGCTGAGGGTCTCCTTTCCGTCACAGCCGGATCTTTTTTTCTTCGGCCTAGCAATGTGCATGCGCTGTGTGCACTGTTTTTTTTTATTACTCCTGCTTTCCCGCGGCAGAGCACAATAACAGCTGCAGGACCGGACAGCTTCCATAAGCTTCAATGGAAGCCACGGGAGTCGTCCGTGCGGGAAAACTGCACGAAATGGAGCATGCTGCGTGTGGTTTCCCATGTGTGCGATCCGCACGCCAGGGAAAAATGACATCCGCGGGTATTTAATTACCTGCGGGTGTCCAATCATTTCCTATGGGCATGGATCCTGGTTTTAATAATTATATTTTGCATGTGGACATTGGGCCTAAGTTATCTGTGGTGCTCTGCTCCTGGACATACACTCCGTGACTCTGAATAACTCCGGAGGGGAACACAACACTCCGCTGACACTCACTGAGTACTTGTTTGCAGAACGCTGCACGGCGGACTCTTTCACTACTCAGAGGTGGTTCCTAGAATGGTGGTAATCTGGATACTTCTCTGCTTCCATCTCTGCACCACATGAGGGTTGAAGGTACCCCCATGTGGCCGGCGCTCTCTCACTCCACTCTCAACCGTTGTAAGAGATAGAAGACCCAGACACGCCTCAATCACTCACATTTATAACTTACAAAACATCACGTGACGAGACAGATTTTGATACTTTCCCAGTGATCCAGCAGGGGCCATTATTATCATGAGGGGGTACAAAGAGTATAATTATTGCTGTGTATGGGCACAGAGAAGGGTGGAGGTAGCAGAAGGATGAGGAGTGTTCAGGTACCACCTTCCCTTTAATGTCAAAGCTCCAGGGGGTGCAAATGGGGAATATGGCATGTAAAAACAGGTGCGATTTCTGAAAAGGGACATTGCCTTTGCATACCACACTCTCTAATTGCAATTTCTAAAAGTTGGCAAGTATGGTGTAAACTAGAACCAACTAAATCACCAATCACAGAGAAAAAAGTGAAACTTTGCAAATAGTTTACTTTACTGAGCTTGAGTTATATCACGTGTGACATGACAATCCCACCCAGAGCTGCACACATCTCTGATCTCAAATTACTCATAACTTGCTGAATGTAATTCATATAAATGGGGGAATCCGAATATATAACAATAAAACACTCTCATAGTCCTTGCGATGCTTAGTGCTCTTTCTTAAATTTTTTAGACTTTTTCTTGCATCTTTCCTTTATTTTAAGTAACGGTCTGATTGGAGTTGATTCACCATTTTCTCCTTTCCCTTTGAAGAAATAGGAAGAGTTCAGTACGGTCTGGACAAACTTAGTTCTGTCAGCCTTTTGCAAGGGACTGAAGCAAAAATGTATTTTGCTTTTTCTGGAAGCCACGGAGGCCGCGGCAGTTGACTGGGATTCTACTATGATGACGTCATCACTGGCATTCAAGACATCCTTCTTGGCTCTAATTCGGGAGGGTAGAGAGAGATCCAGGGCCTCCTCCGAACAAGGTTCCAATACTTTGACTTTCTTGACAAAGCTCATCAAGGTCAAGTAAGTAAAACTGTCATCGGTCTGAGTTGACGTCTCCCTTAAGACTATTTGTTGGTTGCTTCTAATGCTGGAAAGGTCAAGGTTGTCGCGTGCAAGACAGGAGAACTGAGAAAGCAGCTGTGGAGGATCTGGGCTCCTCAACCAGTCTTGTAGGCTACTGCCTTGCTTCTGGGCGAGGGGTAAGGAGTCTTCAATGCTACTACCATGGGACAGTATGCACTTCTTTTGAGTAATGAAGAGGTCTTGACTGTCATTGGACAGGTCATTTATAGCTTTGGTTTTGCCAGAGCAATTCAGTTTGGTGTGGCTTTTCATCTTGGGAAGGGTGGTTGGAGAAGACAGCGGGGTACTGTTATACATGACAATGTTGCTTTGATGTAAGGACAATGGATGTTTTCTTCTTCCTTGACTGATCCCATCATCGTTGATTGACGTCCTCTTACATTTCAGGTCGGTGGTGGCCTCTACTTTGAAACTTTTTTGAGTTTCTCCACCATTGACGTTTTCTGGTGCAGGTTGATGGAGCTCAATGTTTGACAGAGATCTGTTGGATGACTGGACTTGCGAGGTTGCTTGATGCTTAATTTCCTTGTTTTCCTTCACCTTGAAAGGCAATTTCAAATGGTCAGGTGTCTGATGAAAGTTGTTGGCATTGTGGATTTCCTGAGGTGGACAATTCTCACCGGACTCTTTGGCAGCCCTTCTCCTTAGTTTTTTCTTTTGTGAAGAGCTTGAGGATTCGTTGAATATGCTTGTGTTTTGTCTTTCCTTGTGACATTGGCGTAGGTTTTCCATCTTGCATTGGGATGTATCACCCATCTTGTGACGTTTGGATTCCTTCATAGGCCGATTTTTCTTTTTCCTGCTTTTCATAGAATCTCCCGGAAGACTTATAAACTGCATGTCCTCCTCCGTTAAGGTTTCATTCGGCTTTGAGAAATAAAAAAAAAAAAAAATAGTCAAATTATATTTTGATGTAGTAGCAACTTTCACAAAATCAAAAATGTCACATGAAGTCTAGCAGATATCTAGACAAGCTAGCTATAAACACTAGATATGGTTCTAACAGTCAAGACTGTGCAATTTTCAGAGCACCTGCTTCTTGCAACACAGCAGCACGGGAACCAGCTGATCACTGGTGGTCTTGGGCAGCAAACCTCTGCCAATCAGCCACTGATAACCTATCCTGAGAATAGGTAACCAGTAGTCAGAAATGGGAGTACCTTTAGCCATGCTTATGGTAGAGCTTAACATGCTGCCGGTAAAATTACAATCTGCTGCATTATGTAAGTATTGCAGTATACTGCACAAGCGACCAAAAGATTGCAGGTTTGAGTTACTTATAGGGAAAAAGTACCTGCTGTTGTCCCTGCAATCCTCTGGTTCCGGTTCTTGTTTTCGGCTGTCCAAAATGACCGTCACAATTTTCTAACTATCTAATGCACACTGTGAGCTGCTCTCTGGTTAGCCAGCACTGATCATGTGAGCAACACAGGCCTATCAGAGAGCAGGTACAGATGCAACAACAATTAACTTGACTGTGATAACTTTCTGCCACAAGTTGTCTTGGGTGTTTTTCTCAGTCACCCGTATGTGTTGTAAAAACTGCATGAATAAAGAATAGCCATGATCAAGTCTCAATCTTTCGCCGCATATTTTCTGCCGTTCACACAGGGGCGGCTGCAGCGCGGAAATCCCTCAGTTGGCAGAAATACAACTAACGCTAATGCTTAAATGGAGGCAGTTGTCTTCTTTTCACAGCATTGAACACGGGTAAACCCCCTCCCCCTCCCTTTTTCCCCCAGCTCCCATAGGAGTCTACGGGAGCTTCCAGCATATCTCGGCAGAGATGGGGCACGACCTATGTTTGGATGCAGCATATAAAATCGGCGACCAAGAGCGGTCACCGATGTGCTATTTTTGCTGGCGCAATTTTCTTTACGCAGCCAAAAATCGCTCATTTGAATAAATGAATTGGAATCATTCTTGGATGCAGCTCTACAGCTGCGTATATACGGTCGTGTGAATACGCCCTTACAGCTGGTTCATGTGGAGTCACCCGCAGCGTTGGACGCATTACAACCTATAGAATCTGAGCATGCTCGGAAATCTGACATCATGGACATGCGGTGACGGTGTTTGTTTTTTTTTCTTCAAATTCCCCTCTCTATTGAGTGTATTGAAACGCTGCCCCTTCGCAACGCATGCCTATGGATAACATTTCATACGAAGCCCATTCAAGGACTGTATATGATGAGCTGAGAAATAGAGCATGCTGCGATTTATTTCTCCTGTGAGAATATCTAGCGCTCACACGTGTGCATGGAAGAACGAAGATTCATTGACTTCCTTTGCCTTAATTCCTTGCGTGTTACGAGCAGGAAAAGCATGTATATAATACGCAGTGACAATACGCCCGTGGGAATGAGCCCTTACCTTAACGCAGAAGAAAACATTATTGTTCTCTTAACACAACAGAAGGCATTGTAAAACAACCACAAGTGTAAATAAACTGGCAAAGAAGTTGTCATAAGTCATGTTAAAGGGGTTGTCTCGCGAAAGCAAGTGGGGTTAAGTACTTCTGTATGGCCATATTAATGCACTTTGTAATGTACATCGTGCATTAAATATGAGCCATACAGAAGTTATTCACTTACCTGCTCCGTTGCTGGCGTCCCCGTCTCCATGGCTCCGTCTAATTTCGGTGTCTTCTTGCTTTTTTAGACGCGCTTGCGCAGATGGGTCTTCTCCCTTCGGCTCCGCTCGGCAGCAGCGGCGTTTTGGCTCCGCCCCTGTCACATGTGCCGATTCCAGCCAATCAGGAGGCTGGAACAGGCACATTGATGGGGGCGGAGCTACGCGATGGCGCGTACAAGTGGGCGGAGCCAAAACGCCGATGCTGCCGAGCGGAGCCGAAGGGAGAAGACCCATCTGCGCAAGCGCGTCTAAAAAAGCAAGAAGACACCGAAATTAGACGGAGCCATGGAGACGGGGACGCCAGCAACGGAGCAGGTAAGTGAATAACTTCTGTATGGCTCATATTTAATGCACGATGTACATTACAAAGTGCATTAATATGGCCATACAGAAGTACTTAACCCCACTTGCTGCCGCGAGACAACCCCTTTAATGTACAATGCATTAGGAGTCTAACACTAGCAATGCACTGTGCGGATTAGATAGTCTGAAGATTGTGTCTGCTATCTTGGAAGAAGGAAAGCAGGACATGGAACAGGTGGATGGCACAGAAGACCAGCAGCAGGTTATATAACTGCCCCCTGCGGTGCCGCAACAAAAGGATCACTTTAACCCCTTATGGACATGGCCTATTTTGGGCTTAGATTTTTTTTTTTTTTTTTTTTTAATTTCCACTTTTCAAGAGCCATAACTTTTTTATTTTTCCATTGACACTGCCATACAAGGCCTCATGTCCACGGGCATAATTGAACTGCGAAATCCGCACGTCACCCGCATGTGCGATACGCAGTTCAATCAGCCCATTGACAATCATTGGACATCCGCAGATAATCAAATACCTGCGGATGTCATTTTTCCCGATTTGCAGATCGCACGCGTGGTAAAAAAAAACAACAAATCACAGCATGCTCCATTTTCTGTGGATTCCTGCACAGACGGCTTTCATTGAAGTGAATGGAAGCTGTCCAACCCGCGGCACACCCGTAGCTGACACTGCGGATCTGCACGAATCCACAGATTAAAAAAAAAAGGACTGTGCCAGCGTGCCCGCATGCATGCACCATGTAGAAGAAAGAAGATCCGGCCAGGACGGAGAAGACCCACACCGCATCCGGACGGGTAAGAAAATGTCCATGGCTGCGAGCATGAGTGGATTTTGCACATGCTGTGGACATGAGGCCTAAGGGCTTGTTTTTTGCGTGGCAAAGTATAGTTATTATTGGTACCTGTATGGGTGCATTTAATGTATTGTAAAACTTCTATTTTATTGTTTTTGATAGCACATGAATTCTGCCATTTTTTTCTCCGGTGTTAATCAAACAGCATTAATGACACAATACATTTTTTCTGCGGGTCAGTACAATTACAACAATACCAAAAACATTATTTTTTTTAGGCCTTTCCCCTTTTGCACAATGAAAACCTCTTTTTTTGGAAAATTATAATAATTTTTGTATTGTTGCACTCAAAGTCGCATAATGTTTATTTTTCCATGGACGGAGCTCTAAGAGGGCTTGTTTTTTGCATCACAAGGTGAAGTTTTTATTTGTACTATTTTGGGTTACATGCGCTCTTTGATTGCTTTTATTGCGCTTTTTTGGAGGTAAAATGAATAAAATAAGCATTTTGCCTTTGTCTTTTTTTAAGTTTTTTGCTGCGCACGATAATTAGCGTGATCAAATTATAGTACAGGTCATTACGGACACGATGATAGCACATATGTGAGGTTTTTCTTACATTTATTATTACTATTTATTATTTTTTCATACGAATAGGGGAAAATGAGCAAAAAAAAGGTTTTCTTTTATTTTTAACACTATTTCTTTTGTTATTTTACACTGTTTATATCCCTGAAGGGGCCTGATCCATAGCAGTCCTGCAATGCCTTATCACTAGTCTTAGCGATCATAGGTAATGGCAAAGCAGGATGCTTGTATCTGGCGTCCTGTTGTCATGGCAACCCATCAGTCCTCTGCGATTACATCACGGCGGTCCGATAACATGTAAACCCTTTGCACATCGCAATCTACATAGATAGCAGCATGTAAGGGGTTAACAGCACGGGTAGCTGTCCCGATGCACCCCCGCTGTTGCAACAGGAGGCAAGCTATGAGCAACAGCCGACTCCTGTGAGAGCCACATGATGTAGTTACGTGATTTTGCCTTAAGTACCACCCTGCCGTGACTTAACCTTACGTCATGTGGAGGGAAGGGGTTAAAGGGTTATTCCCAAAACTAACTTTTATCAACCATTCATAGGATAGATACTGAAAGTCAAATTGGTGGTCCTCTCCTCCTCACTGTGGGCTCAGTCCACCCCCGCAGTGACGTCAGATTCAAATGTGTGATGGTCGCTCATGGACGGCACTACTCCATTCATTTCAATGGGGCTGACGGAACTAGCCGAGAATAATCGCACTACTATCCACAGGCTTTTTAATGAAGATGAATGAAGCTGCAGTGAAGGGGGGGGGGGGGGGGGTGGACATGAGACCCCTGTTCTCAGATTCAAAGTGGGTCTTAGCAGTAAGACCCCCCCAACGATCAGATTCCATCAACTATTCTGTGGAGAGGTGATCAAAGTCTATTGTAGTACAACCTCTTTAAGCTCTGAGTTTGCAGCCACAGTATCTTTCATGGTTGTTACATTGTAACAGTTTGTGCCTTTTCCCCCTCTGACACATTTTCTCCCACCCAGGCAGGTGCGGCTGTCAGAGGCACACAGCGCTGTCACTGCTAGGAATTCATCAAGGGACAGAATTCCATCGGAATCATTTGGTCGTCTGTATAAACCGGGCCGCATGCACAGAGACGTCTAGATAGCCCCGGCGGCTTCAGGTGGCCCTAATACACTGTACAGACCATCTCCATGTACAGTGGAGACCCTGTCGGTCGCCGTTATGTGCTGAATCCGGCAGAGCGTTGTGGTGGCGCCCATTGTAACCAAAAGCCACTGCGCAAATGTGAAGAGAGGCGGTGTGACAGCAGACGACCACCGTACCTGGCACTGCTGCATGGCTCCTGTGAAGACATATTGTGAGCCGCCTTCTTCTGCTGAGACTTGTCCGACTCTTACAGAGTTTTCCCTTCAAAAAAAAAGAAATTCATATCCAACATAAGAAGCAAAAAAACCTGGCGGGGCGAGGCACCTCTATAGCCGGCACCTTGCACCATGAATTGACTGCCACGGTGCGATTAGCGCCCAGATATATAAACAGCATTGGGACTATGATTTCTGACCGTCGCAGCGTGGATGACAACACACGCCGCAGGATGAGCTCTGCTATTCCTTACATGACGGCACAGCAGAGCGAGGGGGCTATAGAGACTGAATGCTTCTGTAAATGCTTTATGTTACAGATGAAGTACATCCTGATAAGTAATTGCCGCACCCCTAGATTATTGTATACTGCACCCCAATATTATGCTCTATACATTGCACCCCACACCACGGCATATGTACTTCACCCCTACACTAGATTGTGTGGACTGTACCCCCCATTGTCATACCACATCATGCTCTATGAACACCCCCACATTACAATTTATGCAGAGTGAACAAGACCACCATATAATCCCCCCAGCATCATGTCCTGTACTGCGACCTCACTGCATGCACCCCTGCATTATACTGTTTTCTGTACCCCATCTTATTACATTGCATTATAATGTGTGCACTGGACCCCCATATTATACATTATATACTGCACCACACATCACACCATATATCACTTCACCCCCACATGGCAATGCATGCACTGCAGACCGCATCCCATATGACCACACTGTGTGCTGCACCCTTATATTATACTGCATCACAATGTGCACTGATCCCCCTCTATACTCTCTGCACCCCACATCACACTGCACCCGCTTTATTAGACCTCTATGCACCGCTCCCCGACATTATATTGTATTTGCTCTAGCCAATCTTATTACATTGCACACCGCATCATAGTGTGTGCCCAGAGCCCCTATATCAGGAGTGTAGCTAAAGGCTCATGGGCCCGGGTGTAAGAGTTGATCTTGGGGCCCCCGCAACTTCTCTAAACCCCGAGGCGTAACATGAAGCTCCCGGGCCCCAACGCAAAACCTGTAACAGGGGCCCCAACAATAATGCTTTATTCATAGTACTGGGCTCCCTGTATTTAGAAGAGAGCCTTATGGGCCCCCTAAGGTACCTGAGCCCGGGTGCAACCGCATCCCCTATAGTTACACTAGTGCCGCCAGATTGTACTTTATGCACTTCACCCCAACATTACACTGCATGCACTGCACCTCACATCAAATTACAGACTACACCCCTTATGTGTACACTGTGCACTCCCAAATTACACCGCAGTGTGCTGCACCCATACATTATTACACTGCAGCCTGCTGCACCCCCACATTACAGCCTGCTGCACCCCCACATTACAGCCTGCTGCACCCCCACATTAGTCTGCTGCACCCCCACATTACAGCCTGCTGCACCCCCACATTAGTCTGCTGCACTCCCACATTAGTCTGCTGCACTCCCACATTACACCGCAGCGTGCTGCACCCATACATTATTACATTACAGTCTGCTGCACCCCCACATTATACTGCAGCCTGCTGCAGCCCCACATTACAGTCTGCTGCACCCCCACATTAGTCTGCTGCACCCCCACATTAGTCTGCTGCACCCCCACATTAGTCTGCTGCACCCCCACATTAGTCTGCTGCACCCCCACATTACACTGCTGCACCCCCACATTACACAGCAGCCTGCTGCACCCCCACATTACACAGCAGCCTGCTGCACCCCCACATTACAGCCTGCTGCACCCTCACATTGCAGCCTGCTGCACCCTCACATTGCAGCCTGCTGCACCCTCACATTAGACTGCAGCCTGTTGCACCCCCACATTAGACTGCAGCCTGTTGCACCCCCACATTATTGCACTGCAGCCTGCTGCACCCCCACATATTGCACTGCAGCCTGCTGCACCCCCACATTATTGCACTGCAGCCTGCTGCACCCCCACATTATTGCACTGCAGCCTGCTGCACCCCCACATTATTGCACTGCAGCCTGCTGCACCCCCACATTATTACACCGCAGCCTGCTGCACCCTCATATTATTACACCGCAGCCTGCTGCACCCCCACATTATTGCACCGCAGCCTGCTGCACCCCCACATTACACTGCAGTCTGCTGCACCCCCACATTATTATTACACTGCAGCCTGCTGCACCCCCACATTACACTGCAGCCTGCTGCACCCCCACATTATTACACCGCAGCCTGCTGCACCCCCACATTACCCCGCAGCCTGCTGCACCCCCACATTACAGCCTGCTGCACCCCCACATTACCCCGCAGCCTGTGCACCCCCACATTACCCCGCAGCCTGTTGCACCCCCACATTACCCCGCAGCCTGCACACTACCTCTCCGTCCTGCGGCCGCGGACTCTCTGCTCCTCACCCGTTGGCGCGCAAACAATCCCCTGCGCGGCCCGTGACGTCACCGGAGGAGGAGGTCACCCGCAGGTCAGTGTGTGTCACCGGCTCTGCTGCCTCCAGTGGCCGCTACGTCACCCTGCACCGACACTCATAGAGAGTGAGACCCCCCCTAGCTTGCAGTCCTAGGTATATGTGTACCCCCATATGTATCCCACCCCCAGGTGTACCCCCATATGTACCCCACCACCAGGTGTACCCCCATAAGTGCCCCACAACCAGGTGTACCGCAATATGTACCCCACCCCCAGGTGTACCACCATAAGCACCCCACCACCAGGTGTACCCCCATAATTACCTGCCACATTTCCTTCCCTCCTGACAGGACATCTGTAGGGGAGTGCTGGGACTGGGGGGCAGCAGCAGCAGCGTGGTGTGGAGACCACCGGCATATTGCCGCCATCAGGACCCACCAGGCAGACGGGAAGTTTCCTTTTTCGGATGGTCACCACATGGCAGTTTTAGGATAAATGATCCGTTCCTGCGCAGTTACCGGGGGTCTTAGCAGCATTGTATTCTTTTGCAAAAAGCATGGCGTCCGCGCGGCTCGTGTAGACGGGCGATCATCGCTGAGAGTCGATCACGTTCCTATGAGAGCGGGGGGTGAAGCGAACGGGCCACCATGATGTTTAGTCCTGCTGAAACTGAACGGCGAGTGAAGTGCGCGATTCTCGCTCGTCCTTGGCTGCGTTTAAACTGAAAGATATCGTTCACTTTTCATTGTCAGTATTAACCCCTTAAGGACACGGCCTAGGTTGATAATTAAAGGGGTATTCCAGTCCCAACAAGCTATCCCCTGCCCACAAATAGGGGATAACCAGCTGATCGAGGGGTCCGATCACTAGGCCCCTCATTGATCACGAGAACGAACGTCAATCGCAGGCGCTCATTTAAAATGAATGGAGCGCAGCGCGTCTGACAACCTGCGCTCCGTTCATCCAGGGACCGACCAGGCCTCGTCCTCATGATCAGTCGGGGGCCTAGTGGTGAGACCCCCACGATCAGCGGAGGGAATATCCTGTTGGAACCAGAATACCCCTTTAACCCCTTAATGACACGGCCTATTTTGGGCTTAAGGACGCAACGATTTTTGGCGGATTTTAATCTCCATTTTTCAAAATCCATAACTTTTTGATTTTCCCGTCGACGCGGCCGTATGAGGGCTTGTTTTTTGCGTGGCGAGCTGTAGTTTTTATTGGTGCCACTTTTTGGGTACATAGACTATATCGTAAAACTTATTATTTTTTTATGATAGCAGGGAGAGAAAACGCATCAATTCTGCCATAGATTTTTTTTTATTTTAAGCGTTAATCATGCAGCTTAAATGAGACAATACATTTCTGCGAGTCGGTACGATTACAGCGATACCAACATTTTATTATAGTTTTTAGGTTTTTCCACTTTTCTGCAACAAAAGCCCTTTTTTGGACATTTATTCTTCTAAATTGCTGCATTTAAAGTCCTATGCCTTTTTTATTTTTCCATTGACGGAGCTCTGCAAGGGCTCATTTTTTGCGAGACGAGCTGTAGTTTTTATTGGTACCATTGTGGGGTACATACGGCTTTTTGGATCACTTTTATTGCGTTTTTTGGGAGGCAAAATGCTAAAAATTAGCATTTTGCCTCAGTTTTTTAGCGTTTTTTTTTAAATGCTTTTTGCCGTGCAGGATAAAATGTATGTTCAGCTTATTGTACGGGTCGTTATGAACACGACGATACCAAATATGTAGTTTTTTTTATGCTAATATGCTAATATGAGAAAAAGCCCAAAAAAGTGTTTTTTCACATTTTTTTACATTTATATTTTTTGTACAATATTTTGAGCTTTTTTTCTACACCATTTGTGTCCCTCTGAGGAAACCATATCAGCTCTGATCGCTATGATAAGGCATGGCAGGACTTCTCTCCTGCGATGCCTTATTGCTCATTACAGCGATCATAGGCAATGGCAATACAGGACGCTGGTAGCTGGCGTCCTGTTGCCATGGCAACCAGCCGGGCTCTCTGCGATTATATTGCAAGAACCCAATAAAATTACAGGGGGAGCGCACTACCTCTGTGAACCCTTCCCATACTACGATCTACATAGATCGCAGCAGGGAAGGGGTTAACGGGGGGCATCTCCAATGCACCCCTGCTGTTGCAGCGGGAAGCCGGTTATCAGTGACAGCCAGTTCCCGCTGCAGGATAGCGCGAGAGAGATTGCTTATGATCTCGCGCTATCCACATGACGTAAGGGTATGTCAAGTTTTGAGAAGTACCCTGCTTCCAGGACATACCCTTACCTCATATGGAGGGAAGGGGTTAAGGATATTAAGATTTGGGGGGATTTTTATCTCCCCTTTTCAAAAGCCATAAGGCCACTCTCACACACCGTCGGCAAAACACCGCAATTTTGATAGCGATGCTTTGCCGCGATTTAACTTTTGTTTTAGTGCCCTCATTGTGATGGGTGATGAGGTGCGCAGACAGCGCTTGTATCCATCCAGCGCCGCCATCCAGTGCCTGTCTGCGAGGCCCAAGTGAAATCAATAGGGGCGTAATATCGTTATTACCGTTGCGCTTAAGACATCGCGGTAAGCACAGTAAAAAACGGATGTGTGAGACGGGCCTAACGTTTTTATTTTCCTGTCTGAGCGCTCGTTCGTTACGTCGTCAGCTGTAGGTTTTATAGGAATCATGTTGGGAAAACTAACACTTTTTGATCACTTTTATTGCTTTTCTTGGAAGGCAAAATTACCAAAAAAAAGTACTTTTTTTAATAGCATTTGTCATAAAAGGTGTGTTCAGTTTATTGTTAATAAGACATTACTGATGCAGCGATTCCAACCTTTTTTTTTTTTCCTTTTTTTATATATATATATATATATATTTTTTTTAGAGGAAAAGTGCCCCCAAATCTTCTTTTTTTTTACTCCAGGGATTTTCTTTGACTATTTTTATTTATTATTTTAGATCCCTGGAGGGGATTTGAACCTGCAATCATATGTCCTGCAGTGTAGAGATGAGCGAGCATACTCGCTAAGGACAATTACACGATCGAGCATTGCCCTTAGCGAGTACCTGCCCGCTCGGAAGAAAAGATTCGGCTGCCGGCGGGGGGCGGGGAGAGCGGGAGGAACGGAGGGGAGATCTCTCTCTCCCCCCTGCTGACTGCCGCAACTCACATCTCACCCGCGCCGGCAGTCGAACCTTTTCGCTCGAGCAGGCAGGTACTCGCTAAGGGCAATGCTCGATCGTGTAATTGCCCTTAGGGAGTATGCTCGCTCATCTCTACTGCAGCGTATTATCTGTTTTCGGCGTCATTCACACGGACGATTTTACGCGGCTACTTAGCCGCAATAAAGCGCTAACTGAAAATCGCGATCCTGTGAAGCTTTGGATTCCAATGCATTCCTTCACACGGGCGATTTGCAGGCATATGAAAAAAATCACAGCGTCAAACCGGTGACCTATCTTTTGACAAAAAATGCTGGAGCCTCCTATAGACTCTTATAAGAGCTGAAAAAAAAGGGAGGGGGAGGGAGTTTGCCTGCATCAGGCGCTCGGAAACGAAGACCGCTGGCTCTATTTAAGGCTGGAATCAAACGGGCATATATGGGCCGGGTTTTCACCCCCTGCCGATATACGTTGCCCCTCTGATGCATAGGATTACAATGCATCAGTGCACATTGGCATATTTACGCGGCGTAGAAGCGCCTGGCCGGCCAAGATAGCTTTTATGCCGCTGCTGGTTGCATAGACTCCTATAGGAGCCTATGACAGCTGCCGGAGAAGGGAGGTGGGAGGGAATTCAGCAACGTGACTGCTAAACTACCACCCCCTTCTCCGCTCCTCTCCTCCCCTTGCTGGCTGTTTGCAATTGGAGGAGGCGGGGGGCAGAGCTAAGCTCCGCCCACACCCCTCCCATTGCTGGCTGCAACAAGAGGCAGAGAGGGGGCGGGAGCTTAGCGCACTAGCTCCCGCCCCGTCCCACCTCCTCCCCTTGCTGAGAGACGGTGAGGGTGAGGGAAGGGGGAGACAGCTTAGCAGAGCTAATCTGTCTTCCCCCGTCCAACGGCATTGGCGTATGTGCACTGGGCTGGGGCCGTCTGAATAGGCGCACAAACGTTAGATTTGTGCGCCAATTCACAATTTAGGAGCGGGCATCACTGGGACGCGCCGCTGTGTACATGGGCTGTCAGTGCAGCAATACACAAGGGTCGGAGTGGAGGCTGTTACTCTGACTAGTGGCCAGTGCTTGTAGCTGCAGGCACCGCTCCCATTGATTTTAATGCCTTCCCAGCCTGCAGTTACAAGCGTTGACCACTACAACAGGCATTGAAGCAGCAGCTTTTGCTTCAACCCCCGTTTATTGCAGCACTGATTGCGGTTGCTTGAGCAGCAGCTGATCTTCCAGGGTCCTGAGAAGCGGACCCCGGCCTATCAACCATTGATGACCTATCCTGGGGATAGGTCAACAGTTTATCCTGGAAAACCCCTTTAACGGCAGGCAGAGTTCTCAGCGATCCCTCCCATTTCAACGGGACCCCAGTTTTCGGTTACAACGGATTACCCCCTCCAGATGGCGCAATCCCCATGCCGTACATGTACGGCATTACACAGGAACTCATTCCCTCCCATGGCATACAGCACATGTATGTCATGGGGCAAGAAGGGGTTACGGCCCTCCTCACACATGCGCTTACAGCACTGCACTAATCGCGATACAAGCTCCTATTGTTTTGGGACCGCTCACACAGGCGCAGACAGACACTCGAAGCGCCGCGATTTTCGAGCAATGTGTTTTATTTTTGGACGTTTCAGCATTTTTAAGCAATGTTCGGAGGCTTCAGTGAAGTTGTCAGCCTCCCACAGCCCATCTCTTGCTGGTAACAGGGTTGAAAACCCCACTTCCAGCAAGAGATTGCTCTGATTGGCTCTCGAGCGCCGCACTCAGCCAATCAGAACCAGCGCCCGATGAACCAATCATAGCCATTCAATGCATACCAGCGCTGCTGAAACCACAGTACATGCTGCAATGAAAAATGCTGCATTTTTGCAAACGCCTGTGTGAGGGAAGACTAAAGCATGAAACACGCTATAAACCGCGCGCGTTGTTGTTCTTTGTGGCTTTTAGTTTGCTTTTGGTGCTTTAGTCCGAATGCAGATGGCCAGGTCGGATGCCGACTGTGAGATCAGACCCTGTGCCCCGGCGGTGCCCCCAGCTTACCTGTCAGGTATCTTCTCCCTGTGCTGTGGATGTGCCAGCAAGCACGGCCCCACATGTGCGCGGTGCAGAGCCGTCGCACTGGCGATTACGTGTATCCGCAGCAACTTGCTGGGGGACGGACAGCTTCCAGTGACTGCAATGGAAGCCGTCCGTGCGAGCCGGTGCAAGGCTCGCACCAGAATAGGACATGACAGTGATTTTACCCCTGCAGATCGCAGTTGATTTCTGCTTGTGGGAATGGAAAAGCATTTTGCTCAGCATGTCTATGAGCAGTACTTGCTGCGGGACCCGGAGGCGAACGCTCGCTCTAGATGCCACAGTGCAAAAACGCCTGTGTGCATTGGGCCTTATTTGGGTTATTTTGTTTGTTTTTTTTTGCGCAGTCCTTATTGGACTGAATAAACACAAAAAGAGTGTGAACAAGAAAACGCCACCACAAAGAGCCTCTTGCAAAAAATTCTGAAATTCATGGCAGTTTCTACAAGCAAAAGATAAAAACGCCCCACACAGACTCATATAACCGTAAAGTTGGAAGGGACATCCAGGGTCATGTGGTCCAACCCCCTGCCCAGTGCAGGATCACTAAATCAGCCCAGACAGATGTCTATCCAGCCTTTGTTTGAACACTTCCATTGAAGTAGAACTCCCCATCTCCCGTGGCAACCTGTACCACTCATTGATCCCCCTCACTGTCTAATATCTAATCTGTGTCTCCTCCCTTTCAGTTTCATCCCATCGCTTCTAGTCTTACCTTGTGCAGATGAGAATAGGGCTGATCCCTCTGCACTGTGACAGCCCTTCAGATATTTGTAGACAGCTATTAAGTCTCCTCTCAGCCTTCTCTTCTGCTAAACATTCCCAGATCCTTTAACCGTTCCTAATAGGACATTATTTGCAGACCGCTCACCATCTTGGGAGCTCTCCTCTGAACTTGCTCCAGTTTGTCTATGTCTTTTTTTAAAGTGGGGTGCCCAGAACTGGACCCAGTATTCCAGATGAGGTCTGACTAAGGAAGAGTAGAGGGGGATAATGACCTCACGTGATCTAGACTCTATGCTTCTCTTAATACATCCCAGAATTGTGTTTGCCTTTTTGGCTGATGCATCACACTGTTGACTCATGTTCAGTCTATGATCTATTAGTATACCCAAGTCTTTTTCACATGTGCTGCTGCTTAGCCCAATTCCTCCCATTCTGTATGTGCTTTCTTCATTTTTCTTGCCCTCCTTCTCCTTGTTAAATACCATTCTGTTAGTCGCCGCCCACTGTTCAAGCTATTCTAGATCTTTTTGAATACTCTTTCCCTCTCTTCCCTAGTGTTAGCTATCCCTCCTAGGATGCCTTCATTCTCCCTGATTGTCTAAGGTGATAATATTTCCTGTAGTCTGTGGCGATTTAGAGGCCAATCACTGGCCTGGATGGTCAACTGCCGTTCATGCACACGTGACCACTGAAGTTGGCTGCTGCAGTCACGTGAATGGTGAACGGCAGGTGACTGCTGAAGCAGTGTGGTTGGAGAGGTGGACCATTTAACGGGTGAGTACTGCTTAGGGTGCTTTTAGACAGAATGATTATTGTTCAAAAGAATCATTCAAACGAGGGAAAGTGAATGATAATTGTTCGGTCTAAACTCGAGCGGACTGAACGACGAGCGAGAATCGGTCACTTCGTTTGCCTTCATTTTATTCAGGCATAACAACCATCATTGGCTTGTTTGCTTATTGTTCCGTTTAAACAGCGCTCATTCCTTCCTCTCATTCATCTGTACAGTGAATGTAAAAGCCTGATTTTGAACGATTCTCTTTTGAACGAGCCGACGATGTGTCTGGCTGTCTAAACAGGCTGCACGAGAGCCAATGAGCTAGCGGGGATGTCACTCGCTCATTCACACGTTCAAAGGACCCTCAGGCTAGGCTCACACTGCCACCTTTTTTTCTGTTGTCCTCGGAGCCAAATAACAGAAATCCGGAAGTGCCTGATAAGTATCTGCCTGCATTTCTCAGCATTGAGGACACAAAGAAGCAGAACGTAGGTGCACAACAGCATGTGAAAGACACATCACGTTAAGGGCTCCTACCCACTTCCGTTATTTTTTTTAACGCTGCGATATCGCTGCTTTTTTTTACGCGATCCTCAATGGGACTTTCTAATATTAAAGACACATCACAAGTTTGTGCGTTGCGATTTTTGTGCGATGTGTTTTTAACATTAGAAATCCCATTGACAATTGCGTTAAAAAAATGCAGCAATATTGTAGCGTTAAAAAAACGCAAGTGGGTAAGAGCGCTTACCTCCCTCTGAAATTAGAAGATATCCAGCAGTGCCATCAGCTCACAACTGGAAGAAACCAGTGGGACCCAGGTACACCAATCTACTGCTCAGAGAAGTCTGGCTAGAAGAATTGCAGCTAAAAAGACATACATTTGACAAAAAAACAAGGCCAAGCGACTGAACTATGCATGAAAACATATGAACTGGTGTGCAGAAAAAAGGCAGCAGGTGCTGGGACTGAGGAGTGACATTGTGAAATACTTCACTGTAACAGAGGGCAGTTTGTTTACCATAAGGGTACAATTATGAGTGTCTGCAGGCAGCAGTGAAGCATGGGGGAGAGCAGTACAATAATGAGGGTATACAGGCAGCAGTGAGGCATGGGGGAGAGCGGTACAATAATGAGTGTCTGCAGGCAGCAGTGAGGCATGGGGGATAGTGGTACAATAATGAGTGTCTGCAGGCAGCAGTGAAGCATGGTGAAGAGCGGTACAATAATGAGTGTCTGCAGGCAGCAGTGAGGCATGGGGGAGAGCGGTACAATAATGAGTGTCTGCAGGCAGCAGTGAGGCATGGGGAGAGCGGTACAATAATGAGTGTCTACAGGCAGCAGTGAAGCATGGTGGAGAGCGGTACAATAATGAGTGTCTACAGGCAGCAGTGAAGCATGGTGAAGAGCGGTACAATAATGAGTGTCTACAGGCAGCAGTGAGGCATGGGGGATAGTGGTACAATAATGAGTGTCTACAGGCAGCAGTGAAGCATGGTGAAGAGCGGTACAATAATGAGTGTCTACAGGCAGCAGTGAAGCATGGTGAAGAGCGGTACAATAATGAGTGTCTGCAGGCAGCAGTGAATCACAGGGAAAAGCGGTACAATAATGAGTGTC
The DNA here is from genome assembly GCA_035609135.1 of Eleutherodactylus coqui. NCBI lineage: Eukaryota > Metazoa > Chordata > Amphibia > Anura > Eleutherodactylidae > Eleutherodactylus > Eleutherodactylus coqui. The sequence goes on from CM069415.1 coordinate 140,110,499, forward strand.
TACAGGCAGCAGTGAGGCATGGGGGATAGTGGTACAATAATGAGTGTCTACAGGCAGCAGTGAAGCATGGTGAAGAGCGGTACAATAATGAGTGTCTGCAGGCAGCAGTGAATCACAGGGAAAAGCGGTACAATAAAGAGTGTCTGCAGGCAGAAGTGAAGCACGGTGGAGGGTCCTTGCAGGTTTGGGGCTGCATTTCAGCAAATGGAGTTGAATATTTGATCAGGATTATTGGTATCCTCAATGCTGAGAAATACATCCAGATACTTATCCATCATACAATACCATCAGGGAGGCGTCTGATGGCTCCAAATTTATTCTGCAGCAGGACCATGACCCCGAACATCCAGCCAATGTCATTAAGTACTATCTTCAGCATGAAGAACAGGGAGTCCTGGAAGTGATGTCCTGGAAGGCACAGAAGGATTGGAGCAAGCCGACATCCACAGAAGATGTGCTTAGTTCTCCAAGGTGTCTGGAACAACCTCCCTGCCGAGTTCCTTCAAAAACTGTGTGCAAGTCTACCTAGAAGAACTGATGCTGTTGTGAAGGTGAAGGGCGGGCACACTAAATGTTGATGGGATTTACATTCCTATTTTATTATGTCTCTTTGCATTTTGTTAATTGATAAAAAAATAAACTATTAACACTTGTATTTTTCAGAGCATTGTGACTTTGCAGCATTTTTTCCACCGCTGCCTAAAACATGACGGGGTTTAAGTAGAGCATTTGCAGCAACAACACTTGATTAGGTAATTGCTGATAAAACAATTCCTCAGTATATCTCCAGCCTTCCAGTAGAATGTCACTCCTAGTGGTGGACATGGTATCATTCGCTGTGTGGTTTATTAATGGTGACACCGGCTTCCCACCTGTCTGAGGAAATCTCTAACACTGTAGATTATATGAAGGGGGGCGCCCTAAATCCTATGGAAGCTTTCCGAGGGCAGACACATGATCCCCAAGCACTGTGAACTTCAATCCCAAACTATAGTTTACAAAGTTTTTCTGATGTGTCCCTTTCCCAAATCACACAGTCGCACTTTTGCGTCCCCCATTTCCTAGATATTCGGGGGTTACTGTGCGGTCACATTGTGATGCCCCTTTCTCCTTAGTTTACCACTAATTGAGCATCTAATGCTCATGTTAGGCAAAGATCCTCGTTTTAGCCGAAGCATGTGTTAGGCTGGTGAAAAATACGGCCGCGTGAATAGATAGATTTACATTAGCTCCGTACTACAATCCATAAAATACGGACCGAAAACCAAGGTAAAACATATGCCTGAAAGTAGCTTTGAACAGTAGATGGGAGGTCACCATACCTGACCAGGTATCTGCAGTGATGGTGGAGATTTTCTATCATTGCATTGTTAATATTACGCCCTTGAATTAACATTCCAGTATTCTCTTGCCTCTTACTGGAAAATGAACCAAGTTAATTCCTGTATTATCCTCCAGAGCTGCACTCACTATTCTGCTGGAGTCACTGTGTACATACATTACTTTTCCTGTACTGATATGAGTTACATCCCACATTATACTCCAGAGCTGCACTCACTATTCTGCTGGTGGAGTCACTGTGTACATACATTACTTATCCTGTACTGCTCCTGAGTTACATCCTGCATTATACTGCAGAGCTGCACTCACTATTCTGCTGGTGGAGTCACTGTGTACATGCATTACTTATCCTGTACTGATCCTGAGTTCCATCCTGTATTATACTCCAGAGCTGCACTCACTATTCTGCTGGAGTCACTGTGTACATGCATTACTTATCCTGTACTGATCCTGAGTTCCATCCTGTATTATACTCCAGAGCTGCACTCACTATTCTGCTGGTAGAATCACTGTGTACATACATTACTTATCCTGTACTTATCCTGAGTTACATCTCACATTATACTCCAGAGCTGCACTCACTATTCTGCTGGTGGAGTCACTGTGTACATACATAACTTATCCTGTACTGCTCCTGAGTTACATCCTGTATTATACTCCAGTGCTGCACTCACTATTCTGCTGGTGGAGTCACTGTGTACATACATTACTTATCCTGTACTGATCCTGAGTTACATCCTGTATCATACTCCAGAGCTGCACTCACTATTCTGCTGGTGGAGTCACTGTGTACATACATTACTTATCCTGTACTGACCCTGAGTTACATCCTGCATCATACTTCAGAGCTGCACTCACTATTCTGCTGGTGGAGTCACTGTGTACATACATTACTTATCCTGTACAGATGCTGAGTTACATTCTGTATTATACTCCAGAGCTGCACTCACTATTCTGCTGCTGGAGCCACTGTGTACATACATTACTTATCCTGAGTTATATCCTATATTATACTCCAAAGCTGCACTCACTATTCTATTAGTTACTGGAAACAGTCAGTGGGCTTGTAATCTAAAGGCCCTTTTACACACAACGATTACCGCTCAAAATTCGCTCAAAAGCCATCTTTTGAGTGATAATCATTGCTTGTAAATGTGCCCATCCTTTACCTTTCTGCTGAACGATGATTTTATGTCCGGCATAAAATCCATTGTTTGGCAGAAGAGCTGATAGCAGGGACTTCACACTGTGTTCTCTACAGGAAGCGCAGATAATATTGTCTCCACTGTCAGACCTGCAGCAGAAAAAAGGGAATGTATTCAGAGAACAGACCACCTGCTGTTCTCTGAATATAGCTCCCGGTGGCTCACACGCATTAATAAGCTACTAATTGGCGTTAGTACAAATTAATAGTTTATGCAAAATGATCGCTCAAAAGCCATCTTTTGAGCGATCATCTTTGTGTGTAAAAGGGCCTTAACATGCCGCCTAATAGCTTAGATGGGAACTTTCATCGGATGACTATGAAGGACACGTCCCAGGTGCAGGTAGTCATGAAGTAGATGGTGGACATTTACTGTATTAGACCCCCATCTAGCAGCACGATGGACATCTTTGGCCTTCATAACTGCAGCAGTTTATCATGTTGTCCATCCACAGTTATCAGAGGTCCCAGGATGGACCAAGAACACCTTCCCCCCCCCCCCCCCCCCCAACATCACTCCACCAGCTGGACAGGAAGGGGTCAGCGATTCATGCTGCTTGCAGCAAATTCTGACCTCCCATCAGCAAGAGAAATCTGGCTCCATCTGACCAGGTGATGTTTTACCGCTGCTCAGTGATACAAGTTTTGCGCTCTTTTGCTGGAGTCTTGCCTCTCTATTTCCTTTACACACAATGGCGCTGGAGCTGGACGTCTGCTGTTATGGCCCAGGTGTGTAAGGAACGGCGAGTTGTGCATTCGGACATATTAGTTGGAGCCCCAGCGTTATATTCGGCTGCTCCTGACTGTGCAGCCTGTTGGTCAGAATGATTCCTGACATCCTCCTCCGACCCCTTTCAGTGAGGAGTTGTTTCCATCCATAGGATCCCCTTTCGCTGGATGTTTTCTTTGATCTCGCCATTCTCGGTATACTCTCCATATTGTTACACGAGAAAACCCCCGGTTTGCAGTGAAATCCCGGCCCTAGCTAGTCCGGCCCCGATGACCGGCCTCGTTGGAAGTCGCTCCGATCGCTGGATTTTCCATCTAATGTGGATTCACACTGAAACTGATCCACGGAAAACTTGTCACGTGATTTTATGCTCCGGGGTCACGGGGGGATTTACCATACAGGGGAGCGCCAATTGTGAGAGCGCCGGGCTGTAATAAAGGGGCGCTCAGGGTACAGCAGGTTAGATCGGTTACTCTTCTATTTACATTTATGTTGCAGTCGATGAAGCTTGACTGACATCCATAAAGACATGTTTGGCAGCACCAGCTTGTTCTTCCGCTGTGATGACTGACGGGCGCTGATTTGCTCGGCTGCTGCTGGGGTCATTAACCTCTTAGTGACCACTCTATAGTGTTCTTACATCCCGCAGATGCAGGACGTGTATGAAGGGCGATTGCGGGGTGACCTCCCTTCATACATGCCGGGCGCCAACTGTTTCTTACAGCTGGTACCCGGCGGCAACAGTCCCGACAAGCCGCACAGCACATTGGGGCTGTTAACCCTTTAAATGTCGCTGTCAATTCTGACAGCAGCATTTAAATCCCCCAAGCCATGTTCGGAGGTCCCGTGATGAGATCGCAGGGAGCCGTGCGGGTGTCACGGCAACCGGGGGCCTTCTCAAAGGTGTCATGGCAGAATGCCTATCAAATTTAACTCCCCCCCCCCATTTTGCCATATTTATAATAAAAGATTCTAAATCCTAAAACAAAAATCCATATTTGGTATCGCTGCGTCCGTAAGAGTCCAATCTATCAAAATAACACATTATTTGTCCCGCAAGGAGATTTTTGAAGGAAAAAAAAAGAATGCCAGAAATACACTTTTTTGGTCACCCTGTCTCCAAGAAAAAATGCAATAAAAAGCGATCAAAAAGCTGTGTGTACTCCAACATGGTACCAGCGCAAACTGCGGGGCGTCCCGCAAAAAATTATGTCGATGGAAAAATAAAAAAGTTATTGTGCAGAGAAGATGGCGGCAGAAAATAATATAAAAACATTAAATATCTTTGAAAAAAAATACAAGTAGTTCAGCAAACAAAAAACTATCTAAGTTTGGCATCGCAGTAATCGGGCTGACCCGTAGGACAAGGTTGGCATGTTATTTTTGGTGCAGTTTGTGCGCCGTAGAAACAAGACGGGCCGAAAGATGGCGGAATTTATTTTTTTTCCATTTCCCTCTACTTAGATTCTTTTTTTCACGTTTTTCAGTACATTTTATGGTACGTTAAATAGCACCATTGAAAAATACAACTTGTCCTGCAAAAAGCAAGGCCTCATACAGCAGCGGCGATGGGTGAATAAAGGAGCTACGGTTTTTTAAAGGGGGGAGGAAAAGACAAAAATAGAAATAAACAAAAAAGCTCCGTAACTAAGGGGTCGATAATCTTTATAGACTCAGGTTTCATGGTTGCTTGGAAAAGTAAACAAATGAGAGCACCAAGATGGCGGCGTCCACAGCTGGCGGTTGTCATGGTGACCGAAGCTGCTCAGGCCGGAAGTGACGGCGCACGTCCTCTCGCGAGAGTTCCGGCGGCCATTTCTCCATTGATTGCGTCTACTCCTGGCAGTGAGCTCCGCGCTGAGGCTCCTCATCATGATCCCCGCCTGAAGCCTCTTAGCCCGGCCGCGACCAGCACGGAGATGGTGCCCGGAGAGGACGGTCCCCTCGTACCCAAAGAGGTGAGGCGGCGCCTCCGGGACGGCGGACAGCGGCTTCTGGCCTCTCAGTTGTGCAGAAGCAGGGGCCCTCGGGAGGCTGCAGGGGAGCAGGGGCCCTCGGAGGGGTGCGGGGGCCCTCGGGAGGCTGCAGGGGAGCCTTGGGCAGGCTGAAGGGAAGCGGGGGAAAGGGGTGCAAGGGCCCTCGGGGGGCAGGCTGCAGGGGTTCCGGGGGCCCCTCGGGGGCAGGCTGCAGGGGTTCCGGGGGCCCCTCGGGGGCAGGCTGCAGGGGTTCCGGGGGCCCCTCGGGGGCAGGCTGCAGGGGTTCCGGGGGCATGCTGCAGGTGGTCCGGGGGCAGGTTGTATTAGTCTCTGGCCCCCTGCTGGTAAATGCCTGACCCCTCCCCCCCTTTACAGAGGAGGGATTTGATCTGTTTTGATACATTGTAACAAACCCCCAGCTGTGAGGAGTTATAAAGGGGCGGTCCTATCCACAGGATGGGGATAACCTGCTGATTGGTGGGGGTCTCGCCATTGTAAGCCCGCAGTGATGCGGACACAGGACCCCTGTACCTGCGATGGTGGCACAACCCCTTTAAGCGGAGGATCGGGCATGAATGTCCCTGCGTTGTGGGCTGCGGCTCCATCCTCGGCGGACTGCCACCTGCTGGAGATCCGCTGGATCAGGATCCGTCCCGCATGTTGGGGTGCAGCGGAAATATATCGCTGATTCTTGGAGGGGGGCTGGTGTCACAACTGGGGGAGCGCCGCATGTGGAGACGGCCGTCCGACCTCCATAATGACCGCCGCCAGTAGTTGTCACCCAGCGTCTGCTTCTTAGGAGACAGTTGATGACCCGTCCTTCGTAGTACCGCGATGCCAGCGCTCACCTTTAATAGCGCAGCCTCCATTTCCGTTCATCCTGAGATTTCTGGTCCATGAATACAATGCTAGAAATACGGTGAAGACTGGCAAATCATAGGTTGTTATGCTCCTTAAGGTAGGCCTTCAACAGTTGCTTGGGGCTGCCGCTCGGGACCCAGCCGGTCATCTGTTTGGGTCTCTGCTGCCATTGGCATTGGGTACGGAGCGGAGGCAGATCGCTCTCCCCTCCGTGCAGCGCCGCTGATTGCAGCTCTCATTGATATCATTTTGTGGTCCTCACAGGTCCGTGACACCAGCACTTGTGTTTTTTTTTTTTTAAAGCTTGGTCCCTTTTTTTTCCCCCCATCATCCTAAACTTCCTGCTTCATGAATACTATGTCAGAAATACAGTGAAGACTGACACCTCCTAGGTTGTAACTCTACATAGCGTTGATATGATGCCCAGAGTATGTAAAAAGCTGGATGACACTAGAACGGCTGCCACCCAGGTTGACAGTATGTGTTGAACCTGCTCAATGTACTTTTTAAAGGGGCATCGCATGTGCCTAGTGTGGGGCCTGCGGGCAGCACATCAGGGTTCTCCATGCCCTGGCACTACACAGTGTTTGGGTTTTGCCTGGAACGTCTCTTTAAGAGGCTGCTGAGGAATCTTGTATTTGCTGTTATTCGGCTCCACCTCAGTTTACACGGCGCTCTGCGGCGGGTGCCATGCGGCTTGTTTACTGTCATTCACAGTATGTATGATGCCAGGTTAACGTTGGCATCAGCCTTAAAGGGGAATTCCAGTTATAGTAGCAGGATTCCCCCCCCTTATTCTGTGACTCATGGTGACCCCTGGCCGTGTAACTCGCTGGCGTCACATATTATTATGATGAGCGATGACTCACAAGGCCGCTCTTAATTTTCCAGGTTGGCATTTCATGGGCACACGTTCAGTTCTGTATCAGAGTTGTCATGATCTTGGTGGAGTATCCTCAAAGCTGGCCCCCATGATCAGCGGTGCCAGGAGGATCCGACATCTACTTTTCTCCCCGCTGAGTGCAGTAACGCTCCTTCCGTTCAGCGTTAAAGGGAACCAGTCACCAACCGGGCAGCATGAACCTGGGCCACACATGCCCGTTGCCCTGGTAGGCGTTATTCTGTCACGCTTCAGAATAAATCCAGACTAAAGTCTGACTCTGAACAGAGCGCTCGAATTTAAGAGGCAGATCGCGCCTCTTCCCCCACAGGCAGATTGACAGCTGCTCTCCATGCTTGGGTATAGGGACAAGGCTGTCACTTTCCATGGCCCGCCCCTCTGACTCGAGAGCTGCGCTCCGAGTCCAACTTAGGGGTCTGTTCACACGTAGCGGAAATGGTAAGGAAATGTCACGCCAAAATCCACGGCAGATGTCGGCTGCAAAAGTGAGACCCTGCTGCGGCGCCGCGGCCGTGTTTGCCATAGAAATCGGATTTCTAAATACGAATCAAATGCCACAACCGCGGGTGTTTGTGAGGCGGGTTTGACGCATTATTCTGCCCCGTCGCATCCGAGCGCGAAGATCCCCTATTATTATTATTTATTTTTTTTGCCGCAGAATTTTGTGCGGTTTTTGGTTCAGAAGTTTCCGCCCCCTTTCCGCTACGTGTGAACGGACCCTCAGAGTGTGTTCGGTCCGCAGCGTCTCAGCGTAACACATACCTGGGCGCAATCTGCCCCGGATGAGCCTTTAAAGGGATATTGCCATCTCAGCCTTTCATGCCGTATCCTGGCGGGTGCAGGTCCAACCTATCCATACTGTTCAGTGGTAGGTGCGCCCGCAATACCAACTCAGCGCCATCTCCTTTTTGCGCTTTCCATATTGACATCGGCGACCTGCTGATCGGCGCGGATATCAGGGGACGGACCTCCCACTAATTAGGAAAAGTCGTCAATGGTGAAAATCCCCAAAGTCCCAGGCAAGCCCTTTAATGGGGTTTTACTGCAGAACAATTTATCTTCTACCCTCTGGATTCAGTGGGGGTCTGACTGCTGGCACCCCCAGGGATCCTGAGCACAGCGCCCCCTAATGTCCCTGCAGTCAGACCCCCAGTGATCAGATCTCCTGCCCTTGTAGATAGAAGACAGATGTCTCCTTTAAAACCAATTAAAACTAGTCCAACAAAAAGTGTCAGGTTCCCATAGCAACCAATCAAACTTTAATTTGTTAGAATTTTTATTATTTTTTTTTTAATGGAAGCTTGCTGATTGGTTGTCGGGGCCCAGATTTCACCTCAACACCAAAAGTAAATCTCTATAAAGTTGAAGAAAGTTTGACATAAGTTTTGGACACTTTTGACAGCAGGTCATGTGTCGCAGGCAGATGTGGAGGGAGAGAAAAAGTTTGGCGCAAGTATATGTGGTATATTTACCGAGCGCCACGTGCAGCATTGTTGGTTGCCAGGTAACCATGTAAACGTATCTCTGCACATGTCCGGATTCTAAAGCTATCTTTACACGGGGAGATTATCACCCGAATTATCACTGGAAACAGTCAATTTGCGCGATAAGCATCCTGTGTATTCGCGGCCGCCGACGGCGCTCTGAGCGAGAATCACTGGGAGACGATTGGTTTTCATCAGACCTTTAAATGAAGCGACCGTCGGCCGTGTGAGCAGCTTCTGGCTATAAACAACAGACTGTTTACTATTGAGACGGATGGAAGTGATCCTCCAGCGAGCTTCACCTGAGCGATAGTTGGTGGGCTGGCTGTCGGGCTCCGGTGGTCCCGTGTAAAGGTACCTTAAGATATTGACCCGTCGCCAGAAGCCAGGGCCGCGGTGTGAAGTGGCGCGATGCCTAAAACGTGTTCAGTGACGTTTATAGCACTTATATGAGGGTTAGTGGCCCTTTAAGACCCCCTCCCTCCTGGGCCCCCGTCGGTGTTGTCTGGTGGTCCGGCTTTTATCTGTGCAGCTGTTTAGTGGAGCGTTCAGCTAAATTTATATCCTTGCTCGGTGTCACCTGCTCCTCGGCTCTGATGCCTCCATGAAGTTGGCGCTGGGATCCATGCCCTCCGCCCGCCCTTACTTGGCTCCAGAAATAGTTGGGCGGTGAACTGCGAGGCCTTCTATCTGACGCCGCGTGTTTGATGCGGTCCAGCTTTTGGAGGGGCTTGGGTTGGCAGATGGTAGAACGCTGTTTCTCTGCCCACCTGCTAGGGCACCATGTGTCACTGGCAGCTGGCATAATAGTCACCTACTTCTGGCCTTTTCCATGTGATGCCACCTCTCGCCAAACTGTGGTTGCTGTCATCTAGGGGGGCTCCTTCTACGGACCCCTCATCTCCCCACGTATTCTTCATGTTTAGTCTCAGCATCGGAGATGGCAATGTTATTATCCGCCATTGGTCTTCTGTGCCCATGTCCCTTTGACCCGCTGGTTCCAGGCACCGTTTTCAGTCTCATGATGGCCAACGCCGTTTTCTTACAACCTATGCACACCGTCTGCTGCTCTCTGATTGGCTATTTGTACTCTCCAATGAGTGAGCAGGTATAGTCCGTCAGCAGCCTGACTTGGCGCTGCGTGTAAACGCTCCCTGCTCAGCGCTCCACGTAGATAAACGTGTGAAGATGCCGCCGATCACCTGAGAAGCGAGCGCTCATTTGTGTGTTGGCGACACATTGTGAACGCGGCATGTGCCGCCAACGGGGATTAAACCGCATGGCGGTCATGTGAACAATCGGTCGGCCTGCATAAAGGCCAGATAGATGAGCGCCGATCGCCTTGATGTCGGCTAGTTTGCCTGCCTCTGGCGCAGTTCCTGGCTGTTCGTGCGCGGCTCTAATCTGGAGTTGATTAGGCGTCTTAAGCCGTGAAGTGCGGTTTTAGCAGAGCAGTAATACCTCTTAGTCCTGGCACGGGGATTTACTCCACTTCTCATGCCACACCTGCGAGAGGCTCTGCCCGCCTGCCAGTCTGTTCCTCTGCCCGCTCTTGCCAAGCTGTCAGTGTGCAGAAGATGATCAGTCATGGCTGAGAACCAATAAACGGTCGTCTGGTGCCATCGTAATGGACAGCGCCGTGGATCCGTGGCTGCTGTGACTCAGTGGGTGGGCGGCGCCCTATAATGCGTCTGTAATCAAGGGGACAACTTGTAGTTTTGGTTTAACCTCTTTAACATTCTGTTTCTGGGAAAGTTGGGTGACGACCTTCATGGCCGCCAGAGCTTTCCTGAATGCGGATACTTGGACATTATATTGTGCCATCAGGAACCTTGGAAAGCTGGGTATTGGTGGCAGAAGCCGCGTACCACCGGGTACCGGGATGAGCGCCTCCCCTTCTCCCGTCTATACGTTGATGTGCCCGTATAGGGGTTCGCCCGCAGCTCCAGGTTACTGGCGGTCGCCGCGGTCGTTAAGCTTTCCTTCGCCTCTCCAGCCGGCGGTTACATTCCTCCCTCGTCCCTCCGTGACGTGGTTTACAGCGCCCGTTATATGGCCCGCAGTGGAGATCGCAGCTCAAAGTCTTGCAGATAAGCAGCGAGAAAGCAAGAAACTTTCTACTCGGGAACAGGAAGTAAATCACAGCCTTCCAATCCCCAACTACCAGCCAAGACGACGGCCGGCCTCGGAGCTTGCACTCGGTTGCTTGACATTGGACCTTCATCAGTTGGCGCTCGAGGGGGGGTGGCATGGTGAAAGATGCCCGCGTGGGCTGGCCTGAGCTGTGCCGTGGCCCTTCTCGCTGAAAAGGAGCCACATGCCTCCCGGCGCGGGCGTCTCCATGCTGCGGTTCATCGTCAACCTCTTCCTCTCTTGTTCCAAAGCCAAAGATGACTTCATCGTCCTCAGTCAGGTAAGTGCGCGCGGCGCCATCGCCCTGCTCTCGTCATCGGATTGACCATGCTGTGCGACACGGGTTCCCCGTGGCGCCCCGCTGTGTGTCGCTCATTCACACGCGTGGATACAATTTCGGTAGTGAAATCCACAATGTAGTGCGTTACGGTGTGGATGCTTTTTTTGCGCTCGTTCCATCCGTATTCTCTGTTTATTTTCGCACGAAAGACGACCAGATTGATGTCCCAATTTTTTATTTATTTTTTCGTTGTCCTTGTAAGAAGTATAAAATCGCAGTGACTACGAATACATCTGTGTTTTTGCGCAACATAGTGGACTTGACTGGGCGATCTCAGTCGGTGGTACGATGGGACGTGCCGCCATTTTTTTTCCTGAGTGTTCATCTGCACACCCCAGACAGTCCGCCGGTGTGACTGAGGCCGTACGCTGACGCCGGTGACCGTGCGTCATGGTGTAGTTATGTACATACTGGTGGACGGAGTCATGTGACCTCTAACCAGTGACCCGCTTCTGTAACGCGTCCGCAGCCCCGGGGCGGTGATCTGTATAGGGTTATGTACGTAACCTACAGCTCCTCCTGTTATGAAGGGACATTATGCGTATGACGGGCTGCAGTTATTGGGGGCACATGGGGGGTCGTGGGCCATTTTTGTGTTCTCTGGTTTACACGGTTCTGTGTTGTATGCGGCGCTGGTCACCCTGGAGGACCCCCAGCTACAGCGATGGTGCCCGCCGTCCTCTAGAGCCCGCCGCTGCTCTGTTCTTGGTTCTCTAGCTTCGCATATAGAGGAACCTCAGTTTGGCGCACGTCATGGAGTCTTCAGGCTCATTCACGCGGTTGTATGTATATTTCACTCTGTGCGCGGCATATCCGCGGACTGAGGCTCCTCCTATTCCTGTTTCCTCGATAATAAGACAGGGTCTTATATTAATTTTTGCTCAAATATTTTATTTACATGTAAAGCTGCCTGGACACGATTTAGAAATCATGCTAGGGCTTATTTTCGTGGTAGGTCTTATTTTCAAGGAAACGTCTTTTTTTGTTTTTTTTTACACATGTATTTATACCAGCAAAAAAACCTCAAATACGCAAGCGGGGCCCATTGTTTAATACGTGATGAATACGCAAGCAGCGTGCGCCGTCCCATTGACTTCAGTGGGCGATTTTGGTACCTGATGAGTACTAAAATAGGACATGAAAAATCTGCGCAAATCGATGCGGAATCAGCAGTTCGTGTTACATGTGTGCGAAATACACGCGTAAATCTCCCGTTGTGAATGAGCCCTCCCGCTGTTTCCGGGAAGCGGATGTGATGAGCAGTATGGCTGACAGATCTTGGGAAAGCTGGACTGTGTTCTCCCGGGGAGAGAGGACTTGCTAAGTGCCCACACCCCGGTGCGATGGTGTAACACTTGGCACCGGACGTTGGCTCTTGTGTAAGCCTGTGACGGCAGCCTGCTGCAATAGTCGCCAGCAGCCGGTCGGACGCTGTGAGGGGAGGGGGGTCCCGGACAACAGATGCGCCTGCTGACGAGCCGCCCGGAGAGCCTCCTGGTCCATTAGCGCTCACGCCCGACAATTCTTGGGACTCCTTCACATCACTGTTCGCTTTTTGTTTTTGGTGGCGTTGTACCAAGACTACAAGTTATTCCCTTTCCACAGGATAGGGGGCAGTAGCTGATTAGTGGGGGTCTCGCTGATGAGACCCCTGCTGATCTCAAGCATGGGGGCTCCCTGTAACCCGTCATTGTGTCTGTGGGGTTACTGCCATTCCAGTGGGGAGACTGAATGGAGTGCAAGCTCTGTGGCACCACTTTCACTTTCAGTGGGAGATGCCAAGGGCTCACTCGGGTATTATAGTCAGCCATGGAAATAATCGGAGTGCCAACCGTCCGCTCAGCCAGCGTTCACCCTGACGTTACTGCGGGGCAGCGCCTCGTCTTGTGACCTCATCTCTGGATATTTACGAGTCTGCTGTTTTTTATAGAAAAATCTTTTTTATTTGTCATTTTTGTTTTCTGTTGGAACGTCTTCTGTTAATCATTGATTTCTTGAGGAGGAACCTGTGACCCGCGGCGACTGGTGACTCTGTAACCTACATGGCTGAGGCACGGGATCTCCAGCCGCCACCCGGAGTGATACCAGAGGTCATCTGCTGCTCGTCGGCGCCCGGCCGGGTGGCTGAAGGCCCTTTTACACGGAACGAGTATCGTTCAAAAAAATCGTTAATATGAGCGAAAATGAACGCTAATCTTCAGTGTAAACGCGGCCAACGCCAGAACCATCCATTATTCGCTTTTCGCTCATCGTTGATTTTATGCGGTTATTAAACTCATCGTTTGCTCATTAATCGCTGGGTTTAAATATCAGTTGTTCTCGGTCACTAAAGCTGCGTTTACACGTTCTAAATGCCATTCAAATGAACAAAAGTGACCGATAACAAGAATGGCGCGCTTCTTATTGGGAATAGTAAACGGCGACCGAGAAGTGAACGATTCCCGACGATGATTTGCCTGTCTATACAAGCTGCGGGAGAGCGAAGAGCCGGCGCTGTCAGCAGCTCGGGCAAACAAGTCGTCAGATGTGAACGACTTCTCGTTTTAACGCGCCAGCGATGTATCCGCTGTATAAACGGGCAGCACGAGAGCCAACGCTGACGCTTATTTGCTCATTCACTTGTTCAAACAACAAATCTGCAGGTCTAAACAACCCTTTCTTGAGGTTAGTGGATATCATGCAGAGCGGTCCTCTGCTCAGGACCGGCGTTTGTGCACTTGCACACTAAGGCCCATTTACACGCAAAGATAATCTTTCAAACGATTGCTAAAACTTTAAAATCTTTTAATCTTTTTGCATAAAGTGTTAATGGCCAGTAATGCTTATTAACACGTTATCTTCATTTGCATGTAAATGGGCCTCCATGATCTATTTGCAGAGCACAGCATGTGACTAATCACACGCACAGCTGCAATGTTCTTCACGCAGCTCCTGGCAGAATGCGATATAATCTCCCGTTTCCTCGGAGAATACAGCGTGCGGTCTGTTCAGAGATCCTTTATGTCTCTGCGGCTGAACGATGGATTTTAAGCTCACCTTAAAATCATTCAGGCAAAAAGGGCACTGTGGCAGCGTTTACTCATAACTATAATCGTTACATGTAAACGGGCCTTTAGATGAATATTGGCCAAATCTGTGGATTTCAGTGGGACCAATGAGGACAATGAACTCCTCCTGTATGCAAGGGAGAAAGACAATGGACTCTGCTGGCCAGATAATCTGCCGCTCAAACACCCCGAGCTGCCACTGAAGTTTATGTAAAGCAATTTACACACAACGATTATTGCTAAAAATTCGTTCAAATGACTGAAAATGAGTGCTAATCATCGCGTGTAAATGCTGCTATTGTTCACTCTTCGGCTGAATGATCATTTTAAGGCAAACTTAAAATTCATCGTTCAGCCGCAGAGTTATATACAGGGCCCGCATGCTGTGTTCTGTACGGGAGTCAGAGATTACATTGTATTCTGCCGACAGCCCGTGTGAGAACGATGGAGTTGTGTGCAGAACTCAGACCACATGCTGTGCTCTGCAAACAGTTCCCAAAGTCCTTTTTACACGCAAAAGAAGCTGATAAAGTGTTAGTGGACATTAGTGTGCATTCACACTTTATGTAAAATGATTGCTAAAACTGTCAATCTTTCAGCCGTTTGAAATAGTGTCTTTGCGTGTAAATCAGCCTTTAGCCAATGAGGGAGAAGACAGATTATTAGGTGCGAGTACTTTAATTCAAAAAATGTCAGCAGTTCGTTCAGTCGTGCTGTTTAAGCGATAATCGTAGCGTGTAAAAGGGCCTTTAGGAGTGTGGCAGGGAACAAGAGGGGGGGGGGTTCTTTTGTGGAGTTTGGCGGGGAAGAGGGCAGCAGGTTCTGTGGTCTGTTGAGCTTGGCGGCCGCTTACTACCCTCTCCCATTGATGACGCACGCTCTGGAGGTCCCCGGGTCCTCTATTTCTTTTCGCACCGTGAAACCGCAGATGAAGCAGGTAAAGCATTTAGTGGATGGAGCCTTTGAATGTGATGTGCTTTCCCCCAAGGCTCCCATCTCTTATCCCGGAGCACTGGTGATGCCCTGTGTGCGTCTCACGGACCCCTTTCTGCCCCCTAGGGTATGTTCTGGAGTTGCAGACAGAGTATCTTTAATGAGATGAAGAAGAAGTTCTCGCAGGTAGTTTGGCGCTTGCTGCATGTCCGCGGGCCTAACGCTTCTGATGCCTGCCATACCATTAACTCTGTGTTGGGTGACTCGCACTAACGGCTCGGCCCGACGCTTCACGCACATGGCGGAGCTATGTGATGCTTAGCACGGCACCGTATCACCAAAGGACTCTCCTCGCGCCGTAACCTGGCGACCGCTTCAGCGTGGCAACAGCTTTCCTGTTTGTCTTTAAATGGGAAACCTTCATCCACCTTATGATACACGGAGGTTGTACGGAGCCGTAATACCACGGGGCGGCTGTACGAACGTCCTCTATAGGCGATGGTGACCCAACGTGGATCTGATTAGCAAGCTTAACCCCCGCCGCTGTATGGGACCGCACATGTTCACACGCAGCAGAATTGGCGCAGATTTTTTTGCTATGGAGAATCTGTACTACAATCCGCAGCAGATCTCACTTGTCCAACTGAAAGGGTGAAATCTGCTGCAGATCTGCGTCAAAGTCAACGCCGAATGGTGCCAATTTTTGACGTGGTTCAGCACCAAAATCCGCTATGGTTGAATGTACCGTCACAAATGGCGTGTTCGCTGTGGGCTTTCTGCAGTGGAAAACCCGCAGAAAATGCGCCGCGCAATTTGCAACTGCTGCTAAATGTTCACAGTGGATTTTGCTGCAGAAATTTAGCAGCGTTTGTAATACAAGCCACGTGGGGGCCAATTCAAAAATCTTGCGTGGAAACAATAAGCGGATATCTTGAAAATGGCGGCCGTCCTCTCACGAAGGAGCAGTAGAAGAATTAAATGCGCCGCCCAGCCTCAAAATGTTTTTTCAGACCTGTTCGGGGTGATAAAAATTTTTTAAAGGGCATAAAAGTTTTTTGTTTTTTCTCCTGCCGCTGCTTCCCTGCGGTCGACCTCCCGCCGCAGCTGCGATATTGTCACACCAGGGACGTGCGACGGCTGCAGCAAATTATTGTCTGAAGTGAGCTGATGATCGGCTGCAGCAATCGCGTTGCTGCTGTCGGTGATAGCATCGCTGCTGTAGCAGGAAGTGGAAAGCAACGAAGCATCCGCCGGGGTCAGACGGGAAGGACTACTTTTATGTGTTTCCACCATCCTGAGCAGGGTTCATAAAATGTTTTGAGGCCGGGTAACCTATTGAAGCTGCACTTGTGTACATCAGCTAGGAAGCTCTTTCGAAGGCAACCCACCTGACAGCACAAGGTAAGTCGTCTGCATTCCGGGTTTGCGGGACCCCCATAGTAGCGCCTTGTGCTGCGGAGTGCCGTGTTCTGCTGGATGCTGTTTTCGGCTACCTTGCACGCTGCTGTTTCGCTTTTGATGCTCGTGGATAACTTTTTGGTTTTTGTTTTCTCCTCCCAGATTGAAAATGCTGCTGATGAGCCCAGAGTGCTGTGCATCGTACAAGACACCACGAGCTGCAAAACCATCAACGAGCGGATCACCCTGAACCTCCCGGCCTCCACCTCTGTGCGCCAGCTGTTTGACGATGTGGCCAGCAAAGTGGGCTACGTGAGCGGGACCTTCAGCCTGAAGTTTGGGAATGGAGACATGGTGAGGACTGAGCACACGTGACACCAGCGGCTCTCGGATGGAAGGCTAGTCTAATCTGAGGCCGACAACGAGAATTGCTCTTAAGGCTAATGCCCACGGATGGATTATTGCTGCGGAATTCACAGCCAGACTCCCGCAGTAATGTCCGTCCATAGACCTGCTGTGTTTAAAAGATTCTCCCCTGCCCACAAGCAGAAATCACAGCGATTTTCCCCCCCCCCGCTCGCGGGGAAGAGGCCCGGCGTGTTCTATTTTGTGCAGAAAATCACACGGACTGCTTCTATTGCAGTCGATGGAAGCCATCCGTCCTGCGATAATCCGAGCAGTGGGCACAGCGGAAGTATCGCGGCAATCCGCGTTACAGCCCAGCGTCGGTGCGTCATGCCCTACACTGCGCATGCTCACCGAGTGAGACACTCTACTCGGTAACGGGCAGGTGAGTATGCGGTTTCTGCTTGCGTGTTTATTTTTTTGCGTGCATAACATATGTAGGTATACGCATGTAGAACACACATGTGTGATTATACACAGGAAATATTGAAGGGATGAGCAGTTGTAATTCTGTGGTTTTTTTACACATACCCCCGTGTGAACGAGTTCTTAACTGCACTCCGTTCTGCATTGTACATCGGACGGCTTTCATTTTTAAGTCTGGTATTGAATAAGTAGTTTTTGATGCCGTTCTTTGAGCCAACTTGTATACAGCAAGAAGAGGTAGATGGCGTTCCTTTTATATTTATCAATTTTGGCTTTGGCGCAAAAAGTTACACCAAAAGCTCCGGATGTGAATCCAGCCTTGGTGTTCTGATGCGGCGCAATATTTCCACTTTAGATCTGGCCATGAATCCACTGTAAAATCCGTGTTACATGGGGATTGTGCTGTGCATTCACACCAGCTACCTTGAAAGCGGAAAAATCCACAGTGACCAGTGTTGGCCTGATGTGCCCAGGGCCAACCAGTAATCTTTATTTGGGGGCCCCTATAAAGATCCATTCTTGATCCACATTCACAAGTTCCTCACCGCCGCCTTCTCCTTATTCTTGTTTGCCTGCGGCCGTCTCCACCGAAGTATATGGAGAATGCAGCGGGCTGGAATTAGTGGCCCCCATTCATCCAATATGTGCAGATCCCGTGCGGAGATAGGCTGGGGGCCCACCTTGTGGGCTATTCCGAGCCTGACAGTGACCATCCAGAACAGAGCAACTTGGTCATTATTCCATCTGGAAGGATGTGGATGAGATTGATTTATCACCTATTCGCAGGTAAAATCTCCGGCAAATTCTGACTTGTGTGCATTTAAATGGCATTCTGGTCCCAACAAGACCTCTATCCACGGGGTTGGGGATAACTAGCTAATCAGTGAGGTCCGAGTCCTCTCCTGACTTACCCAACCCCCACCCCTCCCCCATACACGAGGACGCTTAGGGGACCTTTTATACAATACGACTGTCTGACACGGAAGCGCCTGACAGCTTTACCAGCGACTATTTCTACTGTGCTTTTACACATAGTTGATCAGCAATTGGAGGGATTGTTCCGGCCGCCCACCTTCATTCACAGTAAGCATCAGCGACTCCTATTTACGCTGAGCGGGAAGTCACCCATAACTCGTTCTGTTTCATTGGCAATAGGGGTATATTAGAGTGGGCAGAGCACCCAGAAGGGATCGCATGCCCATGTGCTGAGCGTCTTGGCCCTAGACGCACCGTCTGTATATTCTGCTGGTCGTCACCATTGCACCGCACACTAATAATTGGAAGTATTCCAGCCCTTGTTCTTCCTATTTGCTGCTTACATGAATCCTCCGGGCTGAATGTGTAAAATCCATTTTATGTCCGCCAGCGTTGTGGGGCTTTTCTTACAAGCTGCTGTATTTATGCCCTTTCAGACGGAGCTGGATGCCGCCCAGGGCCAGTCGTTACTGGATGCCGGCTTTGAAGCAGGAAAGAAGAATTTCCTTCACTTGACGGATAAGAATGGGGAGCAGCCTCAGCTGACATCGGTAAGAAGCCCCGCACTCCCCAGTGTCAGCGGGAAGACTGGCATCTGTGGGGGTGCAGATACCTTCCCTGCCCCGTATTATGGGTTCACATAGCAGTGGCATCTAAATTAATGGTCATTCGTGTTGGTCCTTCACTAGAGCAGGACCAGGGACAATATTTACATGGTTTTTGTGTTCTTCCCTTATTCTCATGAGGCTCGCACATCAAAACGGGTCAATCTACTATAAGGGCATTCTGTAGCCCATATCTGTGTGTGATGTGCCTTGTGTGCCCTGATCTCGGCATTGCCTGTGTTTCTAGGATGAGTCTGGGACGGCAGACAGCAGCGGCCTGGATGACAGCACCCAAGAGAAGTTCATCGGCCCCCTCCCCAGAGATGGATCTGTGGGCTGCACCAGTGATTACGTCAGTCAGAACTACTCTTATTCATCACTTCTCAGCAAATCCGACACCGGTAATCCTAATTTCATCTAGTCTGAGCCGCCCGGCCTGCGGGTTACATGGCTCAATTTGAGCCATATAACAAGTGCAGGGTCAGCACTCGTCTCGCCGGCCTTCACACAGGCTGATTAAGAATTGATGGGGGCCGAACGATCATATGCAATTGTTTGTGCCCCTTATAGTTTCACCATTGACGGCAGCACATCCCCTTTTATACAGGGGTCTGTACTGCTGACGGCAATTATTTCAGCTGTGATTGATAAACAGATGTTTGCTTCTTCATCGGCGCAGTGCAGCTTCGCACAGTCCGATGGGATAAGCAAATGTTCCCACCATTATTACCAATGATTGGTCAGTGTAAAAGGCCTTTTGCTACATTGTACATGAAGTGTCCCGTCCTAATTACTCACATCTTCACTTTCTGTTCCCAGGTTATGTGGGTTTAGTGAACCAGGCCATGACCTGCTACTTGAACAGTCTTCTCCAGACGCTGTTTATGACGCCGGAATTTCGGAATGCTTTGTACAAGTCAGTATTTGTCTTAGTTTGTGCTTTAGGGTGTGTTTGCACGTAGGTAATTTGGATTTTGGGCAGATCTGCAGTTGATTTCACCCTTTCAATTGTATTCTAATTGAAGGGCTGAAATCTTCTGCAGATCTGCAAGTCTGCTGCATGTGAACGCACCCTTAAACTTCTGATTGGGTGTACTAAAGTTTAATTGTTGTATAGAAAGTTCTACAACTTTCTGAAAGACTTTTTTGCATTTTAATTCCTCACCATTTTCTAGATCTTTGCTTGCTGGCAGTGAATGGGGGCATTATAGTTTACCACATCCTGTGTACATTGAAGGCTGGTTGAGTCAAGCCGCCTGGTCTCCAGGCTATATCCCCTTCTATCGGCACCTTCTAACATAGAGTTTTTACATTAGGGACTTGGTCATTTTTTTTCTAGTTGTCCACATAGGTTTTTGCAGGGTACAAATGACTACTTGTTGTCTTTCAGGTGGGCGTTTGAGGAGTCTGAGGAAGATCCAGTCACCAGCATCCCATACCAGCTCCAGAGATTATTCGTCTTACTGCAAACCAGTAAAAAAAGGGCGATTGAAACGACGGACGTGACGAGGAGCTTTGGATGGGATAGCAGTGAAGGTAATGGCCTGCTCTGATGAAGGACTTCGTGGTCCTGGAAGCTGTGACTTACGGCAGCGAGTCTCGTATTTTATGTAGGTGTGAACTAACACAAAGGTACTGACAAACGGTAGAGCAAACGTGTAGTAGAGTATAGTATAGGGTCTCTGTAACGGTGAAGGATGGGGAGGTTATATAGTAGTAGAGGATAGTACAGGGTTTATATAGGAGAGGGTTTATATAGAGGTGAAGGGGGGGGGGGGGGTTCTAGAGCCGTGGAGGCTGAGTGAGGGTTTCTATACAGTAGCAGCGGGTGGTATGATGGGCTATAGTAGTGGAGGTTAGTAATGGGTTTATATAGACGTGGAGTGCAGGGGAAGAGCGGAGAGGTAACGTTGCTGATTCCTAGAGTTAATTAGATTTTCCTTGGATCACCATTGCTCTCTGTTATCAGCCAATACTGAGTAGGCAGGAAGTGTGCAATAATCTGCCCTTTGACACAATCGCCTCCCTATCCTCTCCTGTGAATGCTTAGTGTGTGTCCTGTATTCTGCAGCGTGGCAGCAGCACGACGTCCAGGAACTCTGCAGGGTCATGTTTGATGCACTGGAGCAGAAGTGGAAGCAGACGGAGCAGGTACGTGTGCTGCGAGCAGTGCAGAGCATCAGCAGGGGAAAGCCCTGTAATCCTTCTAGATGTGTTATGTATCTGGCAGGCCGACCTCATCAATCAGCTCTACCAGGGCAAGCTGAAGGACTACGTGCGGTGCCTGGAGTGCGGCTATGAGAGCTGGCGGATTGACACCTTTCTGGATATCCCACTGGTTATAAGGCCATATGGCTCCAGCACAGCATTTGGCAGCGTGGTGCGTATACCCCAAAGCTCGTCCGGCGCGTTACCACCCAACAGGCGTCCAATGGACTACCGCATGACTACTTCTCGTGTGCTAAACGCTGGAGCGACATTTGCTCACGTGAAAGGAGGCGGGGTGGTCGGGGATCATTCAGGGATCATTCCGGCCACACTCCTTCATTCACAGTTAGCAGGAGTCGCTCAAACCTTGTGAGTGGCTCCTAATTACACAGGCTGACAGTCACTTAGTCTTTATTTCTGCTAAAAGCCAAGCGACTTCGGCAGGTGAGCGATTCCTCGATCTGTGACCTGTGGGCGGCCACATGTACAAGGGACGATTTATAGCCCGACTTTGCTGTGGTCGTCAATAACTCAGGCGATGATCGCCCCGTATAAAGGTACCTTTTAGGAACTGGAGTCGTCAAATAATGGCACAATGTAGCACAGGGTCCCTGCTGGGTATCCCGCCATTTGTGGAACACTAAGGGTGCCTTC
This sequence comes from Eleutherodactylus coqui, assembly GCA_035609135.1. Lineage (NCBI taxonomy): Eukaryota > Metazoa > Chordata > Amphibia > Anura > Eleutherodactylidae > Eleutherodactylus > Eleutherodactylus coqui. Next base: position 140,132,120 of record CM069415.1, read on the forward strand.
ACATGGGACAGGAACGCTATCTTTTCTCCTTAGGGTGAGCACCTAGAAGTGAATGAGGAGTATTATAAGGCCGTTCGTGCTCCTCTGGGTAATATGCAAATAAGGGAGATGAAACAGTACCTCTCCAGCACCACCTATTGGAAGGCAGCATTCCTACAAGTCAATGTTAGACTTTTTATACAAGCCTTGAAACAATTTCTGGGAACTCAAATCCAAGCCAGAATCCATAGACAGGCAGCTGAACAATTCCCACTCATTGTTTCAAGGCTTGTATAAAGAGTCTAACATTAACTTGCAGGAATGCTGCCTTCCAATAGGTGGCGCTGCACAGTTATTATTCCATCTCCCTTATTTTCACATAAATGCAGAATTTGCTGCAGAAAATCTGCAGCGTTTACGGTGCACGCCGTGTGGACGAGATTTAAAAGAAAAATCTCATCCACGTGAGGTGGAGACATTCCCTGCGGAATCCCCAGCGTATTTGAAGTGCGTTGTGGATTCTAAATTTGCAGCTTGTGAATTTATTCCGGGCTCACACGACTTGGAGCTCCTGCACAGTGGCAAGGGCGATATTGGGCCGTGATTCACGGCTCGATATCGCTCTTGCAGTCCTACTGAAAAATCACTGGATATGAGGCGTTTTCAAAAGGACCCGGCCTGGGATCTCTGCGGGGCTAAAGGAATTCCCCATAGAGAGGAAAGAGGGAGGCGGAGCTACAGGGGATCTCCTAGAGATCTCTCCATATTTGGGGAGAGCGGGGTGGGGCTGGAGGGGCTTCCCCCGAGAGCGGGGTGGAGCTGGAGGGGCTTCTTATAGGGATTCCTCTCTCTTGGGGAAGCCATCTAGCCCTGCCCCCTATCTAGGAGATTCCGCTGTAGCTTCGCAATCTTCTCTCATTGATTTCAATGGGGCTGGCGCTGCTGCCACCAGCCCCATTGAAAACAATGCAGAGATATCGCTAAAAGAAACGACATGCTGCGATTTGTTTTATGCATCGCAACGCAGTGCTATGCAGGAAAACATTGCAAATATGAATTAACCCTTTCAAAGGAATGGGTTTCATATTTGTCCGAGATTTGTGTGTCTCGCAACGCACAAATCTCACAATTTTCTTGCCAGTGTGAAGGAACCCTTAGTCAGATTCTGTCCGTGAGCCCGGCCAGTGACCCTGTGTTTGGCAATTGATTGTATTGCTCATGACCGCGATGGCTCACACGCGGTCACACACAGTACAGGTTTTGCGTTTTTTTTCTTTGTATTTTGCAGTCTGCTAGTGATGACGCGGGTACCCCACCCAGCCCATGCGCAATGTATATGGGCTGCTTGTTGGATGCCTCATTTGACATCAATAGAAGCTGTCCATGCGGATTCCACGGCAAAATAAAGCATGCTGCAACTTTTGTTCTGCTTGTGGAATATGCAATTCGTGTTCGAGTGTGAAAGGAAAAGAAAAGTGCATGGCTTTCAATGTCCGCGTCTTACTGCGGAAACCAATTGTGGAGTGCGCAATTCAAATCCGGTCGTGCGAGATCGGCCTTATACTGAGATTTGATAGTGGATTACAGCCTTTGTGATGCAAAAGTTGAAACCCGCTGAAAATCTGCACATATAAGTCTGGATTTGGCCCTCAGTTTTGCTTATTTGCTGCTGATCTTTCCACTTTGGAAAGCTTGCAGTATTTCCCGTTACGAGGTGCCCGAAGGCTACATGCACTGCAGTTACTCCATAGCAAAATCTGCATGCGTTTATTTCTGTAAAATCAGACTTACAGCATCAACAAGCAGAAATGTATGTTTTAGTAATTCAGTTTTTCTAGTATGAATGGAGCTTAAAGGGGTTGTCCCGCGCCAAAACGGTTTTTTTTTTTTTTTTTCAACCCCCCCCCCCGTTCGGCGCGAGACAACCCCGATGCAGGGGTTAAAAAAAAACACCGCACAGCGCTTACCTGAATCCCCGCGCTTCGGTGACTTCTTACTTACCGGTTGAAGATGGCCGCCGGGATCTTCTCCCTCCGTGGACCGCAGCTCTTCTGTGCGGTCCATTGCCGATTCCAGCCTCCTGATTGGCTGGAATCGGCACGGGGCGGAGCTACACGGAGCCCCATTGAGAATATAAGAAGACCCGGACTGCGCAAGCGCGTCTAATTTGGCCATTAGACGGCGAAAATTAGACGGCAACCATGGAGACGAGGACGCCAGCAACGGAGCAGGTAAGTGAATAACTTTTGATAACTTCTGTATGGCTCATAATTAATGCACAATGTACATTACAAAGTGCATTAATATGGCCATACAGAAGTGTATAGACCCACTTGCTTTCGCGGGACAACCCCTTTAAGGTCCGAATTCTCCGATGCGACGAGCGTCTATTCGCAAGCATGTGGATCCGTGCCGGTTACATTTTTATTTACATGGGCTGAGAATCTCTTATGGGAACAGATGATAGGCCGCTGTATCGCTCCCTATTCACACCTAGATAAGCTTTTATGCTGGATGAAAGCCAGCAGTTAGCGAATGAATGAGCATATTTGCTGATTCCGTCATCTGATCGTTGGCCCATTCACACAACCCAATTGTAGGGCAGATAAGTAGCCGGACCTTATGGCGATTAGGGGGTTTGATTTGTCCCATCTGGAGAAGGCAGGTTGAATAATAGTCCTAATTTAGGGAGTTGCCCCCTTTACAGTTCCCTATTTTAGAAGTTTATGTTCCCATCTGCATTACTCCCCTTCTGCCCATCGTGCGAGGCTCGGGCTAATCTTTCTCATCCATACCAGGAAGAAGCTTTGCATGCCTTCATTCAGCCGGAGACCCTGGATGGTCCTAACCAGTACTTCTGCGAGCGCTGCAAGAAGAAGTGTGATGCCAGGAAGGTGAGGCATCCGGAAGCGTTACAGTAAGCCGTACGTCTCTCCGCCTCAGAACTTGTGGGTGATAACTTTACCTCCTACAGGGCCTGCGGTTTCTGCACTTTCCTTACCTCCTGACGCTGCAGCTGAAGAGATTCGACTTTGATTACACCAGCATGCATCGCATCAAGCTGAACGACCGCATGACCTTCCCCGAAGAGCTGGACATGAGTCCTTTCATCGATGTAGAAGATGAGGTACGGTTTTTGTTGCGCTTCATGTTTTCACTTCTGACTGAAGCTCTACTCTAATGACGGAGATGAGACCAACTTCAGATCTCTTTGTAACTCTCTGTATGCTGCGACCAAAGCGCACTGTAACTTACATGGGGACGGAACAGGCCAGATTTATCTTGGATTGCCTCACAAGTAATCCCTGCGATGTGGTCTATACCTCGTATGAGTAGATGAGCCGGGGTCCACTGCAGGACCCGGGGCTTTCTGCTCAGGATGCCTGCTCTTAGCCCATGTACCCCTAAGTATATAGGCTAATGTACTTTTGCATGCACATATATAGATAATATAGAAAGAGTTAAATATATAAATTAATGACAGCATTATTCTGGAAGATCCTAGAGAATCCATTATGTGGCTATAATTAAAAATGTAAACACTATTTTTACACTGTTACAAATGAGGGCTTGTTCACAGCATTTGGGGAGCAAGAAAACTGCACCCCTTGGACGAATGGACCTCCATAACTGTAATTGGGTCTATTCGTTTTCCGTCCAGCAGTCCGGCATCATACTGGACGAAATAGCGCAGTTTACTTTTTCTAGCGGGAACCAGAGACTGGGGTTTCGAATGGAATCTCTGCCGCTGATGTGAGTGAGCCATTGTATACACACGTTGGATATCACCATACCCATAACTGTGAATGGAGCCGCGATCTGCATGTGTGAACACCGCTGCATTCATTTCAATAACATGGATAGAAATCAATGCGCTCGACAGTCTTCCTCTGTTCCATACAAGTGAATGGATTGGTGGTCACATGTTCCCATCGTCGTGCCATTCAGATGAAGAACTTGGGGTGCCCTGATGGAACCACCAGCGATCAAATAGCGGTCAGACCCCATCAACTAGACCTTTTTTGGCCCACCCCTGGATAGGGGATGAAGGATATTGGAGAGAAAACCCTGTTAAGACTAAACCTGTTCTTCAAGTGGTAAATGTAGGTTTAGGCAAAAGGTTAGAAGACATTAAGAGGAAACAGACTGACTGCTTCTGCGTTCACAGTTCTACATGATATGACCACATTGTTCTCACATGGCCAAGAAAATCGCATGAGATTTGTTTGTTGCGAAACGCACAACTATGAACCCCATTCTTTTGAAAGGCGTCATACACATGAGTGATTTCCCCCACCCCTTCTCCAGCGCGATGCGGGAAACAAATCGCTGCTATTTTTAACGGGGCCGACAGCACCGCACCGTGTGTGATGCAAGGTTTCCCACAGTGGATATCGCAGAGTTACTCCCATTGTTTTCAATGGGTAAACCTCACATCGCACGTGGTGCAATGCTGGCGCCATTGAAAACAATGGGAGATGCTGACCGCCACGGCGGAGAATTGCTACTTCCCCAAAGTGATCCGTGGCGGTTTTGCTATATAAATGCCTCACATCTGCAGGGAAATTGCATGTTGGCGAGCGCGATATCTGGCGATCATTCACGGTTCATATATTGCGCTCGCCCGTGTGAAGTTGCTGCTCTGTTCATGTTATCTTCATTGACTTTTACTTGGTCATACACAAATCCATGTTATATCTGATCAGTAATTTACTCTGGATTGTGAAAAAATGAACTATAGTTCCCATAAAGTGAGTTTCGGGTGGTATAGTTTCTCCTTGAGTGGAGAAGGAGGTAGGGGGTCTTATACATGCTATGCAATGCTTCCTGGGGAAAAAACATGCAAATAAGTGATGGAATAATCTTTCATAGCGCCACCTGTTGGAAGGTACCTGTCCTATTGCAGCATGACCAGGGATTTAAGCCACACCAGAGTACCCATGCCCAGAACAGTTGTTCTGTGGTTCTCGCGCCTCACCAGTGTCCAGTAGGGTTCTGCTTGGCTGTGTGAGAGGCCATCACTATGAGGCCATCACTATGAGTCCATCTGGGTAAGGTTTCTTCTTTTGAAGAGCACCACGAAGGCACTGGGAGTCTTAGACAGGCCATGCAAATGAATGAGGAAATAATCCTCCACACCGCCACTCATTTGCATGGCTTTTTCCCATGGAACATTGCATGACTACATAAGACTCCCTGCCGCTCACATGGTGCCCTCCACAAGGACAAACCTTGTCCAGATTGTGTCATGTGCCGGTCCGTCAGAGGATCGCTGCCGATGTGATGAGAGCCGTCAGTAACGGTTATCGCTCCCTTTTTGTCTTGTTTCATCTCCTCAAGAAGTCCCCTCAGACGGAGAGCTGTACGGACAGCGGGGCAGAGAACGAGGGAAGCTGTCACAGCGACCAGATGAGCAATGATTTCTGCTCGGATGACACCCTGGATGAAGGGATTTGTCTCGAAAGCAGCAACAGCGTTGACAAGCCAAACAAATCACCGGAAAAGGTAAATGGAGGCTGACAAGCTGGAGACGGGGATGACAGCGGGGCCGTGCGGCGCTGCGGGTGAGGACTTACATGGATTGTCTTTCCTTTGTTCCTAGAATTCTTTGTATGAACTATTTTCTGTGATGGTCCATTCGGGCAGCGCCGCCGGCGGACATTACTATGCCTGCATCAAGTCTTTCGCTGATGACCAGTGGTATAGCTTCAATGATCAGCATGTCAGTCGGGTGAGTCCGCAATCGGCTGCAGTTAGGAGGTCTATTTGTGCATTAGATCCTGCGGCTATATTTTACTGCCATGAAGGGGATTCGCACACTAAGGTTATAGATGGTACGTAAAGCACAACGTTCCTGGCCGCTGGACATCATCCATTAGGCCGAATGAGGCAGAATACTTCCATCACCGATCTCGCTGCCCATCTACAGGAGAATCCGCACAAGTGCATTTTGCCCCATGCATTGAGTTTCTGTAGTCCATGTTGAACGTCCACAGGATTTCCACGACATAACGAGCAAATCCCATGGTTTTTCAATTTGCCCATACTGTCAATAATGGTTCCTCTATTGGCTGTGTGCTTACATGGGGGGAGAAAAAGCCACAAAGACCTCTAATTTAAAGGTGTTGTACCAGAATTACTCTTATCACCTATCCACAGGATAGGTGATAAGTCTGATTAGTGGGGTCTCACCGCTGACACCCCACCGATCCTAAGAACGAGATACACCTATCCTCTTCTCATCACTACAGGAATGCTTCTCCCAACCACAGTGGCATCAGATTGAATGGAGTGATGACCGCCGCTCCATTCCTTTTGATGGGGCTGATGGGGAGCACTTGTGTTTGGCCATCTCTGGCAGTCCAATTGAAAATGAATGGAACAATGGTGCACACTGCCGCTCCATTCTCCTCCCTTCAGGGGTGCAGTAAGCCTGCGTTGAGTGGGAAACGGAACTCCCATTCTCTCAGCATTGAAATCCCCACCATTCGGACTTATGAACTAAATCCCTATGGATAGGTGATGAAGGGTAATCGTGGTACAAACCCTTTAAAGGGGTTCGTAGCATTGAGCGAAATCTATTAAGACCAGCATTTCTAACACCAGTCTTAATATTTCACCCGGCGCATAATGCACCTAATATATGAGGAGGCATCATCATTCAGAAGTCCTGGCAGCTTGATGCCCAGGCTGTGAGTGTTGGTGCCCGAAGAATGGCTAGTGATGCTGCTGCCTCTGATTTGGCTGCAGCCGTCATGTAGTGGTGATTCTAAAATAAAGACCGTGGGACTGCAGCTCTGAGGACAGGAAAGCACCGCTTATTTTGGTTTAAGCCCTGTTTACCTGTCAATAAAATATCTATATTGTAACTGGTGTGAGAGTAGAGGCCCGTTTACACACAACGGCTATTGCTCAAAATTCATTCAAACGAGTGATATTCTAGCTTCACAGTGAATGATTAGCGCTCACTTTCGCTCATTTGTCGTTCGCGGTTGTCTTAGCTGACTTTTTCAGTCCACTTAAACCTCGTTGGCACTCGCTGGCTTCTTGTCCTGTGTGACAGCTCTCCGCTCAGCGCTTCACATAGGAAGGGGGGAACAAGCAGCCCGCGAGCCGGCGGCAGGACTTGGAGTTTGAAAGCTCTGCATGAGCGCTGATGATATAGCGGTGATGTCAGCAGTCGTGCAGTTGCTGAAGACTGTCGGCCCGTGTAAAAGAGCCTTTATTCAGCGGTTGCCTTAGCATATTATTCCTCAGGGTTATTACAATCTATTTAGAGACTCCTAAAAGCAGTAAGAAAGGGGAACAAGATTACGTGGGAACTGTTCAAAGAATGAGGCTTTTGTCTCCCAAAGTAACCTTAATAAGGAGAGACGACAACAAAGAGTATCCCGACAGCAGCATTCACAGGGGGGAGAAAAATAACACAATGGGATGGCCTGAAGAGAGAAGCCCAAAGGTTCATCTGGGGACTAATTACCACCTATAGTCTACATCTGTTTATCCGTAGAATATTCAAGAAACATTGGCCTTTTGTAACACAAGACCCCCAGCGGGCAAAATGAATCCCATCAAATCCACAGATAATCTTATGAAGGGCAAAAATTGTCTGGCACCGAGCAGATTAAGAAGGTTAACGAGAACCCGGCGCGGAGCCGTCGTTTACTTCCCAGTATTATTGGTTGCTTTAAATGCAACAAAAGGAAATGCAAATATTGCGCAAACATCGCCAATAAGACCACGAAATGTAGTAATTACACCAAAGATGAAGAATTTTTAATTAAATCCTTCTTAAACCGCTCTTAGAATTTCAGAATATACATTCTTCAATATGTGGCTGACACGACCCGACATCTGAGATGCAGAATAAATAAACACGGATCGAACACCAAGAACCGTTTTCTAAAACCAAGTGTGTCTAGACATGCGGCACTGATACATGATGGTGACCTGGATGGATTCTCGATAATGGCCATCGAATAGATCCCTATTGGATCCCCTGGAAGTTCTGGGGAGGAGAGAAATGTATTGAACATATAGTACACTCGCCCCAATGGGTCGACATGAAGCCGGGGAGAATCTCTAAAGGACGGATGTTACTTCAGCTTATAACAAAAATCTCTTATGAATTAAAATAGTAAAATATGATTTCATTCGTGCTTTAACCATTCGTCTTCCCCCAGTCACAAGATCTTATGTATGGAATATTACTGATACAAGAGTAAATGTTTGTAACCATTTAATAACCTCACATTAATCCCCATCAAACTCTAACTTTTAGACTTTAGACCTTCGTCTTCCCATTCCCTAAAATATGGAATTATTAATTCCAATATTTATTGCAATTTATGTGCAACAATCAGTGTTTACACTGGTGATTTTAAGCACAAAATACTGCTGATACAACAGATAAGCTGGAGACGAGGGAAATACTTTCTAGGACATGCTTAATGTATACCGTAAACACAATCAAAATACTAACAACGACCAGTCCATGTGCTAGTGGGTTTGTGAGGGACTTACATGCTCCGCCCCTGATCACATGATGGGGACTTCATCAAAGGTCCTTCATCCCCAATGAGGGAGTTACATGCTCTGCCCCTGATCACATGACTATGACATCACAGGTCCTGTACGCACACCGCTGCTGTCCAGTTAGGTGTTGATTAGTATTCCATAGCAATGGAGTCTGCAGGGGATTTGTAGTCCGCCCATAATCTGCACAAGGATGCAGGACCTGTGGTGATGTCACTGTTGTGTGATAAGGGATGAAGAATGTATGTAGCGGAGCTGTGTGGGAGACGTGCATGTAGCGGAGCTGTGTGGGAGACGTGCATGTAGCGGAGCTGTGTGGGAGACGTGCATGTAGCGGAGCTGTGTGGGAGACGTGCATGTAGCGGAGCTGTGTGGGAGACGTGCATGTAGCGGAGCTGTGTGCCACCAGAAACATTGATACTATAATTTCCTAATAATCCTTATCAAAGTAAAGAAAAAGCCTTCCCCCTCTTTTACCAGCTGACACAAGTGCTAGATAAGGAGTCTGCCCACCTTCAACATATTCCTCATTATATGTACAGTGAGTCCCCAGCTAAAATACTAAAAAGGTGCAACAACCACAAAATGCTGGACTCATGGTTAATAAAAACAGAGTTGATCTTAGAAGTACGTCTGGTGCCCTTTAAGAAAAGGCATTGTGCCAACAACCACTTTTTTTCCCCCCCTACATTTATTTTAAGAAAGGGCACCATTGTGGAGGCTGTCTATATAGGGTCATCTAAAACTGGTTTGCTGGGGGGAAGTCGGCAGAATTATGCAATTTACTATATTTGCTTGCTTATAAGATTAACCCTTTCCAATCCACTGTCTGACATCTTAAGACATTATGATTTAAGGCTGTACAGCTCTGATGTTGAAAGACGTCCGTCGGGGTTCTCTTACTGTATATTGCCAGCCTCTCTGCTGTCGGAGCCTATCCAACGTGTCGCCTCATGCAGTACTGGCTTTAGCCAGCAGATAGCGCCGTTGTATAACAGCAGAAAAAGAGTAAGCCCCCTAGGAAAACCAGGATACAAATTGGATTGGAAAGGGTTAATGTATTCATGCGTCACTTGTAAAATGGTTAGCAACAAAAATTCTGCATGCGGTGTTGGTGATTGGACAGCTGTGGGGTGCCGCCTGACACTAATTGTTTAATGCTATTCTTCACTTCTCTACATAAGTAATAACACAGTAAGTGGCTTCAGAGAAGCTCAAAGCCGTGGTTCCACCATTTCCGTCTTGTCTCAGTACTTCAGTGCACTGTATAGATAGTTGGGCATACCTGGTTGACGAGGCTTCGATACCCCACGAGTATGGCCTCAATTAGGAGATTACGCCAACACCGGCCGACCCCTGGAATAAGCAGACCGGTTTTGTTTTCACAGATAACTCCAGAGGATATTAAGAAAACCTACGGAGGATCTACAGGAAATCGCGGTTACTACTCCAGTGCCTTCGCTAGGCGAGTGCATCTTGTATTCCCTTTGTTGAATAGTTATCTGATTAAAGAGCTAAGTGACGTGCAGAGGGTCATTACATGACATTACTCCCAATCTGATGGGTGGGAGGTCTGACCACTAGGACTCCCACCGAGCCTGCGATCAGTGGGGGGCATGTGACAGAATATGGATAAAAATAGTGAATGGATTTGTAGTCAAAATTAACCTTAAACCTCCGTGATCTCGCTGGTTGCAGTGATCACATGCCGCACACAATCATTGCATGTAACCATTAGCTGCAGTGCTGCTCAGCGGGGTTAGTGCGTCATGGCTGTGGCCTAGAGGCCAGTGGAGGACCACAGAAGCAGTGGGGATTTGATAGGTGAGCGTGCGCGCCTGTTTGTCATCTTTAGTAATTTGTGGCCATTTATGGAGCTTAATATGACAGTAACGTGTACTATATTTTACAAATCTGTTTATTCCCCTGCAGTTCCACTAACGCATATATGCTAATGTACCGTCTGAAGAACCCCGCTAGAAATGCAAGTGAGTAACCGCCATAGCTGAGTCAGATTAATCTACCAATTATCCTTTGTTTTTCTTGTGTAAAAATAATATACATATGTCCACCTCTGAAGTCACTGTGTGCATACATAACTTATCCTGTACTGATCCTGTATTATACTCCAGAGCTGAACTCACTATTCTGCTGGTGGAGTCACTGTGTACATACATTACTGATCCTGAGTTACATCCTTTATTATACTCCGGAGCTGCACTCACTATTCTGCTGCTGGAGTCACTGTGTACATACACTAATTATCCTGTACTGATCCTGAGTTACATAATGTATTATACCCCAGAGCGGCACTCACTATTCTGCTGGTGGAGTCACTGTGTACATACATTACTTATCCTGTACTGATCCTGAGTTACATCCTGTATTATACTCCAGAGCTGCACTCACTATTCTGCTGGTGGAGTCACTGTGTACATACATTACTTATCCTGTACTGCTCCTGAGTTACATCCTGTATTATACCCCAGAGCTGCACTCACTATTCTGCTGGTGGAGTCACTGTGTACATACATTACTTATCCTGTACTGATCCTGAGTTACATCCTGTATTATACTCCAGAGCTGAACTCACTATTCTGCTGGTGGAGTCACTGTGTACATACATTACTGATCCTGAGTTACATCCTTTATTATACTCCGGAGCTGCACTCACTATTCTGCTGCTGGAGTCACTGTGTACATACACTAATTATCCTGTACTGATCCTGAGTTACATAATGTATTATACCCCAGAGCGGCACTCACTATTCTGCTGGTGGAGTCACTGTGTACATACATTACTTATCCTGTACTGATCCTGAGTTACATCCTGTATTATACTCCAGAGCTGCACTCACTGTTCTGCTGGTGGTATCACTGTGTACATACATTACTTATCCTGTACTGATCCTGAGTTACATCCTGTATTATACTCCAGAGCTGCACTCACTATTCTGCTGGTGGAGTCACTGTGTACATACATTACTTATCCTGTACTGATCCTGAGTTACATCCTGTATTATACTGCAGAGCTGCACTCACTATTCTGCTGGTGGAGTCACTGTGTACATACATTACTTATCCTGTACTGATCCTGAGTTACATCCTGTATTATACTGCAGAGCTGCACTCACTATTCTGCTGGTGGAGTCACTGTGTACATACATTACTTATCCTGTACTGATCCTGAGTTACATCCTGTATTATACTGCAGAGCTGCACTCACTATTCTGCTGGTGGAGTCACTGTGTACATACATTACTTATCCTGTACTGATCCTGAGTTACATCCTGTATTATACTCCAGAGCTGTATTCGCTATTCTTTCAGCTTCAGAGCGGAAATCTTCCAGTACGTACTTTTTTGTTTGGCCACATTCTGAGGAGTTCTTTTTGCCACAGATACCATACACTCACAGGAGAAGCTGCCACCCCTTCTCCCTCCCTGCATTTTAGAAGCTCGTCTCAATTTGTGACCAAATACCTAACTGATTATTTCCAATAATAACCAGCAGAACTGTGATTTCAGCTCTGGTGTAAGATTGTAATTTAGTTTTGAGGGTGTTTGTCACCCTTCCAGTGATGGGGCTAATGTTTGAGCTGCACTTTAGCTTGCAGGTTCAGCCCAGCAATTGTCGGGATTATTAAAGCCTTACTTGCATAATTAAGCCACAGTCCAAAGGCGATGAGTGTAGATGCAGCGTATGGTGGCGCCCCGCAGCGTATGGTGGCGCCCCGCAGCGTATGGTGGCGCCCCGCAAGCTGAAGTGAAATATATGAAAACAAAATGGCAGAAGATTTGCCATGAGACAAACGTGAATTGTCCGGTCACCCATCCTGTGCTTCACTTCTCAGGGTTTCTGGAGGCCTCCGACTTCCCGGAGCACATCAAGAGTCTGGTGCAGAAAGAGAAGGAACAGGAGGAGGAGGAGAAGCGGCAGCGGGAGATTGAGCGCAATACGTGTAAAGTAAGTCGCCGCTCGCTTGCAGGGATGAGCGTTCTGTAGGAGCAGCCAATGAAGCTCTTCTGCTCTCTTCTAGCTGAAGCTTTTCTGCATGCATCCTGTCAAACAAATCCTGATGGAGAATAAGCTGGAGGTCCACAAGGACAAGACCATGAAGGAAGCCGTGGAGATCGCGTACAAGGTAGGATGGTCAGCCTAATGTCTGGGTGGGTCCACGAACTGTTGTGATACCGCCACACAGCGCCGAGTGTCTCCAGGACCGGCAGTAATCAGGAGATGTAAGATGGTGGAGCCGTGCAGTAATGTGATGGAAGAATTGCGCACGTGTGTTTGTTTTCCTGCCCTTTACTGTAAAGTATTGAGTAACTTAGAAGTAGTTAAAGATTAACCCCTTCCTGCTGCCTTTTTTTTTTTTTTTTCCGCGCCACTTTCTAAACATCATGACTTTTTTTCCCGTTTTCCGGGCTTCCTTAGGATGAGTTGTGTTCTTCAGCGGTACATGTAACATCCGATATAATGATTTGGGAAAACTTTAACAACAATTGTAAGTGGGGCGAAATGGAAGGAACGTAAATGCACTATTTTTGGGTGTTTTTACGGCATTCTTGGCGCAGTAAAAACGGCTTTATGTTCTGTTAGTCCGTAAAACTACGGTGATACTAAACTTTATATAGCTTTTATATGCTGTTGCGTAAGAAATAAAAACTTTACCGCCGTCGTTTGACTCCCATAACTTTTTAAATAGCTTTTGTCGCTGCAGCTGTGCGGGGGCTCGTGGTTTGCGAGGCGACCTGTAGTTTTATTGGTACCATTTCGTGGTGCAATGTCTTCTTATTCACTGTTTTTTTTTCTTAGACTGGCATTCTATGAAGACATGCCACAAGTGATCCCTACGTCTAGGTTTCAATGAGAGCTGTGCTTGCAGTTACATGCGCCGGCCACTACACAGAGATCAGCAAGGAGACTTGCGCTCCGACCCCTGTGTATTTGCATCGCTGACAGCATGCGCCCGCTCAGCTGATTGGTCGGGGTCCCTGCTCCTCTATTGGCCCATTTTTTTTCTTCTTGCGATTGATCACATGACTACCAGGATGCCGGTGATGAGCGGCGTCGGATGTTGGGTCTTGCTGAACTCTGTACAGCCCGAAGAGTGACAGGGATCGCTATAGTGAGGGAGATTCCCCCTGTAAAGGCTCGTTCACATGAGTGTTAGGATTCTGTTGTGCAGCTCTGTTCGGGGAACTGAAAAATGGTGAAACTCAAAGTCCCACATTCAGTACCTGCTGGGCCCAAACTGTGCTGGACGAGCCCCATTGACTTTAATGGAGTCCATCTGGATTCCGTTACGTTCTCCCTCATTTTCCAGGACAAAGTAGCGCTGCTTGCTACCGTTTTGGGGTATGTACGTACACCCCTTCACCTACAACCACATGATGTCTGTTTACAGTATATGGAAAAATTCAAAAAAAGCGAAAAAATATTGTTAAAAATTATCCCCCCCCCCCCCCTTTTTAAAAATTTCTATAAAAATGAAAAAAAAGCCACAAACTTCTCAACGGTAGCCAACCAAAGCACATTATAGCCATTACACGGATGCATGCTGTACCTGTGCTCATCGCAGCTTTGACCCTTTCTGTTGCAGATAATGGATTTGGAGGGGGTCGTTCCCCTGGACTGTTGCCGACTAGTGAAATACGACGAGTTTCACGATTACTTGGAGCGATCTTATGAGGATGAGGAAGATCGGCCGATGGGACTCCTGCTTGGGGGCATCAAGTCCTCCTACATGTTCGATCTCCTCCTGGAAACAAAGCGGCCAGACCAAGTGTTCCAGTCGTATAAACCTGGAGGTGAGCGGTCGGCGCTGTATGGCATTGGCTGCTTTCTGCCTGTCTTTGCTATGTTAGGAAGGAAAGCTTTGATGGGAGTGCGAAAAGGAAGCCAAAGCTACTCATACGGCTTAGGTGGCTGTTGAGCAAATGTTTGGCCTGTGTTAAGCTTGCCTAATACAGATCTATCCTGACTTTTAGGTGGATATGCCATATCTTAAGCTGTAGCCTCTATTGCCCCCAGCCTGACTTATGCGGTGGCATGGGCTGGTCAGGACTTGAGGAAAAAGCCCTGCAAGCTTTGTTAGGGTTTCTGTAACTCCTTAAGAAGTCAATGTAGGTTTTGCAAAGAGCATATTACAGGGATCCACCCTGTTTCAGTAACTGCACAAACAGTTTAGTTCGCTGTACTACCCTGTTTGCATAACCCCCTTTGACTTCTATGGGAGTTACCGAAGCTGCATAGCCCAACCGTGCAAAGTAGCTTCTGTCATCCTGGCCACCTTATTTAAGGTACCTTTACACGGGGCGATTATCGCCTGACTAATCACTGCAAAGAGCGATTTTAGGAAATAGTGTCCCCCTGTACACACGGCTGCCAGTAAGGTGCTGAGCTGGAATTCGCTCACGGGTCTGAGTCCTTGGGTTTTGAGAATGCAAAAAAACCAAGCGGCTGTTGGCTCATGTAAACAGGCTGAACATGGCTGAACGACTGCCTGTTGGCAGAGAATGGTGCTGGGTGGCCGGAACTATGTCTGGCTCGCTCCACCTCCGTTCTCTAATCGACTATTGCTTCTGTCGGGTGCTTAAAGGGACCTTTTACAAGGGTCTTCCCAGCGCGGCCGCGTGCTGCCCAGATAAGCCCACCGCTTTAATGCTTCAACAAAAGAAAAAAAAAAGATGAAAAACAGACAGTTTGGACCACAAAACACAACAGTATCAGAGCCAAAAGAACTGTCTGTATTCTTCATCTGTGTTTGATCCACGTTTTCACACCTCAGTGTAGTGTAGTCGCCTGGAACTTCTGCCTGAGCCGATATTTGAGATTTGGCGGCATCACATAACGTGGTTCCTGCTCTGTTTGTCCTCTTACATGCCCGGTCTGTAATGTTTCCACTTTTTGTCTTCTCTTTCGTCTCCAGAGGTGATGGTGAAGGTCTACGTGGTGGACTTGAAGACTGAAACCATCGCTGCTCCCGTCAGCGTTCGCGCCTATCTCAGTCAAAGCATCCAGGAGTTCAAGCAGCTGATCTCAAAGGTTGAGTGCGAATCTTACAGGGAAAGGATTCTGCTGTTTTTGTCTTTTTGTGAAGAATATGATTTGTGGTCCTAAATATCTCCATTAATATAAAGTTGGATTCTTCCAGTTATTGTAGGGCCCTGTGAGGTCACTACTGGTGCCGGTCTGTGGGTACAGCAGTATAGGTTTCAGCTGTTTGTCATATTTCTGGATCA
This sequence comes from Eleutherodactylus coqui, assembly GCA_035609135.1. Classification (NCBI taxonomy): domain Eukaryota; kingdom Metazoa; phylum Chordata; class Amphibia; order Anura; family Eleutherodactylidae; genus Eleutherodactylus; species Eleutherodactylus coqui. The sequence goes on from CM069415.1 coordinate 140,147,881, forward strand.
CTTCAGGAGTTTTGCGGAACTTACATTTCAAAGTTTGCAGCACGGGCCGATGATTGATAGTAAGTCTATTACTGTGCATAGGGGGAGACCTGTCCATCAGCGTCAGGAGGCGGGGGGAGGGCAGTGAATATATGACAGGAGTCACACCGGACTCTTCTCTGCCTGCGCTGCAAAGTTTGAAATCTAAATTTTCTAAAACTGCCACAGTGATCTGTAAAGGGACTGATCACTGAAATCAGCGTGCTATCACTATACTGAGTGCCAGCAGACCGGGCGCCATTAGGGACCTGACAGGTTCCCTTTAATGATCAGTGTTCCTATAGTTAAAAACCAGGATGCAGAAGCTTTTTATATGGCGGGCTTCATTTATGATCCATGATTTACTTTCACTTCTGTCCTATTTCCTTATAAGGGTTGTCCAGTTGTAACGTATTGACAGGTCATCATTAGTAGGTTGGTTGGGGGTCCATCACCAGGATCACCCACGTGTTTGCTGGGCTGGTGCACTTGTGCAGGAAGCAGAACACTCCATTCCCACTGCAGAGGCCAAGCTTGGTACTACAAGCATTAACGTGCTTGACTTGTAATCCCAAGCCTAGCCACTGCAGTGGGAATGGAGTTGTCTGCTCCTTTCAGAAATTGGCTCCATGCACAAGCGCATTGGCCCAGAGAACAGCTAATCGGCTTGTGTTTCTGGTGACAGACCCCTGCTGATGTTCTAAGGATTGGCCATCGGTAGAAGTTTGGAAGGTGTCTGCCACCTGGAATGCCCCTAATTCACTCTTTTCTGCGTGCGCTCATGCATTAAGCTGATTTCTGCAGGAACCAGACGGCTCCAATACCACTACAGAAGCCAGACTTTATATTGCTGGCAAAATTCCCATTCAGTTCAAGGCCTGCAATACCAAGCCTGGCCACTGCAGTGAGAATGGAGTGGTCTGCTTCCTGTAGAAAACAGTTTAGTGTATGAACACACCAGCCCAGAAGATAACTTATTGATGCGGGTCCCGTGCAGCAGACCTTCGCCAATCTACTACTGATGACGTAGTCTTTTATTATGTTTTTTGTTTTTACCTCCTCATGTAACCCCCTTAGTGATGGAGCTGTTGGTTTTTTTCCATTTTCATTTTGTTTTTCCTCCCTTTTTAAAACATTTTAACTCCTTTTCTTTATCCATCGACTTCACTGTATGAGGTCTTTTTTTGCACGACGGGTTGCATCTTTTAATGGTACTATTTAATGTGACATATAATGTACCGAAAAACATTTAATAAATTCTAAGTGGAGAGAAATGGAAAAAAAACAAAGTTCCGCCATCTTTCAGTGCGTCTTGGTTCTACGGCGCACAAACGGCAACAAAATGACATGATAACTTTATTCTACGGGTCGGTACTATTACTATGATACCAAATGTGTGCGTGTGCGTGTGTGTGCGTGCGTGTGTGCGTGCGTGCGTGTGTGCGTGTGTAAAATTTTCTGTACTACTTGGGTTTTTTTTCCAAAAGATAAATAATTTTAAAAAATAAAATTCACCATTTTCTGCGCACAATAACTTTTTTATTTTTCCGTTGACATAGTTGTGAGGGCTCCTTTTTGTGCGGTACGTCCTGTTTCTGTTCGTACCATTTTTGAGTACATATGACATTTTGATCGCTTTTTCTAGCATTCTTTCTGTCTTTTTTTTTTTTTTTTTTTTTTTTTGGACAACGTTCACCGTGCGGGGTAAATAATGTGTTACTTTGATCGGATTTTTACAGACGCGGCGATACCACATATGTATTTTTGCTTTAGTCAGATTCTTTTATTCTAAATATGGCAAAAGGGTGTTTTTTTTTGTTTTTTTTTTTAACTTTTATTTCTTTTTTTCCCCCTAAATAGTAAAACTTTATTTTTTACATTTTCTTTTTGTAATGCTATAGCATTACATCATACTGCATTCTGACAGGCAGTCTATCAAGCCACCCCACGGGGATGTTCAGAAGGCCCCCGGCTGCCCTGACACCCGCACAGCTTCCCCGATCTCAGAATTGACCGCGGCATTTAAAGGGTTAGCAGCTCCAATCGGCCGTGCGGCATGTCGGGGCTGTTGCCCGCGGGTGTGGCTGTAATAAACAGCTGACACCCACGATGTATGGAGGGAGATGGCAGCGTCGTCTCCGTCCATACACATCCGGCAAATGGCAGGACATAAAAACCCTATGGGGCCGTCACTAAGGGGTTAAAAATCCTTAACTTTTTTATCTTTTTGTTTACATCGCTACATTAGGGCTTGTTTTTTTTTTGTTTTTTTGCAGGCCAAGTTGTATTTTTCAGTGATACAATAAGGCCTCATGTCCACGGGGAAAATCAGATCCGCTGCAGATTCTACATGTAGAATCTGCAGCGGGTCCCTCCTGCCCCGCGGACATGAGCGCTGAAAATAGAAATTTAAAAGCATTTACCTATCCGTAGCGGGCGGCGAAGATCAGCTGTTCCTCACGGCCGGATCTTCATTTTCGGCCGGCGGATGAATTCCTGACACATCCGCCGAGCCGAAGCAAGGGAGATGCGGCCGTGAGGAAGAGCAGAGCTTCGCGGCCCGCTGCGGGTGAGTAAATGCTTTAAATTCCTATTTTAGGTCTCCCGCGGATCCGGACGGCTTCCATAGGCTTCAATAGAAGCCCGCGGGAGCCGTCCCCGCGGGAGACCCGCATGAAAATGGAGCATGGTCCAGATTTTTTCATGCTCCATTTTTTTTAAAATCACTTTTATTGACGATCCGCGGGTATTTATGTACCCGCGGGTGGTCAATGCATCCCTATGGGGTGCGGATCCGCGCGCGGGAAATCCGCTGCGGATCCTAAATCCTATTTTCCCCGTGGACATGAGCCCTAATTCTAAGTGGGGTGAAATGGGGAAACGGCAATTACGCTTTCTTTGGAGGAGGGGGGGGGGTCTTGTTTTCTCGACATACACACTGCAGCAAAAAAAGACCACTTCGTTTTGTGGGTCAATATGATTTTGATGATTCATAATTTATATATAGAATTTAGTTTGGTTTTTGCTGGACTATTTTTAAAAAGTAAAATATCTTTAGAAAAGAATTATTTTTTTGCTGCTGCCTTCGGACCGCCATAACTTTATTTTTCCGTTGATGGTGGTTTGAAGGCTCCTTTTTTTGCGGGACCTCCTGTAGTTTCTATTGGTTCCATTTTGAGGTCACGTGACCTTTTTGATCACTTTTTATTAAGTTTTTTTCATCGATTATGTGATGAAAACTGCACAATTCTGTCTTTTTTTTTTTCACCATGTGGGATGATAAATTTGTTATTTTGATTTGACTTTTATGGCCGCAGCGATACCAAATATGCTTTTATTTAATTATAAATATGCAGAAAGTCCCCCCCCCCCCCCCCAATAATTAAAGTTGTGTTTTTTTAGTCCCCATAGGGGATTTGAACTTGCGATCATTTGATCACTCATACAGTATAACATAATACCCCAGTATTGCATTATACGTCATTTTGTGAGGCCGTCTATGAAGGCGTTCCACAACCCCTTTAATCATTCTGACTGTTGTATATTGCAGAGCATAGATTTGCCTCCTGAACACATGCGGATTGTTCTGGAACGCTGCTACAACGACCTGCGTCTCCTCAGTGTGCCCAATAAAACGCTCAAGGCCGAAGGGTTCTTCAGAAGCAATAAGGTGAGCGTTAACTATAGAACTCCCCATCTTAAGGAGTGTCTCACACGAGCGGATGTTTGCGGCGCGCCAAGATACTGCAATAGTCCGTGCTATGGACTCTTTCACACACACGTATATCTGGCGCCGTTTTCACGGTCCGATGATATACGCTACTATCTGATGTATTGGATTCCAGTGCATCAGATCACACGGCTGTATTCCCATGGCGTAAAAGCCCCCGGCTGGTAAATGTAGCATCGGGTGCTTTTATGCCGGGCAGCTAAAATAGTCCTGGAACTATCTTTGTGCCCAGAATACGTTGGCCGCTGCATAGGCTCCTATGCGGACATGGGGTGGGTGCTTAGCTCCGCCCCCATCCCGCTCACTCCTTGCAAACTCATTGGGAAAGAGAGGAGGTGAGCCGACGAGGTGGAGGGAAGGGGAGGCTTATATGCGCAGGACACATACTATCTGAAAGGGCGCACAAACGTTAGATATGTGTGCCCGTTCACGCGTTTTTATGGCGCCGGCAGACGCACATAAAAATGCCTACGCTTGTGGGAAAGAGCTCTGTGTGAGCGGCATAACTGAAAGGTCATATGAGATTGGTACTGCGTACTGCAGAATACGTGCTAGCATAGGCTGGTGTGTAAGAGCCCTGAGCAGAGAGGAGTTAAGACCCATTTAGATACGATTGTCGCTCAAGTGACTTTTGAGCCACCATCGTTGTGTCATTTACAGCGCAAGATGATCGCTCAAGAGGAGTAATCGTCTTGCGCTGCCAGCGGAGGATGCAGAAAACAAGCAGGGTGTCCCCGCTTGCCTTCTGCATCCAGCTGTTTTCTGCACGGAGCGCCTGGCTGTTAGACAGCAGAGCGCTCCATGTCAGATATGGAGAACAGAGCTGGACCGCTCTGTCCTTTATACCCAGCCTGTCTTCAGGGAGCGACCTGGTCAGAGCTTCGTAGATCAGTCAGATCACTTACAGCTGGTGACCAAGGAAACCTCTGTGCTGTCAGATCGCAGCCATTCAGCCCCATTCAGAGCTTTGAACATCTACGCCTCCGTTCTCTCTGTGGCACTGAAAGCAGCCGGTTCTGATCCGCACTAGCCCGCCTGCGGTTGGACCGCTGATTGTTTGTGCTCTGAGACCTGCCACAGGCATTTAGTGGGAAATACAAGCACTTGATGACGACCACCACCTTTTGCCATCATTTCTTTATAGGAGTTGTCCTACAAAAAGATGTTCTCACCGCCTCACAGTATAGGATAGAACGCTTATTGGTGGGAGTTTAGCCGCCGGGATCCCCACCTAACACAGGAACAAGGCACCCCCCCCCCTTTAATCTACTGTAGTCCAGAGACAGCGGGGGTCTGTGAAGAGCAGATAGAAGCAGTTAATGAAGCTTCTGTCCTCATTGCAACCTTCATAGCGCTTTGTAAGTGCTGTGCGGTGAACGGAGGCAGCGGTTAATGTCGTTGCTTCTGTTTAACCCAGCAATCATATGATCGCTATGTGCCCCCAACATAGCAGAGCTGTGGGGAGATTTTTTTTCTCAGCAGCCCCTATAGAATCATAGAAAGGTAGAGTTGAAAGGGACCTCCAGGGTCATCGGGTCCGACCCCCTGCTCAGTGCAGGATCACTAAATCATCCCAGACAGATGTCTGTCCAACCTCTGAAGACTTCCATTGAAGGAGAACTCCCCACCTCCTGTGACAACCTGTTCCACTCATTGATCCCCCTCAATGCCTAATATCTAATCTGTGTCTCCTCCCTTTCAGTTTCATCCCATTGCTTCTAGTCTTCCCTTGTACAGATGAGAATAGGGCTGATCCCTCTGCACTGTGACAGCCCTTCAGATATTTGCAGACAGCTATTAAGTCTCCTCTCAGCCTTCTCTTCTGCTAAACATTCCCAGATGCTTTAACTGTTCCTCATAGGACATGATTTGCAGACCGCTCACCATCTTGGTAACTCTTCTCTGAACTTGCTCCAGTTTTGTCTGTCTTTTTTAAAGTGGGGTGCCCAGAACTGGACCCAGTATTCCAGATGAGGTCTGACTAAGGAAGAGTAGAGGGGATAATGACCTCACGTGATCTAGACTCTATGCTTCTCTTAATACATCCCAGAATTGTGTTTGCCTTTTTGGCTGCTGCATCACATTGTTGACTCATGTTCAGTCTGTGATCTATTAGTATACCCAAGTCTTTTTCGCATGTGCTGCTGCTTAGCCCAATTCCTCCCATAACTTTGCATTAATCCTTGTTAAATACCATTCTGTTAGTCGCCGCCCACTGTGCAAGCTTTTCTAGATCTTTTTGAATCCTCTCCCTCTCTTCCTTAGTGTTAGCTATCCCTCCTCCTTTCCCATCAATTCCCTCCAGTTCATTTATAAAACTGTTGACCACCGCTGGGCCAAGGACAGAGCCTTGTGGTCCCCACTTTATACATTATTTCAATATTGGTGCAATTTCACAAGAAAATACTGTGCAAAAAGTTATTTTGTCAGCCCAACAAAACGGACAAATGTGCAAAATTGCTAAAAAGTATCTGGTAACTGGTTAACCATGCACATGGTGTAATACACAGACCGCATGATATGATTGATTCTCTGCGGGTAATAACTTTTTATGTTCAGCCTGCTGATGCGTCTTTTTACTTTTTTGTCACAGGTGTTCGTGGAAAGCTCGGACTCCACCGACCACCAGTTGTCGTTTCCAGACTCTCATCTGTGGAAGCTTCTAGATCGTCACGCTAACACCATCAGGCTGTATGTTTCATTACCTGAACACGTGCCGGGCTCCCACGCCAGCCGCTCCACCTGTCTGAAGTCATGCGGGGACTTTTGCGAGCGTGTGAAAGGCAGCAGCAAATCTGTAGACGCCATTTTGGAGGAAAGCACTGAAAAACTGAAGTCCCTCTCTCTGCAGCAGCAGGAAGAGAGCGGCAACGGGGACAGCAGTAAGAGCACGGAGGGCAGCGACTTCGAAAACATTGACTCTCCCCTAAATGAGGCGGATTCCTCGGGGTCAGCCGACAACAGAGAACTGGAGAATCGGATTCTCCCAGCTGACCCCGAAAATAACTTCCCCTCAGAAGAGCGGTCGGACTCTGATATTAATAACGACCGGAGCACGAGCTCCGTGGACAGCGATATTCTCAGCTCAAGCCATAGCAGCGACACTCTGTGCAATGCGGACAATGCCCCCATCCCTCTGGCAAACGGGCTCGACACTCACAGCATCACCAGCAGCCGGAGGTCCAAAGCCAACGAAGGAAAAAAGGAAACGTGGGACACGGCCGAAGAAGATTCCGGCACGGACAGCGAATACGACGAGAGTGGGAAGAGCCGGGGAGAGGCTCAGTACATGTATTTCAAAGCAGAGATGAATTCTGGGGAGGAAGGGTCCAGGGAGGGACAGAAATGTAAGTTTTGCTGTAGCTTGGCTTATTTTGCTTTGTATTTCACATGATCCTGGTTGCACTTCCCAAAATTAAAGGGGTTTTACAACCAAGAACATTTATCCCCCTATCTACTAAGTAGGGGATAAATATCTGATTGCTGAGACACCCAGTCGTCACCCCCGCCAAGAACGGCGCATATGAATGCATCATTGGAGTAAAGTGGCGGAGTACTAGCTTGACCTCCTCTCAATTTACTTCTATGCAGTAGGCGGAGATTGATGTGTTTAGCAATCTTCATCCATCCCATAGAAGTGAATGGCGCTGTGATCACGAAAGATCACCTCCGATCCAATCGCGTGGGACGTTCGGGAGCAGTGTTCTTGGTATCCCGGCAGTTGGACCCCCCATGATTAAACCCTTTTTTCCTGTACTGTAGATGGAGGATAAATGTCCTTGTTGATAAAAACCCCTTTAAGGATTGACGAGCTGCATACTGAGTATAATCCTATCAAGAGAAACCCTAAAATTGAACAGATTATGGCCTCTTACATGCGGTAAAGCCTGCGCGGAGGCCATGCCACTCTGTTGGGTGGCGAGTCTGATGGTGATTACGCATATCCTTCTGTTTGATTTGAGTGGAAGTTGAGGTGTGCAGAGATACAGGAGAGGCGCCGTGTACCTCTAAAGGGAGATCTATAATACACCCATGTACATTGGCACTAAATCTATATATAATATGGCATAAAGGCCCTTTTACACGGGTCCGTGATCACGCGCAAATGTCCGTCCACATGATTATTGCCCCGTGTGAACAAAGCGGCAATCAGCTGACAGCAAACACTCACTTGTCAGCTAGTCGGATCTCCTGTGCTGCTGCAATAATTGTCTGCCACACATCCCTGCGTAAAAGGGGGATGTTCTGCCGGCAATGATGGATATGTACTGGGGGGAGGGGTGGGGGGATTGTTCTTCCCCTGTATTCAATCTGAATCTGCCTCTGCGAAGGCCATTTAAACTAATGCTAATATCAGCGCTTGTCATCTGACTCGGACTGAGCCATCTAGAGGGTCTTTAAGGCCCTTTTACACGCTATGATTATTGCTAAAACTGCCACGTGACTGAACGAACTGCTGACATTTTTGCATAAAATTAACATACAGATTGTTTTTAATCACCTCCTTTTCATCATTAGCTAAACTAAACTCTGTTTGAGTTGTTTGCTCAGCTGGGAGTGTTTGTGTGAGGGATTATCTGGCCGGTAGATTCCATGGTCTTCTCCTGGCAGAGTAAAGAATGTACTCATTATGTATGTAAGGCAAACACAGTGAGTACATTATTCACTCCCCGCAAGTCGGCAAGCCGCTCAAAAGACTGAATGAACTTCTTTCAAATGGAATGTCTTTTGAGCGGTGAAGCGATGTTTTTTTATGCAGGGTGAAAACCAGCGCTGAACGAATAGCGCACAACGGCCTGCATTTACGTGTAACGATTATCGCTCACTTGTTGCATGTAAAGGGGCCTTTTAAGGTGATTGTCTTACGTCAGCCATTACCTGGAATGCAGCCGCAGCCATGTCCGGAAGTGTGGGGCAGCGGAGGATACGCTTGTACACCTCTGCTCTCATTCACTTCAATGTGACTGTCAGAGATGGCCGGCTCTGTTGCATTGGAGTGAATGGGAGTGGTGGTGCCCATGTGCGTCCTCTGTTGCCCTACACCTGCTGGCACTGCTGGGCAGCAATCTGGGTATGGGCTGTTGTGAGACGACCGCTTTAACTTTGGAAGTGCTTTGAGTTGTATCACTGGTGATTTATGCTGTTGCATCGTGTCTTACACTCCAGTCACATCCAGAGCTGCAGTCACATCAGTACATTCTTGTATATGCATTTAGCCTTTTATGTCCATCTGGGGTGAGAAGTGAAACTTGAGCATTTTGTAAAGTTTCTGATTCTGTAAAATAGAAGTTCCAATGCTGAGTTTTGTATTTTGCGACCGATATCACAGACTGAAGAGAAGGCGATAACCTCTATAATGGCAGCAGTGATTTCTCCGTATGTTAGACCCAAGAAAACCTAACTTTTTCATTTTTTATGTCCTGAAAGCTACATTTACTATAAATCAGCCGGCCCTTTAACCCAATGCTGTATATGGATGTATTGGTACATCTTGATCCTCCCATAACGGAGGCCTCTGGCGTACTGTAACGTCATGGTGATCGTGCCGACGTTACCACTGTCCCTACTTGATCACCGTCTGGAGGTCGGCTATTATAGATCTACATGTCACTGCAGCCATGTTGGCCCTGAGAGGGTTAACACGGTTTTCTGGGACTAGAATATTGATGACCTATCCTTAGGAGATATCCTCGAAACCTGACTCGTGGGGGTCCTCTGTCCAGGACCCCCTCTGATCAACTGTTTGCAGTGACCTCAATGCTTGTGTGAGCGCCGCAGCCTCTTCTTGGGCCCGTAACGTTATGTTTGTCAGTCGCACGGCTTTATAGCAGCTCAGTTGCATTTAAATGAATGGAATTAAGCTGCTATACCAGGCATCACCACTATGAAATGTACAATGCTGTGCCTGCTAGGTAGTTAAAGGTCTGCAGCACTCGCCTATCTTCAAACTGATCAGTGAGCGTCGCAGATCTTCACTGGTCGGATATTGATAACTTATCCTAAAGGCCTATCCAAAAAATATTAACCCTTTGTGTGATCCTGAAGGCTAGAAATGTCCTGTTCTTGCAAGGTTTAAGAGTTTTCCATAATTTTACTATTGATGACTTCTCCTCAGGACAATTCTTTGATAGTTGATCGACAGGGGTCATCTGCTCAGGACCTCCAGCGATCAGCTGTTGTTGGGTCCATTGTCGTTGGCAACAGAGCTGGAAGCTGACGGCTCCGTCCTCATTGCAGGCGTCCAAGTAGGTACTGCAGGAACGTCTCCCATTGACTTAAATGCAATACCACCCCGGGCCACTGCAATGCGGACAGCGCTACCTGCTCCCTGCTGTGTCTGCACTGCTTAGTAGGACTGAAGATCCTGAGGGAATAACCCTCGCTGATCAGCTATTGAGGACTATTCCTGAAGCCTTAATCTCGGGCGACCCTCCGATCCTGGACAATCAAAGATGGCCGCACCGCTTCTCTGACTACCCGATGCATGCTGTGTATTAGTATGCATCATTAGTATAAGGCATCACTCCTGCTTTGATTAGCCTGTGCTCACATGGGCAGCACCGGCCAATGAAAGCAGGTATTTTCTCAGCGTACATCAGGTAGTCAGAGAAGCGGTGCGGCCATCTTTGTCCAGGGTCAGACGGTCGATTCGTTCACATCTGGGTGTTTGAGCAGGAGTAGGAGGTCGGACACATTGCACAGATGTCTGCCAACCCCAGATGATGAGACCGCCAAAGAGATTCCTGCAACCGATCACCCGGATCCTCCCGCCACCGTCTACGGGGAGTCTTCTTGCAGGCTGCCGGTGACTGCGGCTTCCACTGCTGATACCAATCTCTTCCCTACAGGTTTATTGGTGAATGTAGATAAAAGAATCACCCTCTCTGCTTTCAAACAGCAGCTGGAGCCCTTTGTGGGGGTCTCGTCCTCCCAGTTTAAAGTCTTCCGCGTTTATGCCAGCAACCAGGAGTTCGAGAGCGTCCGCCTCAACGAAACCCTCTCCTCCTTCTCTGACGACAACAAGGTAAGAAGCCGGTAAACAAGAAGACCAAAGGGTTGTACTAGGATAACGTTATCTCCTATACGGAGAACGAGACTGCATTTAGTGGGGTCCAACCGTCCCAGGAACGGACGTCGCAGAGGCCCCTGCGTAAATGAAGCGGTTGTCGCACGTGTATGCGGCTGCTGCATTCATTTCAGTGGGAGCTCCGGAGATGGTAAAACGCTTGAACTGGGCGAACGCCATGAATGGATCGGCAACATGCGAGTGTGACCACCGCTGCGTTCATGCAGGGACCTTTGTGACCACTTTTCTTGGGATCGGACGTGGTCCCAGCAGTCGGACCCTCACAATAACTTGTTAGTCTGTATCTTGACACCCTTTTAATGTCACACCCTACACTGCATTTACAATTTTACTGTTGGCTCTCTGGCTGACCAGGCGACTCAGTCCTTATTTTAGCGACCCTCCGATTTCAGGGGGGTATATTACTTGCAATTGTAATTCTCTACCATCCCTCCAACCTGCCAGTTCTGTGTCCTGTTTTCAGCCGTCCAAGATGGCCAGAGCAATCTTCTGACTACTTTAAGGGGACTCGGTCGCCACATAACGGCACCATACAGTAAGTTTTGGTGCCATTCCGGGAGCTAGGGAGTGTCCTTTTTATACTCGCCCGGTTCCCATGGTGTCTTGCCGTGAAGTTCATGCAAGATATGAAAACATGACTCTTTTCTGACCGCCATGCACATGGACTTTTGGAGGAGAGCGCGCACAACGGTCTGAGAAGAGTCAAATTTTCATGGCAGATCGCTGCAGGAACCGGGTAGCAGTTGGGTAGAAACACATTCCTCGTCACCATCCAGAACGGCACCATAGCTTTATGTTTTGTGCTGGCAGTGTCCTTTTTATGTCCACAGTGCATTGGCAATGTCAGATGCTCAAGCACTATACCTGCTCTCTAATTGGACAGCACTGATCACATGAGCAGCACTGGCCAATGAGAGCAATGCACAGTATGTATTGGGTAGTTAGGAAACTACCGGGCAGCCGTCTTGGATGGATGGAAACTTGGAATTGGTGGATCATGGGGACGGCAGAGAACTACTACAGGTAATATACCCCTGTCTGTCCCGGGTGGCCACTTGAACAATTTTGTCGCGTTGGATTTTCTTAGGCAACAGCAGAAAAGTGTATTAATGCGAGTGTCATCCCTGAGAAGTGTGCGCATCCGGCCGCCATATCCTCAGTTACACCGCCACCGTTCAATAACGTATATTATTACCCGCACAGGAGTTTATCACTTGTATGCTGGGAACGTACAAACGTCCTGATACCTGCGGCACGTAGTAACAACCTGCATCTTTCTTCTGTAGATCACCATCCGGCTCGGCAGGGCCCTGAAGAAAGGAGAGTACAGGGTGAAAGTATTCCAGCTCCTGGTGAACGAGGCTGAGGTACGAGACGGGCGCCGCGAGGTCCAATGATTGTTGTGTTAGTCAAGGGATCTGTCAGCAGATTACTCTCCTGCCTACTGGCCATGTATTACTGTGTAGATCCTTGTAGCCCAGATATACAGTCTCCTACCAAAAGTAATTTACACACCTGAGCTAGAATACCAAGTGGTATTTATTTCCATATATTAGTGGGGCTTCTTTGGCCCTAATGACATTGGATAATTTGTGGCATACTTTCTACTACTGTATGATACACCTTCAGCTGGTATTTCCCTCCATTCATCCTGCAAACGTCTGGAAAGTTCTCAGAGAAAATGGACCCTCTTCATATTTCCTCACCCTACGTTCCAGTTTGTCCCAGAGATGTTCAGTAGGTTCAGGCTGGGTCTCTGTGCAGCCGGTCCAATCGTGGAACAACCACATCTTCAAACCAACGTAGATCAATGTTGGATGTGTGATATTAGAAGTATGGCCGACCATTCCCAGAGTATTGCCACATTGTCGGCAGCACATTATTGTCTAGGATGTTGGGGTACACTTCCGTGTTCATGGTTCTTGTCCCTACCACCAACTGACCGAGACCATGCCATGTAAAACACCCCAATCCATAACTGGACCTACGCCGTACTTAACTGTTAGCCCAACACAGTCTGGTAAAAGGCGTTACCCCAGATCCTCCACACCCGGGTACAGACATCTGATTTGAAGATGGAGCGACGTGATTCGCCATCCTATAGAACGTTCTACCATTGCTCAACTATCCAATGACGACGATCCTTCCACCATTGTAGATGGGCTAATACATCTTTGCGAGAACTTGCCAGACATTTGCAGGATGAATGAAAGGGAAAAACTAGCTGAAGTGTATCAGACGTTATGAGAAAGTATGCCATGTAGAGCATCTGTTGTTCGGGCCGAAGGAGCCTCACTAAGGGTTAACAGATGGACATGCTGCTTTTGATTCTTTTGGTAGGATAGTGTTAAGAAAAACATAAGTGCGCGGTTTGTCACAGTCTCTCAGCGCTCCTATTAGCCAGACATAGTGAGTGCGGCGTATCCATTAAGGAGGAGCGCTGCTCATGATCTCGGCTGATCGGTGAATTGGCAAATATCTAAAGGTAAAAAAAAATGTCCGGAATAAGGGGCGTGGCTAAGGGGTTAAACTCATCCGTTAATTATACGGCATCCACCATTTTCTTTTTTTTTGCGCTAAATATTGGTGTAAAGTAAGGGGGAGGGGAGACTGATAACCGGGAAACTAACATTCTTGTCCAATCGCTGGGCCGTGTGAAGGTGCCGACTAACAAGTGAATGCTCATTCATCCGGTTATATGTTGCACAAGAAAACCGTTGTTAACGACGCATCTCGCTATGTAAACGAGACGACGAAACTATGGAGGATGAACGATTATTACTGTCTGAATCGGCCTGTGTAAAGGCCAGGTAGATGAGTGCCGATCTCGTAGATCAGCGCCTACCTGGAGCAGATTACATGCTGTGAAGGGACACTAACTTGTCTAATATAGTGCGCCAAATTCATCATGCGTCTCATTCGGATAAACGTGGCGCCGTTTCTGCCCGCCGGGTTTAATCGTCTTCTGGCTAGATTCAGGACTGTATTAATAAATGTCCCCCAGTATGTTAGAAAGTTCTAGAACGTCTTATTATAATCTTACTTCACGGCACCCGAAGGCCGTTCTCCAGCTTTGCTGTTCTGCAGATTTTCTTTTATGATCGTCGTCTTCCATAACGGTCTTTACTAACGATCTCGGTCTTGGCCTTTGGCTCCGCAGCAACTTTGGTCACGTGACGTAAAGTTATGTGGCCAAAAGACGTAAACCAGGCATGTGACAGCAAGGCCTATTAGAGCTGCGATGTGACTGTTAAACTGCCGCAAAATCTCCGACTGGCCCCAGTCCCGCGCGACTTGCATTACGGTCTGACGACAGCCGCCAGGCAACCTGCAAACTGAGATCCAACAGTTTGGATTTTTTGGTGACTCTAATGTTGCAATGTGAACCCCGCTGACGATCATTAGATGCAATGCTGTGATTTGCATGTTGCACGACCAAAGTCACCATGTAGCCCTGACCTAATGGCGGCCCGTCATCTGGTCATTTGTGCTTCCAGCGGGCAGTTAAAGGTTCCACTTGTTCACTTTTCCTGCCATGATCTTTGGAGCCTTAAGGCCGGGGCTACACACGACTTTGGTCGCACAACGTGTCATTGTATCTAATGGTTGTCAGTGCGATTACGGTGCGACCTAATGTGACCACGGCTGCAAAAAGAGAAAAAAAACTGTTGGATCAGTGGTTGCATACAACTTTGCATCGTAGAGTACAATTGAAGTTGCAGGCGAGTCACAGTCACATGTAAAGTAAAACCCTTGCGGAACAGCAAGTCACAAATCTTGTGGTCACATGACTTTGAAACTTGATATTGCACAACCTAGGTCGCCGTATAGCCGCACCTTAAAGGGGTTTTACTTTTGGCAACCTATCCTCAGGGTAGGTCATTAGCTGATCCGCGGGGTTCGCCTCTTTGGATTCCCACTGATCCCTGAGCTTGCTGTCCATAACCTGCCACCCATACTGCAGTGGCCTGGTGTGGTACTGCAGTTACAGCTCCCATTGAAATCATTGGGACCATCCTGGGATGTGGGCAGCATCTTCGGCTTCCAGCAACTATTGATGAGCTATCCTGAAGCAAGGTCACCAATAGTAAAACTTTTTTTTTTCTTTTTTTTTTTTTTACCAATTCAAAGCCATAATTAACACTTCCCTGGTTTATTTGACAGCCGTGCAAGTTCCTGCTGGACGCAGTGTTCGCTAAAGGGATGAGCGTGCGGCAGTCTAAAGAGGAGCTGATTCCGCAGCTCAGGGAGCAGTGTGGCCTGGAGCTCTCTATAGACAGGTAGGTGGTCGTCCACCGCTTGGTACGTCGCCATCTAGTGGCTGATCGCATCACGTGACTCTATCACTTTTGTAGATTTCGTTTACGGAAGAAAACGTGGAAGAACCCGGGCACAGTGTTCCTCGATTACCACATGTATGAGAATGAAATTAGTATTTCAAGCAACTGGGAAGTTTTCCTGGAAGTGCTGGAAGGTAAAGTGCAAAGACCTCTGCGGTTACTCCACGGGGCGCAATCTGCGAAAACGGGAACCTTGATCAATACTGGGAGCAAAACATTATCCTTGGGTCTCCGATGCACTAGCGGTTTTTATCTGTGACGGATGTGAAGAAAAAACTGACGACACGCGGATCGCACACAGAGCTGTAATAGTCAGGCCGCACGCACTACTCGGGCACACGGCAAGGGTGTGGGAGGCCTTGTGGCAATCTAAGGGGGTGGTTACTGTACTGAGTCCTGAGCTAATACAAGGGTGTACTTATAAAGAGTCCGGGCAAAGAGCTGCCTCCGCCCCGGATGGCGACCAGTTTATCTCGTGTCTGAGTTACGGGGAGGCTCCTCCTGAAGATGTCCATCTGTTAACGTTTCATAGATTTGTAGAACAGTTGATGTCAAGAATATTTTTTAGAGGAAAAACCAAAACGGCCCCCTAAAAGAACATCGGCCCCCTAAAAGAACATCGGCCCCCTAAAAGAACATCGGCCCCCTAAAAGAACATCGGCCCCCTAAAAGAACATCGGCCCCCTAAAAGAACATCGGCCCCCTAAAAGAACATCGGCCCCCTAAAAGAACATCGGCCCCCTAAAAGAACATCGGCCCCCTAAAAGAACATCGGCCCCCTAAAAGAACATCGGCCCCCTAAAAATGGCCGTACACTTGAGATAAGTCTGAATTGGTTGACCTTGGACGTTTCGGGAGACCAATAGGCACAGAATTAATGCAAATGATCGTTCGCGATGACTCTTCTTTCTGCCCCAAAATCTGTTTCATCAAGTTGGAAAATTTCCGACTGACTTTGCTGAAATTGCAAGCCGTCAACAACCCAAACCTTCTCTGACTGCCTGATAGACTACTGATGCATACTAATACACTGTGTACAAGACGCTCCATGCGGCTCATGTGGGCAGCACTGCTCAGTCTGGCTGGCGTAGTGCCTCAGACTAATGATACACACTAACTACACAGACGCGGCCATTTTTATTTGCCACTTTAATAGAAGCCTTTTTCCGTCTGCTTTAGTTCCTCATTGATTACAATGTAAAATAAAAACGGACGCCTTCCTTTCTGTTGGGTTTCCGGTGTTTCGGCCAGCAGGTAGCGCTGCAGACTGTGCTGGCTGTTCTAGTAAAAAGACGGAAGCCGGTGGCTCAAAACGTTATTTTGAAGACCCTTTGAAAGCAATGAGGTATAAAACTGAACGCCGAGCGCAGATGTGAACGGGCGCTTAGTTAGACTCACAACTTTTAGGGTTCTGGTTTGGGTCTAAGACCTGTAAAATGTATGACCCCTCCTGAAGGGTCATTGTGGGCCGCCCTCCTGGTACGCTCACAGCCGTCCCTTCTCACCCGCCTTCCACATCTCTCATGGCAGATTGTGAGAAGATGAAGTCCATGTCTCAGCTGTCTCTGCTCACCAAGAGGTGGCGGCCGTCACAACTGCGGTTGGACCCCTTCCAGGAGATCGTGCTGGAGACCAACAGTGTGCTGGAGCTGAAGGAGAAGGTGAGGGAGTAGTTGTGACGGGGGGAGTCCCATCATCCGGCCGTACTGATGGTAATTCGCTGTTCCTCCTCCTTTTAGATCTGTGAGCTCAGCGGCATCGCCTTGGAGAACCTAGAATTTGCAAAAGTAAGTCCAGTCCCTCCCTGGAGCTGCTCTGCAGTACAGCAAGGGTTAAATGACAGGATTATAAATGTGACTTTGTTGCGCAGGGCCGGGGGACGTTTCCCTGTGACATATCCGTTCTGGAGATACATCAGGACTTGGACTGGAACCCGAAAGTATCGACACTGAATGCCTGGCCCCTCTACATCTCCGATGACGGCGCCGTCATATTCTACAGGTGAGGGAGGGGGGAGGCGGCACCGGACGGCTTTACGTAGGAGGAGGCGGACTGAGTGTGTTTGGCCGGTCTTGCACAACCAGATTTGAATTGCGGATTCAGTGATCGCCGGCCATGCGGACGATCCGCGGTAATAAGCGGGCATTGAAAGACATGTAGTTTGCTTCACACCCGCCGGTACGAATTGCGGATTCCATGAGCAGAAGAAAGTTCGCAGCATGCTCCTTTTCACCACGGATTCCACGCGGACGGCCTCCTTTGATGGCGCTGGATACGTGCGACCTGCAGCCTGTACGCAATTAACATCGCATATGGGCTGCAGGTACCCGCGTGGTCGCTAAGTGATGATGCGGGGGGTATACCAGCAAAAGTAAAAACCTGTAATGTGTATGAGCGCCTGCGTGCTCCGCGGTCGGGTACAATAGTTGCTTGCCGCTGCGGGGGTCATTAGCCGGGCTCACAGCCCTCATGTGAGTCCAGAGTGTGCGGATCTTGTGGGTGAGGTATATAGCTAGGAGCACTTCAGGAGGGGTTTAGCTGATGTCGTTGTAGCGGAGCCGCCGGCAGCACAGAGGATTTCAGGAGAGGAATCTGCTGCTCTTAGGTCACAAACTTGGGGGTAAGGGCTCCATTCACACGGCGTCGGCGTATTTTGGCCTGCGAATACACAGCATGTTCTCACTTAAACATCCAATTGCGCTCCTATTTCGGCCCGTTGTGTAGAGGTTATTAGACGCGTATTCGCGCTGCCACATTCTATTCTTCGCACCAAAATGGGATTTGCTGCGTATTTTTTCACGTAATCAAAAAATACGGACATGTGAATGAACACATTGAAATCAATGGGATCTAGCCACTGTGTACGGCACTCGTGAATACGCCCATGTGAATGAGCCCCTACATACTAGAAGCAGCCGGGCCCTCCAGCAGCACAGAGCACTTCAGCAGGGGGTATGTTGATGATGTGTGAGGATGCATCAACTCTGGAATTAACTCTAGCGCCTTTTTTCCCCCCTCGCAGGGATAAAACGGAGGAGCTGATCGAGTTAACGGACGAGCAGAGGAACGAGCTGATGAAGAAGGAAAGCAGCAGGCTGCAAAAAACTGGACACCGCGTGACTTACTCCCCCCGCAAAGAGAAGGCGCTGAAAATCTACCTGGACGGAGCGTCCAATAAAGACGCTGCTCAAGACTGACGCACAGCGGCCATCTTGGCAAGCCATGTTTCCTGTTTTCCAGATAGGTTCACTGCCGCAGGAGTTTGCGCCTCTTGGCGGGGTTTAGGGGTGGGGTTGTGGGAGAGGAGTGTGAAGCTATGTGACACCAGCACTGATTGGTCAGCTGTCTCAGCCAATCAGCAGCCTCGTAACCTTCTGGGTTCCTCGTTTGTGACTTCTAATCGTGTTCTGCACTATTGGTCGATTAAACTGTAAAGCTGAAAGGGACGTGCAAATAAGAGAGATATTTAAGTATATATTAAGTTAAAGCAAACCGGGTGCAGCGGAGGAGGAGGGGCATCACCTCGCTCAGGTAAGACGCGCGTGGCTACAGCCCTGGATGGCTTCAGGCTCTTATTTGTTGGGGGAGGGGAGGAAAAAAATAAAGCCTGGACACTTTTATGTTGCTGATACACACATTACCTCATTGAGAGTGCGAGTCTGTATGTGAGCGAGCCCGGCCGGTACAGTCACACTAGCCTGATACTGCTGTATACATCCGGACTTGTCTCTCGCCCGCCGGTGGGTTGAGACGGACTCTGGCCGCCGCAGCCTGGGTGGTGGAAGGGGAAAGGGCGCTATGTGCTGACCGATGAGGTATAGAATGTGAGGCTGGATGCTAGCAATAGAGCAAGATATTGCCGCTCTGTAACTGCTGTCAAAACTACATGTCCCAGCAGTCTTACAGGTAAGTGCCACCCAGGCAGGAGAGGACGCAGAACAGTTTTCTATATGCAGCGATTGCTGCATTCTGCGTCTCCGTAGATGCCAAATTCCTAAATATTCTCAGAAAGGGGGTTGTTGTTCAGTTGTAAATTGATGGCCTATCCTTAGAATGGGCGACGGAGGTCTGCTGCCTGAGACCCCCACTGATCGGGCAAAGTTGAAGTAAATAGATAAGGGCTGCAATACCAAGCCTGGCCACTGTAGTCAGAACGGAGCTGTCTGCTTACTTTAGGAGCACACTGGTGCAGTGAACTGCTGATCAGCGAGGGTCCCGGGCAGCGGACCTCCACCAATCTACTGTCGATGGCCCATCCTAAGTATAGGCGATCAGTGGTTTCCAACTTTTAAGTAAAGGTTCGATCCAAAAAAAAAAGCACGGAGGGTTGGAGATGGTTAAAAATATATATATTTTCTTTTAAGGACTTGTTCACATTAGCACAAAGGGGTTCGGTTTTTCTGTAATGGTATCCACTGGCCGAGCAGCTTCGTCTTCTGATGAAACGCACTCGCTATAATGGCGTCCGTTCGCGTTTCGTCCATCTGGCATTTTACAGGATGAATTGGTGCTGCATGCGGCGCTATTTTGTTCTGTACGTTAACAGACTTCGTGGCGCGGCTTCTGGGTGGAGCCTCCGATGCTGCTGTGAAGAGGCCTGAGCTATTTGTACTTCTCCAGTCTGGCGCTGCCGCTCCCATCCTCACCGCCGGGGTTTACGGACACGCTGCAGCGGTGACGCGTCTGTATACACCCATGACCCCCGCAGCCAGTCGCTGCCCCCCGCAGCCAGTCGCTGCCCTCAGCAGCGGTATATGGCTCCACTGCAGTTTATCAGCAAAGCCTGGCGTGAGGATGGCAGCAACACAGCTGCGCCAACGGGACTGGAGCGTATAGTCAGCGGATTTTTTTCTTATTTTTAACCATTCCCTTCCCGTGTGCGTTCTTTATATATGTATAACGTGGATGCTCCCTTTTCAAAGACGACCTGTCATACATTCAGCAGCGCTGGTTGCATAGCTCGGCCACCATGGCCCTGCGACTATCAGTGCTTCTCTTCATAGTTGCCTACATTCCCCTCGTAGGGCTCTTCTTAGATTCTGTTCCCGATGCTGTGAATGTGGCAAGTGGGAGGTTCCCAGTGCTCTGTCAATGGGCGACATCAGCTTTAATTGGCATTGAGCAGTGGGGACCACCCACTTGTCACATTCACAGTACCAGGAGCCGGTATGATGGGGAGTATGAAGACAAACAGCAGAGCTATGCCTCCAGCACGGACTTTAACATCTCTTTAAAGGGATTGTCCCATTGCTAGCTGTTTTGCGGCAGGAAGCAGATGGCTCCATACACTGCATGGTGGTCCATTCACTTCAATAGGACTCAGCCTGCAATACCAACCCAGGCCACTATGCAGTGTACAGAGACGTCCACTTCCTGCAACAAAACAGCCAGAAGTGGGACAACCCCTTTAAAGGGGTATTCTGGAAACGGGTGAAATTGGGAAGAAAAAAAAATTGCCCATTTACTGCTTGGGACCCCCACCAACAGTGCAGAATCCCTTCCCCTATTTCTGTAATCTAGTTGTGACAGGCTCCCCGGGTCGCGTCGCAATCTCAATTTAGCAGACAGCCGGTCGCCAGCCCCGTTGATATAAGTGGAGCAGTGCGGCGCCATTCATTTCAATGACATTGGAGCAAATAGTCGTGCGCTCTGCTGCCTCGTCTGCCCTATTGAGATGAATAGAGCCGCTGCAGCGCATCTGCAACCAGCAAACCCAACTGCAGTAAGGCTGGGTTCACACAGGGCGGATTTCCGCGCAGAATTTTGCCGCGGTAAATCCGCTTGCGGCCGCTAATCCCGGGATTAGCCAGCCAAGTGGACGAGATTTCACACGGGACGGCAAATCCGTTGCGGCTAAGCCGTCAGAAGCCGCTGCTGCGGCGCGGATTTGCCGACTGCAGCATGCCCATTTTTTTTTCCCTGCCGTGGACGCGCTCTCCTCTATGGGAGCGCCGGCCGCAGCGGAAGAGCAAGTGGCTGGGCCGTTTCAAAGCCGCCGCGGGTTTTGCAGCGGCGGTTCTCCCGGCGGAAATGTCGCGGTTTTTAGCTGCGGCCAAACCACGACATTTCCGTTGGGAATCCACCCTGTGTGACCGTGGCCTGAAGAAATGGGAGAAAGGATGCTGCACTGTGAAATGGGGGCGGGGGGGGGGGGGGGGGGGGGGGTTCCGGGGGGTCCCCCACTAGCAGCTCAGCTCTATTGAAGTAAATGGGACTGAGTTGCAGTACCGCACATAACCTGTGCATAGGGGTGGTGCTATTTCTGCATGAAAGCTCCGGAACTATCTTTAATACACTATTTTAAACCCTTTTGAAGATCCCTGCTTGTTGTCATTGAATGGGAACCCTGTTTACATCCTACAGCTGAGGATCTGCTCTTATTTGCCCTCTTTACGCAGATGCACGGATGTACCATAGGGGTCTCTCCTAGATAGCCCTGTAGCTGTATGAGCGGGACTAGGTCAGAACACGGTTTCAGGCTGTGGGTGTAAACAATGAATATTTCTATTCACTGACAGCAAGCTTAGAAAAAACTGGCTGATTTCTTCCAAGCACAGCACCACCCTTGTCCATAGGGTTGTGTGTGGTATTGCAGCTCAGCTTAATTGAAGTGAATGGGAGATGAGCTGCAACACCAGACACAACCTTATAGACAAGGGTGGCGCTGTGCTTGGAAGAAGGCAGCTATGTTTTTCTAACCCTTTTAACAATTCCGTGGGATTAAGCACAACCTAGAGGAAGTTACTAAAATAAGATATTAAAGTGCCCCTCCGGTCCTGGAGACACAAAGATGGCCGCCCAGCTTCTCCGACTACCTGATGTGTACACTTTGCATTAGTATGCATCAGTAGTCCAAATCACTGCAGCCTGCTTTGATTAGCCGGCGCTGCGCATGTGACCAGCATGTAGTGTTTTTGACTACCCATGGTCACCGATACAACGTGCGCATCAGGTAGTCGGAGATCCGTGCAGCCATCTTTGTCTAAGACCGGAGGGGAGCTTTAACCTGCTCTTCTTCCTCTCCTGCCCCCCAAAATAGTAGTGGATCGATGCACACAAAGTGTCCGAATGCAGATGAAGCCTTATGTGCTTGCTGGGACTTGTAGTTCTACAGCAGCTGGAGAACCGCTGGTTGCCTCGCTTTGCAATAGAGCAATCTTCTACTGTGTTTCCTTCCGAGTGTAAATAGAAATTGTCCCCCCTGTCCCCGATCCCCGCAGCGGTCCCGGATCCCCGCATATCTCCACCCTGTACATTGGGCAGTCTAGCTGCCCGTTTCAGTTGTTTTCCCATCACCTGGTACTATATACACTTCTGTAAACACTTGTGGGGATTTGTATTACATTTTCTTTGGGACACTCTTGAGTTGTGAACACATATTTTTTTTTTTTTTTCCCTTCTGCGAAATTTTTTTTTTTTTTTTCAAACTTCATCAAATTTGTCTTCACTTTTTTTGTTTTGATTGAATAAACCCCCAAAATGTAATGAATTTCTCTGCATCACTTTTGAAATCGCCATCTAATTTATAACGGATCAGTACAAGGTTTTGATAATTTTTTTTTTTCCGTGCCGACCGCTGTTTACAACGAACATGCCAATAAAGTAAGAAAAAATGAATACAAGTCACGTGTGTTTCTTCCAAGGAGCTGAGTGCAAAGTCACTTGGGGCTTTATACACCCGATGGCCCCTGATTACTCCCCCGTCTAGTGGTGCTTTGGTCTTCAGGGCTGCAGCCGTTCGTCGTGCTGTAGATTCCACCTGGTGATTTAATCGTTTTGCAGGAATATCGGCCCCTGCGGACAGGAAGCTGCTTGTAGTGGCTGCAGATTAGATGGAGCAACTGATGCTGACGTGTTCCGACTAGCTGACAGGAAGGGGTCAGCGATTCATGCTGCTTGTGCCAAATTCTGGCCTCCCATCAGCAACAGAAATCTGCATCCATCTGACCAGGTGGTGATCTTCTGCTGCTCAGTGATACAAGTTTTGCGCTCTCTTGCCTGCTGGAGTCTCGCCGTCATAGCCCATCCGAGCTAAAAACGACGCGTTGTGCGTTAAGACACAGTCAGAGCACCAGTGTTGTCTGCAGCTGTTTCCATCTAATGCCACGGAAAACTTGTCATGTGACTTTATGCCGCACTCCGGGGTCACGGAGAATTACCATACAGGGAAGCGCCAATCATAAGAGGGCTGGGAGCTCTAATAAAAGGGCCACTTTGTGTTTGCAGCTCTTTCTCGAACCACAAGGCTAACTTACTTTGCTGCCTGTTCCTAATAAGCCCACCAGGGGGTGCTGCAGCCATTAACCTGATGCTGGATGTGCCGTCTTCTAATAATCGCTAGTAATGAAACGTTTGCAGTTTTATTGTTTTCTCTTTGTTTTTACGAAACAACTTATCAAAGACCAGACACTTGCCACAAGCTGCACCGATATTAAAATAGTTTATTCACTGAACACGTGAGATCATCTGTTCTGCCAAAAATATAATGGTTGGTCGTAAGTCATGTGACACATGCAAACACGAGAATGTACAATTATAAATTACGGTCGATGTTATTATTGCACTTCCATCCAGCAAAGTGATTTCTCTACACTTCAGGTCAATGTGTTCTGCCCTCCAGTGCTGGCCTAATGTTAGAGCCCTCCACGGGTGGTCTAAGCTGTGACCGGGCCATCTTGGACCATGAGACGGGGCCCCAGGAACCAGCAGATTATTTAGGCATAGAGGAGTGCATCCGATCATAGAACGCTGCACTCCGGTCCTGCAACAAAGTTTTCTCCCAGGACTGACTGCTTGCCCCAAGCTTTGTTTACAGGAGCCAGGATGTCCCGTTTAATTTTGAAGACCTCATCCTTCTGTGGCGGGCGGCTGCATTCATGGTGCCTAGACTGGTTGGCGAGGTGACGGTCCTCGTTATAAACGTAAAGCCATCTGGATGTCGCCATCCATAGTTCAGGCTCTTCGTGATTTGGGCTGCTGCAGCTTCCTCCATCATGCCTGGGGGGAGGGGGGGGGGGGGCTGAGGTGACTTATTTGCAGCTGTCAAACCAATTACAGAGCCCTCCCTTTCCAGCTGGGGAATCCCATGCAGGTTAAATGGTTTTACAGCTGCAAACGAAGCAATTTGAAGGGAAGGGACATTGTTTGGCTTTTACATCAGGCAGCTGATTAGTTTTAGGAGATCTTCAAATATAATCAATGAGCTGCGGCTGAGGAACAAGCCTGGACTCTCTGTCAATGAAATCTTCAGCGGTGCTGAGGTCCAATCCCAAACCTGTGGGTGCAATGAGGCTGTCCTCATAGACTATCTCATCTTGGGCCTCTGGGGTGTAAAATGAGGGGTCCTCTTCTGGGCCCTCTGGTTGTTCTCGCTTGGTGTTGGGTAGAGATGGATCTTCACAGATGGACGCCAAGCTGTGACTAAGAAAACAGAAATCAGTGCGATGTCCCAGCCGTGAGGGCCACAGGTGAGGCCGGGGTGGATGTGCTGCAGTAACCTACGAAGTGCCCTTCGTGTTGCACTAGAACCGTCTACAGCTATGATAATGAGCAGTGGAGTGCTCTCTATGGAACACAAGAATGCTCACCACATTCCACATGGACCACTGAAACAGTCCGTGTCCACATAGAATGCTCCCTGCGTGGTGCAGGAACCACTAGAATGTGCCGAGTCTGTATCCAATACTGGGAGCACTGTAAGGGTCCTCATACAATATACAGTCCACATATGATGCTATGAGAATGCTCTCTGCAGTGCAGACCAGTCCCTAAAATGCCCCCTGTTGTGTAGATTAGTTGTACAAATCCCATCTCTATAGTAAGTCGCTTGCTCGCCCTCTTCATGGTATTTGACAATAGGGTGCTCTCTGCATTGTGTGGCGCAGAGTGTTAAGGCAGCAGACTGCAGTCCAAAGCTCTCACTCACGACCTGAAGGTTGTGAGCTCAATCCCTGCTAGTTCTGGTAGCCGGCTCAAGCAGGACTCAGCCTTCTAAGGTCTGTAAAATGAGCACCCAAATTACCTGAAAGTGCTGCAGAATAAGTTGGTGCTATAAGATAACAAGTCCCCAGCATGCATGGTCTTATAAGTCTCTCTACACTTTCCAGGTGCTCTCCCTAAGGAGAAACAATACCCTTCCCAACCCAATGACTGTTAGAAGAAGGTTGGGCATTGACTTCCACTAGGTGGCGCTGGAGAGTTATTGTACCATATACTCCCAGCTGTGTATCCTCAATGACAATATGCTTGCATTATATGGCCCCCTGGAGCGCTGTGTGCCGTCTCTATAAGCTACTGCAATGTTACAGACTGGTTGTTAGAAGATTTTCTAAACTGGATACAGGACGGTCTGTGCAGCGTCAGAAGAGCGGGCCCTTCCCATCTCTGGGCATATTAACCCTCGAATACACTACATTGATATAGAAGACTCCAATAGGTCTTAATATACAGACTCTTGAGTTTTAGCCCCGCCCACAGCGTGTAATCCTGCCCCACTTCCTCTGTTCCTGGTTCTCTTCTATCTCCCAACCAACACACTAGGACCACGTAATGACACCCTGAGCCTCCTGCCTCTTTGCCATCACCACTCCCTGGCCGTTACCTCTGAGGCTGGCACACGAGGCCGCTGGGGCACGGACAGAAGTTCACAGGGATTTCAGACTCCAACTCCCAAGTGAAGAGCTCCAGTATTGTGTTTGGGGGTTGGCACTGCTCCCCCTTACCAGGCAGCGGGGTGCACACAGGAAACAGGAGACCTGCAAGAGGACAAGAGTTTTGTTACCCCAAGACTGCTGCATGCCATCGAGGCAAAGATTAGAGAAACATGGCTGCTTTCTTCCAAAAACAGCGACACCATTGTCCATGGCTTGTGATTGATAGTGATTCACAATGAAGGTGAGCTGCAATACCACATACCACCTATGGAGAGCAGTGGTGCTATTCTGTGTTCTGGAACAAAAGCCGCCATGTTTTCTAATCTCAGTAATCTCCTTAAACTAGATGTACTTTTTGTAATATTAAATCCACATTACTCATCCTGAGTTCTATCACACCTCCTCCAATCACATCCAGAGCTGCATTCAGAGTGCTGCCGATAGTGATTCGGCTCCACCAGTTTAAGTCTCGCATCAAAGTGCTTTTCCAAGATCCTATATTTTAACATACTCTGCTGCAAAGCATTTTGGGAGATGTAGTGTTGTATTTCTTTAACAAACCTGCTGTACAGTATTTGGCATAAACATTAAAATGCCTAACCAGCAGGGAGTTGTAAAGCTTGTACTATTGGTTTTCCATGACTATAGGCTATCAGTATTTGACTAGTGAATATGTCGAATTCTCCCCAAAAGACCTCCACTGATCAGAAGAATGAAGCAGCTGCTGTACTGATATTCTTTATAGGCACAGCCCCGTACATGAAGTGTGGCGGCTCCTGGTATTGCAGTTCTATCCCAGCTGCTTGAATGGGAATGAACTGCAGAACCTAACACACACATGCCCATCCAGACCAGCTATGGTGTCCGAGTAACCATTTTGCTTAGGGGCAGGATTCCTAAAATAAGGGCATCAGTTTTCTGCAGCTTTGGCTGTGACTAGAGTATAGGATAAGATCAGTAACCTAAGTCTTCTGCCAGCTGATGATCAGGCTGAACAGAGATTGCACACAGTATCATTGGTGGCATATAGAAGGATGGATGTAGTTACTTGTATGCACGGCGCAGCACAGTCCGAGGCCGCAGTCCTGCCGAGTCTCACAGATGGTCCCGCTCTCGCCCTTGGAAGACGTTCTGCACTGACCCCACACACACAGCCGTCCCGCACAGCACTCCCCGTCCCTGGCGCACTGCCAAACCCAGAGAAAATGGGAAAACAAGCAGATTATTTTACTAGAAAACTCCATGTTCATTTTCCTTCCCCTGAGATTAGTAGATTCTCCAGTCACATCCAGAGCTGCGTTCAAGATCCTACAGGATTGCTGTTAGTGCTCTTGCTATAGGACCTCACTGCTGCCCCTAGTTAGCAGTACTGCATTGTGGGAGATGGAGTTTTACACAGATGTAACAAAGTTTAACCCAATGCTGAAAAGTCGCTGCAACAAGTTATGTTAATATAACAAAAGCCATCGAAAAGGCAACAGAAAAAAAGTGGTTAAACTTTTAAAATATAGAAGCAATGTGACTTCTACGTGTAAATCAGCAGATTTGTGACTGCAGCTTTGGATAGGACTGGAGTATGCCATTACATTACTGATCCCGTTACGGACTTTTCACACGAGACGGACGGACGCCGCAGAACGCAGCCAAATCCGCAGCTGTGGAATTCCACACCAAAATCCGCGGTGCGTTGTGCAGCCTAATCCGCCCCTTGTGAACGGCCCCTCAGTCTTTCTCCTTACCGGCTCCTCGTCCTTACACGGCAGGCACCTGTAGTTAAAGCTGGAGAGATGACAGTAATTCCCGGGCCGGCAGTCCTCGTCCACGATGCACTCCTAGAATGACACACAGCCATCAGTAACACATCGCCGGCTCTAGGAGGAGGCATGCTGAATCATCTGCATTAAAGGTAAACCACAAGAGGGGCACGCGTCCAACATTGTCCCCATCCCCTTCCCGCCACCTACTGGTCACCATGCCGTCCAGTGAAGCATATAACATTCTGTCAGGTACAGTTTAGTACTTGCAGTAAGTACATAGAAATAGCTTCAGCCACCAGATATGTACTGCTGCACCCTCATACAATACACATAAATAACACCGCCGCACCGTACAGATAAATAATGCTGCCACACTGCATGCACATTCACTCGCTGCCTCCACCCTCTGAGGATTGGTGCTTCCCTGTATGGAAATGATGCAGCATAAAATCACGTGACAAGTTTTCTGTGAATCCACATTAGATGAGAAAATCCAGCGATCGGAGCGACTTCCAACGAGGCCGGTCATCGGTGCTGGACTAGCCGGGGGCTCACTGCCAACCGCAGGGGGGTTCTCATGTAACGGTGTGGGGAGTATACAGAGAATGGCGCGATCGAGGAAAAAATCCAGCAAAAGGGGATCCTATAGATGGAAACAACTCATCACTAAAAGGGGTCGGAGGAGGATGTCAGGAATCGTTCTGACCAACAGGTGCAGAGTATCATAGAGAGACCCCATTAAAAAAACCGCTAGTGGGTAAAAGCCCTTAGGTGGAACTCCGATAGCAGACAAGCTGAAGACCTCTTCCGGCTCTTAATCACTC
This sequence comes from Eleutherodactylus coqui, assembly GCA_035609135.1. NCBI lineage: Eukaryota > Metazoa > Chordata > Amphibia > Anura > Eleutherodactylidae > Eleutherodactylus > Eleutherodactylus coqui. The sequence continues at coordinate 140,176,289 of CM069415.1, forward strand.
CTCTACCGCCCTCTCTCACACCACATGGCATGACAAATGTGATACATTTACATGCAGGCTTTGGATTTTATTAGACATTAACCTCTCAAGCGCTGCAGCTGTGCAACACACATACTGGAGATGACAAGACAGCTTTGCTCAGTGCATCTACATAAGACATACATGTATGACACTTATGGAGGGGAGCAGGATGGTGTACCGGGCCACTAAACAGGCGCTGGCAGTCAGATTATGCTGGGCTCCAACTAACACATTCAAAAAGTACAACTCGCCATTCTATAGCACGGATGGGATATAACAGCGGACGACCAGCTCCAGCGCGAGAATTGTATTACTGAGCAGCAAAAAAACATCTCCTGGTCAGATGGATCCAGATTTCTGTTGCTGATGGGAGGTCAGAATTTGGCGCAAGCAGCATGAATCGCTGACCCCTTCCTTTCCACTGATGGGATAATGTCAGACCCTCTGTCTAATTTGCAGGACTGCAAAAAGCTTCCCGTCCGCAGGGGCCGATATTCCTGCAGAACCCTTTCATCACCCGATGCAGTTTCTGAAGGCCAAAGCAGTCCACCGCTACTAGATGGGGGCTAATCAAGTATGTAATGCTGCCATACTATGCACATAACTACCGCCACAGTGCACATATATCACCTTCACGCTCAGATGCAGTTGGACTAAGTTGGAGAATAAATTCTGCAATGATCATCCAGCATCTTGTCTCTGTGACTCCAGAAATGGCGCAGACGTGTCCCATCCCCCACTGAGACTTCTGTACTTTGTATTGTGAATGTCATACCGCCTGGTTCGCCACTTGCAGACGTTTCCTACCGAAAACGAGAGGCAAGCGTCTGCCGGCCACGATTGCTGCTCTCAGTGGCCTCATTAAGGAGGCGGCGCAAAGAGTTACAGAAAATAAACACATTTGTGACCCCTCAGGTTGTCATCTAATCGCCACGTACACAAAGTACCCGCTCCTGTAATGTGATTATCTGTTGGGGACGAGGAGGCTAAAACACACGGAGGGGGGCGGAATATATAATAACCAGGGAGAGAACGCTTCTGTCATCCCTGTATTACTGAGGAAATCTAACGTACATTCTCCGCAGCCTGACAACAGAGAACAACAGACTACTTTCACTGTTCCTACAGTCAGCCTCTGCTCAGCTAGAAATGCTTGATAACAGAGAGCAATAGATTTTAAAAACAAGTGAGCAGTCTATTCTTAGACATTGCATTGGCTGACTAGGACTCTGCTACAACGTATCCTCTGAACCCTCCACTGTGCCTCCTGGCATCCATCCTGATATGTAGATCTCTTAATCTTCACTTCCACTTCTCTGCGTATTTCTGGCGGCGTGGACAATTAGCTACGGGCAGGATGACACAGAACGAGGCCGAGCAGCTAAAGTGCAGACGCCGAGTCGTTTATTAACGAGAGGAAAGACGGCCGTGGCAAAAGAGGCGAATCAGAAGCCACACAGTGCAGCTGATCACAAGGGGGCTCAGAGCGGGACAGGGCGACGATCAGACAGAAGGGGGCTCAGAGCGGGACAGGGCGATGATCAGATAGACGGGGGCTCAGAGCGGGACAGGGCGATGATCAGATAGACGGGGGCTCAGAGCGGGACAGGGCGATGATCAGACAGACGGGGGCTCAGAGCGGGACAGGGCGATGATCAGACAGACGGGGGCTCAGAGCGTGACAGGGCGATGATCAGATAGACGGGGGCTCAGAGCGGGACAGGGCGATGGTTAGATAGACGGGGGCTCAGAGCGGGACAGGGCGATGATCAGACAGACGGGGGCTCAGAGCGGGACAGGGCGATGATCAGACAGACGGGGGCTCAGAGCGGGACAGGGCGATGATCAGACAGACGGGGGCTCAGAGCGTGACAGGGCGATGATCAGATAGACGGGGGCTCAGAGCGGGACAGGGCGATGATCAGATAGACGGGGGCTCAGAGCGGGACAGGGCGATGATCAGATAGACGGGGGCTCAGAGCGGGACAGGGCGATGATCAGATAGACGGGGGGCTCAGAGCGGGACAGGGCGATGATCAGATAGACGGGGGCTCAGAGCGGGACAGGGCGATGATCAGACAGACGGGGGCTCAGAGCGGGACAGGGCGATGATCAGATAGATGGGGGCTCAGAGCGGGACAGGGCGATGATCAGACAGACGGGGGCTCAGAGCGGGACAGGGCGATGATCAGATAGACGGGGGCTCAGAGCGGGACAGGGCGATGATCAGACAGACGGGGGCTCAGAGCGGGACAGGGCGATGATCAGATAGCCGGGCGCTCCGAGCGGGACAGGGCGATGATCAGATAGATGGGAGGTCAGAGCGGGACAGGGCCATGATCAGATAGACGGGGGCTCAGAGCGGGACAGGGCGATGATCAGATAGACGGGGGCTCAGAGCGGGACAGGGCGATGATCAGACAGACGGGGGCTCAGAGCGGGACAGGGCGATGATCAGACAGACGGGGGCTCAGAGCGGGACAGGGCGATGATCAGACAGAAGGGGGCTCAGAGCGGGACAGGGCGATAATCAGATAGACGGGGGCTCAGAGCGGGACAGGGCGATGATCAGATAGATCGGGGCTCAGAGCGGGACAGGGCGATGATCAGATAGATCGGGGCTCAGAGCGGGACAGGGCGATGATCAGATAGCCGGGGGCTCCGAGCGGGACAGGGCGATGATCAGATAGCCGGGGGCTCCGAGCGGGACAGGGCGATGATCAGATAGCCGGGGGCTCCGAGCGGGACAGGGCGATGATCAGATAGCCGGGGGCTCCGAGCGGGACAGGGCGATGATCAGATAGCCGGGGGCTCCGAGCGGGACAGGGCGATGATCAGATAGCCGGGGGCTCCGAGCGGGACAGGGCGATGATCAGATAGCCGGGGGCTCCGAGCGGGACAGGGCGATGATCAGATAGCCGGGGGCTCCGAGCGGGACAGGGCGATGATCAGATAGCCGGGGGCTCCGAGCGGGACAGGGCGATGATCAGATAGCCGGGGGCTCCGAGCGGGACAGGGCGATGATCAGATAGATGGGGCTCAGAGCGGGACAGGGCGATGATCAGATAGATGGGGGCTCAGAGCGGGACAGAGAGATGATCAGATAGACGGGGGCTCAGAGCGGGACAGGGCGATGATCAGATAGACGGGGGCTCAGAGCGGGACAGGGCGATGATCAGATAGACGGGGGCTCAGAGCGGGACAGGGCGATGATCAGACAGACGGGGGCTCAGAGCGGGACAGGGCGATGATCAGACAGACGGGGGCTCAGAGCGGGACAGGGCGATGATCAGATAGACGGGGGCTCAGAGCGGGACAGGGCGATGATCAGACAGACGGGGGCTCAGAGCGGGACAGGGCGATGATCAGATAGCCGGGGGCTCCGAGCGGGACAGGGCGATGATCAGATAGATGGGAGGTCAGAGCGGGACAGGGCCATGATCAGATAGACGGGGGCTCAGAGCGGGACAGGGCGATGATCAGATAGACGGGGGCTCAGAGCGGGACAGGGCGATGATCAGACAGACGGGGGCTCAGAGCGGGACAGGGCGATGATCAGACAGACGGGGGCTCAGAGCGGGACAGGGCGATGATCAGACAGACGGGGGCTCAGAGCGGGACAGGGCGATAATCAGATAGACGGGGGCTCAGAGCGGGACAGGGCGATGATCAGATAGATCGGGGCTCAGAGCGGGACAGGGCGATGATCAGATAGATCGGGGCTCAGAGCGGGACAGGGCGATGATCAGATAGCCGGGGGCTCCGAGCGGGACAGGGCGATGATCAGATAGCCGGGGGCTCCGAGCGGGACAGGGCGATGATCAGATAGCCGGGGGCTCCGAGCGGGACAGGGCGATGATCAGATAGCCGGGGGCTCCGAGCGGGACAGGGCGATGATCAGATAGCCGGGGGCTCCGAGCGGGACAGGGCGATGATCAGATAGCCGGGGGCTCCGAGCGGGACAGGGCGATGATCAGATAGCCGGGGGCTCCGAGCGGGACAGGGCGATGATCAGATAGCCGGGGGCTCCGAGCGGGACAGGGCGATGATCAGATAGCCGGGGGCTCCGAGCGGGACAGGGCGATGATCAGATAGCCGGGGGCTCCGAGCGGGACAGGGCGATGATCAGATAGATGGGGCTCAGAGCGGGACAGGGCGATGATCAGATAGATGGGGGCTCAGAGCGGGACAGAGAGATGATCAGATAGACGGGGGCTCAGAGCGGGACAGGGCAATGATCAGATAGACGGGGGCTCAGAGCGGGACAGGGCGATGATCAGATAGACGGGGGCTCAGAGTGGGACAGGGCGATGATCAGACAGACGGGGGCTCAGAGCGGGACAGGGCGATGATCAGACAGACGGGGGCTCAGAGCGGGACAGGGCGATGATCAGATAGACGGGGGCTCAGAGCGGGACAGGGCGATGATCAGACAGACGGGGGCTCAGAGCGGGACAGGGCGATGATCAGATAGACGGGGGCTCAGAGCGCGACAGGGGATGATCAGACAGACGGGGGCTCAGAGCGGGACAGGGCGACGATCAGATAGACGGGGGCTCAGAGCGCGACAGGGCGATGATCAGATAGACGGGGGCTCAAAGCGACAGGGCGATGATCAGATAGACGGGGGCTCAGAGCGGGACAGGGCGATGATCAGATAGACGGGGGCTCAGAGCGCGACAGGGCGATGATCAGATAGACGGGGGCTCAGAGCGGGACAGGGCGATGATCAGATAGACAGGAGGTCAGAGTGCGACAGGGCGATGATTAGATAGACGGGGGCTCAGAGCGGGACAGGGTGATGATTAGACAGACAGGGGCTCAGAGCGGGACAGGGCGATGATTAGACAGACGGGGGCTCAGAGCGGGACAGGGCGATGATTAGATAGACGGGGGCTCAGAGCGGGACAGGGCGATGATCAGATAGACGGGGGCTCCGCGCGGGACAGGGCGATGATCAGACAGACGGGGGCTCAGAGCGGGACAGAGAGATGATCAGATAGACAGGGGCTCAGAGCGGGACAGGGCGATTATCAGACAGACGGGGGCTCAGAGCGGGACAGGGTGATGATTAGACAGACAGGGGCTCAGAGCGGGACAGGGTGATGATTAGACAGACAGGGGTTTAGAGCAGGACAGAGCGATGATCAGATAGACGGGAGGTCAGAGCGGGACAGGGCGATGATTAGATAGACGGGGGCTCAGGGCGGGACAGGGCGATGATCAGATAGATGGGAGGTCAGAGCGGGACAGGGCGATGATCAGATAGACGGGGGCTCTGAGCGGTACAGGGTGATGATTAGACAGACGGGGGCTCAGAGAGGGACAGGGCGATGATTAGACAGACAGGGGCTCAGAGCGGGACAGGGTGATGATTAGACAGACGGGGGCTCAGAGCGGGACAGGGCGATAATTGGACAGATAGGGGCTCAGAGTGGGACAGGATGATGATCAGATAGACGGGGGCTCAGAGCGGGACAGGGCGATAATTGGACAGACAGGGGCTCAGAGCGGGACAGAGCGATAATTAGACAGATAGGGGCTTAGAGCGGGACAGGGCAATGATTAGATAGACAGGGGCTCAGAGCGGGACAGGGTGATGATTAGACAGACAGGGGCTCAGAGCGGGACAGGGCGATAATTGGACAGATAGGGGCTCAGAGTGGGACAGGACGATGATCAGATAGATGGGAAATAGGAAGCATCACGATAAGCAGATTCTTCACAGCATCTTATAAAGATAAAAGTTACTCATGTTTATTTAGGCAACCAGGATTAAAAAGTGACAGATCTAATACCTATGTATAGATATATCAGGGGTCAGTACAGATATCTCTCCCATCATCTATTATACCCAGGACTGTAACCAGGTGGCGCTCTCAACATCTAGAGAAAAGGTTTCTACACCACACAGAAGGGTTTTTTTTACTGTAAGAGCAGTGAGACTATGGAACTCTCTGTCTGAGGACATGGTGATGGTGAACTCGATAAAAGAGTATAAGAGGTCCTGAACATCTTTCTTGAGCGACACAATATTATATGTTATATCACTGATTACTCAGAAGGGTTGGTGATCTGGGAATTAGAGCAATTGTAAGTTTGGAGTTGGGAAAGAATGTTTTTCCCTGAAATGAAGAAAATTGGCTTCTACCTTATTGGAGCTTTTTGCCTTCCTCTGGTTCAACAGGGTGGGGGTCGAGGGTAATAGGCTAAACTAGACGGACGTGTTTTTTCAGCCTTATTTATTATGATTACATGGGGGCTCACTGGAGGGCAGGGTGACTGAGTGCGAGACAGGGCGACGATCCCACGGGGGCTCAGAGCGGGACAGGGCGACGATCCCACGGGGGCTCAGAGCGGGACAGGGCGACGATCCCACGGGGGCTCAGAGCGGGACAGGGCGACGATCCCACGGGGGCTCAGAGCGGGACAGGGCGACGATCCCACGGGGGCTCTGAGCGGGACAGGGCGACGATCCCACGGGGGCTCAGAGCGGGACAGGGCGACGATCCCACGGGGGCTCAGAGCGGGACAGGGCGACGATCCCACGGGGGCTCAGAGCGGGACAGGGCGACGATCACACGGGGGCTCAGAGCGGGACAGGGCGACGATCACACGGGGGCGCAGAGCGGGACAGGGCGACGATCACACGGGGGCGCAGAGCGGGACAGGGCGACGATCACACGGGGGCGCAGAGCGGGACAGGGCGACGATCACACGGGGGCTCAGAGCGGGACAGGGCGACGATCACACGGGGGCTCAGAGCGGGACAGGGCGACGATCACACGGGGGCTCAGAGCGGGACAGGGCGACGATCACACGGGGGCTCAGAGCGGGACAGGGCGACGATCACACGGGGGCTCAGAGCGGGACAGGGCGACGATTACATGAGGACAGTGTCGGGCTGAGTCATGATTACTGGTCTGTCTTTTATTGTGTCTGTGCAGGAACAGGTTAAAGTAACCCTCTGGTTTAGGGACAAAACTCTTTCCCGGGACCGGAGGGGGAGTATATATCACCTGCAGTTCTTCTCGGTCTTCCCTCTGATCAGCCACTTCAGGGTCTTGTTTAAATCTAAGATGGCTGACACAATCTTCAGACTACCTGATCGCGCGCATTATACCACTAGTGTAGACTGCCAATCAGAAACTACGGCTCATTCAGGCAATTATCTCCCTACATAAATGGCCCTTTAAAGGGTGACTTGAGGAGAAGGGTGTAAATTATTGTGCTGCATCATCCGCGGCGTCGGTCATCCTGTATCTGAGCGTCTCCTGCGAGTTTCTGAAATGCAACAAGCCGAAAAAATAGCCAAAGGCACAACCCCCCCTGACTGTTATTCTTTGTCACAAGGGATGAACAAACATGACCTGGCAATAGCTGCGGGGCTCCCTGAGCGAGAGCGAACTGCGCAAATCACCCGCCCGACACTCTGTGCTTAGTCACAAGTACCGAGCCGAGAAACCATCACCCATACACTGTCCTATAGACAGTCATCACCCATACGCTGTCCTGTATGGCGGTCCTCACCCATATGCTATCCTATACAGAAGATATCAGACGTTATGCAGGGTACAGTGAAAAAGTCAGATCCAACACTATATCTCATATCGGTTTCCTATATGGAAACAATAGCGTACTTCAATAGGAAGACATGGATCTGCTGCATGACACTGAAGGAATCTCAGGATGGGTGGAAGGAATCCTCAAACCACTGGTGAGAAACACAACCAGCTACTTGCAGGACATCACAGACCTACTGAACACAATGTCAAGTGTAGGTCTCCTCCCCAACGGCGCCATCCTGGCCACCATGAATGTGGAATCATTATACTCCAACATCTCACACAAAGATGGACTGACCGCCTGCCGGGCGCACCTTGAGGCCAATGGGGGGGGGGGGGGGTCACCTCTGAATCAGTGTTACAACTCACGACCTTCACCACCACCACCACCACCACCACCACCCACACACCCCCACACACACCTATTTGGCAAAGAGATATTCCTGCAACTCGCCGTAACTGCCATGGGCAGTAAAATTGCACCGCTATATGCCAACTTTTTCGTGGCAAAACTGGAGAGTGACTTCCTGGCCTCCTGCCCCAACAAACCATTGGCCTACTTCCGCTACATTGATGACATCATAATGATCTGGATCAACACCGAACAAGAACTAATAAAATTCCATGAGAGATTCAATGCATTCCACCCACCATAAACCTGACATTAAGCTACTCGTATACTGAAATGAACTTTTTGGACACCACCATAAAAATTTCAAACAACTCAATGCATCCCTATACCGGAAACCGATTGATCGGCCCACATACCTCAGACGGGACAGTTTCCATCCGAAACACATCAAAAAGTCCATAATCTACAGCCAGGCCATCAGATACAACCGGATCTGCTCCAACCCAACAGACAGAGGAACATCTACACCATCTTAAAAGGACATTTTTGAATCAGGGCAACCATCCCTCCTCAATTGATGATGAAATCACCGGAGCCTCCAGGATACCCAGGAATCAACTACTCCAATACACAAGATCAATAGACTCTCCCAGGTCCAGCCTAGAACTTACTTCATTGTAGAAGCTGATCAAGTTGGTCTGACATGATCGACCCCTCATGAGCCCGTGCTGATGAGGGGTTATACCGTTGTTGTCCTTGAGGTATTCCAGGATGGCGTCTCTCAGAAACCCATCGAATATTTTCCAATTATGCTTTCCTTACTTTAGTCCTAGCAGCGGTCCCACGGGACTTAGCAGATTTCTGCTTCTTACATTCTACCCTTCAACTTTGCAATTGGGTTTTACTCTCTCTTAAAGGGGCCACGACACACCTAGAGCCTCATACATCACTCCATCATGTAGTGCACCCACGCCTTCCTATTCAATCAAGTACGCCATTGTTATTTCCCTATAGTACTGAGATATAGTGCTGGATCTGGCTTTTTCACTACACCTTGTATACAGAGGTGGTCAGACAGCAAGCAGAGGTGTTGAAACCTTGCAGAATTGTAATACAAAGACTTTTTATTGTACAAGGATTGCGCTGTAATTGCATAAGAATGGAGGGCCCATACATTGTTATATATGGAGCCGGCCATATAATATTATAGAATCATAGACTGGTAGAGTTGGAAGGGACCTCCAGGGTCATCAGGTCCGACCCCCTGCTCAGTGCAGGATCACTAAATCATCCCAGACAGATGTCTGTACGGCCTTTGTTGGAACACTTCCATTGAAGGAGAACTCCCCACCTCCCATGGCAACCTGTTCCACTCATTGATCACCCTCACTGTCTAATATATAATCTGTCTCCTCCCTTTGTTTCATCCCATTGCTTCTAGTCTTTCCTTGTGCAGATGAGAATAGGGCTGATCCCTCTGCACTGTGATGGCCCTTCACCACTTTGAGGCTTGAAAAAAAGCCCCCGTTTAGGGCCTGAAACGTTGCCTTTTTAGTGCTGATTATGGAGGATTAATAAAGAAATTTTGTCATGTATTATTGTGCTGCCTGACACTTACTTTCTACTATTGATCTATTGGGACGGGGATCCAGCCCAGAGTTTTTGGCGTGCACGCTCAGATTTTGCTCCAGCCGTAGCGATTCCCGGCTTATACTTTATTGAGTGCTGTTGACATTTATCTTTTCTACATTTGCTCTGTGCAGTGATAATATGTAGACAGATTTCCTGCAGCTCTGGGTATCAGGAATCCTATTTTTTCGCCTCTGCTATATCATTGGTTCCTGACAGAACTGCTTCATGGACATGTCTTATATTTTAGGTCACTGGCCCTTTAAGGGTCATTCCATGACGATCTCTTGCCCACCGCTGTCCTGCTGTGAAGATTCTGCCATGGAGAGTATCACAGGGAGCAGTGGGGACCGGTGTCATACGCAGTGACAGCAGTGCCTGCCAGCGGCTGATGAATTATATATCAGTTGTCTTGTAAGTGAACACGACTCACATTTACGAACTTCCCCGACTGCGGCTCGTCCTGACTACTAATGAGAATGTAGCACTGCAGCCTCGATGCACTCATTAGTGTCCCAGCCACGAGGGGGCAGCTGCACGGGGGTCTCTGGAAGGTCAGGGGTCACAATCACTACACCTTTAAGGTGCGAGTTTCCACTGCGGCACATCCACGCCAAATGTATGTAACAGTTCCAGCACCCACCTTGTGCCCATGCCACTTACATGACAGGTGCAAGAAGAACATGCTCTCTGCATATGTGGCTGCAGGTGTAACAATGCAGTAATCCCCAACATGTGGTTCTCCAGTTGTTACAGAACTACAACTCCCATCATGTACCGATAGAGGGAAAGCACTGCTTTAAAGAAAATAAACCTTTTAAAGGGGCGCTCCAACTCAAGTTATCTTCAGCCCAGTGACTGAACCGCTTTGGCGCTGCTGCGTTCAGCACAGTCTCGGTTTGGATGGGGCTCACAAGTTTATCGCCATATGACATTACAGAAGTTAAAGGAAGACTCCAACCAAAACTGCCTCCCAGTTAGGGGCCATGAGCCAAGTAGTTAGAGAGAAGCGGTCCCTCTGGCTTGTAGTTGGCTCAGACTTCCAAGCTAATATTTACAGTGCTGCTGTTGTCATCATGGGCAGGGTTACCTGGTTCAGGTGGGGAACTCAGTGCAGAGTATAGGTAATCTAGAGGGTCACTTCAAATCATACCTGCCAACGTTTAGAACCTACCATCTAGGAAACTGAAGAAGAGTTTTCCCATAGGCCACACCTCTTACCACAGGCCACACCCCTTTACATGCCACATTCCCTAGAGCAAGGGCACTATAGTGCATATTTTGAGACTCCCCATCCGCAACAATTTTCAATTATTACCACCTTGTGGAAAACACAAAAGGGACACTATAGAAAATAAGAGGGAGTCATTACATTGTGGGGTCACAAAAGGTAGAATGTTTACTGTGCAAGTGGGATCGTACATGGTAAAAGTTCGCCTTTGTTACTCCATAAAGTAATAATGCCCCTTCAGTTTCTATACAGTGCCTTTCGTGCCCTCTGCAAGGTATGTGCCCTTTGTGCCTCCCATAACGTAATACTGCCCCTTTATGCTTCCATTACGCAGTGGTGCCCCCACTGTGTAATAGCGCTTCCTCTGGGCCCCATTGTGTAATACTGCCATCTTGTGGTGACTTATCTTGACTTATCCTCCTACTGGGTCTCTCCCCTCTCCTCTGGTATGCAGTTAATCAGATGGAGATGACAGAACTAAGAGAATGATGAGTCAAGATGCCCATAAAGCGATCACATGGTGCGTGGATGAAAGGAAACTGCGGATGAAGCAAGTTGCGCTGTCCAGCACTTGAGAAACTTGCCAACTCTCCCGGTAGGTCTTCCCATTTCTCTGGAAGCCTCATACTCATTTTGGGAGCGTTGGCCAGTATGCTTTAAATATAACCCCGTTTTCCACAGGAACTACTTTGTGCAATTAACTTGCAGGAAAATACATTGCAGCTCTCTTGCGGACTGCAGCAGGTTTTCTTCCAGGGTTTTCCCAGTATTATGCTATGCTGAAGGCATGTTACAATGAGATGCAGAACTAGGGGTTGTAGTGCTTGGGTTATGTTTAAATTGTAGTTAAATAATATCCCTGCAACCAGTGTCAGCTATTTTGGAGATGAGAAAGAACAAAACACATTGGTCAGCCAGTCGCTCCTCTGCAAACGCCGACCCTCCCTGCTCTTGGAAAACTTGTCAGACTTTAGTATAATTTATTAGTCATCTCTGTGCCCTCTTGGATTAATACATAAGGGCGCTCCAACACGGAGTTAGGAAAATCCACATAACAGCCCGCATTACATGGTTGATGGACCTTATGAAGTTCAACCTATAATACTGCAGGGTGGATCCAGAAGAAGGAAAAAAACTCCCAAGTCACAGATGTCAAGCGTCCTGGATTAGTGGAAAAATTCCTTCCCAACCCCAAATAGAAAAATAAATCCTCAGATTACCAACCCTTCTCCAGGACCCTCAAAGAATCATCAGCCATCACAACATGCAGGTCAGGACAGACAAGAATGCTTATCGTTCTGATTGTTTTGTGAGAAAAATGTGAAAAAGGGGGTTTTGAATTTTAAACATTTTTCAACACTTTAAAAAATTTTATTACAGTTTCATTTCACATAATTTTTTTCTTCTCAGTATTGCAGTATATTGTATTTTTCAAGGTCACATATTAAGCGGTGCAACAGGCAGGGCTTAATACGCTTTAATATAAGTCAACCCTTAGAGCCTTCATTACGTCCAGAGATACCATGGCAACCCCCAACCACATCAAGCAGAGTCTATGGCAAGTCACAGGGAGGACACCACCTCCTCCAGTTGACATTTTACATGCTGCAGTCAGGATAGACCATGCATGGGGCTAGCTCTGACTGCTGTTTGAGGTGGGTGTCCGCTATCAGAAACAGCTGGCATCGGCTGGGTATGTAGTGGATTCAGCTCTCGAGCCCGTTACAGTACATAACCACCCTGCACCCCTGTGATGTACATGCACGTCACAGTGGGGGGACGGGGTTAAAAAGAGGTGCTGACAAGATCTCAAGTTAGTGGGGCCAACTGCATAGCTTTGCAGTTGTGGCCTCTGACCATCGAAGCTTTTTGTTTTTTATTGAGTCCCACTAGATTTGTCTGCCAGTGCTTTAAATGTGTCAAGTGGGTGGTCCACACTACTTACTGTCAATCAAATCAAAGTATTTCATAGAGACCACCCACTTGACAGATTCACAACTGGGAGTCAAATCTAATAGGACTCAGAATAATGGGGAATAGGAACAAAAGCAAAGCTGCAGCAAAATGTGCAGGACCGCGCCAAATTTATGCAGCTACCCTGCTAACCCGAGGACACATCGGCTCTGCACAGCTTTATTAGTACAATCTCCGAGCTAGAAACAGGTTAGTGAATTGCAGAAGCGTAAATCCTTCTTTTTACCCTTTTCACTCCAATTTGTATCCTGGTTTTCCTAGGGGGCTTACTCTTTTTATGCCATTATACAATGGCGCTATCTGCTGGCTAAAGCCAGTACTGCATGAGGTGACACGTTGGATAGGCTCCGACAGCAGAGAGGCTGGCAATATACAGTAAGAGAACCCCAATGAACGTCTTCCAACATCGAAGCTGTACAGCCTTAAATCATAATGTCTTCAGACGTCAGACAGTGGATTGGAAAGGGTTAATGTTATTCCCACATCTACCAATAGGGAAAGCGACCCTGCCAAGAGGAATTAGTGAGGGTTGGGGAGAGGCTAATGGAGACATGATTTTACTCCCGCACTATGAATGCATTGGCGCTGCACAGATTACACAAGACATCCGTCTATTTTCTGCACCCCTGACCATATCATGTGGCCCTGGTGACCTGGAGGTGTCGCTGGAGCGTTGGCACATCTCACTCCCTAATCACAGGGATGTCCAGGTGGGGAGTGCGGAGTATCACATCCACACATGGAGATCAGCACCGCGTCCATCGCTCTCACACCTCCGCTTGTGTGACATGGAGTGATTATCTGGACAGGCAGAGACAAAACTGACATTGGATCCTATTCAGAAATTTTTTTTAAAGCGACCCTCCCGGCCCGCGACAGGAATGGAAAGGAGGTTATATTACAGATGTAGCAATTGTTAACAGAACTGTCGAATGATTAGAAGGCTGTGTTCACACTTGTCATATTGGGATATATTTTTGAACCACAGCAAAAAAAGAAATAAATGCAAGAGTTTTTTTTTTGTTTTTTTTTTTAAAGAAACCACGTGTTTTTTATGCGGCATTTTGCTGTGGTTCGAAAGGCAACTACGAACGCAGCCGGACTCAATTTATCGCACTGTAGCACATTGTAGTGGTGTTCGAACCAGTATTGTGTCAAGGTAACATTTGCTACATCTGTACTTATGACTGTCCTCTTAGCGGTTCGGCCACTGATCAGCCTATCTCCAGAGTATCCAGTAGTGATGGCAGCGCGGCAGCCTTGTTGGAAGAATGAAGTGAGGCACCAGGACCAAGTGAAGCAGCAGCGGACCTGGGTAAAGCATGGCACCAGATACAGTCGGAGCAGCGGGTAATGTCGTAGACTACTCAATGCACACTGAGCACTGCTGGTGCGACAAGAACCACTGCTACCATCTTGGTTCTATAAAGACGGGCCCCTAAAAAGGCGGATCAGGAAAAGGACGGCACCAGGTAACCATAACTCCCCCTGCTATATCACTGGACTCATTTTGTCCTGGGACTGGAGTGTTGCCTTAAAGGCCACCCCACCTTTGTAACCAACTGTATTGCTGTGGCGCATCCAAAACAAAATATGAAACAACTTTGCAAGTAGTCTTGATAAAAAAAAATAATAAATCTATGACCGTTTTGTGTATACAGCCTTTATGCAGACTTCTCTGTCTCCATGGTGACAGACTACAGAAAACCCTGTGTAGTCTGATCCTGCTGTCCTATTCCCTTCCATCTGTCCACTATTTCTTCATACTCTGAATGGAGAGGTGTATGATTGCAATGATTAATCGGTCACCATGGAGACACGCAGGTCTACAGCGCACCTGTACAAACTTTTTAAATTTTTTTTGCATTGGAAAGTTGAGAAATTTGTTGCAAGTCGCCATACCTTGTCCTAGGGCACGGGAACACAATCCAGATAACGAGAAGGGTGCATTCACACAGGAAATTTTTCACGAGCGAGTTCTGTTCGAGGGCGATATGGACGAAACTCACAAACAACACATAGTTTGCAGTGAGTTTATGCACTTTGTGTCCTGTTTTTGGGAGACTCTGCAGTAAATCACTCATTATTTCCTATGGGATTTTTTTTTTTTTAAATCACAATTTGCATGCGAGGGCCATGGGATTTTACCTCTGAAACTATGGGAAGTACTTGCGATTTTTCATGCATGTGAAAATCCCAAGTATAGCCTCCTGCGCACGGGCGGAAATTCCCGCAGAATTTCCACCCATGGAAGCTGCCATAGGATTGCGTTAGCAAACGGAATGCTAGGCAGACCGCCGCGATTTGTCTGCGCGAAGTCTTGCGCGGCAAACAAATCACGGCATGCTCTATTTCTGTGCGGGCCTCACATAGCCCCGCACAGAAATCTCACTTCCCCCCCCCCCCCCCCCGGCCCCGGTCTGCGCATGCGCCGGCACATCAAACAGCCAGAGCCGCGGAAGCAGGTGAGTACACGCAGAATTCTCACAGCGGGACCCGACCGGAGCCCCTGCAGAGAGCAGCGCGACACTCACCTGCTCCCAAGGCCCCGAATATTTCACGTGTTGGCTGCCGGCGCAGACCGGAGCCGGCGGCCGGGGAGATTTAGCATATAGAGCATTTAGAAATAGAGGATGCCGCTTTTTGATTTCGCACAGACAAATCGCGGCTGACTGCCTAGGATTGCGTTTTGTAATGCAATCCTATGCAGGCGTGTACGGGCGGAAATTCTAAATGAGATGCATTTTTGAAACAAAATTGTCAACATGACCGTTGCGTTACGAGGCTGCAGTCACAGCTGTTGTATTTGGCTGCATTTTTGAACTGCACCCAAAAAAAAAAAAAATTTTTTTTTTAATAAAGAGCACCAGTTTTTTTAATGCATTTTACTGTGGCTCAAAAATTTTGCAAAAATGGCAACTATGAAAATCCCAACTACAAAAACGTGATAAGTTTTCAAAACAAAAACGCATCGCGCTCTCACTCCAAATCGCGAGTTTTAAGAGTGCAATAACCGTCAGTGTGAATGCCCCCTTAGATGGAAGTCCAGCAACTTGCAGCATCCAAACA
The DNA here is from genome assembly GCA_035609135.1 of Eleutherodactylus coqui. NCBI lineage: Eukaryota > Metazoa > Chordata > Amphibia > Anura > Eleutherodactylidae > Eleutherodactylus > Eleutherodactylus coqui. The sequence continues at coordinate 140,192,130 of CM069415.1, forward strand.
CTGAAGATATAAGCTACTGGCCTCCAGACTGATACATTGTAACAAACTATCAGCACAGGTGAGAGATGTGCTGCAGATGGGTTTGATGCATTATTTGGATCCGCATTAGTATTTTATGCCCGTGTTTGCTCTTGGACACTTGTGCAAATACTGCAGAAAATGGAAACTTGTGCTGATGTGAAAATGTAAAATCCCAGTCACTAAATCCTTTATCCAAGCGCACAGCGAAGAATGTATTAAAGCCGCCATGTTCACATACGGCGCGGTCACCTCCAGCAGTCACTTCACAAGCTCCTCACAGCCGGGAACTCCGTGACCCACGTTTGGAGTTAGATTATTGTCCCATCTGTTCCCTTCACACCTCACCTGCCAATAAGTGACCTCTCTGAGGCCAAGATACTAGAAGGGTCAGGAGTAGAGATGAGCGAGCATACTCGCTAAGGGCAATGCTCGCTCATCACTAGTCAGGAGCCCACAATGCAGAAAGCGCAAGAAGTCTTAGAACCGACTTCTCATAAGTCAATAGTCCATATGAAGCCTCTTCATGTAGCTTAGTAGAGGAATCGTCCTCCCTTCTCTGCCGCCAGTTCTTTCCCTTTCCTACCTGCACCCTCGCTGTAAATATTCAGAAACCTCCACAGTACAAAAGCCCATCTATAGAAACTCAGCCAGGGGAGGAGGGGGTGCAGCTACACATTGTTCTCTCTTCATCTGCATGCTGTGCGAGGGAAAGAGCAGAAATGGCAAGATATCCGACTTCACTACTCCAGGGTGTGGTGCACTAATGCCCCTTTTACACGGGCCAACTATAGAAGGGGCTGTAATGCCCGACAACCATCAACTGTCCCAGCAATGACTGTTCTTGTGCTTTAACACAGGATTGGCGCTCTGTAAATGGAGGCAGAGCGGGCCGGAGATCGTTCTATCACGCCTCCATTCACAGTAAACTGTCATAGATGAACAACTGCCTGTTTAAACTGAACTACGCAGCGGCAGACCGGCGCATTTACTAATGATGATGACGACGCAGATTTGATTTCACTCTCTGGTTTTATGAATGAATCAGACAGCATCTGGCTTTATTCTGTCGCCGTTCGCAGCACATCCCCTTATCCAGGTCCCCCATATTGTTACACCTCATTACTGCAGCTCGTTACTCCTGCCAGAAGACGACATCTTATTTTAGGGAACATGCTCTGAGGATGAAAACCAGTGTGCCTCTGTAGTTAGGTTCTCGATGGGCAGCAGCTGTAGATGGAAAGTCACGAGTTTAGCTGAAGAGACAGATGAACGTCTATCCTGAAGGTTCGGAGCCAAGAACTTTTGTAAGGAAATGAATTAAGATTTGTGATATTGTAGAGGCTGCAGAGAGTAAAGGAACCAGCAGCAGACAGCAAGAACACATCTTCAGAACCCGTAGTGCACCAAACACATTGGATCCAAGATGGTACCCAGCATACATGGCAGCGAGCCCCTATGCACACAGACAGTGCCCAGACAGAGCTCAGAGACCGAGAATACAGAGAGGTGCCAATCCTTGTCCACAAAGACTGGCGATACCAAAGAGGAAAGATATTACTCAATTTACACCCACAGAACAGCAGCGCCAACCATCACCATGAGAGATACCCAAAACAGCAGAACCCATTAGCAGCGGCTGCAGCAGTGCCGATTCCAGCTTGTACCCGAGGAGTTAGCAGTGCAGCCCGTTGATGAGCAGCAATGTGTAATATCACCAGACTACAGTCCAGCCCGAGTGTAACCAGACTTACGTGTCCCGACGTGTCGTTGCTTTTCAGCGACGATGTAATTTTCTGGGAGATATAGGTGGCTCCGCTTTTATTGTCGGTTTCCTGCAGAAAGTAACAACATGGCGGTATAATGAGACAAGTATAATCATATCTCTGGTTGTTCTCTAATCAGCGATCGGAAACAAGATTAATGGAACAGATTATGAAGTTCTGGAAGACAAACAACTCTTGATGTGATGTCATTGTGATGCAGCCAGATGTAACGGGAAAGGATTTCAGTGGAGCAGAGGTTTATAATTTGCCCTCGATTCTCCCTAAAATCCCTGATAACCCGTGTATTTGGAAAATCAGCAAGATAAAGGCAGCTGTGGCAGAACCCGCCAGAACAAAAAGACTACGGTGCCACAGCCCACCAGGAACCAAGTCAGCACAGAAAAGGTCAGGTAGGGGCCAAACCGCCGCAGCAGAGCACAGCGGGGGCCAAACCGCCACAGAAGAGGCTCCTAAAAGCAAAGCCAAGACAGCCTGCCTCATAGCAACATATATAGTATATAGGTTACAAGTAAACCGGACCACTGGACATACTGACCAGACCCAGACCACCACCACCACTTCCCTGCACATATTGTACGAGTTCATCAAATCATATCATTACCTTGGTGATTTCCTGCTTGGTCACAATGGTGGCATTTCCCACTTTGGTTTCTTTTATCGTTTCATTATGATAATTGGGCGGCAGGTCTTTTAAGGAGACTTTGTCTTCCAAGACGTCTTCTGCTTCCAACTAAAGAAAACAAATATTTTAGATCTAAGAAACAGGAACCAACATCAACAATAGCAAAGTAAGCTTTATACAAAGACACCGCGGTTAGGAAAGTCTGGAAATCCTCTGTGCTGCTCTATTCCTCCTAGTATATAACTCTGTCTGTGACCTCCACAAGATTAGTGCCCTTTTATACTTAAAGGGGTTGTCTCACAAAATTAACTTATTACCTCTTCACAGCAGGCAGACCATGTGACTGCTATGGGGCCCTTGGAGAGAGGGGGCCCCGGCTCTGATCGCACCACTGTTTTTGTAACTGGGTACGAGAATGTATGCGTGATCTTCCTCCACAGAGTAACGGTATCGTCAGCAAACAAGGAGGTGGGGAATTGGCTCAGGGGTCATTTTAAAGCACATGGAACGGGAAATGAACACCAACCAGGCCCTCCTGGTCTGGGCAGAAAAACTGGACACCATGATGGGGTGGCCCCATCTCTTCTATGTACCACAGAAAGGGAAATATACATTTATATTAGTGTAGCGACTCATAAGACGCTAGGAGCCTTGACGATTGGCTTGTAAGCTCAAGTATTTTGACCAAAATCCAACTAATATCTTGCATTTATTATGTATTATTCACATGCAGTGCGGCTTTAAACGCTGGGGGAGCCCAAGGTGGCAGTACCAATGTGGTTCACTTGTTGAGGTGCAGGGCAACCCGCCAAGCTATTATGGCGTCATTATTAGGTTGCTTGTCTGCATGGTGCACTACATGTATCAGAAGGTCTGACACTTTGTATCTAATCTGTACAGGAGTATACACCACGCAGCCACCCCCCTCTATATAGGAGGTTGTATGAGCATCTGTCTCATCGGTGTCCTTCACAGGTGTAATTGGCTCCCTCATTTGGCATTTGGCTGCCTGCATGCTGAGGTGGCACATGTTTGCCCTCCTGAGTCCGTAAGTATATAGCCGTTTTCAGTGATCATTTGCCTCATCTCTTCTATGTACACTGCTGGGTGCAAATGCTGGCATCCCACCGTTCATGAAAACGTGGGGTCTTAAGTGTCCTGGAATGAGCGGCGTGGTGTATGCAAGCAGTGCGTTAGTAATGACTGAAGCAGTGTGACCGCCACTCCATTCCACAACACTCGGGATCCTGCTTCTTGAGATGGGTGGGGATCCTCGCAATCGGATTCCCACAGATCTGATTCTTATCACCTCTGTAGCCAATACGTTCATTTCATAGAAGAACTCCCTTAAATACTCTGCGCTGCTGGGAGGACGTTGCTAATTCAACTATGTAACACTTAGTGACCGATCACAAGAACAGCACACGGCTCTACTGCAATACTCTGTCGCTGCGGATTGTTTCGGCTCTTGCCACTGTGCAACTCTCTGTTACCCCTCCTCAAAATAAGAACACTTCTCTGCTGAAATACTCTGCGCTCATAAAGATCCTGTTCCTTCCACAACATAACTCTCAGGCTAGCTTCCCATGGCCGAGCGCGATATCGGGCCAAAAAACAGCCCGTTATCACGCTCATGAATGTACAACGTCCCCACGGACGAGATGTCAAAAACGCCTCCCGTCACTTCAGTACAGCTGCGACCGTGAAAGCCACGCCGGAGGATCGGCAAGCGTTTCCCATTGCTTTGAATAGGAAACCTGGCATGCAATGTGTTTTTCGGTTGAGCGATGTGTTCCGAGGGGACGCCCAAAAGTAGGACATGGTGCGATTTGTTTTCCTCGCTGCGGTGCAACACACAAATATCGCGTGACTGTCATGGCAGTGTGAAAGCGGCCTCAGTCTGTGACCTCCCCCCCCCCCCAGAAGATCAGCAAACTCCTATAGTGAAATACTCTGCAGGATCAGCCAGCAGCACAGAGTATTTCAGGAGAGGACTGCGCTGATCTTGTAACGGTCAGAGGGTTACATAGTGGAAGCAGCAGAGTTGTTCCCAGCAGCACAGAGTATTTAAAAGCTTTATCACATGACAACCCCGTTAAGGATCCTATTCCTTCCACTATGCACCTCCCAGCCTGTGACTTTCCACCAGATCACTCCTCTACTGAAATACTCTGTGCTGCTGGATTACTAATCCCTCCATAGGACATATCTGCTTCCGTCTTGCTCTGATATTTCTGCTGGTATTCGCGGGTGAAGAGTTCACTTTCCTGCAGCTCAGAATTGAATAATTTCATGTAAATTTCATTCCGCCTTGAGGACAAAAACGAGCTCAAATCTGCAGAATCTGCGACTCATCCATAATTTATAAACATCAGCAAACACGAAGTATCGCCGAGCGAACGGCAAAACACGAAGATACTGCGGCTCGTGAGTCACCAGTCTGTGCCAGCAGCATCCGAAAAGTGATCAGCGCTCCCCCAGGAGCCGTCGCTGCGCTGTACAAAAATCCTCCCACCTAGTCATGTAGCGGCGCATCCATCACTGCTGCGAGGAGGCAGAGCTGCCTGCGTGACCGGTACTGGGAAAGCTGGGTGACCACGACCCTTGTGGGGAATGCAGTGGACGCCATATCGGCTGTCACCCAGAAACCGGTATAACCAAGTGATGGCTGAATTCTTGGCAAGTGCTCATTCACATCGGAGTTATGGATTCCTGTTCCATCTTAGGATCAGAAAAGGGATTCCTTGGCCAGAATGTTTCAATTAGAGAATAAATCTAAACGGACCCCATTAACCACTTCAGGACCACCAATGCAAATAACATCATGTGGTTGTGAAATATGCATAGAGCGGGTGGAGGAGCCAAGTCCGCACCATATCGGGCGTCTATTAGCTGTTTCTGACAGCCACCGGTAACTGCCGTGATCAGAGTTAGCTCTGATCGTAGCAGTTAACTGTTTAGATGCCATAGTCAAAGCTGAGCAGTCAGCAGGGGGACCCCTTCCCGCACCCCCAGCTACACAATCAGCGAGTGTTAATAGGCTGGTATGGCAGCCTGGAGCCCGCTGAAGATTCCCAGGTCTACAACACTTAGATGCCCGAAAGGCAACATCAAAATCCACTATATACTGCAATACTGAAGTATTACGGTATATAATACAAGTGATCAAATAATCGCAAGATCAATGAGAGTTACATAGTGGAAGAAGCAGGATCAGGCAGCAGCACAGAGTATTTTAGGAGAGGAGTGTGCTCCGTGGGGACTAAAAAAAAAAAAAAGTTCTAAAAAATGTCCTCATACGGCCATGTGATTGGAAAAATTAAAAGAGTTATGGCTCATGGTAGGTGGAGACGAAATTAATGTTCATTTGACTTTTGTTATGTCCGTATTTTTGATGATAAAGTAGCGCTGGAAATTGATGGATATTTGGGCCGGAGACTCCAACGCAGATGTGTGCGAGACCTGACGGAAGAAAACATAACACTTTGTTGTTCATGTCTTGTACTCCAATCACATCCAAAGCTGCAGAGTTCTTTTGGTTAACATCCTTCGTACAGCCGGCCTATAGGGGTGAACCAACATGGCAACGATCGCTTGTCCCCGTAGCAATGATTCTCGGCGCGTGTAAAACAAAAGCAAGCAAGTACCGACCAACACGATTGCTGATCTGCGTTCGCTTACAGCAGGCTCATTCACGCAGGCGTATGCAAATTTGGTCTGTGAAAAACGGAGCGATTTCACTGCATACGGGCGCTTTTTTTTATGCCCGCGAGCCGCCCGGATGTCATCAGCTGTTCACAAGCTCAAAAAAATAAATAAAATGCAAGACGACTCAACTGATGTCACTTTTTTGTTTTCACCACCTCCTGGCAACATGTGCAAAACCGCAGCGCACACGTAACACCCGCGTTCACAGAGGCATCTTACCTTCCCCTGGACCTTCATCAGTGGAGCACGGACCAAAATAGGAGATGCTGCCATTTATTTTAGTTTTTCATGCAACATCGGTCGTTGTAAGTTTAAAAAAACCGCTCACCTGAATATACCAATTTACTTGGGTTTGTCCGTGCGCCGTATGTATTCAGCCAGGAACAAATATGGAGGCAGATGGACAGAAGACACCCCTTTAGGCTCTGTCACACGGCGCATATTTCATCAGAAACCAGAAGTGGAGAGTTTTGCATCTCTTCTATGTTTTATACCCCTCCTCTTAAGGAGCCCTTAGGCTGAGAATCAACCCACGTAAAAGGACACTTAGGGCTCATTCACATTTTTGCGCATAATACGCAGTGTATAGAAAGCATTGATTTCAATGGTTTCGCTCACATGCGCATATTTTTTCACAGATCTTCGATCACCTGACAGGATACACGCCACGTCCTATTTTGCTGCGTATTACCGCAATAGGCCATTGAAGTGAAGGGGCCGACGCAAGTATATGCGCCTTTTTGCGTACGCAAACACTCAATGTATTTTCCCCCACAAAATAGGCGAAATACGCGAGTGTAAGCGATTCATGTTATTACGCTGTGTATTTACGCACCCGAAATACACTTGCGCCCGTGTGAATGAGCCCCTAGGGTTCTTTCACAAATATGAAAATACGCAGTATATTTAACATGCGCGATACGTAACCAATAGAGCGCATCGATTTCCATGGGTTTGTTCACAGCTGCACATTTTCACACAACTTTACGTCTCGAAGAGAAAAAAAAAATATGCTGCATATTCACAGACCAAAATACACGCACACCCGTGTAAGAGAGTCATTAGTCATGTGAAAACAGACGCAGCTTTAGCTCCTCCCCATTGTCTGACATGTGACCTGACAGCCGGTATGTGCACTACCATCAACCACTGCTCACAAGGACCAGGAATAGAGCAGAAATGTAAATGCAGCTCTGGTTGTGACTAGAGCATGAGACATGATGTCATCAGCATCAGCCCAGACATATATCCGCAGACCCCACTGTGCGCCCAGCTCACCTATAAACCATGAAATGCTAGAATTGTTAATGTCGCTCTGGCCCTTTAAGGCACATGCTGGCGATCGCCCAACCCCCCCCCCCCCCCCCCCCAACTCCAGACATTTGGTTTGTCTCATGGAAAGAAGTGTGGTGAAGTTTCTCCTATTTCCCGTGCGGTGACTTCCCGGAGAGCCTCGGCCCGTTATTTCATCCTCTGTTTTATTTAACACGCTGCCAAGAAAAAGATGCACTGAAAAAAAAAAAGAAAACCTGCGGAGGATTCGTGGTTAGATGGCGACACGTGACCAAACGCCGAGACGAAAACGTAACATTCCTCAGGCGCATATAGAAAATCCAAGTCTGGGAAATCAAGGCGGAGTTAACCCATTAACAGCCTGTCCTATTCTTAATAGTCAGTCTGCTGCATAATGAGAAGATCCAATATCGCTTTGTGCTCAGGTTCTTTACCATTTTCAAGATCTCTGCTTGCCATCAGTGAATGGGAACATTCTTGTTAACATTCAGAGGCTGAAAACAGTAGATGCTTTGCTACAATTGTCTCCAGTCTAGGCATGTTCACATGTAGGGGAATTGGGCTGCACTTCCCCCAAAGACCAAAATCAGCATGAAACTCCATGTCAAAATCTGCACCAGTCATGTAGAATTCAACACAGATTTTGATGCGGATTCACAGCAGATGTTACCACTTCAATTGAAAGGGTGAAGTCTCTAGCGGATCTGTGTCAAAATCTGCACCAATGGTGAAGAATTTGGGAGTGGATTATGATCCCCATCACAGTCAGCTGCATATGAACATACCCTTGGACCATGTCTACACGGGGCAGTGTTAGCTGCAGAGGTTCCAACAGCAGAAAATCAGAGTCAGAATATGCGCCATTTGGTGAATATTCTGACATGATTTTTGATGCATCTTTCTCTCTCTCCCTTTTCTTCTCCATCCACACCCAGACCATCATAACGACTCCTCCCAGGCACAACGTGCCTCTGCAGAATTTGACACACACAAATCTTTGGCTCATTACTTTTCCAATACCCTCCCTGCTTTTTCCATATCCCTACACAATCCACAGTGCCCCAGATAGTAAATAGGCCCCATATAGTAAGTGATGCTTTTAGTGCCCTCCACACAGTAAGGGTGAACCCTTTTCTGCCCCTATCAGTAATAATGCTTACTTTCTGCCCCCATATAATAATGCCATTCTTTCTGACCCCATAATATATAAGGCTGTCACTTCTGCCCCATACGTTATGTTGCCAATTCTGCCCTATAATGAATAGTGTCGCCTTTTCTACCCCCATTAATAAGGCCGCACTGACAGCTGTCCTGATGGCAGCTGATCCTGAGTGGCAGATCCACTAATCAGCTATTGATGAACTATAAGCCATCAATAAAGTCCCAGACAACCCCTTTAATAGCTATACTGTATACATAACCAATTATCTTGCGGCTCCCCTATAGAGTTAATACATCCCACGTAGACAGGCTGGCAGCTCCCGACTCCTTCAGGAGCATCTGTACCCAAAATGTTGTTTTTTTCTATGTTTTAGCCTAGAATATTTGAGAACAATGTGCACAGAGTGTCTGTGGATTAGTATAAAGAACCTTCAGACATAGCAATACTTCAATGAGGGCATCTGATAATGATAGCTTGGCAAAGGTAAGCAACCACCAAGGGTGGCAAAGATAAAATGGGGCTAATTTGACTGTAAAAAAAAAAAATCTTGCAGTTTACACAAATTAACTTTCTAACCAGCAGTTAGACCAGGAGTTACTTATTGACATAGGAGGCCCCTGTACACATGGTATGTATTACTCATCACTCCCCAGTTGTCTTTGGTCCCAGTAACTGGCACCGCATTTGGTTAGAATGCCATCCCACATCAGGACGCAGTACGCGGCAAAAGGCCCAGAGCGCACAGAAGCCAAAGTGCTAACCACACCCGAAGTGCACACTACTGTCTCTACTCAATATTAGGATCAATGAGGTAGATTCTTTGCCAGAAGCAAAAAGGAGTGGAGAGAAGGCCTGAACTTAGTGGCCAGGGGTCTGTATTGATTTAGGGGTCGGATGCCGATCCCTGCCCCATCCTGTTGTGATTTGGGGCTAGTATTTTCTACCTTTGCTCAGCTTATATATCTGCATCCTCGGGCACTTTTCTTTTAGCTGTATCTGGGGTAATTGGGCAACACTGTAGGTCGGGCACAAGAGGCAGCATCTAACCCCCATTACTGTAGGTTAGACGTGTTATGAAGGCAGTAGGACAGATAGTTTCTGATGTTACAGAAGGTGGGAATGAGCTTTAGAAGCAGTGAGCCAAAGTCAAAGTTGAACACTGAGTTTCCTAGACTGGTGTCTTTTGTGGTACTGGGGACTTTGGGCTCTCAGGCTCCATGGCCAGTAGTGCCTGCAACTTCTACAGTCCCTATAAATACAACACTGGCCAAAGAGGGTAGGAACTGCTCCAGTTTTCTGATGAAATGGTCATAATGGTCTGGGCCGAATGGCGAAGAAAAGGAAAGTGGTGAAAGTAAAAAATCTCCAATAAGAAATCATGTCACCCGTTTTTAAAATGTTTCTAAAGATCTGTTATTAGCAAGTAATGTATCTTTGATTTCATTCTAATAAGACGAGGATGCAATTTGCCTACTCTGCCTAGAGTATCAAAATACATTGTCCCGGCATGCAACTACTTGGTAAGAGGGGGCTAAAAGTTAAAGAAAGGGTTTGGAGGAGTTGTCAAACCAATAGTATTATGGGAACACATTGTCATGTTAGCTGTAGTGTCTCCTCTCTGCTGTCTACCCCACTAATCTTGAGGCCATCCCTTTAGATCGCCCCTCTCATTCATGCATTAGGTTGTACTTGGTACTGCAGTCCAGAATTTTACCTCTTTCACGGCATTCCTCAGCTTTGTGTTTGTGTCCTTTATCAGATCTTCTACCTCTTGGAATATCTCGTTCAGACTGCCATCATCTGAAGAGCGGCTATGCGGGAATTCCACATAATCTAGACCAGCATCAGGGTTTGGGCTGTTTAGTATTGGAGAAGCGACCAAAAGGCCCAAAGTCACAGCCAGGACCACAAGGAGCATTGTGGTGACACGAGGAAACCGGAGGCTCTGGAAGAACCTGCAGAACACAGAGAAAAAGTGTGAAAAATCTTTAAAAATCACTGCCCTGTGCATACCTCTCAACCAACCAAAGCGGGGTGAGGATTATGCAAATATGCTAAAAAGTGGGTGTTCCAGGTCAGATCAGGGCTTTAACATGTTCTGCGAATTAGGATGGAAGTGTTAGGAGGTAAAGCTAATCTGGCCTCCAGTACAGCTTCCACTTACCACCTGAAAGGCAAGCCTATGTAGTACCACATGTTCTGCTGCCATATCCATACATACTTAGGGAGACCTACCAATCAGAACTCATGAACAGCTGAGTGACCGGCCCCTGCGGGGCCTGTAATGGGGCCACATGATGGCTATGGTGCGAGGAGCATTGTGCAAACTAATCCCCATAACAAGAAATCCACATTCACGTAGCTAAAATAACTACTCTGCAATATCAGAGATCAATATCAACAGATGTCCGGGGGAACAGGCGTCGAGAGCAGAGGCATTGACACGGGATGAAGCATCAACAGAAAGAAAACATCCCGAGGAGAGGAGCAAATCAGGAGATCAATATCTGCATGTCATGAGGAGGAACCGCAAATACAGCCACAAGATATCACACGGCTATATAGCACATGTGTACACAGCACAGCCACTACATTACATGCATAGTCAAAAGCGGAACACACACAAATATATCACATATACACAAGGCTGAACCAAAGACACAGGGTAAAATCACACTCATACATAAAGACCCAAAACATGTACATCACAGGTTATATCGGGCACATGTAAAACATCATGTGTCCACATACACACCCGCTAACAAATCAGAGGAAAAAGGGTTGGAAATCTCTACATGTGTGAAGTACTGCAGCTTTCAACATATTTATTAAAGCACTCACACACATGTACACAGATTACATGTAACAGTTCCTCATGCTATACATATGTTTACACATTATGATCGCATGTACCGTATACACAAATATCATATACATCTATAGAAAACTATAATACAGTATACAAATATGAAACAACTATCACATACATATAATAATGCACATAGACACACACCTCCAACACACATATACACTTCTCTCACACACGCACGCTATATCACACCCATTTATACAGCACATACATGTGCATGCTATATCACACATATATACATATACACAGCACAAGAGTGCACACTGTATCACACTTCCCCACCTCTCACCCACCCAGCACATACATGTGCATACTATCACACACATGACGCCTGCTCACCAATCTGCAGCCGCTCAGATCCTGGACTTACAATCCTCAGCAGCAGCTCCAGTCTGCAGGACCCACCCCCTAATCTGCATACTGAGCTCTGATAGGCTGATCCTGAAAGCAGTGAACCAGGCGTCACCTGGAGGGCAAGGGGGAATACAGGGGGAGGCACAACACAGGATACAATGTATCTGCATGTAGCAGAGCTTAACATGTTGCAACTGTATATAGATACACAAATATATATATATGTATAAAAAGTACTTGTGGGTTATCCGTCACCATTTTTTTAAATATGTACCACTGAACGCTATCTTGCAGGCTGTTGCCGTGTTTACGCCACCTGAGTGATGTTATAAATGTTTATGTTTAGGAAAAATAAAAAGTTTAAGAAATAAATACTGTTTTGGTGAAGCATCTGTGGAATTAATTAAAAAAGTGATGACCCACAAGTATCATATATACATGCTGTGCATCTACTGTATGTGCTGTTTTTGCTGTATCTATTGTATATCTGCTGTACAGCATAGTAACCCAATAAAGAAATAGTATCATATGATGAAAAGCGCTGCGACTTCTGATCCACTTTATCAGCTCCTCAGCATTGTAAGATCTTTAATCCACTATCAGCTCCTCGACATTGCAAGATCTTTACTTCTTGTTAGCGAATTAATAAAAAAGTTTTAACACCCCGTGGCCAAAATCCATCCAGATGTAAAGCCTCTTTAAGGCTGCATTCACAAGAACGTATATCGGGTCGGTTTTCACGCCGAGCCGATATACGTTGTCCTCATGTGCAGGGGGGGAGGATGGAAGAGCCAGGAGCAGGAACTGAGCTCCCGCCCCCTCTCTGCCTCCTCTCCGCCCCTCTGCACTATTTGCAATGGGGAGAGGCGGGGTGGGGGCAGGGCTAATTCTCGGAATTTAGCACCGCCCTGGCCCGCCTCCTTTCATTGCAAATAGTGCAGAGGGGTGGAGAGGAGACAGAGAGGGGACGGGAGCTCAGTTCCTGCTCCTGGCTCTTCCATCCTCCCCCCCCCCCCTGCACACGAGGACAATGTATATCGGCTTGGCGTGAAAACCGAGCCGATATACGTTCGTGGGAATGCAGCCTAATTCAGCACGATTATGATACAAATTGCTCGTTAGATTGAGCGGTTTGGACAATAATCGTACAGTGTGAACGCATGCAGTAATATATCGCTGATCGGATCTCTCATGCCATAAAATCATCGCTGGTCTGCCGCCGCACCGTTCAGTGTGAACAGGCCGTAGTTCATCTATGACCTTTACTGTGAATGGAGGCGAGCGGCTGGAACAATCCTCTGCCTTCTCTACCTGCATTCACTGAGCAGTGGTCTTCAGGAACGATTATCACTGGGAGTGCCCGACAGTCGTCCCAGGCAAAAAGGCTTAACATTCCTCAAAGCTAATAGCCCTTTTACACGGGATGATTATTGTTCAGAATCGTTCAGATATCTGCCGGAATCTGACTGATAATTGTCCTGTGTAAACGCATGCAGCGAATGCACAACAGTGTAAGCAGCAGTCGATCACTTTTGAATGCTCACTGGCCCGCTCCGCCTCCATGCTGGCAGTGCTGTGAGCGATGCCAGTGATACTTGCCCCTCTGTAACTGCATAGGAGCGAGTGTCTCTAGGACGAGTGTCGGGCATCGTTTGTCCAACAGCTCCTCCCATGTAAATGGACCCTAGAGCTTTGTTACAATGTATCCAGTGGAGACACACTAGCAGCACAGACCTCTCTCCTGTCTGGATAGTTTGTTACAATGTATCAGTGCAGGTAATATGTGTCAGTGTAGATTACAAACATCTCCCATCCTGTTCACATCTGGATCGTCAGCATTTTCCATTCTACAATATCTGCGGGGAATAGTAAGTTGATGCTGCAGGAAAGGTCACAAATGTTTGCAGATGTCTTCGAAAATTGCTGTATGCTGTGGAAATATGCGCAGTGTAACCAACCAGGCAGACTGACCCGCTCCAAGTCCTGCGTGCACAGGTTGCTTATCTGTATCAGGTGTGTTTCAGATAATTGTATTATAACACATCCAAAATATAGATCCATACTACAGACATGTTACAGATGAAATTACAACGACATGTCCTTTGTATGTCATCCGTATTTCATCATTATTTGCCTCCGTGTAATTTATTTTCTACTGGGCAAATACCGATCCGTGTTTACCCAATAGAAAAGAAGAGAAACATGGAGGCGAATACGAGAAAAATTGGTCATGCTGTGGTTTCAAAAAACAGCCGTGAAAGCTACATAGATTTACATTAGCTCTATATTACAGTTGCAAAATGCGTATTAAAGATGGAGGTAAGGGCTTATTTAGACAACCATATATCGGCTCAGTTTTCACGCCGAGCCGATATACGGTGTCCTTGTCTGCAGGAGGGGGGGGGATGGAAGAGCCAGGAGCAGGAACTGAGCTCCCGCCCCGTGCCACTATTTGCAATGGGAGGGGTGGGGGCGGAGCTAAGTGCCAGTACTTAGCTCCGCCCCATCTCACCCCCTCCTATTGCAAATAGAGGCGAGGGGCCGAGAGGGGGCGGGAGCTCAGTTCCTCCTCCTGGCTCTTCCATCCCCAACCCCTGCAGATGAGAACACCGTATATTGGCTCGGCATGAAAACTGAGCCGATATATGGTCGTCTGAAATAGCCCTAAAATACGCTGACCTGAAAGCAGCCTCAAGGGTACATGTGCAGAAACATCCAAACCCAGCAATACCTGTGCCTGCTGCCCCCCAGTTCTGGGCAGCTCATCCCCTAAAATCAGAACTAACAATAAACACCTGAGATCTCTTTATAAAGTGCAGCATTTTGTTTACTAATATGAAAGCTAGAAAAGCTGAGGGATATCAATGCGGTCCCACAATGGCACCCACAGTGTAGCCACGCAGCTTTCTCAGGCTCCCGAGTGGAAAAAATTTGGGGACCTTTCACACGGAACAGAATTGTGATGCAATCCGTGTAAATCCCACACCAAAATCTGTTGCTTACTTGAGGATTTCGATGCAGAATTGAAAATGGCCTGAAACCTGCCCGTAATTCCGCATCACAATCCGCAGTTAGACCTGCAGCTTTGATGTCAAATTCTGCAGCTGTGGATTTTGCTGCGTTTTATGATGAATTTATGTGAAAGGTCCCTTGGGGTTATACAGTAATAGATCTTCACCAGTTCAAGTGCCATCTGGGAGAAACAGAAAGACGAGACTTCAGCGGGCAAAAGGAGCACAAACCTAAGCAGCGAAGAAACATCTCCTGGTCGGATGGATCCAGATTTCTGTTGCCCTGTGCTGAAGGGAGGTCAGATTTTGGCACAAGCATCATGAATCAATGACCCTTTCCTGTCAGCCGATCAAAACATGGCAGCACCTCCATCTAATCTGCAGTGACTACTGAAGCTTCCTGTCCACAGGGGTCGATATTCCCGCAGAACAATTTTAGCACATAGTGGAATCTACAACATGATGAATTGCTTCGGTTCTTAAAGGCAAAGGAGGCCAAACGTGCTACTAGATGGGGGCTCTAATAAAAGGTCCATTTAGTACAAACTGCCGAACCAACTTACTTCTGAAGGAATGGGGAATTTAAGTATCCAGACCATCCCCCAACAGTATAAAGGATAAAGCAGGATAGGCATGTTTGGGTTCAGTATGACCCTCCTTTGTTCCTGCAATAGATAAGTCACCGCCAGAGGGGGGGGGGGGGGGGAGTTAGGAGGAATAACTATTTCCAAAGAGCATTCATCTAAGGGTGCCTTCCCACTAGTGATATTTCTTCTTGCGATGCGAGAGCGATGATTATGAAGCCAATGATTTTCAATGGTTCCATACTCATTTGTGATTTTTACTTCTAAGGCCGCCTTCCCACGAACAAATTTCCGCCGCGTAATTCGCGGCGGAAATCCGCTGCGTTGCCCGCAGCTATTAGGTTCTATTGAACATAATAGCTCAGGGCTCACGGTGCGGAATTCCGCACCGTGAATTCACCCGTCCTCACCCGCGGCATGCTCTATTTGCCGCGGGTGTACGCGTGGACGGCTTCCATTGCAGTCAATGGAAGCCGTCCTTTCACGCTATCTTCCGCTGTAGCACAGCGGAAGATAGCGTGAAAACGCTTCCCCGCCCACCGCGTCATATGACACGGCCGGCCGCGTCATGTGACGCGGTGGGAGTGTCACATGACGCGACGGAGGTGGGCGGGGAAGCGTCATGCAGGAGCGAGGACGCCGGATCCGCAGGTAAGTATGCGGTCTCCTGGGGGGCGCCGTGACGGGCTCCGCTGCAGAATTTCACGGCGGAGCCCGTCACGGACGTTTGCAGCCGGCCTATGTCTCGCACTGCAGAGAAAAAATCTGCAGTATCGCTCAGTGTTTTCAATGGGGCCAGCGGCAGCAACGCTAGACCCACTAAAAACATAGGGAGAATACCGCGGACTTCTGCCACAGCTGTGACATTGAAAACACTGAGTGATATCGTAGATTTCTCTCTGCGCTGTAAAGCATTTGCTCTCGCAGCGCAAGAAAAAATATCGCTAGTAGGTAGGCACCCTAAGGGTGCAATCAGACGACCGTATATCGGCTGGGTTTTCACGCCCAGCCGATATACGGCGTCCCTGTCTGCAGGGGGGGAGGATGGAAGAGCCGTGAGCAGTGCTCTGAGCTCCCGCCTCCTCTCCACCCCTCGCCACTATTTGCAATGGGAGGGGCGGTACGGGGGCAGGGCTAAGCTCCTGTGCGTAGCTCCGCCCCATTCTGCCCTCTCGTTGCAAATAATGGCGAGGGGTGGAGGAGGCGGGAGCTCAGCCTCCTCCCCCTGCAGAGAGGGACACCGTATATCGGCTGGGCGTGAAAACCCAGCCGATATACGGTCGTCTGAATGCGTCCTTAGGGTGTATTTACATGGCAGATTATTTCACATGTTTTTTGTGCATTGCACGGAAATAGAAGTCATTGTTTGCAATTGGTAAATAAGAAATTTCAGGGAGAATATAACAAAACTTTCCTGAAAATACACTCTTTCTAAAAAAAAAAATCCAGCCCCTAGAGTTGTCATTTTGCTGTAAAGCCCGTCCTGCAGTTCCATCTCAGGCAGATCTGTAATGATGAGAGTTGTGGTGATTAGATGGACGGTTTTGTCACCGGAGACCCTAGAAGTGGTTCCCCCCTTGGCCTATAAGAGGCTCTCGGAGGCTCCTTGTGTGTAGTGACCTCTTCTTCCGCTTGTGTAGAGCTTGTTGGCCACTAGACGCCTCTACGACGCAGCAAAGAGATTTCACCCAGTTACCAGAGGGGGGCGCATTATTGGGATGTGAGAAGCTGGATGGTCGGATCCATGAATTGTCCCCCACCGGCCGTTCTAACCAGACTGTTAGGAGATGTTGGGACCAGAAATGTGTGAGGGCACACAAGGTGACTGGGCTCAGGACGCCCCCTACAGACCACCAGTAGAGAGAAGCGGCTGACCAGACTGTTAGGAGGTGTTGGGACCAGTGGATGCGTAAGGGCACACAAGGTGACTGGGCTCAGGATGCCCCCTACAGACCACCAGTAGAGAGGAGCGTCTGACCAGACTGTTAGGAGGTGTTGGGACCAGTGGATGCGTAAGGGCACACAAGGTGACTGGGCTCAGGATGCCCCCTACAGACCACCAGTAGAGAGGAGCGTCTGACCAGACTGTTAGGAGGTGTTGGGACCAGTGGATGCGTAAGGGCACACAAGGTGACTGGGCTCAGGACGCCCCCTACAGACCACCAGTAGAGAGGAGCGTCTGACCAGACTGTTAGGAGGTGTTGGGACCAGTCGATGGGGGCACACAAGGTGACCGGGCTCAGAACCCCCTACAGACGCCAGTAGAGGGGAGCGTCTGACCAGAATGTTAGGAGGTGTTGGGACCAGTGGATGTGTGAGGGCACACGAGGTGACCGGGCTCAGGACCCCCGACAGACCACCAGTAGAGAGGAGCGTCTGACCAGACTGTTAGGGGGTATTGGGACCAGTGGATGTGTGAGGGCATACAAGGTGACCGGGCTCAGGACCCCCTACAGACCACCAGTAGAGGATCATCGGATTGTCTGACAAGCACCAGTAGCTCCAAGTGTTTCGTTGTCCACCATCCAGAGACAGGGGGCGCCATTGTTACACCCCTGTGTCTGTCAGAACCATTTCTAGGTGCTTGCCTGAAGGACATTTGGTCTCACGGCCCCCATTACATGTACGGCCTTTGACAACCAACATCACCTCTATTTGCAGTGGAGTCGTACACAATAAAACTGGACGCTGCGGAGGGGAACCGGGTTGTTTTCAGCAATGAATCCAGGTTTAGTTTGGGCGCTGATGACGGTTGTGTTCATATTTGGAGACCTCGGGGTGAGCGCCTCAATTCTGCCTTTGCTGCGGAGCAGCACACTACCCCCTGCTGGTGTGATGGTCTGGGGGGCCATCGCATACGACAGTCGGTCCCCCCTAGTGGTGGTATGAGGGACAATGACAGCTCAGCGATATGTTCAGGACATCCTGCAGCCACATGTGTTCCTCTCATGGCGGCTTCCAGCAGGATAATGCTCGACCGCACACACAAGGGGGTCCCAGGAAGCCCCCACAACATTGTCACACTTCTGTGGTTGCAGTGTAGCCAGATTTATCGTGAATAGAACATGTATGGAACTATCTGATCACCTACGAGTTTACGCAATCTAGAGGTTCAGTTACAGCAAATGTATAGTAATATGCAGGAGGATACCAGACAGAACCTGTATGCCTCCATGACTGCCAGTATCACATCTTGTATCTAAGCTAGAGGCTGTACAACAGGGTACTAGAGCCTCCATGACTGCCAGTATCACATCTTGTATCTAAGCTAGAGGCTGTACAACAGGGTACTAGAGGCTCCATGCTCATCCGCATCACATCTTGTATCCAAACTAGAGGCGGTACAATAGGGTACTGGAGCCTCCATGCCCACCTGTATCACATCTTGTATCCAAGCTAGAAGCGGTACAACAGGTTACTAGAGCCTCCATGCCCCCTGTATCACATCTTGTATCCAAGCTAGAGACGGTACAACAGGGTACTAGAGCCTCCATGCCCGCCCGTATCACATCTTGTATCCAAACTAGAAGCGGTACAACAGGGTACTAGAGCCTCCATGCCCGCCTGTATCACATCTTGTATCCAAGCTAGAGGCGGTACAACAGGTTACTAGAGCCTCCATGCCTGCCTGTATCACATCTTGTATTCAAGCTAGAGGTGGTACAACAGGTTACTAGAGCCTCCATGCCTGCCTGTATCACATCTTGTATCCAAGCTAGAGGCAGTACAACAGGGTACTAGAGCCTCCATGCCTGCCCGTATCACATCTTGTATCCAAGCTAGAGGCGGTACAATAGGGTACTAGAGCCTCCATGCCCACCCG
Source organism: Eleutherodactylus coqui (assembly GCA_035609135.1). Lineage (NCBI taxonomy): Eukaryota > Metazoa > Chordata > Amphibia > Anura > Eleutherodactylidae > Eleutherodactylus > Eleutherodactylus coqui. Next base: position 140,211,361 of record CM069415.1, read on the forward strand.
TATCACATCTTGTATCCAAGATAGAGACGGTACAGCAGGGTACTAGAGCCTCCATGCCCCCCTGTATCACATCTTGTATCCAAGCTAGAGGCGGTACAACAGGGTACTAGAGCCTCCATGCCTGTCCGTATCACATCTTGTATCAAAGCTAGAGGTGGTACAACAGGGTACTAGAGCCTCCATGCCCACCCGTATCACATCTTGTATCAAAGCTAGAGGTGGTACAACAGGGTACTAGAGCCTCCATGCCTGTCCGTATCACATCTTGTATCCAAGCTAGAGGCAGTACAACAGGGTACTAGAGCCTCCCTACAAGGGGTCAGCTTTCCACTATAAATGGTGCTTTTGCTCTGATATTGTAATCACATACTTATATCAGTGTTACAACCACACAGAGAACGTTCCCTTCAGTTCCGCCAGGTTCTAGGGGATTGGTTTTTAGAATAAGTGTAATATAAGGCTGAAAACAGAATCCTGCAGATCTGACTGTCTGCTGTCCGGCTCCCAGGGCTGGAAATGCAAATAGATCCCATCCACAGTGTACACTCACTACCCCAGAATTAAAGAACCACTAACTGAAAAGAGACAGCTGGGCTATAGAGATGCAACATATGAGCAGCCAGTATCACTCACTGAGTATCTGAATGTAGGGATTTATAAAGCACTATAACTCCCAGCATGTCTGCCAACTCATAGATTGAAAGTGAAAAACATATATTTACATAATACTCTGATCTGCCCGCTCCCGCCCTTAATGAATGTACTACTTATGATATTTGCTCAGACAAGGAGCCGTCCTCTAGCAGTGACTCATAATCATGATGTTGTTGGTTTATACTCAGCACAGAAGGGGAGAGACATGTGGATTGTGCCTGATGAAGAACAGATGGACAGGATGAATGAAGGATCATGTCTCATTAGTGTAACATCCAGAAATGAGAAACAGAATGAGACTAATAGCTGCAGTATAATATCCAACAGCTAAAAGTGTACAAGGAACAAATATAATCTATATAAACACTGGAGTACTATGTACATACATCACTTATCCCGATCCCGAGTTACATCCTGTATTATACTCCAGAGCTGCACTCACTATTCTGCTGGTGGAGTCACTGTGTACATACATTACTTATCCTGTACTTATCCTGAGTTACATCCTGTATTATACTCCAAAGCTGCACTCACTATTCTGCTGGTGGAGTCACTGTGTACATACATCACTTATCCCGATCCTGAGTTACATCCTGTATTATACTCCAGAGCTGCACTCCCTATTCTGCTGGTGGAGTCACTGTGTACATACATTACTTATCCTGAGTTACATCCTGTATTATACTCCAGAGCTGCACTCACTATTCTGCTGGTGGAGTCACTGTGTACATACATTACTTATCCTGTACTGCTCCTGAGTTACATCCTGTATTATACCCCAGAGCTGCACTCACTACTCTGCTGGTGGAGTCACTGTGTACATACATTACTTATTCTGTACTGATCCTGAGTTACATCCTGTATTATACCCCAGAGCTGCACTCACTATTCTGCTGGTGGAGTCACTGTGTACATACATTACTTATCCTGTACTGATCCTGAGTTACATCCTGTATTATACTCCAGAGCTGCACTCACTATTCTGCTGGTGGACTCACTGTGTACATACATTACTTATCCTGTACTGATCCTGAGTTACATCCTGTATTATACTCCAGAGCTGCACTCACTATTCTGCTGGTGGAGTCACTGTGTGCATACATTACTTGCCCTGTACTGATCCTGAGTTACATCCTGAATAGAGATGAGCGAGTATACTCGCTAAGGCACTACTCGCTCGAGTAATGTGCCTTAGCCGAGAATCTTCCCTCTTGTCCCTAAAGATTCGGAGGTGCTGGAGGTGGGGCCTAGTGGACGGAGTTATCTGGTAGACATGGCGGTCTTTGTCAGGCTTCCGGACACAATAACACTGCAGGTGCGGATGGTTACAGGGCCCCCTCCCCGCTATCTGCCTATATGCTGCAGATGCTATTGATTGTAGCATATAAGAGGTTAAACAGCCCGGATTTGAGGTTTCTCTGCTAGATGTGTTTTCATTCATTTACAGCAAGCAGGAGTTGTACGGTAGCAGTTCATGTGACGGTTAATGCTTCTCCTTCCGCATAGCAGCAGCCGATGGAAGAACTTCACCTGATGAAACCCTCTCCACGCCGACCTCTAGATGGCGACGTCTCCGTCGAACACACTGCAGTACCTCTAGCAGTATGGAGGGGCGGTCCGCATCCTGCTGGGGTGGTACTACCAGCTGAACTGGTCACCTTCGTACTGGTCACCTTCGTCACTAAGGTGCAAAAGCCTGTTTGCGCCTTAATGACAAACTACCTTTTCAGTTCTTCTCATCGCAGTACGAGGCTCGGGATTTGCTGGACAGTTTGTATTTTTTAATGGCCTCATAATGTATAACTTGTATTAGGTTTTTTTTTGCGGAGGGGGAGAAATTCTATTATTTTGTTTTTTAGATTTAGTTTTTAGGAGGTTCCGTGTGCAAAAAGTGCTGCTATTATTCTCCGGTCGGCACGATTCCAGCGACGCCAAGTTTCTATAGTTTTTTTTATTAAACATTTTGCTTTTTTTTGTACACAAAAATCCTTTTTTTCCCGATTTCCCATCGCGGCAGCTCTCTGCCGGCTTCTTGGGATCAGCGCCAGTCTTCAGTTATCCCATTTTTGGGAACATGGAGTATTTTGATTGCTTTTATTCCATCTTTCTCTAGAGGCAGGATTAACATTCGCCATTCTGGTCTGTTTTGGATCTTTACCGGCGTTCCCCGTGCGGTATAACTGACGTGTTAGTTCTGCGCCGCTACGATTACATCAGCATCACATTTATTCACACTTCAATAAAATACTTTTTCTTTTAATTGCTGCATTTAAAGACCCTGAAGATCTTCTCTTTATGTCCACGGTGCGGTGTGACGGGTATTTTTGCGTGGTGAGTTGTACTTTTTAATAGTACCATTTGTTGATCGATGCAACGTTTTGATCACTTTCTATTCTGTTTTTTGTAAGGCGGTATAGGCAAACGGTAACTGTAATTTTTTTCTTTTAATGACGTTCTCTGCAGGTAAAATAATCTACTAACTTTTTTTTTCTGGGTCATTGCGAACGCAGCGATACCACATGTGATTTTTAATTTTTTTACATAGTAAAGGGGAAAAGATGGGGTCTTGGCGTTATTTTTTAAAATTTTTATTATTTTGTTACTTTTATGTTATACTTTTTTTAACTTTTATTTTGGTCCCACTAGGGGACTTGATTTATCACCATCTTTTAGCACTCTTCTAATACACTACTATACATCAATATAGTAGAGCCTAAAGAAAGCCTATGTACATAGGAGCAGTATTATAGTAGTTATATTCTTGTACATAGGGGGCAGTATTATAGTAGTTATATTCTTGTACATAGGAGCAGTATTATAGTAGTTATATTCTTGTACATAGGAGCAGTATTATAGTAGTTATATTCTTGTACATAGGGGGCAGCATTATAGTAGTTATATTCTTGTACATAGGGGGCAGTATTATAGTAGTTATATTCTTGTACATAGGGGGCAGTATTATAGTAGTTATATTCTTGTACATAGGAGGCAGTATTATAGTAGTTATATTCTTGTACATAGGGGGCAGTATTATAGTAGTTATATTCTTGTACATGGGGGGCAGTATTATAGTAGTTATATTCTTGTATATAGGAGGCAGTATTATAGTAGTTATATTCTTGTACATAGGAGCAGTATTATAGTAGTTATATTCTTGTACATAGGAGCAGTATTATAGTAGTTATATTCTTGTACATAGGGGGCAGCATTATAGTAGTTATATTCTTGTACATAGGGGGCAGTATTATAGTAGTTATATTCTTGTACATAGGGGGCAGTATTATAGTAGTTATATTCTTGTATATAGGAGGCAGTATTATAGTGGTTATATTCTTGCACATAGGGGGCAGTATTATGGTAGTTATATTCTTGTATATAGGAGGCAGTATTATAGTAGTTATATTCTTGTACATAGGGGGCAGTATTATAGTAGTTATATTCTTGTATATAGGAGGCAGTATTATAGTGGTTATATTCTTGCACATAGGGGGCAGTATTATGGTAGTTATATTCTTGTACATAGGGGGCAGTATTATAGTAGTTATATTCTTGTACATGGGGGGCAGTATTATAGTGGTTATATTCTTGCACATAGGGGGCAGTATTATGGTAGTTATATTCTTGTACATAGGGGGCAGTATTATAGTAGTTGTATTCTTGTACATAGGAGGCAGTATTATAGTAGTTATATTCTTGTACATAGGAGGCAGTATTATAGTAGTTATATTCTTGTACATAGGAGGCAGTATTATAGTAGTTATATTCTTGTACATAGGGGGCAGTATTATAGTAGTTATTCTTGTACATGGGGGGGCAGTATTATAGTAGTTATATTCTTGCACATAGGGGGCAGTATTATAGTAGTTATATTCTTGTACATAGGAGGCAGTATTATAGTAGTTATTCTTGTACATGGGGGGGCAGTATTATAGTAGTTATATTCTTGCACATAGGGGGCAGTATTATGGTAGTTATATTCTTGCACATAGGGGGCAGTATTATGGTAGTTATATTCTTGTACATAGGGGGCAGTATTATAGTAGTTGTATTCTTGTACATAGGAGGCAGTATTATAGTAGTTGTATTCTTGTACATAGGAGGCAGTATTATAGTAGTTGTATTCTTGTACATAGGAGGCAGTATTATAGTAGTTATATTCTTGTACATAGGAGGCAGTATTATAGTAGTTATATTCTTGTACACAGGAGCAGTATTATAGTCGTTATATTCTTGCACATAGGGAGCAGTATTATAGTAGTTATATTCTTGTACATAGGAGGCAGTATTATAGTAGTTATATTCTTGTACATAGAGGACAGTATTATAGTAGTTATATTCTTGTACATAGGGGCAGTATTATAGTAGTTATATTCTTGTACATAGGGGGCAGTATTATAGTAGTTATATTCTTGTACATAGGGGGCAGTATTATAGTAGTTATATTCTTGTGCATAGGAGGCAGTATTATAGTAGTTATAACATCCATGTCCCTCTTGTACTGTTATAGTAAGTTCGCCATCACCACAGTGTCTGGCAGAGAATCCCTTGTATGTTTGTATAGAAACGTTTTTCCTCTAGATGTAGAGAGCGCCCCCTTGTTACAGTCCTGGGTATAAATATGTGATGGGATGGCTCTCTGTATTGCCCCCTGGTATATTTATGATGTGCCTCTAGATCTCTTCTGATTCCTCCCATGATCCTTATTGCCTTGGCAGTTCCTCCCATGATCCTAATTGCCTTGGCAGCAGCTGCCTGACACTGGTTGCTCCAGTTAAGCTTATGGTTATAAAACCCCCAACTCCTTCTCCATGTCGGTGTCCGCAGTGTTTCCCATTTAGTGTGTACTGGTGGATGTATTTCCTGCCCATCTGCAGAACCTTACATTTATCAGGGCTTTACATCATCTGCCACTTTTCTGCCAACCTCCAACTTATCCAGATGCATTTGTAACCGTTCACAGATCTGTAGAACCAAAACTCCGACATTTCCTTCTATTCCAGAATAAAAGCAGCGTTTTATTTAAACTTTGTGAATAAAAACATCTTCTACAATTGTTCTTATCTATAAAGATGAAATAAAACGTTGTTTTCGTTCTGGAATCCATGGAAGTGCCGGAGTTTTGTTTTTGTTGTTTACGCTGTACCTGTTCCTCTCCGTGCGTCCGGCGGGCAGTGTATTCATGTGGTGTGCTGGCATGTGGAGTTGCATCTGTACACAGATCTATATGTAACTGTATTCTGTCCTCTTGTGTTAATTACTTTTAATAGTTTTGTATCATCTGCCAATATTGATATTTTACTGTACATTATGCAGTTTATGGGGTTGCTAAGCCTGCAGTACCAACCTGGGCCACTACACAATGTATGGTGCTGTCTGCTTCTTGCAGCATAACAGCCAGAAGTGGGACAACCCTTTAACCCCTTTAGTGGCACGCCCGGAAAATCTCCTAAAAATCAGTGTTCAAATGTACTGAAGACTACCTAAACCTGCCACTGAAGGGGTTAAAGGGCATAGCACCTGTGAAACCTGCAATTCAAATCTCTTCTTAAAGGGGTTGTCCATCTTTACACTATTGATGGCCTATCTTTGGGCCATCATTCATCCTTGAATTTAGTGGGAGTTTTGCATGCAATACCAACCCGGACCATCAACAGTGTAAGGGTGGGTTCACCTCATGTATTTGCAACATTGCATTCCCTATGGTGTATTCACATGTCCGTACTTTGCAGGTGCGTGCCTGCAAAGATAGGACATGCGTGCACCACAGGAAATGCACACATTGTTTTCAATGGAGCCGCGGCTGTTTTCTTCACCCCAGCTAGTTAAAAAAATGTATACTTTATAAGCCCCTCCCTGAAAAGACATTTTAAAAAGTGTACAAAAAAAAATCAATGCTCACCTGCTGGGGCTAAGCCCCACCTTATGCAGCTGTCCCCGACTCTGTAGTTCTCAGCTATCAGCAGCCTAGGATTCAAAATCACCGCCTGTTGGTAGCTCTGATTGTGATTGGCTGAGTGCTTCAGCCAATCACAATCAGAGCTACCAGCGGGCGGGGATTTTAAATCCCCGGCTGCTGATAGTTCAGAACTACAGAGCTGGGGACAGCTGCAGAAGCAGTGGCTGAGCCGTGGAAGGTGAGTAATTAATTTTTTTTACAATATTTTAACAGCCTTTTCAGGGAAGGGCTCATGAAGCCCTTCCCTGAAAAGAAATTGACGTCTGCCGGGGCTCAGCGGCAACTTCTGCTGCGTTCCTCGGCTCTTTGGCGTTGCTGAGCTATCAGCAGCCGGGGATCTAAAATCCCCGGCTGCTGATAGCTCAGTACTATAGAGCCGGGGACAGCTGCAGAAGCCGCGGTTGAGCCCCAGCAGGTGAGAATATATATATATTTTTTTCTTTACACTATTTTTACAGGCTTTTCAGGAAAGGGCTCAGCCAATCACAATTAGAGCTGCCAGCAGGCCGGGATTTTAAATTCCCGGCTGCTGATAGCTGAGAACTAGACAGGGACCGCGCCAGAAGTCGCGGCTGAGCCCCGGCAGCTGAAGAGAGGTATGCTTTTTTTTTTTTACACTATTTTTCTTGGATTTTCAAGGAAGGGCTTATGTTTAAAGCCCTACCCTGAAATCCAATGACAAGGTGCCGGCAGCAGGATTATCTACCGCAGCTGTCACACATGAGTGAGAATTGTAGAATTCCTCTACTGCATCTGCCAAGATGTGGCAGATGTAGCGGCAGGGAATTCTTTTAACTAGCGGGGGTGAAGTAAACATCTGCCGCATGCGGCAGATGTGTTCTTCAAGCCCGCCGAGGTCACGGCAGTGGCGGAAAGGTAAGTTTGTTTTTTTTTACACTAAAATGTTTCTTTTTCATGGAAGGGCTTATATGTAATGCCCTTCCATGAAAAAGAATGCAGGGGTGCCGGCAGACCATTGTTTTCAATGGAGCTACCGGCAGAAGCTGTGGCTGCATTGACAACAAGCACGCAGCTGTGTTCACGTGTGTTTTTGCTCGTACCTAGGTGCGCACATATGTATGCACCTAAGTACACACAAAAACACGCTCGTGTGAGACCCACCCCAAGGATGGACAACCCATTTACTGAAATACCTTTAACCAAGTAGCTCTTGGCATTAACACAAAGTTACTTCTCCCTGCACTCTGGATGATGATTCAATGTGTTCACTTACAGACTCGAGCGGTACCGCTGTCGGTCTGTTACATTGTATCTAAATCACAATTATAGACAATCAGACCACATTGTGAGATCCAGGGCATTTGTAAGGGTTCACTTATTAATATTTACAAATGTAGTTCAAACAAGACGTGACACCCAGCTGATTTTTAATGTTTTATTGAAACAGCCGCTACAATACTTTATCAATCAGCCATAAACATGCCGGTCCTAACATTCAAGTCCAGGTTCGTACCATGACTCAGCCGAGCCACAGACGGAGATATTTGTCTTTCCTTGTGAGGTTCCTTCATTAAAACTTCTGGGATTTGGACCTTTAGTCCAAATATCTGAAGTCCGGCATAGCACTGCAACGCAGCCGAACCACAGCGAAGGCAGAGGAGCACTTCTGCTTATTGCAGTGGAGGAGGAGGCTTCTTGAGAGAGTCATAAGCCTTTTGATGTGGAAATTATAGGTGATGCTGAGCTGTAGGGAGAAAAATGGTCTTGATTAGATTCTTTTTACAAGATCTCTTTCTATTCTACATTATTTTTCCAGGAGGGGATCCGGTAGATTACCGCCAAGTTTATAAATCCGGAATTCTAGATTTCGCAAGACTCTAGTAAACGATAAGAGGTAAAACCAGCAAATGTCTGTGACCTAAAATGCGCCAGCCAAATGTCTTTTCAGCAGTCCCAGAAATAAGAGTAGATGTATTTTGGGGGCGGAAGAGCCGGTGGAACAACCTGCAATAGAACATAGGAGAAATGAGGGAGAGTCGCCCATGATAACCATCTAGAAGTCAGCGATATGACTGATGGAGAATAGAGCTTGTATAGGGAAGGGTATAATGTGCTACTCTGACTCACCCCAAAAATAGACTCTTTGATGCTAATATATATGTCCATTATGATGGAGGGCTCTCCAGCAGGGGGCGCTTCTCCATTAACCTAGAAGAATGTGAGACAGCATTGTAAGAAAGTGATGACTACAACTCTATGCATATTACTACTAGTCTACTTCTATATAGTCATAATCTGGGACCTGGTGTAAGTATTTACTGTAAGACAACGGGGAAGATGAGTCACTTACCTTCTGTGATCCAGATGGTTGAAGAAACAGCAGAAGTGTCAGGATGGATAACTTTGGCAACAACATGGCCAATCGAATTCATTGCAGATCTGAGAAAATGGGGAGAGAAGAGGAAAGTTATCACATTGTGCTTGATGACATCTTAAAACATGTCCAAAACTGCCCTCCCCCACCTAAAAGAATACATGCCCAACACTTCACTCTGCACCAGCAGGACTTGGATCGATCTGCAGTTCTGCACTTGTCATTGTTTTCCACTTACTTATTATTTGAAGCGTCGGGGTCTGTAGAAAAATCAGGGATTCTAGAAATCGCAAGACTCTTGTAAACGCCAAGAGGTAAAACAAAAAGAGGCAGCAAATGCTTGTGACCTAAAAGGCGCCAGCCAAACTTGTCTTTGCAGCAGTCCCAGAAATAAGAGTAGATGTATTTTGGGGGTGGAAGAGCCGGTGGAACAACCTGCAATAGAACATAGGAGAAATGAGGGAGAGTCGGCCATCATATCCATCTAGAGTCAGCGATATGACTGATGGAGAATAGAGCTTATATAGGGAAGGGTATAATGTGCTACTCTGACTCACCCCAAAGATAGACTCTTTGATGCTAATATATACATCCAACATGATGGAGGGCTCTCCAGCAGGGGGCGCATCTCCATTAACCTGGAAGAAGAATGTGAGACAGCATTGTAAGAAAGTGATGACTACAACTCTATGCATATTACTACTAGTCTTCTTATATATAGTCATAATCTGGAACCTGGTGTAAGTATTTACTGTAAGACAACGGGGAAGATGAGAGTCACTTACCTTCTGTGATCCAGATGTCACAAGGAACAGCAGAAGTAATCTGATCGATAACTTTGGCAACAACATGGCCAATCGAAATCACTGCAGAGCTGAGAAAATGGGGAGAGAAGAGGAAAGTTATCACATTGTGCTTGATGACATCTTAAAACATGCCCAAAACTGCCCTCCCCCCACCCAAAAGAATACATGCCCAACACTTCACTCTGCACCAGCAGGACTTGGATCGATCTGCAGTTCTGCACTTGTCATTGTTTTCCACTTACTTATTATTTGAAGCGTCGGGGTCTGTAGATAAATCAGGGATTCTAGAAATCGCAAGACTCTTGTAAACGCCAAGAGGTAAAACCAAAAGAGGCAGCAAATGCTTGTGACCTAAAAGGCGCCAGCCAAACTTGTCTTTCCAGCAGTCCCAGAAATGAGAATAGATGTATTTTGGGGGCGGAAGAGCCGGTGGAACAACCTGCAATAAAACATAGGAGAAATGAGGGAGAGTCGCCCATCATATCCATCTAGAGTCAGCGATGTGACTGATGGAGAATAGAGCTTGTATAGGGAAGGGTATAATGTGCTACTCTGACTCACCCCAAAGATAGACTCTTTCATGCTAATATATAAATCCAATATAATGGAGGGCTCTCCAGCAGGGGGCGCTTCTCCATTAACCTGGAAGAAGAATGTGAGACAGCATTGTAAGAAAGTGATGACTACAACTCTATGCATATTACTACTAGTCTACTTCTATATAGTTCCATAATCTGGAATCTGGTGTAAGTATTTACTGTAAGACAACGGGGAAGATGAGAGTCACTTACCTTCTGTGATCCAGATGTTAGAAAGAACAGCAGAAGTAGTAAGGTAGATATCTTCTGCAACCACATGGTTATTTGTATTTACTGCAGAGAAGTATGGCAGCAATGGAAGATGCAGAAATTAGAGAAATGCAAAAGACTTTATTTCTCCATTTAAAGTCAAAAGCAGCAGCAATGTTACGGCCTGTAGAGTTCGGACTTTCTCAAGCTTGAACTCCAAAGGTAAAAACATTGCTGCTGCTTTTTACTTTAAATGGAGAAATAAAGTCTTTTGCATTTCTCTAATTTCTGCATCTTCCATTGCTGCCATACTTTTTACTTTGTGGATTACTTGTGGGTTACGGTCCAAACCCTTCATATAACGTGCACATGGTATTCTAGCTGAATTGCTGGAGTGTGGAGATTTTCCATTTTTCTTTGCTACTGACCACTGCTTCTACTTCCTATTCACTGCAGAGCTGAGCAAAGCGAGAGATAAGAGAGGAAGTTATCATATTGTGCTTCATGACATCATAAAACATTCCCCCCAGGAGAACACATGGCCTACTCTGTGCCCCCGGATCAAAACATGCCCCACACTGTTCCCCCAGGAGAACACATGCCCAACTCGGTGAAGACTCTGGTTCGTTGGGCAGTCAGATGCACAATGCATGCCATGTAATCTGGTGTAATCCCATCCGTATAGTACATCATATAAGATAACGGTCAGTTATAATAACCTTTCTGGCCTGTATGTCCACGGTGAGCAAGTACTCTCCGTCTGAGCTGAGACCACCGCCTTTGAGGATGAGAGCTATTGGGGGCCATTTTCTTGATGTCTGGAGATTGGGTTGATGAGCCCTCAATGTGGTGGCTGTCGGGGCTCTTGAGTGCGCCATTTTCTTCTCCTTCTGTTCTCGGCTGCATCTTTCTGAGCACCGATCGCTGTCTGTGGTCAGTGTTTATTTTAAAGTAAAGAAAACTCACGAAGATAGTTACAAGTGGTACAATGAAAAGGTATAAATGAGCTTACAAGATATTGCTGACAGATGCTAGAATCATTGTTTTCCTTACCAGGATTTTTAAATTATCATTTTGTGGTTTGACTGCTTATCTTTATTACAGTTAAATAGCTTTAGAATTTCAACACAACAGTAAACATGAAAAATGTAACCGTGACAATAACAAAAATGGTTCTCCTTGATCTAAATAGGATATTTTGAGAGCCAGATGCTCCATATCACAAAAAAATTTGTAGACAATTTTTTCCATTGTGGCATGTGCAGATATTAAATTCTGTAGGTCTATTCCCCGAGGAGGATATTGGTTTTTCCAATTTTTGGCTATGAGATTATTTGCTGACCTAAATATATGACCTAATAGTTTTTTTGAGGCTTCCCGGTGACCCCTAAGATCCAATAGTAAAAGTGCTGTTCCTGGGTTCTTAGGGACAGAAGTCCATATTAAGCTTCTAATCATCGAGTACACTTCTTCCCAATAGGGTTTAATACATGGGCAGTCCCAGAAGTTATGTAATAATGTGCCCGAGAAACCAAACACTCTCTAACAATGATCATCGTTAGTTAGACCTTTATTTTTTAGTAGAGATGGGGTAAGGTACCAACGCAATGTGATTTTCAAAAAGGTTTCCAGGATTCCTGCTCCTTTTGTTGCCCGAGATGCCAAATTAAATGCTGATTCCCAGTCTTCCATAGGGAAGACTTTCCCCAGATCTTTTCCCCAGTTTAATAGGTGTATTTTCTTATGTGTCTCAAAGTTTCCTGAAAGCTAATCAAAAATGAATCTTGTATGCGACTTGGTTGTTAATCTTTCTTTTTGCAGAAGTTGTGTTGCTATTGTAGGGACCTTTATTTGATATACTTTAGTTGAAAATAGAAAGGACCTGGCTTGAAAGTAGTAGAGTCTCTCTGTTTCTTGAAGGCCAAAAGTTGCTTGTAATTTTTGAAAGGAGTTAACTATCTCGCCATCCAAGAGGTCGTTAATATATAAAATCCCTTTAGATTTCCACCTATTTATTGGAAGATCGTTAATAAAATATGCTCTAACCTCTATACCTAGGGGTAGCACAGATGAGACAGGGCCCCCCGACTTGACAAGAGAGCCTGCCATGTTTCCATTGTTGAAGGTAGATTTGATTCGGTGGGTTTTAATATTTGAATGTCTTGGAATTTAGATAAAGAGGATACCCACAAAAGTGCTTCCAAGGGTCGTGGGTTAAGAATTATCCCTTCGATTCCCCTCCAACCCAAGGTTGGTGATACGGATACCCACTGCCTAGTTTGATTTATTATAATAGCTTTATAATAGGCTTCTAATTTAGGGATACCCACACCACCTTTACCTGTTTTTTAATATCATACTATTGGCTGCCACTCTGGGTTTTTTACCTTCCCAAATGAACTTTGACATCTGGAATTGGAGCCTATCGAAGAATGTTTTGGGGACCAAAATTCGTGGAGATCTGAAGACATAGAGAAGTTTAGGAAGTGAGACCATTTTGTAAACTGAAATCCTGCTTAACCAAGATAGGCCGCGTCGCCTAAAGACATTGATATCTTGTTGTATGGTATCCATTAGGGTGTTAACATTTTTATCGGTTTATTAGTTTTAGGGGAAATGTCAGGGTAATGCCCAAGTACGGAATGCTCTCAGCTTGCCACCTAAAGGGCAGTTGTTTTTTAATTGTCGCTTTCAAAGTTGAAGGTACATTAGCTCCTAGAATTAAGGATTTATTTACGTTAACTTTGTAACAGGAAACATTTCCATAGTCGTTTAATATCCTAGAGGCATTACGAAGAGATGTCAGAGGATTGGTGAGTGTAAGGACAATGTCGTCCACAAAAAGGCCACTTTTGTGTTGGCGGAGCCCTGCATTTATCCCTTTTTTCTCTGCTTCACCCCGCAATGCCTCAGCCAAAGGTTCTATCGCCATGATAAAAGTTAATGGTGACAGTGGACATCCCTGTCTCACCCTATTTGTAATGTCAAAAGGCCCTGACAGGACTGCATCAACCAAAATTCCTGCAGAGGAATTAGTTTAAAAAATATTAATCAATTCCACAGCTTTTTTACCAAAGCCAAATTTTTGTAAAGTTGTGAATGTGGACTCCCAGTGGACCACATCGAAGGCTTTTTCTGCGTCTAGTGTTAAAAAGACAGAGGGTGCTCGAGAGCGATCTACACGATGTAGGAGGTCAATAATTTTTCACGTCCCATCAGAGGCTTGTCTTCCCTTAGTAAAACCAACCTGGTCCGTATGTATCACATTGGGGAGTATTTCAAGAAGTCGGTTAGCAATAATCTTTGCAAAATTTTTGGGTCTGAGATTTTATAGAGAAATGGGAAGGAAATTTTCTGGTCTGTCTGGATCTTTGCCTGGTTTTGGGAGAGTCACTATGGTAGCCTGTAAAAATTCCTTTGGGAGATAGTCGGTGCGCGTTGCTGATTGCAGTGCTTTTAATAAGTATGGGGAGAGTTTGGTTATGAACAATTTGAAATATTTATTGGCGAATCTGTCTGGGCCTGGAGCTTTGCACTCTTTTAATTTGGTTATTGTTTTAGTCATTTCAAGCAGTGATATTGGGGCTCCCAATTCTTCGTTATTTTCTTGAGTTATTTGGGGAAGCGGTATTTTTCGGAGGAATTCCTTTATCTTACTGTGGGTAGGATGAACAATACTTGGGTCCTTATTGAGATTATATAGATTATTATAGTAGGATCTGAAAACTTCTGCTATTTGTTCAGGATGCGATAGTTTAACCCCCTGACCTCTTGGGTCCCAAACAAAAGGGATTTTTGTCCTTGCTCCCCTTTTCTTAATTTGATTTGCGAGCCATTTGGATGGTTTTCCAATAGAGGCATACCTGGTGGTTTTAGCGTTAGTTAATTCCCAATCAAAGTCACTGAGCAAAAGATTTCGGAATTTTTCTCTTAGAGTAAAGATCTGATTATTCATTGTGTCCGATGGGGTTCACCTTAATTTAGTTTCCTCTTCTTTAATTTCTTTGATAAGTTTTTGTATTGCAAGTGCTTTTTCTTTTTTATAATGGGAACCCAATTTGATAAGTATACCTCGTATGTATGCCTTATGGGCTAGCCATATGTTCATTGGGTCAGAATCTTCCATGTCATTACAATTGGATTACTCTTCAAGTTCGTTCAAGATTATTTTGCTGTATTTAGGGATTTTTAATAGGAAGGAGTTGATTCTCCAGGTACGGGGGGATTGGGATGCATTTAACACCAAGGATGTAATGCAAGGTGCGTGGTCTGACCAAGATGCAGTACCCAATTTAGCAGAAGAAACGCTGGGGAGAAATGTTCTATTTACTAGGCAAAGATCGATTCTTGTAAAAGTATTATGTGGAGCCGAATAGAAGGAAAACTTCCGAGCAGATGCATTTTTGCACCTGAAGGTATCGTATAGGGCTTCATCTTGAAGCCATTTATTTAATGTGAGGCTTGCTCTATTACTACATCCCGTGGAATCCAATTCTTTGTCAGGAATTACATTAAAGTCCCCACACATAACCACATTACCCCTGGATGATCTCCGCACCTTTTATATTAATTTGTTTAAAAATGATATTTGTTTGGTGTTTGGGACATAAATGTTCACTACTGTCACTGGGATAGAGTCAATAATACAGGAAAGGACTATATATCGGCCTTTTGGATCTGCAATCTGTTCCACTAATGAAAAATGTAGGGAGTCTTTAATAGCGATCATTACTCCGGCGTGTTTCCTTTCTGCATTGGCAAAAAATGTTAAAGGATACTTGAAATGAGACATTTTAGGTGGTGCGGAGGCCACAAAGTGAGTTTCCTGCAAACACATTATATCAGCCATATGTCTCAATGCATCTTTCCACACAGCCTTCCTTCTATACGGGGAATTAAGACCATGTACATTAAAAGAAAAGATATTCACCGACATTCGCATTTACAAGAAGTAGATCATGCAAAAGGAGCCTCCGATTCAAAAACCATGAGAACAAAAGGATACAAATTTTAACTAAAAAGAAACAGCGGACCATTCCAATTAACAATAAAACATTTGGCTCGCGATCCAGCACACCTACCCGCAAGAGGGATCTGGTAAAGATCCAGGTCCTCCAGTGGGAAGGGCGCGTGGCCTCCATATAATTAAACGTCACTGTGACAATTAAGGCTCTTGGAGCAAATGTAACCTTATCACTGAAAAGGCCTTGACACTAAAAGAAAACTTTATTAATGTATAAGAATAAAAAACCACTTCCTAACCCACTAGGGTGGTTAACCGAAACAGACACACAGCTACAGACAAAAACATATAACCATTCATCTGAATGAAAGATGAATGTAAGGGTGGACCCCTTGGTGGACCCCAAGGTGTTACAGGGTATTGATATTAAATGTAGCGATAATGGTATGACGCTACCTATCAGGATAGTTTAGAGTCAAATATGATTGACATAGTAATCAATTGATATAGAATAGATGTAAGTACCTGGGCTGGTGGGAGGAAAAGTACGTCTTCAGCGACACCAATCTATTGTGGACGCAATACATCGATATGTGGATTCGATACATTGAAGACATTTTCATCTTATGGACCGGAACAGACGTCCAGTTCCTTCAGTTTGTTGAAGAGCTCAACAAGAATCCATTAGGCCTGTTTCTTACCTCCGAAATCCAAAAGCAAAACATTACCTTTTTGGATCTTTCTATATCAAAAACGGAAAGTGGACTTGTAACTACAGCACTCTATAGGAAACCCACTGCTACCAACAATTTTCTACATTATCAGAGTCACCACCCAAGATCACTAAAAAATGGCATCCCCAAGGGACAATATATTCGTGCCAGACGCAATTGTTCTAGCGAGGATGAATTTTTTTCGAAGTCTATGGATTTAACCCGTAGATTTCTTAATAGGGGCTACCCGTCCGACGTCTTGGAAAAAGCACGTGAGGAAGCGACAAACATGACACGAGCGGAACTATTAAAAGGAAAAATAAGATCAGAAGGAGAAAACGTTATACGGTTAATTGGCACATTTGATGATGAGGCCCCCCCAGGATTAGAAACATCATCTCAAAATATTGGGACATCTTGCGCGATGATCCGGACCTAGTCGACTTCTTACAATCACATCCAACAATAACTTACAGAAGAGGCCGGAGTCTAAAAGACCCCCTAATGCGTAGCCATTACAGCAGACCATTTGGACCCTCAAATTGGCTTACGACCACTACACCGACCGGTTTCTTCCGCTGCCATGGATGCAAGGCTTGTCCTGTTATGAAGAAGACTAAACATTTTCAAAGTGCTTCTACTGGGGAAACTTACACCATCCGCGATTTCATTAATTGCAGATCCTCATATGTAGTACTAGCTGATATACCCGGCTTCGCCCGAGTGTTATATATATATATATATATACTAGCTGATATACTCGGCTTCGCCCGAGTTAATTTGGTACTGGTGTTTATCTGGTGTTCACATGGAAAATCTTATGAAGTCGTGGTTACTTTAGAGATACCGGAAAAACATATGTTCACCATTTTGCATAATTCTCTGCGTTACCCAGGAAACACCACGGGAGGTAACCATGCGACGTTTACTTTATATAAAATGACATCAGGAAGTGAGAGAATTAGATTACGTACATAAAATTTGGACACATTCTTTTGCGCATAGAATTGAATAATCAAGTTGAGACCCATTAACTTTTCCTATTTATGACATAATCAATGCTGGTGCCAAATTTCCCGTTTCTATGACACTGGAAAGTGAAAAAATTACATTCCACATGTAAAATTTGGACGCTAATTCTTTCGAGTTGGGACCTATGAACTTTTCGTATTTATGACATAATCAATGCTCGTGCCAAATTTCACGTTTCTATGACATTGGGAAGTGAGAAAATTATATTCCGTACGTAAAATTTTGGACGCTAATTCTTTTGCGCATAGAATTGAATAATCGAGTTGGGACCCATTAGCGCTTCCTATTTATGACATAATCAATGACCGTGCCAAATTTCATGCTTCTATTACATTGGGAAGTGAGAGATTTAGATTATGTACGTAAAATTTGGACGCTAATTCTTTTGCGCATAGAATTGAATAATTGAGTTGGGAGCCATTAGCGCTTCCTATTTATGACATAATCAATGCTCGTGCCAAATTTCCTGTTTCTATGACATCGGGAAGTGAGAAAATTAGATTCCGTACGTAAAATTTGGACGCTAATTCTTTTGCGCATAGAATTGAATAATCGAGTTGGGACCCATTAGCGCTTCCTATTTATGACATAATCAATGCTCGTGCCAAATTTCCTGTTTCTATGACACCGGAAAGTGAGAAAATTAGATTCCGTACGTAAAATTTCAACGCCAATTCTTTTGCGCTTAGAATTGAATAATCGAGTTGGGACCCATTAGCGCTTCCTATTTATGACATAATCAATGCTCGTGCCAAATTTCCTGTTTCTATGACATCGGGAAGTGAGAAAATTAGATTCCGTACGTAAAATTTGGACGCTAGTTCTTTTGCACATAGAATTAAATAATCGAGTTGGGACCCATTAGCTTTTCCTATTTATGACGGGGAAGCAGAGAGATCAGTCGCTTTCATCATCGGGACCCGCGGCAGCTCTGCAGGCAGCATCGCCATGCGTATTTTCTCCGTGCCCCGTCTCCTCTCCCCATAGTGGTCACTGTCTTCGGGGGTTTCTACTCCAAGCTCCCCTATGTGATGGGGTAGCAGGGGAGCCATCACTTCTACTGTCGGGGACCGCAGCTGCCCCTCCATGGATGTCGGCATAAGTCCTCTCCCCGCTCTATGGCTCCCCTCCAACACGCGAGTATTGCCCAATGGAGTCTGCCCAGTAGTGGATGGCCCGAAGTAGTTGAGCGGGGGAGAGCTGAACTTTTGGCTCTGCAGAGCAGTCTCTCAGTAGGCATCTCCGCACTGACATTCCCGGCATCCCGACCCCGCTCCTTTAAAATGCAGAATTGTATCTGGAGCCTCTCCGCTATCCACCACGGCGCCCGCCTTGATATTCCGAGTCCTGTGCATCGGATAAAGAAGAGTCCTGAGAGTGCTTCCTTCCCTCCTCCAGAGCAGCACTCACCCGCAAGTCTGTCGGTGTCGCCTTGTTGCCCTCTTGCGCCGGGAAAAACTCTTCCATCTTGCGAGGGGGAGCCATGGGGGGGTCTTTTCTTCGGTGGCATGTTGATCCCCCTAGTTTCAGACTTCTTTTGGGATCTGGTCTGCTATGCTGAGTGCTTTGAGATAGCTGTAATGGGTGAAAACCTAGCGGAGTTCTCACTCAGACGTCCGTCCTGGTCCCCGATTAAGCCACGCCTTCTGTGGTCAATGTTTATGATGCACCTGACGGATTGCTCGGCTCCTTTAGGACATCACATAATGACAACGCTCTATATAAAATGTACAGTTTAACAGTGGAGCATATAATTGTCATGCCAACTGCTGTTTTGTCTGTATGTCCAGCCACTTTCTTAAAAAGAGTGCACCCCATGGTCACAGAAACTGTTTTTAATCCCACAGTGGAATTCTATGGCTTATTTCACCACCAGATTAGATGAACAGTCTTGTCACTGGAGGCCCTAAAAGTGGTTCCCCCTTGGCCTATAAGAGGCTCTCGGAGGCTCCTTTTGTGTAGTGACCTCTTCTTCCGCTTGTGTGGAACTTGTTGGCCACTAGACGCCTCTACGACGCAGAGAAGAGATTTCGATGAATTGTCCCCCACCGAGCCAGACTGTTAGGAGATGTTGGGACCAGTGGATGTGTGAGGGCACACAAAGTGATTGTGCTCAAGACCGCCAACAGACCACCAGTAGAAAGGAGTGTCTGATCGTCCAACAAGCACCAGCAGCTCCAACTGTTTCATTGTCCGCCATCCAGAGGCAGGGGGCGCCATCGTTACACCCCTGTCTGTCAGAACCATTTCCAGGCTCTTGGCTGAAGGACATTTGGTCTCACAGCCCCCATTACATGTACGACCTCTGACACCCACCATCGCCTCCGTTTGCAGTGTTGTTGTGAACTATGAAACTGTACGCTACGGAGGGGAACCGGGTTGTCTTCACTTACTTATGTCAACATTACAATCACACATAGAAAGTTTAATTCCATTCTAAAAACTTCTGGGGAGGGATTGTTTTTGACAATGAGTGTCATTGCCATAGATTTCAATCAACGCCTCCAAACCAGACCTCCTGTTACCTACAGTGCAGCGGCCAAACTTCTTTCCAAATTCCAAGGTACAGGTTATTAACCCCTTAACGACGGCCCCATCGGGAAACTACGTCCTCAGAAAGTGGGCCTTAATCCTAGAGGACGTAGTTTTATGCATCCTCTTTGGATTAATGCCCACTGGCCTGAGGACGTGACAGCTCCATGCTGTCGGTGCCCGCAGGTAGCCGACAGCATGGAGCTGTCATCCCAGGATGCGGGCAGTCCCCCCCCGGCATTGCGATCGGCGCTATAAAATGAATAGCGCCGATCGCAAAAAAGTAAAGAAAACAGTGTTAAAAAGTAGTAATTCAGCTGCTATGATGGATTGGATCCATCACGGCAGCTGAAAATACTCACACGGCTTGTCGGAGGTGTCCCCCGGAGATCTGGTCCTCCCGGACCCGCCGGCGGCCTTCTGCGCATGCGCGCCTGACGATGACGTCACATGCACGCGCAAAAGGCCGGGTGTCCCCGGCAAATTTAAAATCTCCTGGCTCCCAGCTCCTGAAGGTAGCCGGGAACCAGGAGGTGTTACCGGGGACCACTGTGAGCGGTCCCCGGGCCCGCGATCACCGCTATCCATTGCGATAGCGGTGATCGCGAAAAAGTTTAAAAAGTAAAACAAAAGTAAAGTTTCACCTCCCCTCATGGATCGGATCCATGAGGGGAGGTGAAGATACTCACCCCCGGTCCTCTGCGATGTCGCGGGACCCGAAATCCCCGTCTGCGCATGCGCGCCCGATGATTGACATCGGGCGCGTGCACAGAGGGGCTCGAGCCCCGGGAAATTCAAAATTGCTCTGCTCCTGGCTGCCATGTGTAGCCAAGAGCAGAGGGATGTCACCAGGGACATGATCACTGTCATCCAATGGATGACAGTGATCATGTAAAGTAAAAAAAAAAGTGCAAAAAGTAAAAAAAATAAAATAAAAAAAGGGGTAAAAGGTAAAAAAAAAAAGTGCAAAAAGTAAAAAAAAGCTTGCGTTTCATCTCCCCCCACGGATCATATCCCTGAGGGAGGATGAAATGACATACCTAAGGCCTGCGGATTTATCCGTGGACCTCACCCCAGCTTCTGCGCACGCGCCCGTCACCAATGTGGCAGGCGCATGCGCAAAAGCTGTGGTTTTTTAAAATCTCCCTGCTCCTCGCTACAAAACTTAGCCGAGAGCCTGGAGATTTCACGGAGGGCCGCGGTGAGCGGTTCCTGATCACGTGTTCGCCGTTATCCAAAGAATAATGGCGATCACGTAAAAGTTAAAAAAAGGTGAAGCTTCATCTCCCCTCATTGATGCGATCGGTGAGAGGAGATAAAAATTTTTACCGGAGGTCTCCATATTTACACCCCGACGCAATCTTCTTCCGTGAACTTTCCCGTATTCTGCGCATGCAACCGCTGGCAAAACACCGGACACATGCGCAGGAGTCGGGGAGCCCAGGAAACTTAATATCTCCTTGCTCTCGGCGACCAACGGTCACCGAGAGCCTGGAGCAGTGACGGGTGGCCTCGTTGAGCGGTCCCCAGTCACGTGAAAAAATGGTAGCGATCTACCTTTGGCCGGTCTCACATGACCGCATAGGAATTACGGATTCCGCATGCGTTTGATTAGCGGTAATACGCAGATCAATCGCATTGGATTACACAATTCCGCTCACATTAGCGGGTTGGAATTGCGTAATCCACTCGCAGAAAAGAGAACGCAGCAGGTTCTATTTTACCGCGGATATCCGCAACATAGAGCCCATTGTGCTCCATGGTCATGGATATACCCGCAGCCCATACGCAACTACGTTGTATACAGGCTGCGGGTACCCGCGTCATCGCTAAGCGACGGTGCGGGAAATACAAACAACAACAAAAAAAAGTGTACTGCGCATGACCGCCCGTGTAAGTACGCAGTTATGCGCAGTACATTACGCGGCCGTATGCAGGGTCACAGCCGGGCTCACAGATGGGATCCGCTGCGGGCCTCCACAAGCGGATTCCCCATACGGCTGCCTGAGCCCGGCGTTATTCAGACCGCTACCTGTAATATGCAATTTACAAGAAGCCCCGGGAACGCCCGCCTTCATGCAGTTCCAGGAGCACCTTGTTGAGCGCCTTCTGTGTGAGACCGCCGCACCTCATCAAGCTTACGGAGACTCACAGAGCGCCACTTTGTACACCTCATCCCCGCCGCTGAGGTCAAAAAATGACTCCCAAAAAGCATGAGAGGAGGGGGGATACCCGGTTTTATTGCCCCATGTGCCCATCCCAACCAGCCTCCATAATTACCCGTCTTTGGAAATACTACACAGTTCACATTATTACTTTTATCTAAGATTTGGGGAACGCCGAAAAGGGCGTGGGGGGGGGGGGGATTTTAGGGAGTCAATTTTTATTCCCTACAAATGAGCAATGGGGCCTGGAATTTATTCAGTTATGCCCTGCAATCCAACTGGTGTTCCCTCCATTACAGGCCTTGCCATGTTTCCTGTAAGTAGATCAGGGCCACAATGGGTATGTTTTTGAACACGGGACAAACGGGGGTATCCATTTGGGGTGAACGTCTTCATTCCTATGTAAACTGTACAAAAAAAAAGTTTTTAAATTGACAAAATTGCCAAAAAAATGAAAATTGTAATTTTTTTCTTCTGCTTTGCTGAAATTTATTCAAATACTGTGTGGTCAAAATACGCAGTACACCCCTAGATGAATTCGTTAAGGGGTCTAGTTTTTAAAATGGGGATATTTGTGGGGGTCTTTATAGTTTTGGACGCTCAATGACTCTATAAGTGGGCAATGGGGCCTGGAATTTATTCCGTTGTACCCTAAAATCCAACGGGTGCTCCTTCCATTATAGGCCTAGCCATGCGTCCTTTAAGTAGATTAGGGCCACAAGGGGTATGGTTCTGAACACGGGACAAACAGGGGTATCCATTTTGGGGTGAAAGTCTTCATTTATATGTGTGCTGTACAAAAAAAAACAGTTTTTAAATTGATAAAACTGCCAAAAAAATGAAAATTGTATTTTTTTTCCTACTGCTTTGCTTAGATTTATTCAAAAATTGTAGGGTAAAAATACACAGTACACCCCTAGATTAATTCGTTAAGGGTCTAGTTTTCAAAATGGGATCATTTGTGGGGGTTCTCTGTCGTTTTGGCCGCTCAAGGGCTCTACAAGTGTGCAATGGGGTCTAAATCACCTTCATGCTAAATTTCTGTTCTGAAAGCCACCGACTACTCCTTTCATTTTGCGCCCCGTTGTGCATCCAGACAAAAGATTAGGGCCACAATGGGTATGTCTCTGAACACGGGACAAACAGGGGTATCCACTTTGGGGTGCAAGTCTTCATTCATGTGTGTGCTGTACCAAAAAAGCAGTTTTTAAAACGACAGAATTGCCAAAAAAACAAAAATCACAATTTTTTCCTTTTGCTTTGCTTCAATTCATTCAAAAACTGTGGGCTCAAAATGGGCAGTACACCCCTAGATAAATTCATTAAGGGGTCTAGTTTTCAAAATGGGGTCACTTGTGGGGGTTCTCTTTGATTTTGGCCGCTCAAGAGCTCTACAAAAGTGCTATGGGCCTAAAACTCCTTCAAGGAAAATCTATGTTCTTAAAGCCACCGACTACTCCTTTCGTTTTGGGCCCCATTGTGCATCCAGACATAAGATTAGGGCCACAATAGGTATGTCTCTGAACACGGGAGAAACGGGGGTATCCATTTTGGGATGAAAGGCTTCATTCATGCGTGTGCTGTACAAAAAAAGCTGTTTTTAAAATGACAGAATTGACAAAAAAATGAAAATCACAATTTTTTCATTTTGCTTGGCTTGAATTCATTCAAAAACTGTGGGGTCAAAATGGTCAGTACACCCCTAGATAAATTCGTTAAGGGGTCTAGTTTTCAAAATGGGGTCACTTGTGGGGGTTCTCTTTAGTTTTGGCCACTCAAGAGCTCTACAAAAGTGCTATGGGGCCTAAAACGCCTTCAAGCAAAATTTATGTTCTGAAAGACACCGACTACTCCTTTCATTTTGGCTCCCGTTATGCATCCAGACATAAGATTAGGGCCACAATGGGTATGTTCCTGAACACGGGAGAAACGGGGGTATCCATTTTGGTGTGTAAATCCTCATTTTCATGGGCTCTATAGGAAAAAAATATGTCTTTAAAATGACATATTTGCAAAAATATGAAATTTTATTTTTTGTCCCCTAAATTGAACTAATTCCTGAAAAGAACTGGTGGGGTCAAAATACTCATGACACCCCTCAGTGAATACACTAAGGAGTGTAGTTTTTAAAATGGGGTCATTTGTGGGTGTATCTATTATTCTGACACTTATGAGCCTCTGCAAACTTGGCTTGGTGCAGGAAAACAAAGTGCTCCTCAAAATGCTGAAAAGTAATGTTAAATTTGTACGTCCTCTAAATGGTTAAAAAAAAACACAAAAGTTTTTCAAGTGTGCATTCAGAATAAAGTAAACAGATGGAAATACATATCTTATCAAAAATTTGTACAGTATGTTTGGACATATTTGAGATATTACGGTTGAAAATGTGAAAAAATGACAATTTTTTCAAAATTTTTCCAATATTGGTACTTTTAATAAATATACACAAATTATATCGGTCTCTTTTTAAATGAAGTACAACATGTGGCGAAAAAACAATGTCAGAATCACTGGGATATGTAAAGCCTTTACGGAGTTATGCCACGTTGAACGACGCATGTCAGATTTCCAAAATTTGGCTCCGTCACTAAGGCGCAAACAGGCTTCGTCACTAAGGGGTTAACTAAAATCTGGACCACCAAAAGCCATTACCCATAAAGCATCATCAATGGCAGTTTTGGCTTCACTCATTCAGACGCCCTAATGTTGCCCCCGTCTGTCTTAAGAATTAGATGGGTTGTATTCTGTGGCAATGACACATGTGCTTCATTCACCTAACATAGTCTGACAGGTTTCCCCCGCAGCTTGTACGCAAAATTGCACCACTCTGCCAGTTTTCATTCTGTATGGGCGCTTCCACACTTCTATAAGAAATAGATAATTTTGGTGTCAAAAGTTTAACAGAAGTTTAAGCAGTTTGATGTAAAGACTTTGAGTTCGCCCTCTTGTGGCCATTTACGGACTAGATTTTTTTCTTTATCCTTGTGTATTTCTTTTCTTCCTTGTGGACACAAATGGTTGTCATGTGTTTATGTGTTTTTCATTGTAATGACATCCTTTGTCTCCGCTCACTTGATCTTCTGCCTGTCACAGTCATAAAAGATTAATTTTAGAGCATCCTCTTCATATACAGCATTTTACTGCTTATGTAATATACGTTTTGGATATTTTTGGATGAGTGCACCCTCTTGTGGAGAAAATGAGGCACCGATTGAGGTCATCGGTGTGTTGGTCTGCCCACTAGTGCTCACAAGTGGCCTTGATTTTGAGATGTTAAATTCAGCATCTTAGCTCGCCCTCTTGTGGTCACAGAGATAAAGGTTTTTGGTATTTTCCCAGTAACAGCCATAGCCTTTGTATTTTTCCGTCCACATAGTTGTGCGAGGGCTCATTTTGGAATACATACGACTTTTTGATCACTTTTTCTTACGTTTTTCCTTAGAGACAAAGTGACCAAAACGCAATTCTGGCGTTATTTATTTTTCTGACTACGTTCACCATGTGGGAGAAACAATATGATAGATCTGACTTTTACGAACGCAGCAATACCACATATGTTTTTTATTTTGATTCTGTTATTGTAAAAACGGCAAAAGGTTTTTTCTTTACTTTTATTGCCTTTTATTTTTTTTTAATAATGAATAAAACTTTTTAAAACTGATTTAACTTTCTTTTAGTCCCCATGGGCTCACACGGCACCAAGTGCAAAACGCCATGCAGGCTCCTGCAGCATTAACAGCTGTGAACCCGGTCATGACCCTGTGTGCATCCGCGTTTGTACTGCGCATGACTGCGTACTCATGTAGGCGGTCATGTGTATTACACCTGTCTTTTTGGGTTTATATTTACCGTGCCGTCACTTAGTGATGGCGCATATACCTGCAGCCCATATGCAATTACTTTGTGTATGGGTGTATATCTACACGGGACAATAAAGAACAATGGTCTATATTTCATGTATATATGCGCGGCAAAATAGAACACACTGCATTGTATTTGGTGCTCGCGGATCACACAATTCTGACACACTATTGTGAGCGGAACCGCGCAAGGCAATGTAATCGATTTCCTGCAAACTGCTGTGTATGACTCGGGCCTACCGAGCTCACGTAATACGCCATTCGTGTGAGTCCAGCCTGAGGGTACATGAATTTGCGTTGGTTTGATCGCTCCTGCAGTGTAGCGCAATACATAGTATTATATTATACCACGATTTGACGGGCAGTCTATCTAGCCACGCTGCAGGCATAGCTTGTTAGGCAATCTGCAGTGGCAGACCTGCGGGCTTTCAGAAGTGCGCCAGCTGCCATGGCAACCACATAGAACCCCACAATGGTGGGAACCGTTTTGGACCCCTAATCGGGGTATTTAAATTCCATTGTCAGAATTGAATGCAGCATTTAAAGGGCTAACGGCTCCGATCAGCGGCGCTGCTGTTGCAGGCTAGTATCAGCTACAGGACACAGCCGGCACCTGCGTTGTATGGAGCGGGATCAACTCCCCATACTCCTTTATACATACCCTGAACGTATGCCCTGTAGTGTTAGCGGTTAACACTGATAAATGAAAGGCTCCCCACACGGGCAGGGAAATACATATCCCCATTACACACCAGGCTCACACGAGCGTAATTTATTAGCGTATTACGCATCCGATGCATGTGCGTATAAAACGCGGTGAAAGTACATTGATTTTCATCAATCCCTTCACACTTGCGTATAATCCGTGCAGCATGTTCTGTTTCACTGGGTCTTAAGCCCGTACAGCCGTATTATTCTCTATCAGAGCGTAATAAGCGCTGTACGTATACGCTTACATTGTGTATGCGCGCCGTTTATACGCAACGTCCTTAAGCAACACAGCGGGAAATTAGAGAAAAAAAAGAAGTAAGGAAGGCTGCGCAGGACAGCGTGAGTGATACACGCTGTCATACATGGCGATACGCCTGCACACCTCAGTAAAACACTGCGTTATACAAGCAGCATTTCACCACACGCTCATATGAGCCGGCCCACATGGAATACCACTGAGGAGCAGCACTGCCATGGCAAGGGACTTGGGGGTTTAGTTAGCTGTAAGCTGAAGGGCTCCTTCCCACGGGTCAAGCAGTGTGTTACCGCCATGGCAGCAGGATCTCGCCATGTCTTGGCCTTCCTTTGGATCAACACTGGGGGGTAATAGGCTGAACTGGATGGACGGATGACATTTTAGTGTCCATTGTAGGCACTTACGGCAGTAGACAGGGGGCACTCTGAGCAGTCTGTGACTACACCCGCCCCATATACAGCGAGCTGCGATGTCCTGTGTGATCGGACGCTGTTCTATCATCACCAGCAGGGACTTTATCAGTAATTGTGCTACCATGCAGCACGGTGCGGGGTCCCGCGGTCAGAGCGCGCCGCGCCGGCTTTGGCGTCCTGGAGCTGTGACGACAGGGCTCTCCCGGCGACGTGGGGCGGCCGGTGTGCGGCGGAATGGGCGGTTCCGCCCGTAGGGCGACGCCCGCACCCCTTCATCTCTTGTACTGTAAGTGGGGGAGTTAGCTCATCCCACTCTCCGCCCTTGGGCGGAGTCTCGCAGTTATAAGGCTGGCAGTGCCCTGAGCTCACTGCTAGTTATTGGTTCTGCCTGCTTCTAGTCAGTCTGTCTGCAGCTAGTCTCAGCCAGCTCCTAGTTTGCCTGTAGCTCAATTTTTGTTCTTTTGGTCATTCCATCTGCCTTTGCTGTCGGCACTCTGTCCCCCGTCAGTTAGTTCCAGCTAGGCAGTCGCCAGGTCCCTAGCCAGAGTAGGGACCGCCGCCCAGTTGTCCGCCTGGGGTTAGCCAGGTCGAGGCAAGTAGGCAGGGACAATGGGGTGCGGGTAGTTCAGGGCACCGCATCTGGCGCTCGGGGGTCAGAGTGCCGTAGCATAATAACTGGCCCTTTAAACTGTTTTTTCATGGAGGCGATCAGCTCCCTCGCGAACCAGCTACAAGCCCTGGTGCCGGTGGTCCAGGATTTATCCGCTCACATGGCGGCCCAGGAGCAGCGGGGGTTGTCGCAGGGGCCGGACGCCTCAACCAGTCCCGAACCCAAGTGCCCTCTTCCCGAGGTGTTCTCTGGGGAGAGGAACAAGTTTTTTGTTTTCCAACAGGCGTGTCGCCTGTTTTTCGGATGCACCCCCGTTTTTCCGGGTCGGAGGCCCAGAGGGTCGGGCTGATAATGTCCCTGCTGAGGGGGCTTTTTCCATCCCCGAGGGTTCCTCCTGCCTGCAGTCCGTGGACGCATTTTTTCTGGAACTCGGGGGTATCTTCGACGAACCAGACCGAGCGGGGTTGGCGGTTTCCCGGCTGTTGGCGTTGCATCAGGGGTCGCCTTGTGTGGAGGATTATTGCTCCAATTTCAGACGCTATGCGAGTGATACTGCATGGAACGATAGCGCTCTGAAAGACGTTTTTCTGCAGGGCCTCTCGGACGCAGTTAAAGACCTGTTGATTTCCCATCCCGTTCTCGGGTCCTTAAAGGAGGCTATGGAGCTAGCGGTGAAGGCAGATAGGAGGCTCAGGTCTAGGAAGCAAGATAGACAGGTCCGTAGAGTCAGGGAGGTCGTTTGTCCTGTTCCCTCTTCTTCCGTACCAGTCTCTGTTCCTGAGCCTATGGAACTGGACCCGCTGGACCCCAAGGAGCAACGCCGGATTCGTTTATTGCATCCTCTCTGCCTCTACTGCGGAAAAGCTGGACATCGGGTGATAACCTGCCCCCTGAGGCTTCAGCGCTCACAGTCTGAACCGGCGGAAAACTCCGAGTCCTAGGCGATTGTAGGGAGGATCGCCTAGGACTTCAGGTACTTCCTAAACTTCTGGTACCTTGTCAGGTTAGATTCCGGAATTTTTCCCGACCAGGGCAGGCGTTTTATTGATTCCGGAGCAGCCGCTAACCTGATAAGCATGTGTTTCGTTAGACCCCTGTTGGCTGAATTGGTGGCGCTGAAGACGCCAATTCATTTTACTAATATTGATGCTACCCCTCTATCTACGGGCCTGGTGCGATGGAGGACCCCGCTGTTGCAGTTCACGGTGGGGATTCTCCACTCGGAGGAACTGTTGTTCCTGGTAATGGAGAAAATGTCGGTTGACATGGTGCTAGGGATGCCGTGGTTGGCGTTGCACAACCCCCAATTCCATTGGACCACCCGGGAACTGACTCATTGGGACCAGCCTGCCATAGCCATCTTGCTCCCCTTCCTCTCTGCTCAGTAGATACCGCACTCATTCCGGAATACTTGTCTGACTTCCGGGATGTGTTTTCTAAAAGCCTGTCAGAAACCCTGCCTCCCCACAGAGAGTGGGATTGTGGGATAGACCTTATTCCAAATAAGCCTATCCCTAAGGGAGCCATTTTTAACTTATCTAGGCGGGAGCACGAAGCTCTCAAGGTCTATATTACGGAGTCCCAGGCCAAACATCATATTAGGCCATCCCGTTGCCCTGCTGGGGCGGGTCTCTTCTTTGTCGAGAAGAAGGATGGGACATTGAGGCCTTAAGAACCAGTGCTCTCTGCCTCTGATTCCTGACCTCCTGAATCAGGTGGTGGGAGCCCACTGGTTTTCTAAACTAGATTTAAGAGGGGCTTATAATTTGATCCGTATCTGCGAGGGGAATGAGTGGAAGACGGCTTTCAATACCCCGTTGGGACACTTTGAATGTCTGGTGATGCCATTTGGCCTTTGTAATGCCCCTGCTGTTTTCCAGGGGTTTATGAATGCGGTCTTTCACAACGTCTTGGGGGTGTTTTTAGTCATCTACCTCGACGATATCCTGGTATATTCTCCTGACTGGGACTCTCATGTGCAGCACCTCAGGTTGGTACTAACCCGGTTACGTGAGTACCAACTGTTTGTCAAATTGGAGAAATGTCTGTTTGGCACTCAACAAGTGTCCTTTCTAGGGTACGTAATTTCTCCGACTTCCGTGCAAATGGAGTCGGATAAGGTGGCAGCTATCTCCCAGTGGGTCCAACCAGGTGATCTGAAAGCACTCCAACGGTTCTTAGGTTTTGCGAATTTCTATTGCAAGTTCATTAGAAACTACTCGGTCATCGCTCAACCGTTGACCGATCTTACCAGGAAGGGGGCTGACTTGGTAAGATGGTCACCTGAGGCCCTGGAGGCGTTCAATCGTCTCAAAAGGCCGTTTTCGGCCACCCCGGTGCTTGTTCAACCTGACCCGCAACGCCCCTTCTTCGTGGAGGTTGATGCATCTGAGGTGGGGGCTGGCTCTGTGTTGTCTCAGGTGGTTAGCGGGAGGGCTGGCTACAGTCCATGTGCATTCTTCTCACGAAAGTTCAGTTCGGCAGAGCGTAATTACGATGTGGGCAATCGAGAGCTATTGGCAATCAAGTGGTCCTTAGAAGAGTGGCGTCACCATCTTGAGGGCGCTAGACATCCCATCACGGTGTACACTGATCATAAGAACCTAGTATATCTTGCCAACGCTAAGCGACTCACTGCACGTCAGGCCAGGTGGGCTTTGTTTTTCTCTAGATTTAACCTCGTAGTGACGTATCTCCCGGGGGCTAAGAATGTAAAGGCTGATGCTCTCTAGCAGAGTTCTGGGTTGCCAGAATGTGAGTCGCTGCCTCCCGAAAATATCCTGGAACCTGGGGTTGTGGTTGCGGCGGTGAACTCTGGTCTCATGCCCCGCCTTCAGAGTGCTCAGCAGGACGCTTCACCAGGGGTTCCAGAAGGCAGATAGTTTGTGCCAGAATCATTACGTCTCATGGTTATTGAAGAGTCCCACTCGTCAGTTTTCGCGGGTCATCCGGGAGTGCAAGGGACTCTGGATCTCTGCTCCAGGCTCTACTGGTGGCCTGGCATGTCTCGTCAGATACGGGACTTTGTAAGGGGGTGCTCTATTTGCGCTCGCGGCAAGAATCGCCGACGGCGTCCGGAGGGTCCTCTGAGACCATTGCCTGTGCCGTCGCACCTTTCGGTAGATTTTGTCACTGACTTGCCAGAGTCACGAGGGTTCACCACCGTGCTGGTGGTGGTGGACCGTTTCTCTAAGATGGCCCATTTTGTGGCGTTAGAGAAACATCCTTCGGCGACTGAATTTGCCCAAGTCTTCGTTAAAGAGATTGTTCGCCTCCATGGAGTTCCTGAGAACATTGTCTCTGATCGCGGGGTTCAGTTCGTGGCGCAGTTTTGGCGGGCTTTCTGCAGAAACCTTGGGACTTCGCTTTCATTCTCTTCAGCATTCCACCCGCAGACTAATGGTCAAACTGAACGGAAGAACCAGGATTTGGTGCAATATTTAAGGCTGTTTGCAAGCGAGAAGGCTCATCGGTGGGTTGAATTTCTGCCATTGGCAGAGTTTGTGCTTAACAACCGTACCAGTTCTTCCACTGGGGTTTCTCCGCTTTTGTGCGTTTATGGCCAGCATCCCCGTTTCCTGACTTATCTTCCTACCCCGTCTGCCTGTCCTGCAGCTGATGTCGCCACTGATGTGCTGCAGGGGGTATGGAAGGAAGAAGTATAAAGAATCGAGAGGTAGTGGGGTCTCGCATGCAGCTGCGCAGTGGGAGAAGTCTCTCAGTTTCTGAACCTTACAGGGTGGGTCAGAAGGTGTATCTGTCATCCAGGAACCTACGATTGAAGGTCCCGTCCTTAAAGCTTGCGCCGCGCTTTGTAGGCCCTTTTACCATCACGCATGTAATTAACCCACTCGCTTACGAACTTGAGTTGCCAGCCACGTGGAAAGTGCATAGGGTTTTCCACAAGTCCTTATTGAAACCCTTCGTCCCTTCGGTGAGGCGCACCTCCGGTCCCCCGCCTCCCACCCTGGTTCGGGGTGAGGTCGAGTATGAGGTTCAGGAAATCCTGGATTCTCGTCTGCGACGGGGGACCTTGCAGTATCTGGTGGCTTGGAAGGGTTTTGGTCCTGAAGACCATTCCTGGGTGGCTGCACGGGAAGTTCACGCTCCCGTGTTGGTACGGCGTTTTCACCGTCGTTTTCCGGATAAACCTGGTCTGGTTTCCGGGGGCCCAGAGGTCCCCCGTAAAAGGTGGGGTAATGTTACCATGCAGGGCGGCGCAGGGTCCCGCGGTCAGCGCGCGCCGCTCCGGCATCTTGGAGCTCTGCCGTCGGGGCTCTCCCGGCGACGTGGGGCGGCCGGTGTGCGGCGGCGTGGGCATGTCCGCCCGTAGGGTGCCGCCCGCACTCCTCCACCTCTCTTGTGCAGTAGTGGGGAGTTTGCTCCTCCCACTCCGACCCTGGGCGGAGTCTTGTAGTAATAAGGCTGGCAGTGACCTGAGCTCACTGCCAGTTATTGGTTCTGTCAGCTGCTAGTCAGTTCTATCTGCAGCTAGTCTCAGTCAGTCCCTAGTTTGCTTGTCAGCTTCTATTCCAGTTTGCCTGTTGCGCAGTATTTTCTGTTTGGTCATTCCATCTGCCTTTTCTGTCGGCACTCTGTCCCACGTTAGTTAGATTCTTCCGTGCAGTCGCCAGGTCCCTAGCCAGGGTAGGGACCGCCGTCCAGTTGTCCGCCTGGGGTTAGCCAGGGTCGAGGCAAGTAGGCAGGGACAGTGGGGGGCGATAAGTTCAGGGCACCCCACATGGCGCTCGGGGGGTCAGAGTGCTGTAACACACAGGACAACTTGTATACTTTACAATAGGGAATTCTAACTTTATGTGCAAGTATGTGGTTCTCCCGGTAACTTTTGGTTCACCTAAATACCCATATCAGTGTTGGCTACTCAAATTTGAAGGGTCCCTGATTGATAGTACAAATTATACACATAATGATGCAGATTGTGAGGAAACATTGGATGGTTTAGTGTGCGGACCGGGCACGGTTGTATACGAGCCACGTCTCTTGCAGCACTCTAAGTATATGTAAATGCACCGTATTGCCACCCACGTTTGCTATGTCTGTAGAAATCGGTCCACAATATGTGTGCATGGTAACAAGTAACGTCAACGCCACAGAGATCTACAATTTAACCCTTCCATTTTTCGGGTGTCTTAGAAATGTACCTCGTTTACATTAATGTCTATTTCTACCTGAGGCTGCCTACCGACTACCGTTTTTTTCCCAAGTGTCAGTGGGACTTGCTAATGTTAAAATCGCAACGCACAAATGGGAATGCAGACTTCACCAGTGCTGATAAGGCAACCTGCCCCTTTTAACAGGAATAGTAATGGGAGGAGAATGGGAAGCTTGAATGGGATAATGAGTCAACGCAGAAGCAGTCACAAAACGGAGATTGTTAGAGAACATATTTATGTAAGATTGTCAAATAGGACTTCTGTTTTAGCACAACTCACAATCTTTCTGTTCTACATTAGGATTTGATCTGCCATGGGCGGCACCATGATCACCGCTGCAATCCCTGCTCTAGCTTGACAAAGACCGAACTCTACAGGTCGTAACATTGCTGCTGCTTTTGACTTTAAATGGAGAAATGAAGTATTCTGCATTTCTCTCATTTCTGCATCTTCCATTGCTGCCATACTTCTCTGCAGTAAATATGATTGGCCATGTTATTGCCAAAGTTATCCATCCTGTTACTTCTGCTGTTCCTTGTAACATCTGGATCACAGAAGGTAACTGACTCATCTTATCGTTTACTAGAGTCTTGCGATTTCTAGAATTCCGGATTTATCTACAGACCTCAGCGCTGCAAATAATAAATAAGTGGAAAACAATGACAAGTGCAGAACTGCGGCGAGATCCAAGTCCTGCTGCTGCAGAGTGCAGTTCTTATTTAGGGGTCCGCAGTATGGGGCATGTAATCTACTGGGGGGAAGGCGAGGGGTGCAGTTTTGGGCATATATCCTACTAGGGGCATGCATTCTCCTGGAGGATGGGGGGGCGGTGAAGAGGAGGGCGCAGTTGTTTGGGGCATGTATTCTTCTGGAGTACCGCAGTGTGGAGCATCTGTTTTCCTTGGGCGCGGGAAGCACAGTTTTGTGCATGTCTTTTCCTGTGGGACCGCAGTATAAGGCATGTATTTACCAGGAGGAAAAGAGCCCTCCATCATATTGGATATATATATATATATATAGGCATCAAAGAGTGTGATAACTTCCTCTTTTGTCTCCCTATTTGCTCAGCTCTGCAGTGAATTCGATTGGCCATGTTGTTGCCAAAGTTAACCATCATATTACTTCTGCTGATCCTTGTGACATCTGGATCACAGAAGGTAAGTGACTCTCATCTTCCCCGTTGTCCTACAGTAAATACTTACACCAGGTCCCAGATTATGGAACTATATATCAGAAGACTAGTAGTAATATGCATAGAGTTGTAGTCCTCACTTTCTTACAATGCTGTCTCACATTCTTCTTCCAGGTTAATGGAGATGCGCCCCCTGCTGGAGAGCCCTCCATCATATTGGATTTATATATTAGCATGAAAGAGTCTATCTTTGGGGTAAGTCAGAGTAGCACATTATACCCTTCCCTCTACAAGCTGTATTCCCCATCAGTCATATCGCTGACTCTAGATGGATATGATGGCCGACTCTCCCTCATTTCTCCTATGTTCTATTGCAGGTTGTTCCACCGGCTCTTACGACCCCAAAATACATCTACTCTTATTTCTGGGACTGCTGGAAAGACAAGTTTGGGGTGAGTAACGATGTCGCACAATTAATGTCCAAATCCCTTGGCTTTATCACTGCTAATTACACGTCATACATTTCCCGGGTGTCACATCTGTAGTAGGCTCTTACCAGACTGCTGGGGCAATGCTGCTGCTACACATTGACCCCTTATTAACCGGCGCATTTTAGGCCCTGATGAACCAATGTTTCCGGTTTTCATCATCACATTCCTAGAGCCAACATAGTTTTTAGTATTCCATTTTTTTGTGAGGCCAGACATGTAAAATTAGCCATTTTCACCAGTTTTCCGTTCATAGATTTTTTTTTTACATAATAAAGAGGAGAGTTTGGGGGTTTGGCTATATTTTTTATATTCCTCACCTTTCTTTGCATGTTTGTCCTATGAGGACCAACCTCTCGCTAAGTTACAGCAACCCCCCTGTACCCCACGATCACATCGCTGGGCTGCAATGTGAGTCAGATGGAGCTTCCTCCTTCTGCCAGCCTTTTACATGTCCTGCTCGCATTGGACACAACATGTAAATCATTCAACGACTGGGATCGGACATTTTCCAAACCCAGTGCACACTGCCCCCCATTATCCAGACCTCCGCACACCATTAATCACATCTCTCCACTGACCTCCAGACATTTAATCGCACACTATTTTGCTGCAGGTTACTCCTTCATCCACAGAGTCGCCGTGTTCATCCTTCATCACCCGGCTGCAGCAAAAGTTCCCACAGCTTTCATCGGCACGGGAGACGTCTGTATGATGCAGCATTGTAAAAAAGGCGCATACTTTGGAATAAGGCTGATTCACGACCGTCATGAGAAAAAAAAAAACATGAGCGGTCACTAAGGGGTTAACATAACAAACAGTAATGCTGAGCGACACTCACAATCTTCTCTTACAGATTCCCGTAGAAACATCTGTCCCATCCCAGGAAGACCCATCTCCATCACGGGTCATATTTAAATGGCTAGACGAGAACATCTTTGGAGTAAGTGCAAAGTTTGGGATAAATGATCCCTAAACATTATCATTCTCACCTTTTTTTTTGAATGCTCCATAGGAGTGCACACTGCCCCCCATTATCCAGACCTCCGCACACCATTAATCACATCTCCCCACTGACTTCCTCACATTTAATCTCGCACTATTTTGTTGCAGGTTACTCCACCACCCACAGAGTCGCCGTGTTCATCCTTCATCACCCGGCTGCAGCAAAAGTTCCCATGGGTGAGTATGATAATGACTTACTACTGTAACCTGCCAATACTTCCCATAAGGGGGCAGTAGAAGTGGGGACATAGGAGGGGTCGTCATTTCCAACTTCACAAGCTATATCAATGATTTGGTTGCAGGCTTCACCAGAAAAGACACCAGAGACACCACAAGTGAGGCTCCAAAGGATGGACAGGATTCTACAGCAGCTTCATGAGGTGAGTATGAAATGTGCTTTCTGTACTATTATTACTAGTAGAACTAGATATTCACTTGTATTGGACCCTATTAGTTTCTAGTCTGTGCATACATATCATTTCTACCATTGCTTTATCCCTGCCATCCCTCAGGTTAAGGTCCCCCCAATCCCTCTAATTCTGTTCCCTCTTATCTCCCTGAGTTCCTATAATCCCCCATATTCCTCTAACAACTGTCTTCTTCTTATTGCAGAGACTAACTAAGTACACCTTGGGAGAACCAGTAGAAAGTTTATGGGCCAAGATCATCGCATTTGAGATCTATGTCATCGCCCGATACATAAATGACCTCATTATCCAGTCTCTCTGTAGATCCATCTGGTGGCGAATATTTTAAAGAAGAAGAGCCCAAAGAAGAAGGAGGAGGTCATAAAGAAACGCTGCTGTTTGGTGTCTGCAGCCAACACCAAGGAGATATTTATGGACCCAAGAAACACATCACTGAAGGTAAAACGTGGCGGTAATCTACTGGATCCCCTCCTGGGAACATAATGTCACCTCAATCCCTCTAATTCCGTTCCCTCTTATCTCCCCGAGTTCCTATAATCCCTCATATTCCTCTAACTGCTCTCGTCTTCTTATGCAGAGACTAACTCCCTACACATTTGGAGAACCATTAGAGAGTTTATGGGCAAAGATCATCGCCTTTGAGATTTACATCATAGCCCTGGTCGTAAATGACCTCATTATCACGTCTCTCTGTGGATCCATCTGGCGGCAAATATTTAAAAGCAGAAGAGCCCGAAGAAGAATGAGGTCATAAAAGAAACAACGCTGCTGTTTGGTGTCTGCAGCCCACACCAAGAAGGAGGTATTTATGGTCCCTAGAGTGCTGCTCTGCCTTCCTTCAAGACTACTTCTTTACCACAATGAGCACAAGTGCTCTTACGCCTTCGCTCAATGCTACTCATGAATTTTGACTTTTTCTGTGCCTGTGACTCGGCTGTGCCATACTGAACTTGAGATACTTGGACTGTAGGTCATATGATCCACAATATTCCTGTCCTCTTATTAGGTAGAACCTGAATCCCTACATCTTCAGAGAAACGCTCAATAGTTTATGGACCAAGATCCTTGCATTCGAGATCTGCTTTACAGTCATATATGTGCATGACGTCCTCATGGAATCATTCTGCAAATACATCTGGGTGGACTTTTAAAAATAAACCAAAGGCGTGATAAAGCAACACCGACCAGTGATAGACAGTGCTGCTGATGTCTGCAGCCAACCACTGAGATTGTGAATCCACATGGACATTCGTAGATCCCAGAAATACATCACTGGAGGTAAAATGTGGCGGTAATCTACCCGATCCCCTCCTGGGAACATAAGAATGTAGAGCATAAGGAGATCTTGTGATTGTATATAATATCCTTGAGATACTAATCTAATCAGACATATTTTTCTTCTTACAGCTCAGCGCCACCTTCCACAGCAATAATTTCTACTTCTTAGGGCTTATGATCCAGACCACTGACCTCTTCACAGTGAGCGCAAGCGCCTATTCCTGAGGATGGGTCATCAATATTTTTTGGGGGGAAAACACCTTTAAGTGCCTTTGTCCATGTAGAAAATGCAGAGCCTTAAAACGTTTACATATGTCTCCAGCCGAAATGTCTGAAGGAGATATGGTGGTGGGATGTCAGCTGAGTGACCAATCAGTATGGACATCGCAGCTTCAAGACCCTCCAGAGCCCACTGGCCATGTAATTGGGAGATGGAAGCCATCCGGTGTGTGCGGTGCCAACACATTCAGGGAGATCCCGTAAACGGACAGAACGTGGACAATGAAGCCTCGAAGGAGCTGCAAAGACAAACATCGTCTGCCCTCGCTCAGGGGGTCTCACAGGCCACTGGGACATCAATTAGCAGCAGAACTGCATGTGAAGGGTTACCATGGACGAGCGGCTGCATACAACATTACAGCAGTGAATGCACAGCGGCGCCTGTGATGGGGCTCGGAGCGACGGACCCTAAGTGAGTGGAAGCAAATGTTGTAGACAGATGAATCACAGTACACCATCTTCCGATCGGATAGTGGCACTTGGGTGAGAGCTACGGCGCTGAGACCACCAAGGGGAACCCCCTAAATACATCTCTTGGGGCTGCCCTCCTGCGCCACATGGTGACATAGCTGCAGAGCAATGGAGGCACAGTAAACACGGACCATATTTATGTAAGATTGTCAAATAGGACTTCTGTTTTAGCACAACTCGCAATCTTTCTGTTCTACATTAGGATTTGATCTGCCATGGGCAACACCATGATCACCGCTGCAATCCCTGCTCTAGCTTGACAAAGACCGAACTCTACAGGTCGTAACATTGCTGCTGCTTCTGACTTTAAATGCAGAAATGAAGTATTCTGCATTTCTCTCATTTCTGCATCTTCCATTGCTGCCATACTTCTCTGCAGTAAATATGATTGGCCATGTTATTGCCAAAGTTATCCATCATATTACTTCTGCTGTTCCTTGTAACATCTGGATCACAGAAGGTAACTGACTCATCTTATCGTTTACTAGAGTCTTGCGATTTCTAGAGTTACGGATTTTTCTACAGACCTCAGCGCTGCAAATAATAAATAAGTGGAAAACAATGACAAGTGCAGAACTGCAGGGAGATCCAAGTCCTGCTGCTGCAGAGTGCAGTTCTTATTTAGGAGTCCGCATTGTGGGGCATGTATTCTACTGGGGGGAAGGCATTCTCCTGGAGGATGGGGGGGGGGGGCGGTGAAGAGGAGGGTGCAGTTGTTTGGGGCATGTATTCTTCTGGAGTACTGCAGTGTGGAGCATCTGTTTTCCTTGGGGGCGCGGGAAGCACAGTTTTGTGCATGTGTTCTCCTGTGGGACCGCAGTATAGGGCATGTATTCACCAGGAGGAAAAGAGCCCTCCATCTTATTGGATTTATATATATAGGCATCAAAGAGTCTATCTTTGGGGTGAGTCAGAGTAGCACATTATACCCTTCCCTATACGAGCTCTATTCTCCATCAGTCATATCGCTGACTCTAGATGGATATGATGGCCGACCCTCCCTCATTTCTCCTATGTTCTATTGCAGGTTGTTCCACCGGCTCTTACGACCCCAAAATACATCTACTCTTATTTCTGGGACTGCTGGAAAGACAAGTTTGGGGTGAGTAACGATGTCGCACAATTAATGTCCAAATCCCTTGGCTTTATCACTGCTCATTACACGTCATACATTTCCCGGGTGTCACATCTGTAGTAGGCTCTTACCAGACTGCTGGGGCAATGCTGCTGCTACACATTGACCCCTTATTAACCGGCGCATTTTAGGCCCTGATGAACCAATGTTTCTGGTTTTCATCATCACATTCCTAGAGCCAACATAGCTTTTAGTATTCCATTTTTTTGTGAGGCCAGATATGTAAAATTAGCCATTTTCACCAGTTTTTCAGTTCATAGATTTTTTTTACATAATAAAGAGGAGAGTTTGGGGGTTTGACTAGATTTTTTATATTCCTCACCTTTCTTTGCATGTTTGTCCTATGAGGACCGGCCTCTCGCTAAGTTACAGCAACCCCCCTGTACCCCACGATCACATCGCTGGGCTGCAATGTGAGTCAGATGGAGCTTCCTCCTTCTGCCAGCCTTTTACATGTCCTGCTCGCATTGGACACAACATGTAAATGATTCAACGGCTGGGATCGGACATTTTCCAAACCCAGTGCACACTGCCCCCCATTATCCAGACCTCCGCACACCATTAATCACATCTCTCCACTGACCTCCAGACATTTAATCTCACACTATTTTGCTGCAGGTTACTCCTTCACCCACAGAGTTGCCGTGTTCATCCTTCATCACCCGGCTGCAGCAAAAGTTCCCACAGCTTTCATCGGCACGGGAGACGTCTGTATGATGCAGCATTGTAAAAAAGGCGCATACTTTGGAATAAGGCTGATTCACGACCGTCATGAGAAAAAAAAAACATGAGGGGTCGCTAAGGGGTTAACATAACAAACAGTAATGCTGAGCAACACTCACAATCTTCTCTTACAGATTCCCGTAGAAACATCTGTCCCATCCCAGGAAGACCCGTCTCCATCACGGGTCATATTTAAATGGCTAGACGAGAACATCTTTGGAGTAAGTGCAAAGTTTGGGATAAATGATCCCTAAACATTATCATTCTCACCTTTTTCTGAATCGTCCATAGGAGTGCACACTGCCCCCCATTATCCAGACCTCCGCACACCATTAATCACATCTCCCCACTGACTTCCTCACATTTAATCTCGCACTATTTTGTTGCAGGTTACTCCACCACCCACAGAGTCGCCGTGTTCATCCTTCATCACCCGGCTGCAGCAAAAGTTCCCATGGGTGAGTATGATATTGACTTACTGCTGTAACCTGCCAATACTTCCCATAAGGGGACACTAGAAGTGGGGACATAGGAGGGGTCGTCATTTCCAACTTCACAAGATATATCAATGATTTGGTTGCCGGTTACACCAGATAAGACACCAGAGACACCACAAGTGAGGCTCCAAAGGATGGACAGGATTCTACAGCAGCTTCATGAGGTGAGTATGAAATGTGCTTTCTGTACTATTATTACTAGTAGAACTAGATATTCACTTGTATTGGACCCTATTAGTTTCTAGTCTGTGCATACATATCATTTCTACCATTGCTTTATCTCTGCCGTCCCCTCAATCCCTCTAATTCTGTTCCTTATCTCCCTGAGTTCCTATAATCCCCCGTATTCCTCTAACAACTGTCTTCTTCTTATTGCAGGGACTAACTCCGCACACCCTTGGACAACCGATAGAAAGTTTATGGGCCAAGATCATCATTTGAGATCTATGTCATCGCCCAATACATAAATGACCTCATTATCCAGTGTCTCTGTAGATCCATCTGGCGGCTAATATTTAAAAGAAGAGCCCAAAGAAGGAGGAGGAGGTCATAAAGAAATAACGCTGCTGTTTGGTGTCTGCAGCCAACACCAAGGAGATATTTATGGACCCAAGAAAC
Source organism: Eleutherodactylus coqui (assembly GCA_035609135.1). NCBI lineage: Eukaryota > Metazoa > Chordata > Amphibia > Anura > Eleutherodactylidae > Eleutherodactylus > Eleutherodactylus coqui. The sequence continues at coordinate 140,252,383 of CM069415.1, forward strand.
ACATCACTGAAGGTAAAACGTGGCGGTAATCTACCGGATCCCCTCCTGGGAACATAATGTCACCTGAATCCCTCTAATTCTGTTCCCTCTTATCTCCCTGAGTTCCTATAATCCCTCATATTCCTCTAACTACTCTCGTCTTCTTATGCAGAGACTAACTCCCTACACATTTGGAGAACCATTAGAGAGTTTATGGGCAAAGATCATCGCCTTTGAGATTTACATCATAGCCCTGGTCGTAAATGACCTCATCATCAAGTTTCTGTGTAGATCCATCTGGCGGTGAATATTTAAAAGCAGAAGAGCCCGAAGAAGAATGAGGTCATAAAGAAACAACACTGCTGTTTGGTGTCTGCAGCCCACACCAAGAAGGAGGTATTTATGGTCCTTAGAGTGCTGCTCTGCCTTCCTTCAAGACTACTTCTTTACCACAATGAGCACAAGTGCTCTTACGCCTTCGTTCAATGCTACTCATGAATTTTGACTTTTTCTGTGCCGGTGATTCGGCTGTGCCATACTGAACTTGAGATACTTGGACTGTAGGTCATATGATCCACAATATTCCTGTCCTCTTATTAGGTAGAACCTGAATCCCTACATCTTCAAAGAAACGCTCAATAGTTTATGGACCAAGATCCTTGCATTCGAGATCTGCTTTACAGTCATATATGTGCATGACGTCCTCATGGAATCATTCTGCAAATACATCTGGGGTGGACTTTTAAAAATAAACCAAAGGCGTGATAAAGCAACACCGACCAGTGATAGACAGTGCTTCTGATGTCTGCAGCCAACCACTTAGATTGTGAATCCACATGGACATTCGTGGATCCCAGAAATACATCACTGGAGGTAAAATGTGGCGGTAATCTACCCGATCCCCTCCTGGGAACATAAGAATGTAGAGCATAAGGAGATCTTGTGATTGTATATAATATCCTTGAGATACTAATCTAATCAGACATATTTTTTTTCCTACAGCTCAGCGCCACCTTCCACAGCAATAATTTCTACTTCTTAGGACTTATGATCCAGACCACTGACCTCTTCACAGTGAGCGCAAGCGCCTATTCCTGAGGATGGGTCATCAATATTTTTTGGGGGGAAAACACCTTTAAGTGCCTTTGTCCATGTAGAAAATGCAGAGCCTTAAAACGTTTACATATGTCTCCAGCCGAAATGTCTGAAGGAGATATGGTGGTGGGATGTCAGCTGAGTGACCAATGAGTATGGACATCGCAGCTTCAAGACCCTCCAGAGCCCACTGTTGGCCATGTAATTGGGAGATAGAAGCCATCCGGTGTGTGCGGTGCCAACACATTCAGGGAGACCCCGTAAACGGACAGAACGTGGACAATGAAGCCTCGAAGGAGCTGCAAAGACAAACATTGTCTGTCCTCGCTCAGGGGGTCTCACAGGCCACTGGGACATCAATTAGCACCAGAACTGCATGTGAAGGGTTACCATGGACGAGCGGCTGCATACAACATTATAGCAGTGAATGCACAGCGGCGCCTGTGATGGGGCTCGGAGAGACGGACCCTAAGTGAGTGGAAGCAAATGATGTGGACAGATGAATCACAGTACACCATCTTCCGATCGGACAGTGGCACTTGGGTGAGAGCTACGGCGCTGAGACCACCAAGGGGAACCCCCTAAATACATCTCTTGGGGCTGCCCTCCTGCGCCACATGGTGACATAGCTGCAGAGGAATTGAGGCACAGTAAACACCCTTGATGTGCACTGAAATTCCTGCAAAAAAGGCACTCTTACGCTTATGTGGGCTGCAGGGCCTGTTCTGCTGGGACTTGTTGTGCCACCCCTCCATAACAGTGCATATGCCCTGTATTTCCTGACATGAAGACACAATAATGAACAACCAGCCTGCTGGCCTGCCTCCTCACCATATCATACTCATATAGGTTTTGCTGAAGCGTGCTGAACATGATCTGCGGTTCTGCTCCTCCATTTCAACCTGTTGCTTTGGCCCAAGGACAACAGACTTTGCTGAACCTTACCTCCCCAAAGACGAATAAATAATCCTCTACGTCACCTGGACTGTCTGCAATTTGCTCATCTGTCAGGTGACGCGAACAACCCTACATATTCCATACATCTCTAATATACCGCTGTATTTCAGCACGATAACACATCCAGATAAATAATCCTACTCTATAGCTGATCACCAGGAGCACACGGGCCAAAGGCTATCACCAGTTACCGTCTAATCTCAGTCTGCTTCTCATGGGACTGCAGGCTCTGACCATGTCAACTTATGGTTCAGCAAGGGATCGCGATCCGTTGGCCTAAAGGAGGTGCAGCCTGTAGCTGAGTCAGAGTATTGCACACTTCTCTTTCTTTTTCTCTCTGACACGGACCACAGTCTTTATGCTGTGCCTCTCAGATATTCATCCGCACTGATATGGCAATGGCCTGAAGCCACGCTCAGAAAGTTTAACTGGAAAACCAATTTCCCTTTAGGCCACTGGATTATCCCCTACTCACTACATCTGCTCCTCTCAAAGAGTGTAGCTGATGTTCTTCTATCTGACATCCATGTTAAGTTACTAGTAAGCGGGATGACAAGTGTCAGCTGTTTAAGCTGGTCTAGTTTGGCTTTTACTGATAAATCCATGCTGGTGTAGATATTTATTTCAGAATGTACCAAATCTCTCTACTTTATTATCTAGGAAACCTGATTGTGTTTTACCCTATCATGTGCCAATGTCGTTAACGTGCTTTAGTTGGAACGTGTGGCTTTAGGTTCCGTAGCCAAACATAAAGCAGTTTTCTGCTACATTAAACAATCCAACCCCCAGATTGTAGGATTGCAAGAAACCCATCTTACTCTAGACAAATCCGATGCCCTCAAAAAGCCTTGGATCCAATGGGCACGTCACTCCTTTCATACCCTTTTTTCCAGAGGTGTCTCGCTCCTCATTCATAAGCGGAGATAGACTCCAATCTACGATATCTTGTGCATATACAACCCGCCTCATAGTAACCTTTATAAGTGCAGGCAGCTATTGTGTTCGTACACCAATGGCATATATTGTTTGTATGGGGGACTTTGTTGTTTGTGATGGACCCAGCTAAAGATAGATTTCAATGCACCCTGGGCACATCTAGCACAAATAGTTCTCCTATGCGACAGCTGATTAAAGTGTGGGCTGGGTTGATTTTTGGCGCCCTGACACATTGGAATACACCAGTCATTCCTCAGGCGTAACACGTTATCAAGGATTGATTATATACCGGGTTCCCCGACACTAGCTGTCTATTTAACATAACTCACTGCCCCCGCATGGAATATCAGATCATAGTCTGCTATTATTGTCTCTGAGATTTCCCAGTCACATGATCACCCCAACCTGGAAGCCACGCCCCTTTTGGCTAAAACTTTTAAAATCCAATGACCAAACACCCATTCATATTTCTATGCTTTTGGACACTCATGACGGTTATACCCATTATGCTTTGAAATAGGATACCTTCAAAGCATCTCTCACGGGATGCCTCAAATCTACCATTTCTTATATTAAAAAATCAATATCCCAGACTGACAAGGAACTTGAAACTCAGGCATTTGGGGCAGAAAAATGATATACTGCTAACCCCCCAGAGACCAATAATGTGAATTGGCTCGGCCTTACTCGGCTCCACAAGCATCAAATTCATGGTAAAACCAAACGCAAACTATTTTCCACTAGACAATACTACTTTGAGGCTGGCAATCAGTCGTCACTTGTTAGCGAACCTCACTAAACAAGAAAACCAAGCTAAAGGCCCATTTACACGAGCAGACAAGCTTTGAGTGATTATTTTGCATAAAAAATAATTTGGTTCAAGTAGCTGCTCAGCTACTTAAATGCCAACTATGTATGTTAATGAAGCCTTCCCTGAGCACATGCTGATAGCCCGAGGCTAGGAGCTGTGTTCAGATCTTTTGTGTCCCCCCCCCCCCCCCCCCGTGAAGAACAACTAAAAAGGTGATTGCTGAAATCAAGTGAGCTTCATTTTAATGATCAGCGAAAAGTGCCCGAAATGTGGGTGCCCTGCGCCCATTTACACGCACCGATTATCGCTAAAACGATTGCCGATGAGCGACTTTTTAGCGATAATCATCCAGTGTAAATGGGCCTTAAGACTATCCTAAAGATAAAGAACCCACAAGGTTTATCGCTTACCGATGCGCAATCCATCACGGCCTGGTTTGAAGAGTTCTACACTTGTCTCCGCTCTTGCATGACACTTTACAGCAGGCCCTTGTAGAAGAATATCCCCCTCCCTCTTTTTATGAAGCGACCATTATAGTTATACTAAACACTATTAAGGACCCTGCGGACTGCGGCTCGCATCGTCCTATCTCGTTAGTTAACGCAGATTATAAAACTCTCACCAAAATCCTGGCGACTAGATTGAATCAGGTCATCTTGTCTATTATTCCCCCTGATCAGACGGGCTTTATGCCAGGAAAGTCTACAACTATTAATATCCGTAAAGTTCAGACGGCTGTTCAGTTAGGTAGACAGTACAATTTGCCCTGGGCCCTCGTGTCTCTAGACATGATGAAAGCCTTCGACTCTCTAGAATGGAACTTTTTAGAAGCCAGCCTCATTCGTTTCGGGTTTGGGCCTCGGTTCATGCAATGTATAAGAACTATATATAAAACCCTGAAAGCCAATGTAGTAATAAATGGTATTCCATCTTCCAGCTTTGTGCCCTCGTGGGTACCTGTCAGGACTGTCTCTTATCACTGGCCTTGTTCGCTATTGCTATAGAAGCTTTGGCGACCCGCTTATGTTGCACCCCCACAATAATGGGCATTAGTTGGGGTGCAAAGTAGGTTTATATGCAGCTGACACGATTCTATTTCCATCTGACCCAGGAACTTCCTTCTCCCAATCTATGATACATATTGATGAATTCTCTCAATTTTCTGGACTGCATGTTAACTGGACTAATTCCACTATTTTATATACGGCCCAGAATCCAAGTGATGACCCCTGCGTTTCTAAATATGGGTTAGTTGCAGTATCTGCATTGAGATATTTAAGGGTAAACATGACTCTTGATTATAACAATGCTATAACAGAAACCATTATCCCGCTACAGGAATCTATAAAACTTAAATTTAAGCAATGGTCTAAATTCCCACTTTCGGTAGCTGGCTGCATAAATCTTGTCATGGCTATACAGCCTAAGTGTCGCTATGTCTTACAGCATAGGCCATTGAATATACCAAACAGTTTTTTCGCTCATTTAATTCCCTCTTAATATCCTTTATCTGGGGCTCCTCCCGTTCTAAACTGAGTTTGTCCATATTACAAAGGCCTATGGATCAGGCTGGAATGGCCCTCCTGGACCTCCAGTTATACTATCAGCTACGGAACATTCAGCCGTGGTTTCTAAGCAGTGAATTACCCATTACGGACCAATATCTTGTGGAACAGGTGAAGGGTAACAATTCGTTAAACTACGTAGAGTACCCAGAGTTTACTAGCTCCTCCAACATATTACCCCTACTCAAGTTAGCTCTGCACGCCTGGAGGGCAGCTAAGTCTATTCAACGATACCAAGACGTTATGTCAGACCTGTCCCTGTGGAACAACCCTGGCTTGTCAGCCTTACAGTCGATTCCAGACCCTCAATACTGGATCAACTCGGGGGTCATGACACTGGGAGACGTATATAAAGAGAATATATTTCCTTTGTTCAGGTACTTCCAGCTGCGCCATGCGTCCAACACGCAATTTCTCCCTGTCTCCAACCAGATTTCAAAACACCCCCCAATTGGAATCCTTAAGTCTCAGAACCCAAAGGTTTAATTTCCATACTTTATACGCATTTCCTCTCGGCAAAGATAGGCCACAATCCACTCCCTGTTTTCAATAAATGGAAAACCTCTATTGCATCTTTAACACCTGAAGATCGTATGTCATTGAATCCCACCTTTTGGTGTCCACTGCTGTAAATAATAAATTGCTTCAGTTTTATATCACCAAGCATATCTCACTCCTAGTCGTTTATATAAAATAGGAAATACCCCTTCGACCTCCTGTCACAGATGTCGCCAACCGGGAGCGAATTTCTGGCATCTAGTATGGAAGTGTCCCGTTGTCAGTGAATTATGGCCCAATATTAGTACTCTTATAAATCCACTCCTGCCCCCCCCCTCCCCCCCTTAACATAAATTTACATCCTAAAATTATCTTATATGGTTTATTGGCAGAAGAATATTGGCCTAAATATGGCCGCATTCTTCTTAGAGAGATGGTATTTCTGGCAGTGAAGTGGTAGCTGTGCAATGGATGGCCGCTGAGCCGCCCTCGGGGTCACGTTGGATTCAGATCAAGGGCGTAACTATATAGGATGCAGTTGATGCGGTTGCACCCGGGCCCAGGAGCCTTGGGGGGCCCATAAGGACTCTCTTCTCCATATAGGGAGCCGAGTACTATGAATAAAGGATTATAGTTGGGGGCCCTGTTACAGGTTTTACATTGGGGCCCAGAAGCTTTAAGTTACGCCTCTGATTCAGATGGTAAACACTGATTTCATACAGAAAAGTTATTTACCAGAGTGGAGGCCGCCAGGCAAATTCCAGAAGATTTGGGACTCCTGGCTTAACGCAAACTTCACCTTGACCCCAGACTAAGTACTTGGTCTTTACTACCCTTCTTGATTTCAAAATAATACAACCAGCATGAATTGTTTTATGTTATAGAAGTTTATCAGAGTAACATTTCATAATACTGTAGTAAAAAAAAATGGAAATCTATTTCTGTTGAGAATCTGTGCAGGATAATATTGTCTAACCAACATGTTATATATCGGAACCAATGTCTTTATTTTCTGTACTGTATGTGATATGCAATAAACAAAACGGAAAGCCTTATCTGTGCGCCCAACACACTCATCATCATTCCTCGCATCACTATCTGAGCTAACCTCCACACATCTATGGGAGTTTGGAGGAAATCGGCCCAGCAGGGTTACTGCAGTCACTGAGGCCAGAGGGGTCCAACACCGGACTGAAGAATATGCATAAAATCAAATTTCATTACCTTCTATGTGCGTCAATATAGGAAACAGTGCACAACCTTCCGTACCCCACACTCATCTCTCCGCAATCGTGCAGTTCCATTCTGCTTTCTTCTTCTCATACTGATTTCTTCAGAACAGACCCCCCCTCCCCCCCTCATACATGGACCCTATATGGTTGGATATTGTGGAATTAGTTCTTATTTTACACACCACATCGCGTCTTACAGGATTTAGGCCCAATGTCCACGGACAGATTCGCAGCCAGACGCCTGCCGCAAATTCTGCAGCAATGTCCGTCCATAGACATGCTAGGCTAAAAGATTCTTCCCTGCCCACGTGTGGAAATCAACTGTGATTTTCAGCTAATGGGAGAGAAGAGCAGCATGTTCTATTCTGTGCGGACGGCTTGCATTGCGGTCAATGGAAGCCGTCCGCCCTGTGATACTTCTGCAGTGATCACTGCAGATGTATCGCGGGAACCCGCATCATAGCCCAGCGTCGGCGTAATGCGCTTCACTGTGCATGCACGCCAGCCGAGACACTCGCTGCGGATCCGGACGGGTAAGTATGTGTCTGTGGGAAGCACCAGGTCTGATTCCACTGCGAGATTTTACAGCCGAATTTCGACCCGGCCATGAGCATGATGCTTTATTCCTCCACAGCTCCTTCATTCTTTACATCCATGATACCACTTTGTTGGGTTTTCTCAGCATCAAATCCTTCTATATGCAGTTTTTGTGTCCCTCCCAAAGTGCGTTCCAGCCCCAATACTAAAAAAGGAGCAAATGTGAAGCCGTCTTTATAAAGCCCGCACTCATTTCATCTGTAACCGTACGGCAACAGTTCATTAATAAGTTAGCACAGAGGGCAAAAATAATCCGTACATACTACATTGTGTTTATCTTAGCCCCGGTATATCCGCGTACAGCGCCATCACAGATTTATGGGCATTATTACACTTTTTGTGTTTTCTCAGCATCAGGTTCTCCCATAAGCACTCATTTATGAGGAGCCCCCTCCCCAACGTCTGTTGCCCAACACCAAAAAACTGCATCAGGTCTGCGGCGCTACAGAGTGATTACTGTGAGCTGTGGCACCCCAGCCGGTAATCCATGTAATGGTTACCTGATGTCCCGAAAGCAGGACAAATGGCTGTCCCAGCAGGGTCCTAGCAGATAGCGGGACACAGGGACCCAAAGCGGGTCTATCCTACCTAAATTGGGACGTCTGGTCACCTTATATAAAGTGCTATTCTTGGCTTTATTTTAGCACCAGCTCCGCATGTAACTCTCATCCAGCGCCATCACACAATTATGTGTATTATCCCCCTTCTGTGATTTCTCAGGATCGTGTCCGGTCCTTTCACATGCACTAGCCCTTGTATCCACCCCCAGTTTACCCCCAACCCCCCAAAAAAGCAATAAAAGAAGATGACACAATCTTCATGTAGCTGCTGCGCTGTAAACGTACGGAAACAGATCTTATTTATAGTTAGCATAGAGTACAAGACCCCTCCGCACAAACATGGCGGTGCGGAGCTACGGAAGCCTCCACATCACCGCCATATTGCTGCTCTACTAGAGTCTGAACTGGTACGGAGCCCCTATTGGACAAACCATCAGGAAATTTGGCCTCCAATACAACCTCTACGCTGACGACACCCAGCTATACACCTCTTCCCATGACATCACAGCGCCGGTCCTCCAGAACGCCACCGACTGTCTGTCCCTGTCTCTAACACTACGTCCTCTCTGCACCTAAAACTAAACCTCTCTAAGGGTGACTAATATTAAATTAAAGTCCCATTGACATCTGGAAAAAAAGGCTGTGAATTTGCAGCAAAAAAAAAAAAACAAAAGCGCTAGTGGGTGGTCACCCTGAGACTGACCTACTGGTGTTTCCGCCCTTCACTAACCGACCCCATCCTGACATCTCCAGCTCAGTGTGTGGCACCATAACTCCCAGCACGTCCGCTGCCTTGGGGTTATATTCAACGTCGATCTGTTCTTTACCCCCTACATCCAATCTCTGGCCCGAACACGTCAGCTGCATTTTAAGTACATCGCAAGAATCTGCCCTGTTCCCACCGTGGACTCGCTAAAAACGCTCACTGTTGCCCTCATCCACTCTCGACTCGATTATTGCAACTCGTTGCTGATCGGCCTCCCCTGCACCAGACTCTACCCTCTCCAATCCATCCTGAATGCGGCAGCCAGGCTCATCTTCCTGCCCGGCCGCTACTCGGACGCCTCTGCCCTGTGCCAGTCACTGCACTGGCTGCCCGTTAAATACAGAATTCAATTTAAACTCACTACCTTCATCCATAAAGCCCTCCACAGCGCAGCGCCCCCCTATATCTTCCCTCATCTTAATCCACCACCAAACCCGGGCTCTCTGCTCTGCTAACGAAACCAGACTGAGCGCCCCTTTAATTCGAACTTCTCATTCCCGCCTCCAAAACTTCTCCAGAGCAGCACTACCAAAGGCTACCTGAGCAATCCAGGACTCGCAGAACTTCAGGCGTGCTCTAAAAACGCACCTCTTCAGGGAGGCATACTGTATCCCCTAAACAAACCCCTCTGTACCCCCTGATAACATGCTCCCTGACCTACTGACTGCAATCCCTGCTAGCCATCATAAACCGCTCCTGCAGTCATACCGATTCTGCCGTCACACGGCTACATGTCTGACCATTGTCTATGTATATAGCACCCCTCACTCTCCACCTCGCCATACCGTGCACATCTCCAGCCCTTTACCTTCTGTATCACCCCATTACTTGTAGTATGTAAGCTCGTTAGAGCAGGACCCTCACCCCTACTGTCTCCATCAGCTGATTACTATGTAACCGTGGTTCTGTCATGTTTGTCCTTCTGTATTCCCCCTGTCTATGTAAGTGCTGCGGAATATGTTGGCGCTATATGTATATAAAGACTATTAATAATAATCTCACATTGTTCATCTAATTCACTTTTCCAGACTGGAGCCCCCGGAATATCTACATTATTGCATCCCGCAGACATCATGGGAGAATCGTTCCTTCCGTTATTTTGGCGCCAGTTCCTCATGTACTCGTATACGGCATCAGCACGGTTTTATCTGTATTATTCCGCTTGTTGTGCTTTTTCAGATCCAGTCCGGTCTGTTATTTGCATCAGTGCCGGCGGTCGCCCCCAGGTTTGGTTTTAACCCAGAAACCCACAAAAAAATGTGCAACTAAAAAAAACAACAATTATGCCTCAATCTTCACGCCCGCACATCGCCTGTAACCGGACCGCAAACGTGTGTGTTATGAAGGGGGGCGAACCAAATCACTTCTGTACAAACATGTGACGGCGCAGAGATACGAAGACCTCCAGCATTAGCGCCATAATGCCGCAGGAGCTGCGTGGAGGCAAAATTGTAAAACAAAGTGATATATATATTCACAGACGGAGGGTCTGATTTTATTCTTTCCTCCCGCTGTTCTTTAGGGGTCACACGGGCGTACTCGCACTCTGCATTACGCTGATAGGCTTTGCGCACATAATACAAACAGCATGAACCCCATTGAAGTGCTTTGGGGTATTCAGACTTGTGTGAAATAAATGGCAGCATTTCCCATTAACCCCTTGAGGACACGGCCTATCTTGGGCTCAAGGACGCAACACATTTTGGCAGCTTTTCACCACCATTTTTCAAAAGCCATAACTTTATTTTGCCGCCGACACGGCCGCATGAGGTTTGTTTTTTTTTGCGTTGTGAACTGTTGTTTTTATTGGTACATTTTTGTGTACATATTATATATTGTAAAACTGTTTACATTTTTTTCCGGAGAGCAGGGAGAAAAAACGCATCAATTCCGCCATGTTTTTTTACAGCATCAATCCTACAGCATTAATGACACAATACATTTTTTTCTGGGGGTCGGTACGATTACAGCGATACCAAAAACATTAGAATTTTGGTAGGTTTTTCCTCTCTTGCACAATAAAAACTATTTTAAAAAAAATAAATAATTCTATTTGCATTGAAGGTCGCACGTTTTATATTCTGGTCTGAAAGATGCAACTATTTTTCAGGGATTTTAATTTCCACTTTTGAAGAGCCGTAACTCTTCTTTTGCCGCCGACACGGCCGCATGAGGTCTGTTTTTTTGCGTTGTGAACTGTTGTTTTTGCTGGTACATTTCTTGCACATATTATATATTGTAAAACTATATTTTTTTTTCCAGAGCAGGGAGAAAAATTATAATTATAATTCTATTTGCATTCAAAGTGGCACGTTCTTTATTTTGCCATGGACGGAGCGCTGTGAGGGCGTGTTTTTCACATCATGAGGTGTAGTTTATATTTGCACCATTTTGGGGTACATACGGATATTTTGATCGCTTTTAATGCGTTGTTTTGGAGACTAGAATAATCACTTTGTTGCACTTTTTCCTCCCGTTTTTTGCTGCGCAGGGTAAATACTGTGCGCAAATTATAATAATAGTCGTTATGGACGCGGTTATCCCACATATATAGCGGATTGACCCCTGGAGCTCCTGAATGGTAAAGCAAGCTGCTGAGCACAACCCTCGCTCTGTGAAGGGATTACACGTCTCCAGCCAGCTCTCATCAGCTCTGTGACACGTGTATCCACACAGCACACCCACGTTTCCCCCTGTAATACTCCCATTACAGCTCCATTCCTTCTAGGTCAGAGTTTCTGGCAGAACTCTCATAAAAAAACGATCACCCTGCTGTTCTGTCCCCTCACTAACTAATCACAATGATCACTATTATGTCTGTATTGACATTTATTTTCTTTAGCATCTAGCTTTCTGACCAGCAACCCACCAACCATCTTTACCCTCTGAAGGTCAGAACTAAAATGCCCCTCACAAGCTCCACTTCCGGTTACTGCGCGCCGAAAAGCTCATTTCCTATTGGTTGAAGCTAGAGTGGAGTGGCTCAGGGGAGGTCCTCTCTTTAGCCACTCCACTCTAGCCACTTCACAGATGAGCCGACTAGAATGTATTGGCTGGTGGTAGGATCTCCCAGAAGCCACTACATTCTACTCAGTTCAGCATTGAAGTGGCTAAACGGCAAGCCACTCCCCTCTAGACACAAGCATCCAATCAGTGAGTGAGGGGCGGGGCCAGTGAGCGGCATCGCCGAGGAGGACATGGCAGTGCTGACTCCGGTATTTTGTAACCTATGGACTAGAAAGGGCAGTTTGAAAGGCAGATGACGCCCTCCTGTTTGTAATTCAACAATAAACTGAGCCCCACTTCACTAATTCCGAAAGGAGAGGCGGGACGGAACTGATCTTAGCTCCGCCCCCATCCCGCCCCTTCCCATGCAAACAGTGGCGAGGGGCGGAAAGAGGGCGTGAGCTGAGTGTACTGCACCCCGCCTCCTCCCCCTGCAGAAAGGGACTTTTACTGCAAATATAATTATGATTTTAAAGACAAAAACCTTTTTAAGACTTATGCCCATGGCAGAGTGGCGCCCACCAAAGACCCCATACTCACCTCTGGAGGCATTGCACACCCCCCGCATGACACTGCTGATACGCATACGCAGTACAGTTCATAACGCGCCGACAGTGTCATATGGCGCGGTGGGCAGGGCGCGTTCTACAGCGGAAGTATAACGTGACGGCCGGCTTCCATTAATTACAAAAGAAGCCGTCCGTGCGTATTCCCGCGGCACATAGGACATACCGCGGGTTATTTCACACTGCAGAATTTTGCATTGTAATTCTGCAGCGTATACATTGAGCGTTCACGTGGCGGAAATCGGGCCGTGGGCATTATTGTGCAAAAGAAGAAAAAGGCTGCCAAAATTCTAATGTTTTTGGTATCACTGTAATCGTACCGACCCCCAGAAAAAATGTATTGTGTCATTAATGCTGTAGGATTGACGCTGTAAAAAACATGGCAGAATTGATGCGTTTTTTCTCCCTGCTCTCCGGGAAAAAAATGTAAACAGTTTTACAATGTATAATATGTACGCAAAAATGTACCAATAAAAACAACAGTTCACAACGCAAAAAAAACAAACCTCATGCGGCCGTGTCGGCGGCAAAAGAAGGGTTATGGCTCTTCAAAAGTGGAAATTAAAATCCCCAAAGTCGCTGCATCCTTCAGACCAAAATAGGCCGTGTCCTTAAGGGGTTAAAGGCCACCTGCACCGCTATTATACTTGTGCGCATCATAAGAAATGCAATACTGCGCTATCACGTCATCGGACGCGATATAATAGCGGAGAGCCCAACTGGTTGCCATGGCAACAGGACGCCAGCTACAGGCATCTGGCTTTGCCATTCAGGAGCTCCGGGGGCGAATCGGTGGGCAGCAGCTATCAGAGGGGATGAATCGGCCACGTATGTGGTATCACCGCGTCCGTAACGACTAGTACTATAATTTGAGCGCAGTATTTATCCTGTGCAGCAAAAAATGGGGAAAAAGCGAGACAAAGTGCTCATTTTACTCATTTTACCTCCAAAACATCGCAATAAAAGCAATCAGAAAAGCCATATGTACCCCAAAATGGCGCAAATATAAATTACACCTCATGACGCAAAAAACACCCCCTCACAGAGCTCCGTCCATGGGAAAATAAAAAACGTGCGACGTTCAATACAAATAGAATTACCATTTTTTTTAAGCAGGGGTTTTATTGTGCAAAAGAGGAAAAACCTACCAAAATTCTAATGTTTTTGGTATCGCTGTAATCGTACCGACCCCCAGAAAAAATGTATTGTGTCATTAATGCTGTAGGATTGACGCTGTAAAAAACATGGCGGAATTGATGCGTTTTTTCTCCCTGCTCTCCGGAAAAAAAATGTAAACAGTTTTACAATATATAAGATGTACGCAAAAAATGTACCAATAAAAACAACAGTTCACAACGCAAAAAAAACAAACCTCATGCGGCCGTGTCGGCGGCAAAAGAAGAGTTATGGCTCTTCAAAAGTGCAAATTAAAATCCCCAAAGTCGTTGCATCCTTCAGACCAAAATAGGCCGTGTCCTTAGGGGGTTAAAGGCCACCTGCACCGCTATTATACTTGTGCGCAACATAGAAAATGCAATACTGCGCCATAACGTCATCGGACGCGATATAATAGCGGAGAGCCACACTGGTTGCCATGGCAACAGGACGCCAGCTACAGGCATCTGGCTTTGCTATTCAGGAGCTCCGGAGGCTAATCGGTGGGCAGCAGCTATCAGAGGGGTTGAATCGGCCACATATGTGGTATCGCCGCGTCCGTAACGACTACTACTATAATTTGAGCGCAGTATTTATCCTGTGCAGCAAAAAACGGGGGAAAGAGCGAGACAAAGTGCTCATTTTACTCATTTTACCTCCGAAACAGCGCAATAAAAGCGATCAGAAAAGCCATATGTACCCCAAAATGGCACAAATATAAACTACACCTCATGACGCCAAAAACACGCCCACACAGAGCTTCATCCATGGGAAAATAAAAAACGTGCGACCTTCAATACTAATAGAATCACGATTTTTTCTTTAAAAACTGGTTTTATTGTGCAAAAGAGGAAAAACCTACCAAAATTCGAATGTTTTTGGTATCGCTGTAATCGTACCGACCCCCCGAAAAAATGTATTGTGTCATTAATGCTGTAGGATTGACGCTGTAAAAAACATGGCGGAATTGATGCGTTTTTTTCTCCCTGCTCTCCGGAAAAAAATGTAAACAGTTTTACAATATATAATATGTACGCAAAAATGTACCAATAAAAACAACAGTTCACAACGCAAAAAAAACAAACCTCATGCGGCCGTGTCGGCGGCAAAAGAAGAGTTATGGCTCTTCAAAAGTGGAGATTAAAATCCCCAAAGTCGTTGCATCCTTCAGAGCAAAATAGGCCGTGTCCTTAAGGGGTTAAAGGCCACCTGCACCGCTATTATACTTGTGCGCATCATAGGAAATGCAATACTGCGCTATTACGTCTTCAGACGCGATATAATAGCAGAGAGCCCAACTGGTTGCCATGGCAACAGGACGCCAGCTACAGGCATCTGGCTTTGCTATTCAGGAGCTCCGGAGGCTAATCAGTGGGCAGCAGCTATCAGAGGGGTTGAATCGGCCACATATGTGGTATCAGCGCGTCCGTAACGACTAGTACTATAAGTTGAGCACAGTATTTATCCTGCGCAGCAAAAAACGGGGAAAAAGCGAGACAAAGTGCTCATTTTACCTCCAAAACAGCGCAATAAAAGCGATCAGAAAAGCCATATGTACACCAAAATGGCGCAAATATAAACTACACCTCATGACGCAAAAAACACGCCCTCACAGAGCTCCGTCCATGGGAAAATAAAAAACGTGCGACCTTCAATACAAATAGAATTACAATTTTTTTAAGAAGGGGTTTTATTGTGCAAAAGAGGAAAAACCTACCAAAATTCTAATGTTTTTGGTATCGCTGTAATCGTACCGACCCCCAGAAAAAATGTATTGTGTCATTAATGCTGTAGGATTGACGCTGTAAAAAACATGGCGGAATTGATGCGTTTTTTCTCCCTGCTCTCCGGAAAAAAAATGTAAACAGTTTTACAATATATAATATGTGCGCAAAAATGTACCAATAAAAACAACAGTTTACAACGCAAAAAAAACAAACCTCATGCGGCCGTGTCGGCGGCAAAAGAAGGGTTATGGCTCTTCAAAAGTGGAAATTAAAATCCCCAAAGTCGTTGCATCCTTCAGACCAAAATAGGCCGTGTCCTTAAGGGGTTAAAGGCCACCTGCAGCGCTATTATACTTGTGCGCATCATAGAAAATGCAATACTGCGCTATTACGTCATCGGACGCGATATAATAGCGGAGAGCCCAACTAGTTGCCATAGCAACAGAACCTAGCTACAGGCGTCTGGCTTTGCCATTCAGGAGCTCCGGGGGCGAATCGGTGGGCAGCAGCTATCAGAGGGGTTGCTCTCCGGGGAAAAAAAATTAAACAGTTTTACAATATATAATATGTACGCAAAAAATGTACCAATAAAAACAAACCTCATGCGGCCGTGTCGGCGGCAAAAGAAGGGTTATGGCTCTTCAAAAGTGGAAATTGTGCTGCTGAGTATTGTGGGTAATGAGCGGCTCCTGGGACTGACGGGAAATGTGGGGCTGCTGCACACTGCTGGGTAATGGGGATTTCCTGGCACCACCAGGTATTCTGCGTAATGGGGGGTTCCTGGCACAGCCAGGGAATGGGGGGGCTCCTGGTACCACTGGGTATTGTGGGTAATATGAAGCTCCTGTCACTGCTGAGTATTGAGTAATATGAGGCTCCTGGCACCATCAGGTATTGTGTTTAGAATTGGAGGAGTTTAGTGGCGGGTACGATAGAAGCCACCGCACCGACCGGAGACTTCAGATCATTGCATGGATGGCGCCCCCTCTGCCGTCCACCTCACAGGGTGTAGCGCAGGGACAGCGGATACTGTATTCCGTATTTCATGCCTCCAAGTGATTGGCGCTGTAACTCGCTGACAGGCGGAGGAGGGATTGTGGGGGACTTGTATATCTGACCGGCCGACTCCGGGGCACTAATAATGTGTTGGAGAATTTTTTTTCACATTTTTGGGGGAAGGTGGAAAAACATCCAAAAATTCTGCCACCGTTTTTTGGTTTTGTTGTCACGGCGATCGCCATTCGCTAGAAGTAACACAATAACTTTCTTATCTGATCGGCGCAATTCCTGCGACACCAAGTTTATAGAGAGTTTAGGCATTTTTAATTTTTACACAATAAAAAGTTTTTAAAGAAAAACAACTGACTGCATCGCCGCACGGGTCGGATTCTTGCTTATGGTGTACCTGTTCCTCTCCGTGCGTCCCGCGGGCAGTGTATCCATGCGGTGTGCTGGCATGTGGAGTTGCATCTGTACACAGATCTATATGTAACTGTATTCTGTCCTCTTGTGTTAATTACTTTTAATAGTTTTGTATCATTTGCCAATATTGATATCTTACTGCACATTATGCAGTTTATGGGGTTGGTACGGCAATAGTACTTTGCCTGCAGTACCAACCTGGGCCACTACACAATGTATGGTGCTGTCTTTTTTTTCTTGCAGCAAAACAGCCAGAAGTGGGATAACCTTTTGAAAGGGCATAGTACCTGTGAAACCTGAACTTCAAATCTCTTCTTAAAGGGGTTGTCCATGTTTACACTATTGATGGCCTATCTTTGGGCCATCATTCATCCTTGAATTTAGTGGCAGTTTTGCCTGCAATACCAACCCGGACCATCAACCGTGTAAGGACGAGCGACCGATTTACTGAAACACCTTTAACCAAGTAGCTCTTGGCATTAACACAAAGTTACTTCTTCTCCCTGCACTCTGGATGATGATTCAATGTGTTCACTAACAGACTCGAGCGGTACCGCTGTCTGTCTGTTACTTTGTGTCTACATCACAATTCTAGACAATCAGACCACATTGTGAGATCCAGGGAATTTGTAAGGGTTCACTTATTAATATTTACAAATGTAGTTCAAACAAGACGTGACACTCAGCTGATTTTTAATGTTTTATTGAAACAACCATTACAATACTTTATACTTTATCGATCGGCCATGAACATGCCGGTCCTGAGATTTCTCCTTTCATCTGGAGACGGTGTGTAATTGAAGTCTCTTCTGTTGCTGTGATGGTGATGAAGGGTATCGATGCTCGGCAAGTCTTGTCCACAGCTTGTAGGCTGTGGCAGATCTCATGACCACCTATTAGTATATTTTTAAGTGTGGGAACAAACCGGAGTACCCGGAGGAAACCCACGCAAACACGGGGAGAACATACAAACTCAAGGCAGATGTTGTTGCCTTTGGCAGGACACCAGTACTGCAAGGCAGTAGCGCTAAGCACTGAGCCACCGTGTTGCCCAAGAACCCAGGTTGCACTGTGACTCAGCCGAGCCACAGGCATTCCGTGTGAGGGTCCTTCACAAAAAGTCCCAGAGTTTGGATCTGTAGTCCAATGATGTCAAGTCCAGGTTCGTACCATGACTCAGCCGAGCCACAGACGGAGACATTTGTCTTTCTTGTGAGGTTCCTTCATTAAAACTTCTGGGATTTGGACCTTTAGTCCAAGTATTTTAAGTTCAGCATAGCACTGCAATGCAGCCGAACCGCAGCCGAACCACAGTGAACGCGTAGGAGCACTTGCGCTCATTGCGGTAGAGGAGGCGTCTTGAGCGTCATAAGCCTTTTGAAGTGAAAATTATACGTGACGCTTAGCTGTAGGGAGAAAAATGGTTCTGATTAGATTCTTATCACAAGATCTCCTTATGTTCTACATTATGTTCCCAGGAGGGGATCCGGTAGATTACCGCCACGTTTTACCTTCAGTGATGTATTTCTTGGGTCCATAAATATCTCCTTGGTGTTGGCTGCAGACACCAAACAGCAGCGTTTCTTTATGACCTCATTCGTCTTCTTCGGGCTCTTCTTCTTCTTCTTCTTTTAAATATTAGTCGCCAGATGAATCCACAGAGAGACGTAAATATTAGTCGCCAGATGAATCCACAGAGAGACGTGATAATGAGGGTGAATCCACAGAGAGACCTAAATATTAGTCGCCAGATGAATCCACAGAGAGACGTGATAATGAGGCCGTTTATGTATTGGGCGATGAAATAGATCTCAAATGCGATGCTCTTGGCCCATAAACTTTGTATTGGTTCTCCAAAGGTGTACGGAGTTAGTCCCTGCAATAAGAAGAAGACAGTTGTTAGAGGAATATGGGGGATTATAGGAACTTGGGGAGATAAGAAGGAACAGAATTAGAGGGATTGAGGGGACCTTAACCTGGGGGATGGCAGGGATAAAGCAATGGTAGAAATGATATGTATGCACACAGACTAGAAACTAATAGGGTCCAATACAAGTGAATATCTAGTTCTACTAGTAATAATAGTACAGAAAGCACATTTCATACTCACCTCATGAAGCTGCTGTAGAATCCTGTCCATCCTTCTCTGGAGCCTCACTTGTGGTGTCTCTGGTGTCTTTTCTGGTGAAGCCTGCAACCAAATCATTCATATAGCTTGTGAAGTTGGAAATGACGACCCCTCCTATGTCCCCACTTCTACTGTCCCCTTATGG
Organism: Eleutherodactylus coqui; assembly: GCA_035609135.1. NCBI lineage: Eukaryota > Metazoa > Chordata > Amphibia > Anura > Eleutherodactylidae > Eleutherodactylus > Eleutherodactylus coqui. Next base: position 140,271,528 of record CM069415.1, read on the forward strand.
GAAGTATTGGCAGGTTACAGTAGTAAGTCATTATCATATTACATACTGTATTTTTGTTAGCCATTAAAAGGTATCATATCTACAAGATTACGTCGTTTCTCTTGCTGAGAACAATCACATTTTGCTCTACTGGCTAACACGGTACAAGATCTTTGTTTTCATTATCATACTCACCCATGGGAACTTTTGCTGCAGCCGGGTGATGAAGGATGAACACGGCGACTCTGTGGGTGGTGGAGTAACCTGCAACAAAATAGTGTGAGATTAAATGGCAGGAAGTCAGAGGGGAGATGTGATTAATGGTGTGCGAATTCTGGATAATGGGGGGCAGTGTGCACTCCTATGGAGCGTTCAAGAAAAGGTGAGAATGATAATGTTTAGGGATCATTAATCCCAAACTTTGCACTTACTCCAAAGATGTTCTCGTCTAGCCATTTAAATATGACCCGTGATGGAGACTGGTCTTCCTGGGATGGGACAGATGTTTCTACGGGAATCTGTAAGAGAAGATTGTGAGTGTCGCTCAGCATTACTGTTCGTTATATTAACCCCTTAGTGACCACTCATACATTTGTTTTTATGGTTAATTCAATGCATGCGCCTTTTTTACAACGCTGTATCATATAGACATTTCCCGTGCCGATGGAAGCTGCGGCTCGACCGTCTGATGACAGCTGGACTCCAGCTCTAAGGGTTTGGTGTCGAAAATCTCTGACCCCGCGAGCAGGACATGTAAAAGGCAGACAGAGAAAATCTCCGTATGTCTCACATTGCAGCCCGGCGATGTGATCATGGGGTACAGGGGGGTCGTTATAACTTAGCGAGAGGCCGGTCCTCATAGGACAAACATGCAGGAAGGTGAGGAGTATAAAAAAAATATAGTCAAAACCCTCAAATCCCTTTATTATGTAAAAAACATCTCTGAACTTGGTGAAAATGGCTAATTTTGTATATTTGATCTCCCCCTTAAAATGAAATATAAACGCGATCAAACAGTCATATAGCTATCCAAGTGGTACCATTAAAAATTACACCTTGTGCTGCAGAAAACAGACCCTCATACAGCGATGTCGGCTCTAATGTGACGGTGAAAAGGAACGGAGACATTGGTTCATTAGGGCCTAAAATGCGCCGGTTAATAAGGGGTCAATGTGTAGCAGCAGAATTACTCACCCCAAACTTGACTTTCCAGCAGTCCCAGAAATAAGAGTAGATGTATTTTGGGGGCGGAAGAGCCGGTGGAACAACCTGCAATAGAACATAGGAGAAATGAGGGAGAGTCGGCCATCATATCCATCTAGAGTCAGCGATATGACTGATGGAGAATAGAGCTTGTATAGGGAAGGGTATAATGTGCTACTCTGACTCACCCCAAAGATAGACTCTTTGATGGTAATATAAATATCCAATATAATGGAGGGCTCTCCAGCAGGGGGCGCATCTCCATTAACCTGAAAGAAGAATGTGAGACAGCATTGTAAGAAAGTGATGACTACAACTCTATGCATATTACTACTAGTCTTCTTATATATAGTTCCATAATCTGGAACCTGGTGTAAGTATTTACTGTAAGACAACGGGGAAGATGAGAGTCACTTACCTTCTGTGATCCAGATGTCACAAGGAACAGCAGAAGTAATCTGATCGATAATGTTGGCAACAACATGGCCAATCGAAATCACTGCAGAGCTGAGCAAATAGGGAGAGAAGAGAAAAAGTTATCACATTGTGCTTCATGACATCATAAAACATGCCCAACACTGTGCTCCCAGGAGAATGCATGCCCAACACTGTGCCCCCAGGAGAATGCATGCCCAACACTGCCCCTTATCCCAAGGACAACACTGCGCCCTCTAGGAGAAAATATGCCCAAAACTGCATTCCCCCCCCCACCCACCCACCCATGAGAATGCATGCCCAACATTGTGCCCCCCTGAATAAGAACTCTCCACCAGCAGGACTTGATCTCCCCGCAGTTCTGCACTTGTTATTGTTTTCCACTTACTTATTATTTGCAGCTCTGATATCTGTAGAAAAATACGGAATTCTAGTAATCGCAAGATTCTAGTAAACGCCAAGAGGTAAAACCAGCAAATGTCTGTGTGACCAGCTGTTTTATAGGTGAGTTACATTATGACATCACTGATGACCTCACAAAGCTGTTTTATAGGTGAGTTACATTATGACATCACTGATGACCTCACAAAGCTGTTTTATAGGTGAGTTACATTATGACATCACTGATGACCTCACAAAGATCTCACATTCTAACAGACTTCAGCTTTGTTAAAAACAAACAAAACTTTATCGATAACAGTTTGCAAACAGCGGGCAGAATTCTGGCATATATGGAATCTACTAAAGAATCAGCAAAAAGAACGAACAATATATCAAATAATGAAAATATAAAGAAATGTATAATTTTCCTGTACAAAATAGACGTGAAATGTGCGGAATATTTGTGTAGACAATTCTGGAATGAATGAATATTTCATATATCGAGCATAAAAAATTACATGTTTGTTGTTTTTTGCTCATTTATACTCTATTCTTAATTCTTTTTAGTATTTCCCAGATTGTAACCATTATATTCTTGTACATAGGGGCCGTATTATAGTAGTTATATTCTTGTACATAGGAGGCAGTATTATAGTAGTTATATTCTTGTACATAGGGGGCAGTATTATAGTAGTTATATTCTTGTACATAGGAGCAGTATTATAGTAGTTATATTCTTGTACATAGGGGGCAGTATTATAGTAGTTATATTCTTGTACATAGTGGGCAGTATTATAGTAGTTATATTCTTGTACATAGGGGGCAGTATTATAGTAGTTATATTCTTGTACATAGGGGGCAGTATTATAGTAGTTATATTCTTGTACATAGGAGGCAGTATTATAGTAGTTATATTCTTGTACATAGGGGGCAGTATTATAGTAGTTATATTCTTGTACATAGCAGGCAGTATTATAGTAGTTATATTCCTGTACATAGGGGGCAGTATTATAGTAGTTATATTCTTGTACATTGGGGGCAGTATTATAGTAGTTATATTCTTCGACATAGGGGGCAGTATTATAGTAGTTATATTCTTGTACATAGGGGGCAGTATTATAGTAGTTATATTCTTGCCGTTTTGCCGTGCAGGTCTGCATATGGTTACCATGCGTTTTTCAGGATGTGCCACCGTGCGGCCTGTTTATATAGCAGCAGTGCGACTTGCTTGTGTTACCGCTATGCGTTCTCGAGTGCAGCCGGTGTATGTTTTACTCCGTATGGCATTTTCTTTGCTGTCTTTGGCCACCAGGCATCAGACAGCTACCACACAAGGGGCCCTGGTTTGTTGTCTGTGAGGCAGCCGGTGCTTTGCGTGCGCAGGGTCCTATGTGGTTGGGACGTGGCTCCTCTGTGATGCTGCGACCTGTCTGCCACAAGGTGGCTAGTGACAGAGTGTATCTAGTTTTACTGAGACATCTGGTACTTCCCATACTGGAAAGAGTACTAGCAAATGCTCCGCACCGGGTTGAGCCTTGCCTATCGGTAGCTCCCCTGTTCTCCCTCTTGCAGTTCCCTGCAGCCAGTCGTACCGCAGTGTCCGAGTCTAAGATGACACGTGGAAGCAGCCAGCCAGAGACGCATACTATGTGCCGTTTCGCTGCAGTTCGAGATTACATCCAGCCAGAAATTATCTTGCCTTAAGAACAACATGGTTGGACATGCTTGTCAGCATTACTCCAGGCCTGCTGAGACCTGTGGTACCTTCCATATGGAAAAAGTACTCTGCACAGGAATTCAGCAGACACATCGCTCTTCATCTTCACTCCAGAACCTCCTGCATTTACCTGCAAGCAACGTCCAAGTCCAGGAGGACACGTGGACAGGGGTGGCCAGAGCCACATATTATGCGCACTCGCACTAGAATACGAGATTTACATCCATCAGAGAATATCTCGTCTAACAAACAACCGTGTTCGAACTGGTGGTCAGCTTAACTCCAGCCTTGCTGAGACCTGTGGTACCTTCCATATGGAAAAAATACACTGCACAGGAATTCGGCTGACAGATCGCTCCTCTTCTCCGCTCCAGCCAGTGTCTGCGTCCAGGATGACATGCGGACCGGAGCCGGCCAGATCCACATGCTATGTGCGCTCTCGACACATTACAAGATTTACATCCAATCAGAGATTCTTCTCGTCTTACAAACAGTTTTCGAAATGCCTGTCCGCATTACTCCGGGCTTGCTGAGTCCTGTGGTAATACCTCGCTCCTCATTTCTGCTTACCTAACGACTAGCTCCCCTATAGTTGCCCGCCCGCAGTTTCTTGCAGGCAGCTTGGCGCAATCTCCATTGACGGGAGTGATGCAGGCTAGGGTGGTCCTGAGTCGCATCATATGTGCACTGCAATACGACATGGATGTCCAGTCACAGATTGTCTTGTCGTACGAACAGTCTTGTTCTGTCTGAGTATAGTGGTAAGTTAGGGTTTTCCATCCCCCAAAAGGGAGCCTGGGGGCTGTGAAACTGGTTTTCCTCTGGTCAGCCCTGAGATGCTGAACCTCTTTGGGTTCGATCCCCCTCCAGGCGGTTTTCTGAACCAGATCAGCATGTGCTGCTTTTTAGAGCATCGTGACAGCTAGTTTCATTGGCCGTGTCCATGTGGTCGTGGGTTACTCATGGCGTCTGTGATACATGGATGTGATCTGTTGGGACAGAATCTCATGCGAAACCGAATTTGGCTGCTCAACAGGTCACGAAGTCTCCTCGATTGTGGATGGCCGGATTGTTGCCGTGAGGCGTACTCTGTAATTCAGAGTAGGCTCCAACTACACTCCTTGAGCGTGTCTCCACAGATCCATCCTGCGCAGGTACAATGCTCCATAAGGTTTGGGTCCAACTTTGGAGCCTAGATGATGACTGCTTTGCTAAGCCGAAGTTTGGGATGTCATGCATCCTCTGTTGTCTCGATGGACGAAAGTCAATTCGCTCTATGGCTGACGCGCCTTCCTTCAGGTGGATGAATTTGCATCAGCAGACAATTGCTGGGGTTCCTCAGTAACTACGCCTCGACCAGGTCATTTTTATTCCTCATGGGACGAATCATATAGGGAAGTTAACAACTATGCTTCCCATCTACGGCGAATTTTGAGTGTGGCCGTCTGACATCCATGGACTCTGTCTCTGGAGTTCCTGTCCCCGGGGTTAACATCTCTGGACGCAATGCCACGTTTTTCAAGGTCCTCATTTGGCGCAGGCCCCTGCAGCCAGTATGGCGGGACGGGGGGTTGGGGTGGTAGAAGTTTTCTGCTCAGCACAGGTCTGGTTCAGTTATACAACGCCGTCTTATAGACAAAGCGGTTAAATCAGATGGATCCAGAAGCTTTACCCAAGGTCTTGCTGTGTCTCCGAATAAAAAGTGATTTTACGGTAAGTAAGAATCTAGTTATTTCCATCTGTTTTCTTTGTTCTGGATGCACATTGGAAAATCAGTCGGTTTTTTTTTTTGGTTTTTTTTTTAACCATTTAGGAGACGTACAAATTTAATATCAACATTTTGAGGAACACTTTGTTTTCCTGCACCAAGCCAAGATTGCAAAAGCTAATAGGTATCAGGATGATAGATACCCCCACAAGCGACCCCATTTTAAAAATTACACCCCTTAATGAATTCACTGAGGGGGGTCATGAGTATTTTGACCCCACAATTTTCTTTTTCAGTAGTTAATGCAATTTAGAGGAGAAAGAATAGTTTCTTATTTTTGCAACTATGTCATTTTAAAGACATTTTTTTCTATTGTGCACATGAGAATAAGGAGTGACACCCCAAAATGGATACCCCTGTTTGTCCTGTGTTTAGAAACATACCCATTGTGGCCCTAATCTTATGTCTGTATGCACAATGGGGCCCAAACCGAAAGAAGAGCCGGTGGTTTTCAGAACAGACATTTTGCTTGGTGATTTAGGTCCCATTGCCCACTTGTAGAGCCATTGAGCTGCCAAAACAATAGAGAACCCCACTTTGAAAACTAGACCCCTTAACGAATTCCTCTAGGGTTGTACTGCATATTTTGCCCCCACAGTTTTTGAATGAATCTAAGCAAAACAGAAGGGAAAAAAAATACTATTTTCATTTTTTGGGCAATTATGTCATTTTAAAAACAGTTTTTTTGTACAGCACGCATATGAATGAAAACTTTCGCCCCAAAATGGATCCCCCTGTTTGTCTTGTGTTCAGAGACATACCCATTGTGGCCCAGACCTTCCCCAGCTTTTGCGCTTATGACCGCCATTTTGCCAAGGCGCGCATGCTCAAATCTGGGGAAAGGTCCACGGATTAAGATCCCGTCAGCGAACTTCCTCAGAGGCCTTAGGTAAGTAATTTCACCTCCCCTCATGAATCAGATCTGTGACAGGACAGGAAATTTCAACTTTTTTTTACTTTTATGTGATCGCAGTTATCCATTGGATAGCAGCGGTCATGTGACAAGTGGCCGTGTACTGGCCCCTATGAAATCTTCAGGCTCTCTGCTACATTTGCTACAGGAGCGGGGAGATTTTTAATTACCTTGGCAATCCACGGCTTTTGCGCAGAAGCCAGGGTTAAGAACCATGGATAAATCTGGGGTCCTTAGGTACGTAATTTCATATCCATGAGGAGAGATGAAGCTTAAGCTGTTTAAACTTTTTGTTGACACTTTTTTTTTCGTTACATGATCTTTGTTATCCATTGGATAAGAGCGATCATGTAATCGGGAACCGCATACAGCGGTCCCTGGTGATATCTCTCTGCTCTGCTCCATGCACAGAAGACGAAGTAAGGTCCTGGAAGGACCAGAACACTGCGGGACATCACAGAGGACAGGGGTGAGTCCTCTCAGCTCCCCTCATTGATCCGATCCATGAGGGGAGCTGAAACTTTATTTTACTTTTGTTTTAACTTTTCCGTGATCGCCTTTATCTATTGGATAACAGCGATCACGTGCCCAGGCATCGGTAACTACGGTCCCCGGTGACATCTACACCCTTTCAAATCCCCCGTGAACATACGGTCTTCTCGCATGCCTCGCCATTTTTTCTTTAGATTCAATTCAGTTCTGTGGATATACAAAAATAAAAGTTATATCACCAACAAAAACTGGCCAGTATATGGTTATAACTTTCCTGTGTACATACATATATAGCACCAAATAGAATCCACAAACAAAGCAAAACAAAGCACCTAGTGCAAGAGCAAAATGCTTTATTCAATAACACAAAAAGTTAAAACTACATACAAAGATTTGGAATAAAGAATGCAATGTCCATAATGTAGGTCTGAAGGCTGGTTTCCAAAACATATATATCAGTTATATGTCATCATAATATACATGAGGGGAATGCCACATCCACGCCCGACCGCAGCGACACCGCATTCGCCAGTTGGTCACCCCTAGTAGTGGTACGAGGCATAATGACCGCTCTGTCTAAAATTAAAATATATTATTATATATAATATATACACATCTTCTAGAGGAGCGATGTTACTGACAATGAGTGTGTGTATATACTGAGGAGAATATCATCTGACCTCAGTGAGTATATACCGAGCAGAATATAACTGACCTCCGTGTGTGTATATACTGAGGAGAATCTACCTCGCCTCCGTGTGTGCATATACTGCGGAGGATCTGCTTCGCCTCCGTGTGTGCGTATACTGAGCAGGAACTCCCTCACCTCCGTGTGTGCGTATACTGAGCAGGAACTCCCTCGCCTCCCTGTGTGCGTATACTGAGGAGGATCTACCTCGGCTCCGTGTGTGCGTATACTGAGCAGGAACTCCCTCGCCTCCCTGTGTGCGTATACTGAGGAGGAACTCCCTCGCCTCCATGTGTGCGTATACTGAGGAGGATCTACCTCGGCTCAGTGTGTGCAAATACTGAGGAGAATCTAACTGACCTCTGTGTGTGTATATACTGAAATGCTGTAAAGTGCATAAGGAAGCCGCCATAGACTGCAGGGATGGAGCAAGCCTTTAAGGCTAAGAAGGGGCTGCAATCTCCAGTCTGGGGGTAAATTTGAAAAAAAGGGTAAAAAATGAGGGGTGGCACATTCTGCAGAGGGACATTGGTACATGCAGTCTGAGAAGAATCTAACACCCCTCTGTGTATATACTGTGGAGAATATAAATGACCTCTATGTGTATATACTGAGAAGAATATAACTAACATTTCTGCGTATATACCGAGGAGAATATAACTGACTTCTGTGTATATACTGAGGAGAATCTACCTCACCTCTATGTCAATATACTGAGAAGAATCTACCTCACCTCTATGTGTATATACTGAGGAGAATCTACCTCACCTCTATGTGTATATGCTGAGCAGAATCTACCTCACCTCTGTGTGTATATACTGAGGAGAATCTACCTAACCTCTATGTGTATATACTGAGAAGAATCTACCTCACCTCTGTGTGTATATACTGCGGAGAATCTACTTCACCTCTGTGTGTGTATACTGAGGAGAATCTACCTCATGTCTGTGTGTGTATATACTGAGGAGAATCTACTTCACCTCTATGTGTATATACTGAGGAGAATCTACCTCACCTTTGTGTGTATATACTGATGAGAATCTGCCTCACCTCCGTGTGTATATACTGAGAAGAACCTACCTCACCACTGCGTGTATATACTGTGGGGAATCTACCTCACCTCTGTTTGTATATACTGAGGAGAATATAACTGACCTCCATGTGTATATACTGAGGAGAATCTACCTCACCTCTGTGTGTATATACTGAGGAGAATATAACTGACCTCCATATGTATATACTGAGGAGAATCTACCTCACCTCTGTGTGTATATACTGAGGAGAATCTACCTCACCACTGTGTTATATACTGAGGAGAATCTGCCTCACCTCCGTGTGTATATACTGAGGAGAATCTACCTTACCTCCATGTGTATATACGGAGGAGAACCTACCTCACCACTGTGTGTATATACTGAGGAGAATCTACCTCACCTCTGTGTGTATATACTAAGGAGAATCTACCTCACCTCTGTGTGTATATACTGAGGAGAATCTACCTCATCTTTGTGTGTATATACTGAGGAGAATCTATCTCACCTCTGTGTATATACTGCGGAGAATCTACCTCACCTCTGTGTGTATATACTGCGGAGAATCTACCTCCCTTCTGTGTGCATATACTGAGGAGAATCTACCTCCCCTCTATGTGTTAATACTGCGGAGAATCTACCTCACCTCTATGTGCATATGCTGAAGAGAATCTACCTCACCTCTATGTGTATATACTAAGGAAAATCTACCTCACCTCTGTGTATATATGCTAAAGAGAATCTACCTCACCTCCGTGTGTATATACTGAGGAGAATCTACCTGACCTCTGTGTATATATGCTGAGGAGAATCTGCTTCACCTCCGTGTGTATATGCTGAGGAGAATCTGCTTCACCTCTGTGTGTATATACTAAGGAGAATCTACCTCATCTCTGTATGTATATGCTGAGGAGAATCTACCTCATCTCTGTGTGTACATGCTGAGGAGAATATACCTCACCTCTGTGTTTATATACTGAGGAGAATAAACTTCACCTGTGTGTGTATATAGTGAGGAAAATATACCTCACCTCTGTGTGTATATACTGAGGAGAAATCACCTCACCTCTATGTGTATATACTGAGGAGAATCTACCTAACCTCTATGTGTATATACAGAGAAAAATCTACCTCACCTCTATGTGTATATACTGAGGAGAATAAACCTCACCTCTGAGTGTATATACTGAGGAAAATATACCTCACCTCTGTGTGTATATACTGAGGAGAATTCACCTCACCTCTATGTGTATATGCTTAGGAGAATCTACCTCACCTCTATGTGTATATGCAGAGGAAAATCTACCTCACCTCTATGTGTATATACTGAGGAGAATAAACCTCACCTCTGTGTGTATATACTGAGGAAAATATACCTCACTTCTGTGTGTATATACTGAGGAGAATTTACCTCACCTCTATGTGTATATACTGAGGAGAATCTACCTCACCTGTATGTGTATATACAGAGGAAAATCTACCTCACCTCTATGTGTATATACTAAAGGAGAATCTACCTCACCTCTGTGTGTATATACCAAGGAGAATCTACCTCACCTCTATGTGTATATACTGAGGAGAATTCACCTCACCTCTATGTGTATATACTGAGGAGAATTCACCTCACCTCTATGTGTATATACTGAGGAGAATCTACTTCACCTCTATGTGTATATACAGAGGAAAATCTACCTCACCTCTATGTGTATATACTGAGGAGAATCTAACTCCCCTCTATGTGTATATACTGAAGAAACTCTAATGCACCTCTATGTGTATATACTGAGGAGAATCTACCTCACTTCTACGTGTATATACTGAGGAGAATCTACCTCACCTCAATGTCTATATACTGAGGAGAATCTACCTCATCTCTGTGTGTATATACTGAGGAAAATCTACCTCCCCTCTATGTGTATATACAGAGGAAAATCTACCTCACCTCTATGTGTATATACAGAGGAAAATCTACCTCACCTCTATGTGTATATACTGGGGAGAATCTACCTCACCTCTGTGTGTATATACTGAGGAAAATCTACCTCCCCTCTGTGTGTATATACTGAGGAGAATCTACCTCATCTCTGTGTGTATATACTGAGGAGAATCTACCTCCCCTCTGTGTGTATATACTGAGGAGAATCTACCTCCCCTCTATGTGTATATACTGCGGAGAATCTACCTCACCTCTGTGTGTATATACTGCGGAAAATCTACCTCACCTCTATGTGTATATACTGGGGAGAATCTACCTCACCTCTGTGTGTATATACTGAGGAAAATCTACCTCCCCTCTGTCTGTGTGTATATACTGAGGAGAATCTACCTCACCTGTATGTGTATATACAGAGGAAAATCTACCTCACCTCTATGTGTATATACTAAAGGAGAATCTACCTCACCTCTGTGTGTATATACCAAGGAGAATCTACCTCACCTCTATGTGTATATACTGAAGAAACTCTAATGCACCTCTATGTGTATATACTGAGGAGAATCTACCTCACTTCTACGTGTATATACTGAGGAGAATCTACCTCACCTCAATGTCTATATACTGAGGAGAATCTACCTCATCTCTGTGTGTATATACTGAGGAGAATCTACCTCCCCTCTATGTGTATATACAGAGGAAAATCTACCTCACCTCTATGTGTATATACAGAGGAAAATCTACCTCACCTCTATGTGTATATACTGGGGAGAGTCAACCTCACCTCTATGTGTATATACTGAGGAGAATCTACCTCACCTCTATGTGTATATACTGAGGAGAATCTACCTCCCCTCTATGTGTATATACTGAGGAAAATCTACCTCCCCCTGTGTGTATATACTGAGGAGAATCTACCTCATCTCTATGTGTATATACTGCGGAGAATCTACCTCACCTCTGTGTGTATATACTGCGGACAATCTACCTCACCTCTATGTGCATATGCTGAAGAGAATCTACCTCACCTCTATGTGTATATACTGAGGAAAATCTACCTCCCCTCTGTGTATATATGCTGAGGAGAATCTGCTTCACCTCCGTGTGTATATGCTGAGGAGAATCTGCTTCACCTCTGTGTGTATATACTAAGGAGAATCTACCTCATCTCTGTGTGTATATACTGAGGAGAATAAACCTCACCTCTGTGTGTATATACTGAGGAAAATATACCTCACCTCTGTGTGTATATACTGAGGATAATTCACCTCACCTCTATGTATATATACTGAGGAGAATCTACCTCACCTCTCTGTGTATATACAGAGGAAAATCTACCTCAACTCTATGTGTATATACTGAGGAGAATAAACCTCACCTCTGTGTGTATATACTGAGGAGAATCTACCTCACCTCTATGTGTATATACTGGGGAGAATCTACCTCACCTGTGTGTATATACCAAGGAGAATCTACCTCATCTCTATGTGTATATACTGAGGAGAATTCACCTCACCTCTATGTGTATATACTGAGGAGAATCTACCTCACCTCTGTGTGTATATACAGAGGAAAATCTACCTCACCTCTATGTCTATATACTGAGGAGAATCTACCTCACCTCTATGTGTATTTACTGAGGAGAATCTACCTCACCTCTATGTGTATTTACTAAGGAGAATCTACCTCACCTCTATGTGTATATACTGAGGAGAATCTACCTCACCTCTATGTGTATTTACTGAGGAGAATCTACCTCACCTCTATGTGTATTTACTGAGGAGAATCTACCTCACCTCTATGTGTATATACTGGGGAGAATCTACCTCACCTCTATGTGTATATACTGAGGAGAATCTACCTCACCTCTATGTGTATATACTGAGGAGAATCTACCTCACCTCTATGTGTATATACTGAGGAGAATCTACCTCACCTCTATGTGTATATACTGAAGAAACTCTAATGCACCTCTATGTGTATATACTGAGGAGAATCTACCTCACTTCTACGTGTATATACTGAGGAGAATCTACCTCACCTCTATGTGTATATACTGGGGAGAATCTACCTCACCTCTGTGTGTATATACTGAGGAAAATCTACCTCCCCTCTGTGTGTATATACTGAGGAGAATCTACCTCATCTCTGTGTGTATATACTGAGGAGATTCTACCTCCCCTCTGTGTGTATATACTGAGGAGAATCTACCTCCCCTCTATGTGTATATAGTGCGTAGAATCTACCTCACCTCTGTGTGTATATACTGCGGACAATCTACCTAACCTCTATGTGCATATGCTGAAGAGAATCTACCTCACCTCTATGTGTATATACTGAGGAAAATCTACCTCCCCTCTGTGTATATATGCTGAGGAGAATCTGCTTCACCTCCGTGTGTATATGCTGAGGAGAATCTGCTTCACCTCTGTGTGTATATACTAAGGAGAATCTACCTCATCTCTGTGTGTATATACTGAGGAGAATCTACCTCCCCTCTGTGTGTATATACTGAGGAGAATCTACCTCCCCTCTATGTGTATATACTGCGGAGAATCTACCTCACCTCTGTGTGTATATACTGCGGAAAATCTACCTCACCTCTATGTGTATATACTGGGGAGAATCTACCTCACCTCTGTGTGTATATACTGAGGAAAATCTACCTCCCCTCTGTGTGTATATACTGAGGAGAATGTACCTCATCTCTGTGTGTATATACTGAGGAGAATCTAGCTCCCCTCTGTGTGTATATACTGAGGAGAATCTACCTCCCCTCTATGTGTATATACTGAGGAGAATCTACCTCACCTGTATGTGTATATACAGAGGAAAATCTACCTCACCTCTATGTGTATATACTAAAGGAGAATCTACCTCACCTCTGTGTGTATATACCAAGGAGAATCTACCTCACCTCTATGTGTATATACTGAAGAAACTCTAATGCACCTCTATGTGTATATACTGAGGAGAATCTACCTGACTTCTACGTGTATATACTGAGGAGAATCTACCTCACCTCAATGTCTATATACTGAGGAGAATCTACCTCATCTCTGTGTGTATATACTGAGGAGAATCTACCTCCCCTCTATGTGTATATACAGAGGAAAATCTACCTCACCTCTATGTGTATATACAGAGGAAAATCTACCTCACCTCTATGTGTATATACTGGGGAGAGTCAACCTCACCTCTATGTGTATATACTGAGGAGAATCTACCTCACCTCTATGTGTATATACTGAGGAGAATCTACCTCCCCTCTATGTGTATATACTGAGGAAAATCTACCTCCCCCCTGTGTGTATATACTGAGGAGAATCTACCTCATCTCTATGTGTATATACTGCGGAGAATCTACCTCACCTCTGTGTGTATATACTGCGGACAATCTACCTCACCTCTATGTGCATATGCTGAAGAGAATCTACCTCACCTCTATGTGTATATACTGAGGAAAATCTACCTCCCCTCTGTGTATATATGCTGAGGAGAATCTGCTTCACCTCCGTGTGTATATGCTGAGGAGAATCTGCTTCACCTCTGTGTGCATATACTAAGGAGAATCTACCTCATCTCTGTGTGTATATACTGAGGAGAATAAACCTCACCTCTGTGTGTATATACTGAGGAAAATATACCTCACCTCTGTGTGTATATACTGAGGATAATTCACCTCACCTCTATGTATATATACTGAGGAGAATCTACCTCACCTCTATGTGTATATACAGAGGAAAATCTACCTCAACTCTATGTGTATATACTGAGGAGAATAAACCTCACCTCTGTGTGTATATACTGAGGAGAATCTAACACCCCTCTGTGTGTATATGCTGAGGAGAATTCACTTCACCTCTATGTGTATATACTGAGAAGAATCTACCTCACCTCTATGTGTATATACTGGGGAGAATCTACCTCACCTGTGTGTATATACCAAGGAGAATCTACCTCATCTCTATGTGTATATACTGAGGAGAATTCACCTCACCTCTATGTGTATATACTGAGGAGAATCTACCTCACCTCTGTGTGTATATACAGAGGAAAATCTACCTCACCTCTATGTCTATATACTGAGGAGAATCTACCTCACCTCTGTGTGTATATACAGAGGAAAATCTACCTCACCTCTATGTCTATATACTGAGGAGAATCTACCTCACCTCTATGTGTATTTACTGAGGAGAATCTACCTCACCTCTATGTGTATTTACTAAGGAGAATCTACCTCACCTCTATGTGTATATACTGAGGAGAATCTACCTCACCTCTATGTGTATTTACTGAGGAGAATCTACCTCACCTCTATGTGTATTTACTGAGGAGAATCTACCTCACCTCTATGTGTATATACTGGGGAGAATCTACCTCACCTCTATGTGTATATACTGAGGAGAATCTACCTCACCTCTATGTGTATATACTGAGGAGAATCTACCTCACCTCTATGTGTATATACTGAGGAGAATCTACCTCACCTCTATGTGTATATACTGAAGAAACTCTAATGCACCTCTATGTGTATATACTGAGGAGAATCTACCTCACTTCTACGTGTATATACTGAGGAGAATCTACCTCACCTCTATGTGTATATACTGGGGAGAATCTACCTCACCTCTGTGTGTATATACTGAGGAAAATCTACCTCCCCTCTGTGTGTATATACTGAGGAGAATCTACCTCATCTCTGTGTGTATATACTGAGGAGATTCTACCTCCCCTCTGTGTGTATATACTGAGGAGAATCTACCTCCCCTCTATGTGTATATAGTGCGGAGAATCTACCTCACCTCTGTGTGTATATACTGCGGACAATCTACCTAACCTCTATGTGCATATGCTGAAGAGAATCTACCTCACCTCTATGTGTATATACTGAGGAAAATCTACCTCCCCTCTGTGTATATATGCTGAGGAGAATCTGCTTCACCTCCGTGTGTATATGCTGAGGAGAATCTGCTTCACCTCTGTGTGTATATACTAAGGAGAATCTACCTCATCTCTGTGTGTATATACTGAGGAGAATAAACCTCACCTCTGTGTGTATATACTGAGGAAAATATACCTCACCTCTGTGTGTATATACTGAGGATAATTCACCTCACCTCTATGTGTATATACTGAGGAGAATCTACCTCACCTCTATGTGTATATACAGAGGAAAATCTACCTCAACTCTATGTGTATATACTGAGGAGAATAAACCTCACCTCTGTGTGTATATACTGAGGAGAATTCACTTCACCTCTATGTGTATATACTGAGAAGAATCTACCTCACCTCTATGTGTATATACTGGGGAGAATCTACCTCACCTGTGTGTATATACCAAGGAGAATCTACCTCATCTCTATGTGTATATACTGAGGAGAATTCACCTCACCTCTATGTGTATATACTGAGGAGAATCTACCTCACCTCTGTGTGTATATACAGAGGAAAATCTACCTCACCTCTATGTCTATATACTGAGGAGAATCTACCTCACCTCTATGTGTATTTACTGAGGAGAATCTACCTCACCTCTATGTGTATTTACTAAGGAGAATCTACCTCACCTCTATGTGTATATACTGAGGAGAATCTACCTCAACTCTATGTGTATATACAGAGGAAAATCTACCTCAACTCTATGTGTATATACTGAGGAGAATAAACCTCACCTCTGTGTGTATATACTGAGGAAAATATACCTCCCCTCTGTGTGTATATACTGAGGAGAATTCACCTCACCTCTATGTGTATATACTGAGTAGATTCTACCTCTCCTCTATGTGTATATACTGGGGAGAATCTACCTCACCTGTGTGTATATACCAAGGAGAATCTACCTCACCTCTATGTGTATTTACTGAGGAGAATTCACCTCACCTCTATGTGTATATACTGAGGAGAATCTACCTCACCTCTGTGTGTATATACAGAGGAAAATCTACCTCGCCTCTATGTCTATATACTGAGGAGAATCTACCTCACCTCTATGTGTATTTACTGAGGAGAATCTACCTCACCTCTATGTGTATTTACTGAGGAGAATCTACCTCACCTCTATGTGTATATACTGAGGAGAATCTACCTCACCTCTATGTGTATTTACTGAGGAGAATCTACCTCACCTCTATGTGTATATACTGGGGAGAATCTACCTCACCTCTATGTGTATATACTGAGGAGAATCTACCTCACCTCTATGTGTATATACTGAGGAGAATCTACCTCACCTCTATGTGTATTTACTGAGGAGAATCTACCTCACCTCTATGTGTATATACTGAGGAGAATCTACCTCACCTCTATGTGTATATACTGAGGAGAATCTACCTCACCTCTATGTGTATATACAGAGGAAAATCTACCTCAACTCTATGTGTATATACTGAGGAGAATAAACCTCACCTCTGTGTGTATATACTGAGGAGAATTCACTTCACCTCTATGTGTATATACTGAGAAGAATCTACCTCACCTCTATGTGTATATACTGGGGAGAATCTACCTCACCTGTGTGTATATACCAAGGAGAATCTACCTCACCTCTATGTGTATTTACTGAGGAGAATCTACCTCACCTCTATGTGTATATACTGAGGAGAATCTACCTCACCTCTATGTGTATATACTGAGGAGAATCTACCTCACCTCTATGTGTGTTTACTGAGGAGAATCTACCTCACCTCTATGTGTATATACTGAGGAGAATCTACCTCACCTCTATGTGTATTTACTGAGGAGAATCTACCTCACCTCTATGTGTATATACTGAGGAGAATCTACCTCACCTCTATGTGTATATACAGAGGAAAATCTACCTCACCTCTATGTGTATATACTGGGGAGAATCTACCTCACCTCTGTGTGTATATACTGAGGAGAATCTACCTCCCCTCTGTGTGTATATACTGAGGAGAATCTACCTCCACTCTGTGTGTATATACTGAGGAGATTCTACCTCCCCTCTATGTGTATATACTGCGGAGAATCTACCTCACCTCTGTGTGTATATACTGCGGACAATCTACCTCACCTCTATGTGCATATGCTGAAGACAATCTACCTCACCTCTATGTGTATATACTGAGGAAAATCTACCTCCCCTCTGTGTATATATGCTGAGGAGAATCTGCTTCACCTCCGTGTGTATATGCTGAGGAGAATCTGCTTCACCTCTGTGTGTATATACTAAGGAGAATCTACCTCATCTCTGTGTGTATATACTGAGGAGAATAAACCTCACCTCTGTGTGTATATACTGAGGAAAATATACCTCACCTCTGTGTGTATATACTGAGGATAATTCACCTCACCTCTATGTGTATATACTGAGGAGAATCTACCTCACCTCTATGTGTATATACAGAGAAAAATCTACCTCAACTCTATGTGTATATACTGAGGAGAATAAACCTCACCTCTGTGTGTTTATACTGTGGAAAATATACCTCCCCTCTGTGTGTATATACTGAGGAGAATTCACCTCACCTCTATGTGTATATACTGAGTAAAATCTACCTCACCTCTTTGTGTATATACTGGGGAGAATCTACCTCACCTGTGTGTATATACCAAGGAGAATCTACCTCACCTCTATGTGTATATACTGAGGAGAATTCACCTCACCTCTATGTGTATATACTGAGGAGAATCTACCTCACCTCTGTGTGTATATACAGAGGAAAATCTACCTCACCTCTATGTCTATATACTGAGGAGAATCTACCTCACCTCTATGTGTATTTACTGAGGAGAATCTACCTCACCTCTATGTGTATTTACTGAGGAGAATCTACCTCACCTCTATGTGTATATACTGAGGAGAATCTACCTCACCTCTATGTGTATTTACTGAGGAGAATCTACCTCACCTCTATGTGTATATACTGGGGAGAATCTACCTCACCTCTATGTGTATATACTGAGGAGAATCTACCTCACCTCTATGTGTATATACTGAGGAGAATCTACCTCACCTCTATGTGTATTTACTGAGGAGAATCTACCTCACCTCTATGTGTATATACTGAGGAGAATCTACCTCACCTCTATGTGTATATACTGAGGAGAATCTACCTCACCTCTATGTGTATTTACTGAGGAGAATCTACCTCACCTCTATGTGTATATACTGAGGAGAATCTACCTCACCTCTATGTGTATTTACTGAGGAGAATCTACTCACCTCTATGTGTATATACTGAGGAGAATCTACCTCACCTATGTGTATATACTAAGGCGAATTCACCTCCCCTCTATGTGTATATACTGAGGAGAATCTACCTCCCCTCTGTGTGTATATACTGAGGAGAATCTACCTCCCCTCTATGCGTATATACTGCGGAGAATCTACATCACCTCTGTGTGTATATACTGCGCACAATCTACCTCACTTCTATGTGCATATGCTGAAGAGAATCTACCTCACCTCTATGTGTATATACTGAGGAAAATCTACCTCACCTCTGTGTATATATGCTAAAGAGAATCTACCTCACCTCCGTGTATATATGCTGAGGAGAATCTGCTTCACCTCTGTGTGTATATACTAAGGAGAATCTACCTCATCTCTGTGTGTATATACTGAGGAGAATAAACCTCACTTCTGTGTGTATATACTGAGGAAAATATACCTCACCTCTGTGTGTATATACTGAGGAGAATCTACCTCACCTCTATGTGTATATACAGAGGAAAATCTACCTCAACTCTATGTGTATATACTGGGGAGAATCTACCTCACCTCTGTGTGTATATACTGAGGAGAATCTACCTCACCTCTATGTGTATATATTGAGGAGAATTCACCTCACCTCTATGTGTATATACTGAGGAGAATCTACCTCACCTCTATGTGTATTTACTGAGGAGAATCTACTCACCTCTATGTGTATATACTGAGGAGAATCTACCTCACCTATGTGTATATACTAAGGCGAATTCACCTCCCCTCTATGTGTATATACTGAGGAGAATCTACCTCACCTCTTTGTGTATATACTGAGGAGAATCTACCTCACCTCTATGTGTATTTACTGAGGAGAATCTACCTCACCTCTATGTGTATATACTGAGGAGAATCTACCTCACCTCTATGTGTATATACTAAGGCGAATTCACCTCACCTGTATGTGTATATACTGAGGAGAATCTACCTCACCTCTATGTGTATATACTGAGGAGAATCTACCTCACCTCTGTGTGTATATACTAAGGCGAATTCACCTCACCTCTATGTGTATATACTGAAGAGAATCCACCTCACCTCTGTGTGTGTATATTCTGAGGAGAATTCATCTCACCTCTGTGTGTATATACTAAGGAGAATCTACATCACCTTTATATGTATATACTAAGGAGAATATAACTGACCTCTATGTGTATAATACACTGAAAGGAAGCGACCATGGACTGCGGGGATGGAGCATGCCTTTAAGGCTAAGAAGGGGCTGCAACCTCCAGTCTGGCAGTAAATTTAAATAAAAAGGTGTGTTACTTTTAACCCCTTCTCGCCACAGAACATAAATGTACGTCATGGCAGAGGGGTACTTAACGCCACAGGACATACATTTATTTCCTGGGGATAGGCCGAGATCATAAGAGATCCCATGCTATCCAACATCAGGATCCGACTGTCACCGATAGACAGCCTCCTGCTGCAACAGCGAAGGTGCATCGCAGCAGCGCCCCCCACTGTTAACACCTTCACTGCCGCGATCTATGTAGATTGCGGGATGTAAAGGGCGCACATAGGGTGTGCGTTCCCTCTGTGATGTCATCGGACTCTTGCAATAAAATTGCAGAGAGCCTGACACGTTGCCATTGCAACAGGACGCCAGATACTGGTCTCTTGTATTGCCAGTGCCTGTGATCACTATAAGAAGCGAAAAGGCATTGCAGGACAAAAGTCCTGCAATGCTTTATCATAGCGATCATAGGCGCTATGGTGCAAGTCACCCACAGGGACATAAGTGTAAAAGGAAAATAAAAATATATTTTAAAAAATGTGTGCTTTTTCCCAAATTAACATACAAAATGAAAATCCCACATTTTTGGTATTGTCGTATCCGTAACGACTCGCACAACAAATTGAACACGCTTTTTACCCTGCATGGCAAAAAGCCTTAAAAATAACTGAGTCAAAATTCTTATTTTTTTTCCATTTTTTTGCCTACCAAAAAAAGGATTAAAAGTGATCAAAAGAGCCGTCTGTTACCCATAAAAACTACGGCTCGTTATGCAAAAAAAAACCCTCACAAAGTTTCATCCATGGAAAAATAAAACAGTTACAGGACTTTGAATGCAGCAATTTAGAGAAACAAATAATTTAAAATAAAAGGGTTTTAATTGCGGAAAAGTGGAAAAACCTAGAAAAGAAAAAAAAAAGAATAAAAATTTTCTATGGTTGTAAGCGTACCGACACACAGAAAAAACGTATTGTGTCATTTATGCTGCATGATTGATACTGTAAAAAAACACAAACAATGGCAGAATTGATTTAGTTTCTCTCTCTGCGATTATAAAATAATGTATAAAAGTTTTACAATATAGTCTATATATCCAAAAATGGCACCGATAAAAACTACAGCTCGCCACACAAAAAACAAGCCCTCATACGGCCGTGTCGACATAAAAGTAAAAAAATTATGACTTTTTAGTGGAGATGAAAATCCCCCCAAAACCGTTGCGTCCTCAATGCCAAATAGGCAATGTCCTTAAGGGGTTAATAGTCGGCATCGCTTAGTCCAGGGGGCCGAAGATCCCAAAGTCTCCACCGCAGGGAAGTCTGCAAAACAAGAGGGGAGAGGATTAGATACACTCAACAGACAACATCACACACTATAGGATTAGATACAAAGCTCAGTAGACTGCATAACACAGGATAGGCTTAGATACACCGGCTCAACAGAGTGTATTACAGATAATGCTTAGATTCATGTCTCAACAGACAGTATCACAGTATAGGTTTAGCACTTCAGCAGACAAGTATCACACAGGATACGCTTAGAAACATCTTGACTGACAATTTTAGACAGAATAGGTTTAGATACAGCCGCTCAACAGGCACCATCACATGATGGGCTTTGATATATCAGCTAGGCAGATAGTATCAAACAATAGGATTAGATACATTTGTTCAGTAGACAGTATCACACTGAATAGGCTTAGATACATAGATCAGCAGACAGTATCGCACAGGATGGGCTTGGATACACAGATCAGTGGAGAGTATTACACAGGATAGGCTTAGATACTCAGCTCTGCACACAGTATCACACAGGATAGGCTTAGATACGCTGTTTCAGCAGTACATTGATCCTGGAGATTAATCTCTAATGAACCTTTCTATACATTGTATGTCAGGGCACTATTTGCTGTACCCCGGTGTTACCTGTCAGTCTGGTGCACTCAGCACACTTCCCGCGACCCCCGTGATTGGTAGAGGCTAGTTTTTTGCACTCCAAATGCTGTAAAGAAAATATTAAGGAGGGGGGCAATAAACGAAAAAAAGAAAGCGTTTAAATTACTAAATCAAGAAGACATCGAAGAAGCGTTAAAATCATACAGGAAAAAAATAAATCATGTAAAGAAAAGATCAAAATTGCTAAGGAGGAGGCAGAAAGACTGATCGCCAAAGAGAGCGAAAATAAACCTAAACTAGTCTTCAATTATATTACCAGCAAAAGGATTTGCACTGAGAGCACTGTCCCTTTAACAAATAATGCAGGAGAAAACATAGAAGACGAGCAAATCTATTAGATAGTTTCTTTTCAAATGTATTCATGAACGAAAAAGAAATGCCATATGAGATGCAGGGGAATAAAACCAACGCCCCACTAAATATTGCATGCCTCACACAGGAGCAAGTGCAAAACTGGTTTAAAAGGATTAAAATCGATAAATCGCTGGGCCCAGATGGAATACACCCAGGGGTTCTAAGGGAACTAAATGACATGATAGCTAGGCCGCTATTTCTTATAGAGACCGGGGTTGTATCACTGGATTGGCGCATTGCCAATGTGGTTCCAATATACAAAAATGGGTCTAAAAGAGAGCCTGGTAACTACAGGCCGGTAAGTCTCACTTCAATAACTGGAAAAATATTTGAGGGGTTTCTGAGAGACTCCATCGAAGAATACCTCAAGGAGAACAACGGAATAACTCCTCACCAGCACGGGTTCAGGAGGGGTCGATCATGTCAGACCAATATGATCAGCTTCTACGATGAAGTAAGTTCTAAGCTGGACATGGCAGAGTCTATTGATCTGGTATATCTGGATTTCTCTAAAGCATTTGACACCGTGCCACATAATAGGTTGATATATAAAATGGGACAGCTCAGACTGGGGGAAAACGTGTGTATCTGGGTAAAGAACTGGCTCAGAGATAGAAAGCAGAGAGTGGTAATAAATGGTTCGTACTCTGATTGGACCATAGTCGCTAGCAGGGTGCCACAGGGTTCAGTATTAGGCCCCATTCTGTTCAAAATATTTATCAACGACCTGATAGAGGGGCTGCACAGCAAAATATCAATATTTGCAGAGGATACGAAATTATACAATATAATCAATGCAACGGAGGACAATGTGCGGCTACAAACGGAACGAGATAAGCCGGTGGCTTGGGCAGACAAATGGCAAATGAAGTTCAACACCGATAAATGTAAGGTTCTGCACATGGGCAGGAGAAACGGATGTCACCAATATACACTGAATGGGGTACTGCTAGCGAAAAGTGATATGGAAAAAGACCTGGGGGTACTAGTGGACTACAGACTAAACTGGAGTAACCAATGCCAGTCAGCTGCTGCAAAGGCAAATAAAGTCTTGGGGTGCATTAAAAGAGGTATAGGGGCGAGGGGCGAGAACATAATCCTCCCACTATATAAGACACTAGTCAGGCCTCACATGGAATACTGTGTACAGTTCTGGACAGCGGTGGTCAGGAAAGATGTTACAGTGCTAGAGGGGGTTCAAAGAAGGGCAACTAAACTAATACATGGAATGACGGAACTGGAATACCCAGAGAGGCACCAAAACTGGGACTATTTACTCTAGAAAAAAGCAGGTTACAGGACGACCAAATAACTCTGTATAAATACATGAGGGGACAATACAAGGATCTCTCCCATGATCTGTTTATACCCAGGACTGCGGCGGTAACAAGAGGGCATCCGCTACGTCTAGAAGAAAGCAGGTTCCATCTCCAACACAGAAGGGGGTTCTTTACTGTAAGAGCAGTGAGACTGTAGAACTCTCTGCCTGAGGATGTGGTGATGGCAGGATCCATAGAGGAGTGTAAGAGGGACTAGATGTCTTTCTAGAACACTACGATATTACAGGATATAGACATTAGGTGACCAGCGGGGTTGTTGATCCGGGTCTTAGGGTTAGGTAGGAACTGAAATGTTGATCCAGGGATTGCTCTGGCTGCCATTATGGAGTCGGGAAGGAAATGGTTTTCCTCCACATGAGCTAAATTGTCTTGTTGGGTTTTTTTTTTTGCCTTCCTCTGGACCAACAAGGAAGGGGTGGGTTGAAACAGGCTGAACTAGATGGCCATTGTCTTCATCCGGCCTAACATACTATGTAACTATGATGAGGACGGTGACGAACACCAGAGCCATCGCCAGGTTGTTCAGCACATCTAGGTGCGGCTGCTGGGAAAGGTCATTCAGGTTTCTTCCAGCTGCAGATAGCAGGGACATAAGGGGTTACAAATCCAGGGATTTCACTTCTATAGTGATAGCTATAGTAATGTAAGCCTGAAAGCAATAACAACATCGCCACCTAAGGTTACGCTGCGGTAATACACTTCATCAAAGGAATGAGGGTCTTGTGCACTGGGGTTCATTTACTAATGAAGTGGATGAGCAATATGCTGTTGAGCCTCAGTTATAGCCATAGGATATGTTGTGGATCTACTGCCATCTTGTGGACAAGAGGGATACTGCAGCTATTGGACATCTATTCTCGCCAAGCACAGCTCTGTCATCTATTTCCTCCCTGTTATCAGCCATTACATGCTGTGAGAGGCTGACTGTAGAAGTTGTGAAGCCATCTGTTGTTCCCTGTTATCAGCCATTACATGCCAGTGAGAGGCTGACTGTAGAACTGATGAAGCATTCTTTTCCTCCCTGTTATCAGCCATTACAGGCCAGTGAGAGGCTGACTGTAGAACTGATGAAGCCACCTACTACATCTTGGTATCAGCCATTGCAGGCAGGTAAGCGGTTGGCCATACAACTGAAGCATTCTATTGCTCTCCGTTATCAGCCATTACAGGCCAATGAGAGGCTGACCATACAACTGATGAAGCATTCTCTTGCTCCCTGTTATCACCCATTACAGGCTGGGGAGAGGCTGACTGTAGTGTTTTGCATGATGATAATGAAGCACACATTGACATTGTACAGCGGTAACGTTCTCTGTGCAGAGTCTTACCGCTCAGCAGGAGCCCAATGATGGCCTGCAGAGTCAGAGACGGGCTGATGAGAGTGATGAGTGTGATTTAATAGGTTGTCAGCATTTGCCATGAAGCGCCATATCCAGCAAGCTCTCCGCCAGGCTCTTCTTGGTGACATATCGATTAATGTTGATTGCAGATCTCACTGCTACTCACCGCTCCCCCGTGCCGGCACCCGAACCTTCTGTCTCGAGCGGGCAGGTACTCGCTAAGGGCAATGCTCGCTTGAGCAATTGCCCTTAGCAAGTATACTCGCTCATCTCTAGTAACAACGTATTAATGCAAACAGCCTGAACTTACAAATCTCTCCACCAGGGGTCACCATCACATACAACAAAGTTCTATTACAAAGTGCAGCACAGCAAGACAACCAATAAGAGCACCAAGGGCGGTTATATAACACTGGGGAACACAATTTTTGGTGAATTGTTAGAGCTTTTTTGGGGCACATTGAGGTCATAGATTCTGAAAATGACACTGGGTTTTCTCCATCAGGTCTGCTTATGATATTACATATGTCCATGTTAACCCCTTAAGGACATGGCCTGTTTTGGTATTTGGTATTTTTTGGTATACCGTATATACCGGCGTATAAGGCGACGGGGCGTATAAGACGACCCCCCAACTGTCACCTTATACGCCGGTATTCAGTGGAGAAAAAAAAAAAAATTTTATTACTCACCTCCCACGGCGTTCTGTCGCGCTCCGGCAGGATGTCGCTCGCTCCGGCAGGCTGTCGCTCACTCCTCGTCCCCGCCGCAGCATAGCTTTCTGAATGTGGGGCTTGAAATCCCCGCTTCCAGAAAGCTAATACACACGCCGGCAGCCATGACATCATTGAATGGCTGTGATTGGCTAAAGCACACGTGGCTTCAGCCAATCACACTATTCAATGACATCATTGAATGGGTGTGATTGCTAACACGTGCGCCTTCAGCCAATCACAGCCATTCAATGATGTCATTGAATAGTGTGATTGGCTGAAGCCACGTGTGCTTTAGCCAATCACAGCCATTCAATGCTGTCATGGCTGCCGGCGTGTGTATTAGCTTTCTGGAAGCGGGGATTTCAAGCCCCACATTCAGAAAGCTATGCTGCGGCGGGGACGAGGAGCGAGCGACAGCCTGCCGGAGCGAGCGACAGCCTGCCGGAGCGCGACATAACGCCGTGGGAGGTGAGTAATAAAATTTTTTTTTTTTACACTTTTATTTTTTTTGTATTACCGGCGCATAAGACGACCCCCGACTGCAGAGCAGATTTTTCGGGGTTCAAAAGTCGTCTTATACGCCGGTATATACGGTAAATTTGGTATTTTTCAATCTCCATTTTTCAACAGCCATATCTTTTTTATTTTTCTGTCGATGCGGCCGTATAAGGGCTTGTTTTTTGCGTGCCCAACTGTAGTTTTTATTGGTGCCACTTTTAGTTACATAGACTACATTGTAAAACTTTGATTATTTTTTTTATGATCGTAGGGAGAGAAAACGCATCAATTCTGCCATAGATTTTTTGTTGTTTTTTTTAAAGTGTTAATTATGCAGATAAAAGTAACACAATCAATTTTTTCTGCGGGTCGGTACGGTTACAACAATACCAAAATTCTTATATTTTTTTAGGTTTTTGCAGTTTTCCACAATAAAAACCTTTTTTTTGGAAATAATTGTTTTTTTCTAAAATCACTGCATTCAAAGTCCAATAACTTTTTTGTTTTTCCATGGACGGAGCTCTATGAGGGCTTATTTTTTGCGAGACGAGCTGTAGTTTTTATTGGTACCATTTTAGGGTACACAGGTGTTTTAAAATCATTTTTATTGCGTTTTTTTGGGGAGGCAAAATGCTAAAAATTAGCATTTTGCCTCAGTTTTTTAGCATTCTTTTTAACACTTTTTGCCGTGCAGGATAAAAAGTGTGTTCAATGTATTGTACGCGTCGTTACGGACGTGTTGATACCAAATATGTTGGATTTTGAATTTTTTTATGCTAATATAAGAAAAAGCATAAAAAAAGGGGTTTTTAACATTTTTTTTACATTTTTATTTTTTGTACTTTTATTTTGCCCATATTTTTACACCATTTGTATCCCTCTTGGGGACTTTTACTACAGCACTAATGATCGCTGCGATAAGGCATGGCAGGACTTCTCTCCTGCCATGCCTTATCGCTTATTACAGCGATCTTAGGCAATGGCAATACAGGACGCCGGTATCTGGCGCCCTGTTGCTATAGCAACCAGCCGGGCTCTCGCGATGTTATTGCGAGAACCGGCTGGAGTCACAGAGGGCTGGAGTCACAGCGGGAGGCCGGCTACTAGTGACTACTGGATGAGGAGCATGGATCGTTTGCTTTGTTTCACTATCTTGATGGCTTGATAAAGACCGACACAGGTCGAAACGTTGTCTGCCTTTTTTTTAAAAAATGGAACAATAAAGGATACAATTTTTACCTTTTGAAGCACCGTTTATGCTGTCTCCTCTTTTTTGATACGTTGGAGTCTTTCATGATTTAATGGATTTGTGCTCCATCCACTTTACCTGCTTTTAACTTCTCCAGGCTCGTTGCAGGAAATGTTCTACATTTGTAGCCGAAACACCTTCCATTTCTCTTTAATGTCTTTACACATTGTTTCAACAACCAAGTTTGCTGTGCAGTGGTGGCGATGTGCACCATATGTAATAGTAAGCAGATGCTGGTGGGAAAATAAAGTAAATATAACATAAATAGATAATGACAGAAGGAATATAGCAATAACTAGAGCTAGGGCGAATGAATGGGATTTTCAGAATCGGCGGCACAAAACTATAGTGTTAGGGTGCTGGGGTGCAGATCCTGGATCCGGCTGTGTAGGGAGGTCTGCATTGTCCTTTATAAGAAGAGATACTTCATGGTAATGCAGCACAGGTACGGATAATTAGAGAACGGGGGCAGAACATTGAGCTCCGGAGGACGTGAGTCATGCATTTGTGTGGTCCTTGTTACATCTCATTCCAGAGACTTGAAAAGACCTGAAAGCCAATCCACCTTCCAGTGCAGAGCAACATGACGATGGTTGGACGCACGGCTCCGAGCTGAGCACGTACTGTAGATATCACAGAACGCAGGCTCCAACCAGACACAGAGACATTGTACTATAGAATGCAGCTGCGGATAGAGTGCAGCTATCTAATGTACATCCCATGCAGATTCTGCCTCTTTCCCTGGTCGATAGGGCTGAGCTGCAATACCAGACATGTCCTATGATTAAGAGTGGCGCTGTTTTTGGAAAATAGAGCAGATCCTAAGCTCTCAAACTATCATTGACCATCCTAATATGAATCATTTTTATCTACACTATGTTTACAGAAGAATTGGGACGCAGATAGAAGGTGATGAAATTCAATGTTATTTTTCACTATGGTGTTGGGCTGCCTTTGGCCCGAATGACTGCAGTCACCCTCCGTGGCTGCTTTCCACCACATTCTCATAGATGTGCGCAGGGATTTGCCTCTGTTCCTCAAGGAGAGCTTCCAATAGTGATGCAGGGGATGATGGGTGTGTTGGACGCACGAATACGGTGTTCTAGTTCGTCCCAAAATACTCAATAGGATTGAGATCCAGACTTTGGGCCAATGAAGTTTGCAGACATTCTGCTCCCCCACACTGCGTTCCATATGACATGGGGCTCGGTCATGTTGGTGGAGACACAGAGCTGTACCAGAGTATTACCACAGGGGAGGTGATGGCACATTGTCTAATTGTCTCTGTACCCGTTGGTGGTGAGGGGGGACTTCACTATAACCAATGGCCCAGTCCTTTCCAGCAGAAACACCACCACCATAACAGAACCTCCTCTAAACCTCACTGCTGGGACGATGCAGTCATGTAGAAACCGCTCTCCAGGCAACTGCCACACCCAAGTGTCACCATCCGATTGGAAGATAGTGTACTGTGATTCATCTGTCCACAACACTTGCTTCCACTCACTTACAGTCCGTCGCTCCGAGCCCCGTCGCAGGCGCCGCTGTGCATTCACTGCAGTGATGTTCTGTGCAGCTGCTTGTCCATGGTAACCCTTCACATGCCGTTCCCTACAGAGGGTTCTGGTTCTGGTGCTGATGAATTTTCCAATGTCCTGTGAGACCTGCTGAATAGAGACAGACGATGTGTGTGATGTCTTCACAGCTCCTACAAGGCTTAATTGTCCATGTTCTGTCAGTTTACAAGGTCTCCTTAAACGTGGCAGCACCACACACACCGGATGGTCTCCAACTCTCAATAACATGGCCAACACTGGACTCTGGAAGGTCCAAAAGCTGTGATGTCCATACTTATTGGTGAGAGAATAGAAAGAAAAAAAATGGCAAGGGAGATGGCGCAACACTCCAGATTAAAGCAATATAAGGAGTGACCAAATGTATGTGAAACTTCTCCTTTTATTTAATAAAGTACGTGGACAGCTTGTGAATACGCGCTTCGGGGATAACCCCTTCGTCAGTTCAGCTGGTGTTTAAAATATACAGGCAATTGGTGGGTCCCAAAAGGGTTAAAGATTAGATCTGTTTGCCTGTGGAGTGTGGGTCAGCCAGGGCAGGAGAAGTTCTCTGAACTGACGAAGGGGTTATCCCCGAAACGCGTATTCACAAGCTGACCACGTACTTTATTAAATAAAAGGAGAAGTTTCACATACATTTGGTCACTCCTTATATTGCTTTAATCTGGAGTGTTGCGCCGTCTCCCTTGCCATTTTTTTTCTTTCTATTCTCTCACTCTATCACGCCCACCCAGGTGGTGCGTCATCTGGTCTGGCAGCACCTCCATTATTGAAGTTACCACTTCACTTCACGACCTTTATAGTATCATTGTTCACAACAAATACAACTGTACGGGTTTTGCTCCACCCCTCTTTTTTTTTCCTCCTCGTCCACGTACTTATTGGTGACATCCCCCCCACCAGACCCCATTGAGAGCTCTACACCTGGTGATATCCTCCCACCAAAGCCCCGTTGTCAGCTCTACACCTGGTGACATCCCCCCTGGCAGACCCCATTGTCAGCTCTACACCTGGTGACATCCCCCCGCCAGACCCCATTGTCAGCTCTACACATGGTGACATCCCTCCACCAGACCCCCTTGTCAGCTCTACACCCGGAGACATCCCCCGCCAGATCCCGTTGTCAGCTCTACACCCGGTGACATCTCCCCGCCAGACCCCATTGCCAACTCTACACAAGGTGACATTCCCCCACCAGAACCCGTTGTCAGCTCTATACCTGGCAACATTCCCCCGCCAGACTCCGTTGTCAGCTCTACACTTGGTGACATCCCCCCACCAGACCCCGTTGTCAGCTCTACACTTGGTGACATCCCCCCCCCCCCGCCAGACCCTGCTGTCAGCTCTATACCTGGTGACATCCCCCATCAGACCCCGTTGCCAGCTCTACACCTGCTGACATCCCTCCACCAGACCCCATTGTAGGCTCTACACCTGGTGACATCCCCCCACCAGACCCCGTTGTCAGCTCTACACCTGGTGGAATCCCTCCACCAGACCCCATTGTAGGCTCTACACCTGGTGACATCCCACCACCAGACCCTGTTGTCAGTTCTATACCTGGTAACATCCCCCACCAGACCCCGTTGTCAGCTCTACACCTGGTGACATCTCCCCGACAGACCCCATTGTCAGATCTTCACCTGATGACATCGCCCCACCAGACCTTGTTGTCAGCTCTACACCTGGTGACATCCCCCCCACCAGACCCCGTTGTCAGCTCTACACCTGGTGACATCCCCCCCACCAGACCCCGTTGTCAGCTCTTCAGCTGATGACATCCCCCCATCAGACTCCGTTGTCAGCTCTACACTTGGTGACATCCCCCCACCAGACACCGTTGTCAGCTGTACACTTGGTGACATCCCACCACCAGACCCCATTGTCAGCTCTACACTTGGTGACATCCCCCCACCAGACACCGTTGTCAGCTGTACACTTGGTGACATCCCACCACCAGACCCCATTGTCAGCTCTACACTTGGTGACATCCCACCACCAGACCCTGTTGTCAGCCCTACAGCTGGTGACATCCCTCCACCAGACCTCGTTGTCGGCTCTACACCTGGTGACATCCTCCACCAGACCCTGTTGTCAGCTCCACACCTGATGACATCCTCCCACCAGAACTCGGTGTCAGCTCTACACTTGGTGACATTCCACCACCAGACCCCATTGTCAGCTCTACACTTGGTGACATGGTAAAGATTGCACGTCTGAATGCACCAATTTAATTCAAGATATCTGACAAAAAAGAAACGCCAGCCGCACTCAACAAGCCACGCGCAAAACGCAGTAAGGCTGGGAAAAAAATCAAAAACACGTCACAATGCGTGTCAGCAATGCCAAGTCAACCTCAAGGTTGCGGATCATCAACCAAAGAAGTCCAATGTATCAAAAAAGAGGAGACAGCATAAACGGTGCTTCAAAAGGTAAACATTGTATCCTTTATTGTTCCATTTTTTTAAAAACGGCAGACAACGTTTCGACCTGTGTCGGTCTTTATCAAGCCATCAAGATAGTGAAACAAAGCAAACGATCCATGCTCCTGGATCGTTTTATAATTCAAGATATCTGAATGCAGAGAGTAAAAAATACAGACTGAATTTGGACAAAAAATATGCCCGTGTGACTGGGCCCTAAGGCTCACATGCCCGAATTCAGAGTGTCACCTCATATGAGCCCATAAGTTTAGTTATAGGGGCTGACAGAGCACCTTTCGGCCAGTGTTTCCCAAACTCCGATTCTCTCAATACCCGAAACAGGTGAGGATGTCTAGTGCACAGGGGATGTAATTATCGTCCCTGCCTCAGACATTGCCACGGGTGTTCTCTCAGTTAGAAATTCGCAAATTATGGTCTGCTGGGGGGCAGCGGTGTGTGGGGGGGAATGAGGACCGGAGTGGGGAAACACTGCTTTGAGTTGTTTTTGTTTCAGTTACATGTCCTGTGATGTGCGGAACTTGTAGATCTTGGTCCCTCTTTCTAAGGCTGCCTGTCCAAGGGCGTTGCGGTATCCCTATCTGACAGATAGGCTGACCATGGAGAATTGCGGTAAATTCGCAGCATGCTGCGAATTGCCACCCGCGAGCGGAGAATCGCAATGATTCTCCGCTCATGGACAGGGGGGAACTGCTCTCCGTAGCAACGCTATGTTCACCGTGGCCAGACTATTGCCGCGGGGAACGAAATGAAAACCCGCCCGTGGACAGGCAGCCTAACTATGGACATCTCACAGAGTACACACACCGCATTAATTCCACATTTCCCTACATTTATGTTGATTCCTTTAGCTCAGATTACAGAACATTTCCCTTCTGATGAAACTAAAGATTCCAATAGAGGCCAAAAACTGTTGCACCAGCGGTGGATTTCTTAGAAGCCGCTGACATCTAGTGGTAGAAATTGTTTATTACCGCTTATTAGTGATCAGAAGGATAAAAGAGGAGATTGATTAGTAGCATGAATTTACAAATAGTCAGAAGTGGCGCAATTTGTACCAATTTTTTTCACAAATGCGACTATGTTATAATATATTTGACGCAGCGATTTACATATGTTATATACATGTCTCTTCTTAAGGTCACCCTCACATGGGCAAGCGCGGTCAGAGAAACTTTGGGATGTGCTGCACAATTTTTCACAAGAAAAAGCATGGCCGACCCTCAAAACTCGTGTAAACAAAACTGCGATTTTGCTTTGGCGATATGATGATAGTCAGTGTGAAGGAGCCCTAATGTTGTGTTTTTTGCAGCTTTTCTGCTGTGGAAACGCTCTGAATCCACTTGAAAATTTGCGTTTGTTGATGTTGGAAAATAAAGTTTGCAGGAATTACCAGATCACAAAAACACAACGCATTCCACAGCGGAGATTCAACACATAAAAAGGCAACTATGTATACAAAATCCGCAGCGAATTCCACAAAGCTTGTTAAGGGCTCCTGCACACGATTGTGACACAATTGCGCTTGAATGGAGTGCTATCACGTCCTCTCGTGAATGTATCTCTGCTCATTTACTATACTTTTATGCACTGCCAGGCCTGTTCACATTGGCGCAGGATATGTTTGAACAGGCGGGGCAGCTTACTTAGTCCCCAGTGTTATTGATTAACATCGCAAAATCACAGGAAATATCGATCACTGTTTGGTTTGGGTGGACTAAGGAAATGCATAATCCGGAATAACGGAACTTCAAAAAAGGTAACAAAACATGGCGCTGCTCAAGGTGATGGCTACACTATGGTAAGTGCGGTATAAACAGCGCCTGTTCTATGACTCCCCGGCCGTGTCTTTAGCGGAGAGGAACTAACTGTGCTTATCAGTGCTTCTGAGACTGATACTGGTAAGCGCCAGCCTCCTGCCTCTCCCCTCTCCACCTCCCGGTTGGGTACCAGACCAGAGGGGGTAGGGCTAAGAGTAGCCGTCAGCCGCTCTTCTGTACGGAGGAGGGCAGGCGGTGCCTCTGCAGCGTTCGAGGAGCAGGCCCTCCGCCGAGGAGACAGCGGGGTAGAGAATTAAAGGAGATGTCTCGAGGAAGCAGTGATTTTTTTTTTTTGCCCAATCCCCCTAATTAAACATACATTACTAAGCCCCCCTGTAAATGACTTTCCTAGCTGGTTTGTACTTACCGTTCCAGCGTTTCAGCAACTTATAAAAGTTTCCCCAAGATGGCCGCCGGCTCTTTCCCCGTCGCTCGCTGCAGCCCGACGTGCGCGCTCCCGAGACGCTGCCAGCTGTGTCTCCATGGCAACCGGACGCCCCGCAGCCGCCGCCGCCGACCAGACGCCCCGCCGCCGCCGACCAGTCACCCACCGCCAGGCAGCAGGTAACCGGCGCTAGCCCCCGGCTCCCCAGCGCTAGACCCTCAGCCCAGGTGAAGGCCCCGGAGCCCAGCGCTGGGCTCCGGGGCCTTCACCTGTCAGTGAACATCACCCCCGACCCATCACTTACCCCCCTGGCCCAGCGCTAGTTCCCCCCGGCCTAGCGACAGCCCCCCCCCCGGCCTAGCGACAGCCCCCCCATCGCAGCGACAGCCCCCCTCCCCCCCCCCGGCCTAGCGGCAGCCCCCCCCCCCCCCCCCGGCGCATCACAGCAACAGCGGCGACAGCGACGACAGCCCCCCCCCCCCCGGCGCAGCGGCAGCCCCCCCCCGGCCCATCACTTACCTGGACGGCAGGACAGCTGGACGGCAGGACAGCTGGGCGGCTTCTCCGGACGGCAGCTCCAGTTTCTGCACCTTCCTCTAACAGAGGAAGGTACAGAATGGCCGCTCCAGCGCGCTCCCGAGCAGTGACAGCTCATCTGCGCATGCGCAGAAGAGCTGTAGCGGGGAGCACACTGAAGCGGCTCGTGCTGAAAGGAGAAGACCGGACTGCGCATGCGCGTCTAAAAAAGCAAGCTGCCAGCGAATTTAGACGGAACCATGGAGACGAGGACGCTAGCAACGGAGCAGGTAAGTGGAATAACTTCTGTATGGCTCATATTTAATGCACGATGTATATTACAAAGTGCATTAATATGGCCATACGGAAGTGTATACCCCCACTTGGTTTCGCGAGACCACCCCTTTAACTGTGTCACAGGGCTCTACCATCTCCTCCTTAAGGGTGGCCAAGAACCCGACCTCATTACTAACCGGGGAAGATCACATTTAGAAACCTGGGTTACCTTAAGTTGTGTTTTGTCATCGTGACGCCAACGTTCCTTCTGTGGCGGATCACCCAACTGGAATAAAGTAGTCCACACACAGAGTACTTTTCAAACAAGAACCGGGAATGTTCGGTCCTGTTCCATTACTTCAAATAACGCTTGCGATAACGGATAATTGACTTACGCACAAATGACTTAAATCTGATCAACTTGTTTATATTTCTTGCCTGATTCCTCTCACTCGCACGGTTCGGGTCTCCCAAGGTATTTTTATCCACAGTCTCAGTTATCTGTTGGATCTGACTCTCTTGATTGAAACTCTCTCAGTTGGACAGAACTCTTTCACACTTGACTTAAACATCAGTCAGTTAGTCAGTATTTCTCGCTTGACTTGCGGTTTTTGCTGGCTAGGTACATGCGGTTCTTGCGCTCTCACACCCAGGTTCTTGCGCTCTCACACCCAGGTTCTTGCACTCTCACACCCACGCGTACTTGACATGTTCTGGGCTCCCAAACCCCATAAGGGCAGGCTTCTCACAAGGAGGGTTCTAAGCATGGTTGAACTTTGGCAGGAGTAACAGCCCATCTCTCCTTCTCCTCCATCCCTCCAGCTCCAACTTTCTTTTAGATAGCTCACCCACAACAAATCACATGTACATCAACCAATCCATGACTAGGCAAAGCAATACATTTTCCAGACATTACATAACATTGACTCATTCAACATTTATGACAATGACATGAGACATACATATAACATGCATGCATAAGTTCTGGAGAGGCCCCCAAACTTTAGTCCGCAACACCTCCCCCTTACACATGTACCTCCACCATTGAGACCATGTGTGTGTCCACATAAGTAAAAGACTGTTTTAACATGCGAGCCGGGCCTTGTGCAAGGAACTGTATTGTATCCAAATACTTTCAGTTGTTATTCAAGTTGGGACTGACCTTCATTTCAAGACTATCTTTCACCAGGTTGCATTTGATTTGTTTGCACCGTTGTGCTGTTAATAAAAATTCAGCAAGGAAAGTCGACTTCTCTATATTTCGAAAGCCATTGTCTG
This sequence comes from Eleutherodactylus coqui, assembly GCA_035609135.1. Lineage (NCBI taxonomy): Eukaryota > Metazoa > Chordata > Amphibia > Anura > Eleutherodactylidae > Eleutherodactylus > Eleutherodactylus coqui. The sequence goes on from CM069415.1 coordinate 140,307,283, forward strand.
TGATGTTGCAACCCTGTGACTGGGCCTGTTACTAGCGCCTAGACCATGGCCACGATCTAGTGAGTTTCTTAGCCTAAAGTCTAGCCCCAGCTCCAGTAACTGCCCGTGTCCAAATCTTCCCTGTGGCCCCCAACATTCCTGAGGGCCCTTACACATCCACTATGACCTAGGACGAGGTGGGTTGAGTTAATGAAATAAGCTGGTCAGCCCTTTGCAGTAATGATGCTTACACGGTTCCTGTCACACAGGTATAGAGGAGATCACAGCTCATCCTCCTGGCGGTATAATTATGGGCTTTAGCTTATTTAGGTGAATATAAAAAGTAATGATAATTAAACGGTCCCCCATGCAGGCAGAATAGCTCACTGTCAAGATAGCACCTTATAAGCATCAGACAGGGGGCTGCTCTGCATGGAAGTGACTACAGTATACAGAGGAGACCTCCAGAGTGTGACAGGCAATTAGGTTAGGGGAACAGAGATGGAAAAATGTGTGTTCGCCAGAGTGGCCCTTTAATCCTACCATAACAAAGGGCAGAATGAAGCCTCTTCACACCTCTAAATCCAGCCTCCATATATTGGGGTTCATATGACTATCCGCAGACTTGAGGTTTCCTCAAGCTCAAGCCTTACGGGAGGGTGGTCCCACCAGAGACATGCATCAAAGCCACAAGATCCATGTACAACCCCACTCTATAAATGGGGGGCACTGTGCACCCCTCCTGAAAGCTCACCATGCACCTTAGTGATTGTAAACAGGCCCTGCTAGATCTTTCTTGGGGGGTCACGTACCTGCCGCCTGAACTGAAGCTATCATTTTGGCGAGCTCTGAGTCTCACAGACCCACCACTTCCCTTTGCAGCCGACACACACAAGGGCCGGATAAAGTGATGCAGCGTGAACTGTGAAAATCACACGGTGCAAGATGGCCTGTTGACAACAGAGCAGAATTTACTGTCTTTGATTGGCTGAGCAGAACATCAATCACAGATGCCCGATCCTGCTCCGCTGGCAGCCGCATGCATCACTGCTGTGGACTATCATATGGGTATTTTGGGTGGCCATGGCCTCTGAGCAGCTGACCCTAATCTACTATTGGATGCACTCTCTGATTGGTACTATTTATGGGATGCTCTCAGATGGCATTACTTCTGGTGGCGGTTTATGACTGTTGCTGCTTTGAGGATATTATCCGTATAACCCTGGTCTTGGGTACTCTCAGGTTGGCAGTATTTATGGGGGCAATCTTACAGTTTCTGGGGACACTCCCTGATAGCACTATTTATGGGGCTGACTGGCTGTTTCACTGGAGCACCTTCTCTTTGCCTACAATTAGGGGGGTACTTGGTGATGTATGGGACATTATTTGGGTGTAACCAGCAGTTTATGGTGGGGATTATGTGCTGAAAAAATGTTCCACACTATATCTAAAGCTCCAAACCTCCCAACTTGGAAAAAAGGGACAGTTAGGGACAGGATTAATTTTATTTACATTGCGCTACACCCTTTTACAATAAGCCATGTCCTTTGTGTCCTTTCACAGTAATAGTGACCACCAGTGACCCCCTCACAGTAATAATGCCCCTGAGTGACCTCCTCACAGTAATAATGCCCCTCAGTGACCCCCTCATAGTAATAGTGCCCCTCAGTGACCTCCTCACAGTAATAGAGCCCACCAGTGACCCCCTCACAGTAATAGTGCCCCTCAGTGACCTGCTCACAGTAATAGTGCCCCTTAGTGACCTGCTCACAGTAATAATGCCCCTGAGTGACCCCCTCACAGTAATAGTGCCCCTCAGTGACCCCTCACAGTAATAGTGCCCCTCAGTGACCTGCTCACAGTAATAGTGCCCCTCAGTGACCCCACAGTAATAGTGCCCCTCAGTGACCTCCTCACAGTAATAGAGCCCACCAGTGACCCCCTCACAGTAATAGTGCCCCTTAGTGACCCCCCTCAAAGTAATAGTGCCCCTCAGTGACCTCCTCACAGTAATAGAGCCCACCAGTGACCCCCTCACAGTAAGAGTGCCCCTTAGTGACCCCCCTCAAAGTAATAGTGCCCCTCAGTGACCTGCTCACAGTAATAATGCCCCTTAGTGACCTGCTCACAGTAATAGTGCCCCTTAGTGACCTGCTCACAGTAATAGTGCCCCTGAGTGACCCCCTCACAGTAATAGTGCCCCTCAGTGACCTCCTCACAGTAATAGTGCCCCTCAGTGACCTCCTCACAGTAATAGTGCAGCTCAGTGATCTTTGACAGTAAAGCCACTCTCACACATCTGGCTTTTACCGTGATTACAGCGGAGTTTTGAACTCCATGGTAATAGCGATATAACTCTCCCATTGATTTCAATGGGGCCTTGCAGACATGCGCTTGATCGCACCACTGGACACACTTTCCAATGGCAGCAATATAAACGAGAGCCTCGGCAGCATCAAGGGTGCAAATCCATAAAATGGTTTATTCTTAAGTTTGAAAAAGGCCACAGGCCGAAACGTCGCTGTGTTATATGTGATGGGAGAATAAACTATTTTATGGATTTGCACCCTTGATGCTGCCGAGGCTCTCATTTATATTGCTGGATTTTTCTGGCAGTGAGGATTTGGTCTCCTGTATACTTCGTCTGCTGCATCCTTAGCCTGATCCAATTTGGGGTTCATAGTGGTGCTGTTCACGTGAATTTTAGCGCTTTCCAATTCCGTGATTTTCGAGCGCTGTCTGCTCTATTTTTCCACAATTAGCGCCCCTCATCACCCATAATAGTGATGGGGTGCACTAAACCACGCTGTTTCTGTGGCCGAAAACAAAAGTTAAATTGTTGCATAACGCAGCAATAGAAATCGTGTTTTGCCAACGGTATGTGTGAAAGTGGCCCAACAGTGCTTCTCAGTGACCCTCTCACAGTAATTGCAGCGGTTTCAGGCACTATGGTGGAGCCTCAGGTGTAGCAACCAAAGGTCTGGTGAGCAGTCACGGAAGAGCCAGGGGTTAGCAACGGGAGGTCTCGGTTTGCAGTCCAGATGGATGATGCAGGTAGCATAGTCAGAAGTGAAGCCAGAAGTCGGTATCAGGAGGTCTTGTAGCAATAGTATAGGAGCGGGCAGAAGTGGAGCTTGACCAATGCTGTGGAGCAGAATAATCACACGCTGGTGCAGTGGCAGGGTCAGGCTTTTATAATGAGCCCAATCAGGAACAGAAGTGGGGTCAGTACCAAGAGGCAGGAACTAGATGACCAGTTTGGACGGCACCGGCGGGGAAGCAAAAGGCGTTAGTACAGGCTGATTTTTATTTCATGCCATTCCCGGATAGCCCTGCTGGACTTGTCTCCATCATTCCAGGACGATGGGAGAGCCCTCAAAATCCAGGACTGTCCCGCTGAATCCAGAACAGCTGGGAATCACGATGAAACCTCTATGGCTGTAATTCCTGAAAGTCAGCAGCTCCACGGAAAGCGGATAATTATCTGTGAGCCTCACTCATCATCTGCAGACACCTCTGTCCTGGAGTTCTTCCTGCACACTGCAACAAGCCCCCAGCTGTGAGTAGTATTAGGTCTGTACAGGTTTGCACAGGGGAGGACACAGATGGCAAAAAGATTTACACCAATGGATAAAATTAATTTATCGGTTTGCGCAGCATTTGCAGCTGTCACTGGAGACGCCATCCAGGCCACGTCAATATAATGAGGATTAATCCGGATACAGTTACCCCGTCACATGTCAACAACAACAAAACACTTCTTAAAGGGGACGTCCATTTTGATACGCTTAAAATATCTTCTGTTTCAACTCCTCATGGTTTTCACATTGCTTGCTGTCAGTGAATATATACACATCCAGAGGCTGTAAACTCACCCTGCTCACACAGCTGAGGGGGCCGTTACAATGTATTAGTCTAGTCAATCCCACACACAGCAGAGATACAGATCTCTTTCCTTTCCTGCACCCCATCACTCAGGTATAGGGCTCATGCCCACGGCCATATGCGTACAATGCTGCATAACGATACAGAGTTCACACGCTGGTGTGCATGGAACAATAAAAGTCCAATGACCGTGATACATGGTAAAAACACGGTCGTGGGCATGAGCCCTTACTGCTGGAAGTTTTAACTCTGGAGTGAAACAACCCCTTAAAGGGGTAGCCCCTTTAAGGCTGATTTCACACGGACGAGGGCAATATCGGGCCGTGATTCAGGATCTGATATCACCCTCCATGTGCAATCCCTGGATGTGAGGCGTTTGCACGTGAAAACAGCCTTGTACGAGGGGCTGCTGATAAGTCGTTGGCTTTACCCAGAAAGAAACGAGATAGGAAGATGAAACTTTCCATTTCTTCCACATCCTCTCCACTGATGTCAACACACTTCTTACATCGGGATTCAAAGTTCTGTAAGCCTTGCAAAAAGAAGGATTTCTGTTGTGCCTCAAACCAGTCATCCGTAGCAGCCATGGCATCAGAAATGGTGGGAAATTTGGTCCCCTTGAGGTGTTTCTTCAGGTTTGGAAACAGATGATAGTCGGAGGGAGCTAGATCTGGTGAATAAGGTGGGTGGTCAACCAGCTGGAAGCCTGGCTCCACCAGTTTGGCCATGGTTGCTTGTGCAGTGTGAGCGGAGGGGTTGTCTTGCAGGAACAAGATTCCTTTGGACAGCATCTTTTAGCCTTCAGAGCTGCCTTCAATTGGTCCAAAAGTTCAATGTAATCCCTTGCATTGATGGTGGAACCATTGTGAAGGTCGTCCACTAGCAGTACGCCCTCCTTATCCCAGAACACAGACGCCATCACCTTAGTGGCTGAGAACCACTGGGCCTCAACTCTCTGACTGCTCCTTGGTTTCAGGGTCATATAAATAAATCCAGGTCTCATCCATAGTGACCGGTCGATCCAGGAAGTTCTTATCAGTCCAGAAACGCTGACAAATGGACCGGGAAGTTGTCACTCTCATGCTTTTCTGATCTGTTGTCAAACATTTGGGGACCCACTCTGCAAATAGCTTCTACATGACACAAACACGTTCACCAGAAATCCCCTTCATGTCGGCTATTCCTGCAGCTGAGATTGGCCCATTCTCCAGTATGAGGTTGTGCGCAGCATCGGCGATCTCCAGAACAAAAACCTCTCTCGGTCGTCCAGGACGTTCCTCATCATTGGTGCTGAAGTGGCCACCCAGTTCATAACTGTAGAATATGAAGGGCATTGATCCTCCGATGTCTGCCACATATCACCATGAATATCCTTCGTGGACTTTATCACTCCTCTGCTCTCACTGGCTGTGAATATCGCCTTAGACTCCGCCATTTTGTTCTCCCGCGTGCCGAGATCACTGTTGCCATAAGCTACAAACACATATATTAGACACATAAGGCTTTCATGTGATGTAACATTCGTTACCATTGAAACAAAAAAAGAACACAAAGCCAAAGACTTCTCAGCACCCCCTCGTATCCCTGCGGGGCTGAAGGAATCCCCTATCGCGGCTATCACGGATAGCGATGTTCTCCCATTGTTTTCAATGGGGCCGGCGCTGATGTGCGATGTGCATGCAAGTGTGTTGTAATGTTTCCCATTCAAGTTAATGAGAAACATTTGCGATCCTCTAGCGCACGTAAGGATCGCAATGTCTTGAAAGTGATGCAATTTTTAATCAAAAATGCTTCTCATCACCATAAAAAAAATTGCATGTTGGCGATCGTGATACCGTGTGAGGGTAGCCGTACAGCTAGGGCATACTGCAGGCACCTGGAATGGGCTTTTCAACTTAGGGTTTCTAAATTTGGCTCCCCACAGCTCCCGGCTGCTTCTCCTGGTCACATCACCTTGCCTATAAGGAGGAATCAGAACACACCGTCCATTAGATGTTGGATCTGCAGCTGGCACACACGGAGCGGGCACAGCCTGCTGACAGCCGCCACGCCAGGAAAATGTCATTATATCTTAGTCTAAATATCAATCTGATTTACACCATAGCAGCCAAACAGCAAAGCTATAAATCACAGACTGTCAGACCAAGGCCTCACCAATAGGTGGCGCTACATAGTTAACCCATTCCCGCTGCAGGGCGTAAGTTTACGTCCTGGGAGCGGGGTACTTCCCGCAACAGGGCGTAAACTTACGTCCTGGAGATAGCGCTGGATCATATGTGATCCAGCGCTATCCCGCAGCGGGAGCCGGCTGTCAGTCACAGCCGGCGTCTCGCTGCAGCAGCGGGGGGGCATCAGAGATGCGCCCGCCACTGTTAACCCCTTCCCTGCCGCGTTCTAAGTAGATCGCGGCAGGGGAAGAGTTCACAGCGGGAGCGCGGCTCCCTCTGTGTCTCCGGCCGGAACTCTCGATGTCATCGCGAGAGCCCGGCCTGTCACCATGGCAACAGGACGCCAGACACTGGCGTCCTGTATTGCCTATGCCTGAGATCGCTGTATGAGCGATAAGGCATGGGAGAGCAGTAGCTCTGCCATGCCTTATGACAGCGATCATCAGGGCAGTGATTAAAGTCCCTCAGAGGGACACAAACAGTGTAAAAAAAAGAAAGATTTAAAAAATGAATTAAAAAAATGTAAAAAAAAAGAGTAAAAAAACCATTTTTTATGCTTTTTCTCAGATTAGCATAAAAAAAGGTTAAAAAAAAAATAAAACCCCACATATTTGGTATTGTCGCGTCCGTAACGATGCGTACAATAAGTTGCACATGCTTTTGACTGTGCACCGAAAAAAACGCTAAAAAAAAAGCTAAAAAACAAAGGCAAAATGCTCATTTTTAGCATTTTGCTTCACTAAAAACGCAATAAAAGTGATCAAAAAAGTCGTATGTACACCAAAATGGCACCAATAAAATCTACAGCTCGTCTCGCAAAAAATAAGCCCTCATAGAGCTCTGTACATCAAAAAATAAAAAAGTTACGGGACTTTGAATGCAGCAATTTAGAAGAGAAAAAAGATTTCCAAAAAAAAGGGTTTTTATTGCAGAAAAGTGGGAAAACCTAAAAAAAATGTTAGAATTTTGGTATCGTTGTAACCGTACCGGTCTGCAGAAAAAATGGAAAGTCTCATTTATGCTGCATGATTAACGGTGTATAAAAAAAATAAAAAAATCTATGGCAGAATTGATGCGTTTTCTCTCTCTGCTATCATTAAAAAAAAAAATAAAAAATTTTACAATATAGTCTATGTACCCAAAATTGGCATCGATAAAAACTACAGTTCGCCACGCAAAAAACAAGCCCTTATACGGCCGCGTCCACGGAAAAATAAAAAAGTTATGGCTTTTGAAAAATGGAGATGGAAAAATACCAAAAAATCGCTTGGTCCTCAACGCCAAAATAGGCCGTGTCATGAAGGGGTTAATTACACTACAATCAACTCACATACATTTTTGATTCAGTTCAGCAGACATACCACACAGGAAAGGATTAGATACAGCAGACAGTATCACACATGATAGGATTAGATACAACAGACAGTATCACACAGGGTAGGACTAGATACAACAGACAGTATCACACAGGATAGGATTAGATACACAGCTCAGCAAACAGTATCACACAGGATAGGATTAGATACAGCAGACAGTATCACACATGATAGGATTAGATACAGCAGACAGTATCATGAGGATAGGATTAGATACACAGCTCAGCAAACAGTATCACACAGGATAGGATTAGATACAGCAGGCAGTATCACACATGATAGAATTAGATACACAGGATGAAATTAGATACAGCCGAACAGCAGACACTTTCACACAGGATAGGATTACATAAGGTCATAAAGCAGACTATATCACACAGGATGGGACTAGATACAGCCGTACAGCATGCAATATCACACCTGATAAGTTTAGATACAGTGGCTCAACAGAAAGTTTAACACATTGTATGAGATACAGTAGATTAGAAGGGTACTGGTGTACCTTGACGCCACCGGAAGCTAGGGGTGTGACAGCCCTTACATGGAGGGGGGGGGGCCTGTCACATCCCTAGCTGCTGATTGGATTAATAGTTTTCAGGGCGACAAGCTGCTTCATCTGCCCGGGTGCCGTGCTGTGTCCTCCCCCCTCACTACCACCCTGCCGCCGCAGCCGCTGAGGGCTACTCCAGGGTGAGCGTGTGAGGTGCAGGGGGAGCGGCAGCGGGAGCCAAGAGTGTAGGGGACGGGGGCTGTCAGCGGAGGAGCAGTCTGGCAGGGGAAGAGCACCGTCCGGCAATTTGTGGCAGGGATGGGGGGTTAGGGTGAGGGGTAAGTGTAACAGTTAGCCTTATATTATAAAAGTAAGGCTAACTATTACACTTACCCTTAGCCTAACCCTACCACAGCATGCTGCTCTCTGCCTGTGCTGGGTCCGCAGCCAATCGGGAGCTGGGGGTGTCACAGAGGCGTTCCTCTTGTCAAACCCCTAACTTCCAGTGGCGTCAAGGTACACCAGTACCGATCAGAAGACAGTATGACACATGACAGGGTCAGATACACAGCTGAACAAAGCATCATACATGATAAAATTAGATACAGCAGCTCAGCAGACAGTATCACACATGATAGGTTTAGATACAGTCATTTAGCAGTCGGTATCACACATGATATGATTAGATACAGAGACTCTTCCTGGAGATTATCTGCTGATGGTGTCATTATTATAAGGTGTTATTGCTGTGGACTCTCCATGTGCCGATCAAGTATCTAATTATAATTCAGAGAATCCTAAATTAAAGCCGTACTTCTCCACATTACAGGCAGAGCAGCCACCTGACCTTGAGCAGCCATCTGTCAGCAGCACTCTAGAGTTCCCTTCACTCAGCAGCAATCACTCCTGGGGCTCAGCGGCTGAGGCAGAGCCGAGTGTCAATGCAGGCCGTGAGAACCGGTATGAGGAAAAACCAGGGCGCTCCCGGCCGAGCCACGGTTCCAGGAAGGCGGAAGGAGTGGGCCTGTTTCCCCTGATAGCGCCGACGGCGGTAAAATAAGGCCTCGCAAAACGTCAGGACGAACACCTTGTCGGGGTATATGGGAAAGAGCCGTGTGCGGTCTTTGACAAAGTGTCTATTTCTCAGAGTGCTGAGAAGGAGTGGGGACCGCTCAAAGTCAAAGCACCGCGGCCTCCCCTCTGCCACCTCCCTTGGAGCAGAGTCATCGAGCGCAAGAGTCCCCACTCCGCCTGTCCAGGCCGCGGGGCCAACAGGCTGGCTGGCTGCTCGGGCGACCCCCCTCTGAGATGCCGGGCCGAGGCAGACTGTGCAACTGAGTCGATTGAGGCTGCTGCGTGGCAGCGGCGACTCCCGCGGCCCTCCAGGAGGCTCCGCACCATAGGCCGGTCCAACCGGCTCCCAACGACCGAAGGCCCTGGTCCCGCCGCCCCCTCACATAGAGGAGGTCGGCCGGCGACCAGGAGTCCTGGTCCGGCGGTGGAAAGCCCTCCGAGAGCAGGTCAGGCGGGGAATTCTGCTGCCATTCCGCGTCCCCTCTCCCGAGCGGCTGGGAGGCCGAAGGAGCCCGGCGGTCGAGTGTCGTCCACCCTGCGCGTGCCACGGCTGTGTCGGTCACAGGGGCCAGCGGTAGTTTGGGCAACGGCTTAGATCCGTATAAAGCTCATCCCTTCCGGCCTGTTCTGGCGGCGGCTTGGCGCGCGCAAACGGCACGACGCCCCTGGTTCCAGCGAAGCGACGGCGCCCCGCACCCCACTCTCCGGGCCAAGCAGAGCAGCCGGTCTCGCTCCTTGGAGCAGAAACACCGAGCGCAAGAATCCCCACTCCGCCTGCGCAGGCCGTGGGGCCGACAGGCTGCCCGGGCGACCCCCTCCGAGATGGCGGGCCGAGGCAGACTGTGCAAACGCGCGCGGGCGGGTTACCTTCCTGTGGGGTGGAGTCCTCTCGCCCCACGCCGTTCGAGGCCCGTGCGCCTCGGGCGGCCACCCTCCGAGAGAGGAAGAGAGACGGAGGACGGTGGTCCCGCCGCCCCCTCGCACAGAGGAGGTCAGCCAGCGTGGGCCGGCGATCGGGAGTCCTGGTCCGGCGGTGGAAAGCCCTCCGAGAGCAGGTCAGGCGGGGAAGTCTGCCGCGATTCCGCGTCCCCTCTCCCGAGGGGCTGCGAGGCCGAAGGAGCCCGGCGGTCGAGTGTCGTCCACCCTGCACATGCCACGGCTGTGTCGGTCACAGGGGCCGTCGGTAGTTTGGGCAACGGCTTAGATCCATATGAAGCTCATCCCTTCCGGCCTGTTCTGGTGGCGGCTTAGCGCGCGCAAACGGCACGAAGCCCCTGGTTCCAGCGAGGCGACGGCGCCCCGCACCTTACTCTCCGGGCCGAGCAGAGCGGCCGGTCTCGCTCCTTGGAGCAGAGCCACCGAGCGCAAGAGTCCCCTACTTCACCTGCCCAGGCCGCGGGGCCAACAGGCTGGCTGGCTGCCCGGGCGACCCCCCTCCGAGATGCCGGGCCGAGGCATGAACGGCTCCTGGACCCCTCAGCGAATACATTAAGGGGTGTAGTATATAAAATGGGGTCATTTGTGGGGAATCTATCATTCGTACACCGATGAGCCTTTGCAATGTTGGCTTTGTGCAGGAAAAAAAAGTGTTCCTCAAAATGTTGATAACACTGCTCAGCAGCATTTTTGCATCTGGTGTGCAATATGTCAATTCTTATGGCTTTTTGGGTGTAGAATTCGAATTTACCTTTAGAAATGATGTATCACGTAAGGTTTTTATGTTATTTAGATTTTTCTGGTGAATTATTGATATAAAATTAAATCAGTGACTAAGCTAAACTCTTTATTTGAACGTAATACACAGTGGATGAAGTTCTAAAAATGGTCACTAGATGGCAGAACAATGTAGCTGAGCAGGAAAGTTACCGACACGAGCCTATCTGTACTGCTATTTAGTCTTTGTTGGAATCTGCATGAAGCACTTCTCTTCATTCTGCCCTCAACATATCAGTATGTTTGAGTTTCATTCACAAATACATTACCAGAAAAACATTATTGAGTTCTGAGTGTTATTTCTTTTTGTGTTTTAGCAATACTGTATTATTGTCTATGTAATAGTGCTGTGTATCTCAGAAATGGGACGTGATAGAATCTGATTCTTCCACTAGATTCAGCACCCTAAAATTATTTAAACCAACCTGCTTCCAAACCAGATACAGAAAAAATGTTTGATTTGTTGACCAGGGTAATCAATGTTATATTTGTGCGTCTCCTAAATGGTTACAAAAAAAAGCCCAAACTTTTTCAAATATGCGTCCAGAAGAAAGTAAACAGATGGAAATATATCTTATCCACAATTTGTACAGTATGTTTGCACATATTTGAGACATTACAGTTGAAAAAGTGAAAAAATAAAAACTTTTTCAGAATGTTCCCAGTTTTGGCACTTTTTATAAATATACACAAATTCAATCGGTCTATTTTTACCACCTAAAGGAGTTCTATTCCTCGGTTCCTCTGAAGTAATCACGACTTCATAACATTTTCCGTGTGAACAACAAACACCTGTACCAAATTACCTCGGGTGAAGCCGGGTATATCAGCTAGTGTAGTAATAAAGAGGAGATTGTTGGCTTCACTTACAACCGCTGCTTGCTGGTTTTATCTCCCTATAATATGTCAAAAGTTTTTATAAAGCGGAGTTACACTTTTACTTCTTACATATATAATAGCACCAGCGACACTCACCAGCTTCCCAGACAGGGCAGGACCCAATAGTATGCACACCTACAGTAAGGGATTCAGATGAGATCCCAAAAGCAATAGTTCCAAAGAAATATCGTAGCGGCATGTGTAGATGCAAAAAAATCAACCTTTATTCCCCCATAGCATAAAAAAGCTGCAACGTTTCGATTTCTCAATATAGATCTTGACAAAGGTATTTCTTTGGAACTTTTACTTCTGACAGATTAATTTTACATATTAACTGTAAAATGCTCAAAGCTGGACACATTCTTAAATAGATTGACCAGTTGTGAATTATATCGATGGCCTATCCTGGGAGACCTCAACTTTAAAGATTGGAGAAAAGTGATTGCAGCTGTGGAGTAAATTACAAGATGTAGCTCAGGATCAGTACTGTATGTACACAGTGACTTCACCAGCAGATTAGTGAGTGCATCCAGTGTCAGTCTGGGGTCCTATGGCCCATCAGTAAAAACTCCTCCGTGGGCCCAATTTACAGCTACACACTAATATTACCTGATCCCCGCTCACAAATTCCCAGCCACCACATTCTCCATACACATCAATGCAAAAGCGGCTACGTGCATGTGGCCCTAACTCCACTGAAATATATGAAGAATATGGCAGCTGAGAATGGAAGGATCCTGTCAGTAAGCTTAGACATCATCCCAATGCACAAATAGACTATTAAGCTTATTGTATATATAGCTATTTGGTGAGATGCTATATAATGCCTATCTGTATGTACTGCAAATGGTTGGGGGCCCAGGGTCCACAAGGGATTCACCAGTTTCCTGTGGGCCAGGCAGAGTCTGCTGTTATATTTAGGAATATAACTATTATAATACTACCCCTTATGTATAAAAATATAACTACTATAATACTACCCTAAACGTACAAGAATATAACTACTATAATACTGCCCCCTATGTACAAGAATATACCTACTACAATACTGCTCCTATGCACAAGAATATACCTACTATAATACTGTCCCCTATATACAAGAATATAACTACTATAATACTGCCCCCTATGTACAAGAATATAACTACTATAATACTGTCCCCCTATGTACAAGAATATAACTACTATAATACTGCCCCCATGTACAAGAATATAACTACTATAATACTGCTCCCTATGTACAAGAATATAACTACTATAATACTGTCCCCTATGTACAAGAATATAACTACTATAATACTGCCCCCTATGTACAAGAATATAACTACTATAATACTGCCCTCCATGTACAGGAATATAACTACTATAATACTGCCCCCTATGTACAAGAATATAACTACTATAATACTGCCCCCTATCTACAAGAATATAACTACTATAATACTGCCCCCTATGTACAAGAATATAAGCACTATAATACTGCCTCCTATGTACTAGAATATAACTACTATAATACTGCTCCCTATGTACAAGAATATAACTACTATAATACTGCTCCTATGTACAAGAATATAGCTACAATAATACTGCCCCCTATGTACAAGAATATAACTACTATAATACTGCCTCCAATGTACAAGAATAGAAGTAGTATAATACTGCCCCCTATGTACAAGAATATAACTACTATAATACTGCCCCCTATGTACAAGAATATAACTACTATAATACTGCTCCCTATGTACAAGAATATAACTACTGTAACACTGCCCCCTATGTACAAGAATATAACTACTATAGTACTGCTCCCTATGTACAAGAATATAACTACTATAATACTGCCTCCTATGTACAAGAATATAACTACTGTAATACTGCCTCCTATGTACAAGAATATAACTACTATAATACTGACCGCTATGTACAAGAATATAACTACTATAGTACTGCTCCCTATGTACAAGAATATAACTACTATAATACTGCCCCCTATGTACAAGAATATAACTACTATAATACTGCTCCCTATGTACAAGAATATAACTACTATAATACTGCCCCCTATGTACAAGACTATAACTACTATAATATTCCGATGTGTGGGGCATGTTTTGATCTGGAAGCACAGAGTAGTGCATACTTTCTCCAGGGGGCACAGTGTGGGGCATGTGTTCTCCTAGAGGCATAGAGTAGGGCATGTTTTCTCCACTGGGCACAGTTTGGGGCTTGTTTTATGATGTCATGAAGCACGATGTGATAACTTCCTGTTTTGTCTCCCTATTTGCTCAGCACTGCAGTGAATACAACTGGCCATGTTATTGCCAAAGATATCCATCCTGTTACTTCTGCTGTTCCTTCTAACATCTAGATCACACAGGGTAAGTGACTCTCATCTTCCCCGTTTGCTTACAGTAAATACACCAGATCCCAGATTAGGGAACTATATAGAAGTAGACTAGTAGTAATACGCATAGAGTTGTAGTCGTCACTTTTTTACAATGCGGTCTCACATTATTCTAGGTTTATGGAGAAGCGCCCCCTGCTGGAGAGCCCTCCATCATATTGGATATATATACAAGCATCAAAGAGTGTATCTTTGGGGTGAGTCAGAGTAGCACATTATACCCTTCCCTATACAAGCCCTATTCTCCATCAGTCATATCTCTGACTCTAGATGGATATGATGGGCGACTCTCCCTCATTTCTCCTGTTTTATTGCAGGTTGTCCCACCGACTTTTCCGCCTCCCAAATACATTTATTCTTTATTCTGGAACTGCTGTCCTCAATCATATCGCTGACTTCTAGATGGATATCATGGGCCAACTCTCCCTCATTTGGCACACTGCCCCCCATTATCCAGACCTCCAGCCACCATTAGTCATGTCTCTGCACTGATCTCCAGCCATTTAATCTCTCACTATTTTGTTGCAGGTTGCTCCCACACCAACATCTTTCCCACCCAACGAAGACCAGTCTCCATCAAGGATCAAGTTTGAATGGCTAGACAAGAACATCTTTGAAGTAAGAGAAAAGTTTGAGATTAATGTCCTATAAGGTGACAGTAGCAGTGGGGACATATGAGGGGTCGTCATTTCCAACTTCAAAAGATATATTAATGATTTGGTTGCAGGCTTCACCAGAAAAGACACCAGAGACACCACAAGTGAGGCTCCAGAGAAGGATGAACAGGATTCTACAGGAGATTCATGAGGTGAGTATGAAATCCACCATATTCCTCTAATAACTGTCTTCTTCTTATTGCAGAGACTAACTTCCTATACCTTTGGAGAATGGGTGGAGAGTTTATGGGCCAAGATCATTGCCTTGAAGATCTATGTCACAGCCCTATACAGCAACAAAATCATCATGAAATCTCTGTAGATCCATTTGGCGGTGGACATTCTGTTCCTTCTCTCCCTGAGTTCCTATAATCCCCCATATTCCTCTAACAACTGTCTTCTTCTTATTGCAGAGACTAACTCTGTACACCTTTGGAGAACCAGTAGAAAGCTTATGGGCAAAGATCATCGCCTTTCTAATTTACAGCATAGTCGTATTCATAAATAAACTCATCAAGTCTCTCTGTGGATCCATCTGGCGGTGAATATTTAAAAGCAGAAGAGCCCGAAGAAGGATGAGGTCATAAAAAAAACAACGCTGCTATTTGGTGTCTGCAGCCCACACCAAGAAGGAGGTATTTATGGAGCCAAGAAATACATCACTGAAGGTAAAACGTGGCGGTAATCTACCCGATCCCCTCCTGGGAACATAATGTAGAACATAAGGAGATCTTGTGATAAGAATCTAATCAGAACCATTTTTCTTTCTACAGATCAGCATAACTTCAAAAGGCTTATGAGACCTGCTACAGCCTACAGGCCGTGGACAAGACTTGCCAAGCTTCGATATCCTTCATCACCATTACAACAACAGAAGCAAGAGACTTCAATTACACACCGTCTCCAGATGAAAGGAGGATCTCATGTTCATGGCCGATCGATAAAGTATTGTAATGGCTGTTTCAATAAAACATTAAAAATCAGCTGAGTGTCACGTCTTCTTTGAAATACATTTGCAAATTATAGTAAGTGAACCCTTACGAATTCCCTGGAGCTCACAGTGTGGTCTGATTGTCTAGAATTACTTCTTCTCCCTCTGCTGTGAATGATTATTCAATGTGTTCACTAACAGACACGAGCGGTACAGCTGTCTGCCTGATACATTGTAGCTATAGCACAATTATAATAATCTTTTATAAATAAAGATTATTATTAAAGATTATTATTTTAATTGTGATTTAGATACAATGTAACAGACAGACAGCGGTACCGCTCGAGTCTGTAAGTGAATACATTGAATCATCATCCAGAGTGCAGGGAGAAGAAGTAACTTTGTGTTAATGCCAAGAGCTACTTGGTTAAAGGTGTTTCAGTAAATGGGTCGTCCATCCTTACACTGTTGATGGTCCGGGTTGGTATTGCAGGCAAAATTCCCACTAAATTCAAGGATGAATGATGGCCCAAAGATAGGCCATCAATAGTGTAAAGATGGACAACCCCTTTAAGAAGAGATTTGAAGTGCAGGTTTCACAGGTACTATGCACTTTCAAAAGGTTATCCCACTTCTGGCTGTTTTGCTGCAAGAAAAAAAAGACAGCACCATACATTGTGTAGTGGCCCAGGTTGGTACTGCAGGCAAAGTACTATTGCCGTAGCAACCCCATAAAGTACAGTAAGATATCAATATTGTCAGATGATACAAAACTATTAAAAGTAATTAACACAAGAGGACAGAATACAGGTACATATAGATCTGTGTACAGATGCAACTCCACATGCCAGCACACCACATGGATACACTGCCCGCCGGATGCACGGAGAAGAACAGGTACAGCGTAAACAAGAAAAACAAAACTGCGGCACTTCAGTGGATTCCAGAACAAAAACGTTTTATTTCATCTTTATGGATAAGAACAATTGCAGAAGATGTTTTTATTCACAAAGTTTAAATAAAACGCTGCTTTTATTCTGCAATAGAAGGAAATGTCGGAGTTTTGGTTCTACAGATCTGTGAACGGTTACAAATGCATCTGGATAAGTTGGAGGTTGGCAGAAAAGTGGCAGATGATGTAAAGCCCTGATAAATGTAAGGTCCTGCACGCGGGCAGGAAATACATCCACCAGTACACACTAAATGGGAAACACTGCGGACACCGACATGGAGAAGGAGCTGGGGGTTTTATAACCATAAGCTTAACTGGAGCAACCAGTGTCAGGCAGCTGCTGCCAAGGCAATTAGGATCATGGGAGGAATCAGAAGAGATCTAGGGGCACATCATAAATATATCAGGGGGCAATACAAAGAGCCATCCCATCACATATTTATACCCATGGCTGTAACAAGGGGGCGCTCTCTACATCTAGAAGAAAAAAGTTTCTACACAAACACAGAAGGGTACGGTACTGTAAGAGCAGCGAAACTGTGGACCTCTCTGCCGGACGACGTGGTGATGGAGAACTCACTATAATAGCACAACCTGGATGTTAATTTTTTTATGAAATGCAAAAATGTTTCACTTTCACCTTCTGATGTGTTCAATGCTCCATTGTAACTAAAATATGGTTACATGGCACTGCCAATTCATTACATTCCTTTTTTCCTTTACATTTATCTAAATTTTACACAGCGTCCCAACTTTTTTCTTCTTCAATAAAGTTGTGTAAAAAGTGAACCCTCTGCCTCTGTGCTGATGCCTTTAAATCTCTCTGTAACTATGCAGAACGCCCCCCCCCCACCACCACCACCACTGTTTTACAAGATTACACAAGTATGAAATTAACGACACAGTGCAACAGCTCCCTGCATGCAAAACCATCAGCAAGAATAATGGTCCTCTAAAAACTACAGCCAAAAAAGTCAAGGGTCCGCAGCATCTAGTGCATTGGTGATAAATAAAAAGATCATGCTGTGGTTTTCTGATTTAAAAACAATATATACTGTATATTACAGATTACACACACATTATTTACAGAAATTTATGTAATTACTTAAGCAATCAATTAATATATTTGTACTTATTTTTTCTCATAGGCATCTTCATCCAGAACTCTAAACCCAACAACATAAGGCCTCTGCAAGAACGAGATCAGTCATGGCATACTTCCTAAGGCCTCCCTCACACAGGGCGTTTGCAAAACGCTGCCTTTTCAGCTGTATTTTCAGCTGCCTTTTCAGCCTAGCTGAAAACGCTGCCCATTCATTTCAATGGGAGACTCAGCTGAAAACGCCCAAGAATAGAACATGCAGCGCTTTCAAAACACAGCGTTTTTCAAAGCAGCGTTTTCAGCCCTGTGTGAGCAGCCCCATTGAAATGAATGGGAGCCTTGTACAACATTTAGCACAAGGCTGAAAACGCTGCTGAAAGCGCCCTGTGTGAGGGAGGCCTAAGAGGGGGAATCCTTCTGGTGGTATCTATAATTACATTGGCCTCCGCGGAAATCTCAGAAAATGGAAGCTGTTCAGCAACAGGGGATGGTCAATGTCAGCCAGGTGTCCTGCTCCCTTTGTGGCAATACTTTACCTCTTCCTAGGGGTGTCTATCATTGCCGACCGCTTCATGGCCTCAATTGAGGTCATCACATCACAAGAGAAGGAGATCACACGAATCAAACCAAATGGAGAAACCAGCGTTGCTACCATGCGCATATGGAATGAGACAGTTTTCAATCTCACATTGATGGCACTAGGTTCTTCTGCTCCCGAAATCCTCCTTTCTGTTATTGAGTTTAGTGGTCACAACTTTCAGGTGATGGAACTAGGGCCAGGAACCATTGTGGGTTCTGCTGCATTTAATATGTTTGTGATTATTGCCATTTGTGTCTATGTCATTCCCAATGGTGAGACTCGGAAGATCAAGCACCCAAGAGTTTTTTTTGTCACAGCTACCTGGAGTATCTTTGCTTACATTTGGTTGTACCTTATTCTTGCTGTTATCTCTCCAGGTCGTGTTCAAGTTTGGGAGGCATTGGTCACGCTTTTAGTCTTTCCAGCCTGTGCGATCATTGCATGGATTGCAGACAAGCATCTTCTATTTTACAAATACGTTTACAAGAGGTACCGAACAGATAAGCGTAGAGGTATCATCACTGAGACTGGGGGGGAATTTCCCAAAAATATAGAAATGGATAGCAAATTCGGGGCATCTGTAATAATGCCAGCAGAAACAAAAGAAACTACACTGCACGACAGTGCATCAGCAGCTGTCGAGGCCAAGGAGCTTGATGAAAGCTGTAAAGAGGTCATCCGCACCTTTAAAGAATTGAAGCAAAAGTATCCAGAACGTGAGTTGGACCAACTGGTAGAAATAGCAAATTGCACCAACAAAAGAGCAGAGCCTTCTATCGTATCCAGGCCACACGTACGATGATAGGTGAAGGCAATGTGTTGAAGAGAGATGCGGCTGACCACAGCAAAATGCCTGCCAATCTTCAGGAGGTAACTGATGACCCTGGAGAGGAGAACACAAGCAAGATCTTGGCGCGGTTTGCCAAGGAGGAGATGGAGGGAGCACATTTTATGTGGACTGCAAGACAGAAGACGGCTCTGCCAATACAGGCTCTGACTATGAATATAGTGAAGGAACTTTGATTTTCAAACCAGGAGAGACCCAAAAAAGAATTAAGATCGTATCATTGATGATGATATCTTTGAGGAAGATTAGCATTTCTTTGTACGACTTATGAACTTAACAGTAAGTGATGCAGAAGGAATGTTTAAACCAGATGGAGAGGGATATCCCAAAGCTCGCCTGGTCTCTCCGCTCATTGCCATATTGACCATCTTGGATGATGACCATGCTGGAATATTTACTTTTGAGGAGAAGCTCATTCATGTCAGTGAAAGTGTTGGCATTTTGGAGGTAAAAGTTATTCGTAATTCTGGGGCAAGAGAAACTGTTGTCATACTATATCGGACGCAAGAAGGTACAGCACGGGGAGGAGAAATTGACTTTGAAGATGCTTATGGAGAGCTGGAGTTTCAGAATGATGAAACGGTGTAAGTAGCCAAAACTGTATTTAGTATTGCCTACTTTTATACGTCCTATAGGTCTTGGATTATCATGTACAAAAACTGTATTGTATATAGTACTCTACAATGGCTTGCAAGCGGTGGTGAAAATATAACACATAACTTGGAGCTGTCAAGGCATGCAGAGTTGTAGTTTCACCACCACTGAAAAACCACAGGTGGCACGCTATTGCCAGGATTACCAATAATCTTATTATTAATATGGCACAAGTAATAATGTGCAAATAAAGGGCCATCTCTTTAATGCAAGTTTCCCTATTCTACAGGGACCCATCAAATACATGAGATGAAAGCCATAGATCTATTAGCCGCTGTGTGGGGGAAATGGTACACAAATCATTATGATGGGAAAAATGTATGTAATTACGTAATCTCCCAAGTGCTCCCCCAATAGTAACCAATGGGTTCCAAGGCAGCAGTGGAAAGGAAGGGAGCTCAAGGGGCATTAGCCATTTGTATGCTGCTTGCATACTACTTTTGGCAGCCTTATCCACTTCTACTAATATATAAATGTAGACTAATGATGTAATGTATGCCCGCAAATCAATTCAAGTGAACATAACTCAAATGAAACTATATGACTTATAGGAAAGACAAAGCGAACCTTTAAAGGGGTTTTCCAGGATGTAAAAAAATCTTATGCTTAAAATTGGGAAGAATAACGCAAGCCTGTCTGCTTGAGATGTGTAAAATAAAGAATAGTGTAAATCTCACAGTATTTTGTTGCAGGTTACTCCACCACCCATGGAGTCGCCATGTTTGTCTTTCCTCACCCGTCTAAAACACAAGTTCCCATGGGTATGATAATGACTTACTGCTGTAACCTGCCAATATTTCCCATAAGGTGACTGTAGCAGTGGGGACATAGGAGGGGTCGTCATTTCCATCTTCCAAATCCCTTAACAAGATCTATCAATGATTTGGTTGCAGGTTCCGCCAATTGAGACACCAGAAACACCATGTTGCAGCAGTGCTGGGATCGCTGCCAGGTTGACGGAGTCCAGTGCGGGTTTTAGACATGGTTCTGCACCTTCTAGCTTAGTAGGTGTGACGCAATGTGCTCACATCTGTGGGTGATTAGCTGGCTATTTAGCTGGGATGAATAGGAAGCTAAGATGTGCTAAATTGTCAGTTGCTCGCTGTCTGAGCTGGCAGTTAATGGCTCCTGTGGACAGCGTGGTGTCCACTGTTCCTTACTCCGGACGTCTCCGTGTGCTGCGGCTTATTCTACCGAAGCTAAGTGCTGTGTTTTACGTTGTTTTGTCCTTTATCAGTTTGGCTAAGTGGGGTTACTTAGGTCCCAGGAACGAGTGCAGACCCGCATCTATCAACGCGATCTGTCTGCCATGTTAGGAAGGGTCCTCTCCGTCGTTCTTCACATATTTAGGGAAAGACTTCCCATTTATTATTTGTTGGTTTCTCTTGACTGCTGCACTGTGAGCAATTATTGTGCATGTCTGCAGGTGTCGGTCTAGCACATACTTTGCAGACATAACACACCACAAGTGAGGCTCCGGAGAAGGATGAACAGGTTTCTACAGCAGCTTCATGAGGTGAGTATGAAATGTGCTTTCTGTACTATTATTACTAGTAGAACTAGATATTCACTTGTATTGGACCCTATTAGTTTCTAGTCTGTGTGCATACATATCATTTCTACCATTGCTTTATCTCTGCCGTCCTCTCAATCCCTCTAATTCTGTTCCTTCTTATCTCCCCGAGTTCCTATAATCCCCCATATTCCTCTAACAACTGTCTTCTTCCTATGCAGAGACTAACTCCCTACACCTTTGGAGAACTGATAGTAAGTTTATGGGCCAAGATCATTGCCTTCCAGATGTATGTCCTAGGCCTATACGACAACGAAATCATCGTAAAATCTTTCTGCTGATCCATTTGGAAAAAGAAAAAACAAAGTGGTGATACAAGCAGTGATAGACAATGCTGCTGATGTCTGCAGCCAACCACCGAGAAAAGGAATCCACATGGACATTCGTGGACCCTAGAAATACGTCACGGAAGGTATGATGAAACATGTTTCTCCCTATAGCTCAGCGCCACCTGTAATTTCCACTTCAAAAGGCTTATGATTTGTGTGTTCACACTTAAGATGACTCCTGTAACACAAGGAGTGCGAGTGCTGCTCTGCCTTCGCTCAAGACTACTTCTCTACCACAAGGAGTGCGAGTGCTCCTACACCTTCACTCAAGACTACTTCTCTACTGCAATGAGCGCGAGTGCTCTAACACCATTGCTCAATGCTACTCACGAATTTTGACTTTTTCTGTGCCTTTGACTCGGTTGTGCTGCAGTGCCATACCGAACTTGAGATGATTGGTCTAGAGGTCATACGATCCACAATATTCCTCTAACAACTGTCCTCTTCGTATGTAGAACCTGAATCCCTACACCTTCAGAGAAATGCTCAATAGTTTATGGACCAAGATCCTTGCATTTGAGATCTGCTTTACAGTCATATATGTGCATGACGTCCTCATGGAATCATTCTGCAAATACATCTGGTGTGGGCTTTTAGGGAAAAAACAAAGGCGTGATAAAGCAACACCGACCAGTGATAGACAGCTGCTGATGTCTGGAGCCAACCCCTTTAAGTGCCTTTGTCTATGCAGAGAATGCAGAACCTTAAAACGTGTACGCATCTCTAGCCAAAATGTCTGAATGAGATATGGTGGTGGGATGTCACCTGAGCAACAATCAGTATAAAAATCGTGGCACGTCCTATTTCAGTGTGAGTTTCGCAGGGCCAAGTCATATGACGCGCCGGATCTGCACTGTGCATGTGCAGCTGTGCGCCAGCCGACACATCCACAGCGTAGAGTGAAGACGCCAGACAGGTAAGCTGGAGATCACTGCAGGGGCACACGGTCACATCCCGCTGCGAGAATCTCGCAATCGTAATCCGACCCGGCCGTCTGCTTTCGGCCTTACAGGATTTATTCATCCACAGCTCCATCATTCTTTACATCCATGATGCCACTTTGTTGGGTTTTCTTAGCATCAAGTCATCTGTAACCCTACGGCAACAGTTCATTAATAAGTTACCACAGAGGGCAAAAATAATCCGTACATACTACATTGTGTTTATCTTAGCTCCGGTATATTCGCGTACAGCGCCATCACAGATTTATGGGCATTATTACACTTTGTGTTTTCTCAGCATCAGGTCCTCCCATAAGCACTCATTTATGAGGAGCCCCCTCCCCAACGTCTGTTACCCAACACCAAAAGAGTGCATCCGGTCTGCAACACTGCAGAGTGATTACTGGCGGGGAGCTATAGCACCCCTGCCGGCAATCCATGTAATGGTGACCCGATGCCCCAAAAGCAGGACATATTGCTGTCTCACCGGTGTCCCAGCGGATAGCAGGACACAGGCACCCAAAGCGGGTCTGTCCCGCCTAAATCTGGACGTCTGGTCACCCTATATAAAGTGCCATTCTTGGCTTTGTTTTAGCACCAGCTCTGCATGTACCTCTCATCCAGCGCCATCACACATTTAACGTATATTATCCCCCTTCTGTGATTTCTCAGCATTATGTTCGGTCCTTTCACAATCTTCATGTAGCTGCTGCGCTGTAACTGCACGAAGACAGATCTTATTTATAGTTAGCATAGAGTACAAGACACCTCCGTACAAACATGGCGGTGCGGAGCTACGGAAGCCTCCACATCACCGCCATAATGCGGCTCTACAGGGGTGTGTGGCTAGCGTATGGCGGGTTAAGTTGCGCTTTAGGCGAATTCCCCCATCTCCTCACCTTTCCGACGACTCTGAGGCACCAGAAAGCAGTGGAATACAGCGGAGGACAGCGGCATGGGCAAGAGGAGACCGCAGTGATCACTCTCGTGCACACCGGTGGGGAGAGGAGGCACCATGGAGCGGTTCCTGGAAGGAGCGGGGGAGCCGGCAGCGGCACGCGCCTTAGAGCACCCTGCAAGCCCGACATCACTGCACTCCCGAAAGGAGAATGAGCAGCGGGCGAGAGACCAGGAGAGTGAGCTGGGCGATGATCGGAGCAGGAGAGAGAGCAGCATGAGCCCTTCAGAAGAGCAGCAGCCGGCAAGGAAGGTCAGGAGCCCTGGACATGGAAGCAGTGAGTACCCCTGGCAGCAGATCCTACGCACAGCACATGCTCCCCCCCCCCCCCCCCCCAATGCAGACCCCAGCAGCTGATAGAAGCGGTAGCCCCCTTTGGGATTGCTCCCCGCCGCCAAGCAACGCCAATAGCCCCCTATGCAAAGAGGCTAACAGCACCAGATACAAAATAAATGAGGGAGCCTGGAAAAGCCGCATAATGGCTATACCTATGAAAAGTGAATTGCACAAACTGTTTCAAAGGCTTGAATCCTCTAACAAACTGAAAGCATACATGCAGATGTGCAACAGTTAGGCCACAGAATACTGCAAGTGGAGGAGGCGCGGGAGGGCACAGCGGCCATATTGGAGACGCACAGGCAAGCAATTCAGGCACAAGCAGACCAGATCACAGGTCTTATTATGCACCTCGACGATCTGAAAAACCGGAACAGGCGAAACAACCTCCATATACGGGATCTGCCAGAGGAGGTGGAAGGGCAACAGTTAGACGCATGGGCACAGACCTTTTTCCAACAGCTACTGGGTCGCCCGGCAGAGAACTGCGTAGAGATAGATCGCATCTACAGAGCCTTGGGGCCCAGAGCTACCGACCCCAATCGCCCTAGAGACGTTATCTGTCGAATTCATTTTTTCAAAGATAAGGATGCAATCCTCAGAAAAGCAAGAGAGAAAGGGGACTTAGATCACAATGGCAGACCCATCATACTCCTCCAAAACTTAGCACGCCATACCCTACGCCTGAGAGGAGCTCTCAAACCACTGCTGTCGGCCCTAAAAAACAAGGGGATACAGTACAGGTGGGGATATCCCTTCTCACTGACAGCTAGAAAAGATGGGAAAACGGCCGTTTTTCGTGGTCTTGGTGACCTCCCCAACTTCTTGGGAACTCTCCAGCTACCAATGGTGGCGCTCCCGGACTGGCCGGAGACGGGGACCGAGAGCCATTGATAGACCGAGCTCTGCACCCCCTTCCCTCTTAGGGGGGCGGCTCGGGAGGAAAGTTTGCTATCGCTCCAAGTAATTGACAGCTTGCTCCCAGTCTTGGGCTAGCCTGCCCCTTATACCTGTCTACTTCGGTTTTACATTTAGTTATGTTATCCCGTGTTTTCTTTACTTATTGAACAGAGTTATTGTGTAATGTCCTGGTGCCTCTAGAGCTATCTCCCAAGGTCCATCAATGGACCTATAGTATATCTTATATACTTTCTACTCTAGGAGGGGACGCGGGAGACTGAGACTCTCCTTAGCCGGTACCTCCACGTTCCCCATCCATTTTTGTGCGAACAGTTGTTTGATGTTGCAAAAGGCCTCAGCTGATAGGCCTTTTTCTTTCTCTACCTTTCTGCTTTCTGAACCATCCTCTCTACCTCTCCCTCACCTCCCCCTCCCCTCGTCCCTAACCCTTTAACACAAACAGATGACTGACCTCACATTTGGTACCCTCAACGCACGGGGACTGAATGGTCCGGCCAAGAGGGGGCAGATCCTGGACCATTTTTCACCGTAAGAAAACAAAGTGAGTCTTCCTGCAAGAAACACATTTCCAAGAAACAAAGGTCCCTAAATGTAGACATCGCCATTACACCACATGGTACCATAGTCCACACCCGATGAAGAAAGCAGGAGGTACCTCGATCACAATACACAAATCCCTGCCACACAAACTTTTGTCCTCGGAGGTTGACAAGAATGGGCGATACCTGTTCTTGAAGGACCAAATTAATAATGAAGTGATGACTTTGGCTAAAGTCTATTTTCCAAATCAGGGTCAGAAGATTTTCGGGATCCAGGTATTGGGGGCACTGGAGACCTTTGCAAACGGATCCACTATCATCCTGGGTGGAGACTTCAATCTCAGCATGGACCCGTCCTGTGACTCCTCGGGGGGTAAGTCGGGGGTTTCCCCCACAACTACACGCAGACTTAGATCAGAGCTAGCTAACTTCAGGCTATTGGACATGTGGAGGACCCTGCACCCCAGAGAACCGGACTTTAGTTACTATTCAGCAGCACACAATAGCTACCACAGGATAGACTATTTATTCATATCACATACTCTGTTAGACAGACGACCTACATCCTCTATAGGCCAAATTATCTTGTCGGACCATGCTCCGGTTTGGGGATCATTATCAGCAGGAGGAAGGGACACAAATAGCTTCAAGTGATGCCTAAACGATAACCTTCTGGAAGATGTGCTATGCACACAAGAAATCGAGTAAACAATAGATTCCTTCACGGCAATACACTCCTCAGACACAACTGCGGCACCTCTAAAATGGGAAGCCCTCAAATGCGTACTGCGGGGGATATTCATATCTCACGGGACGAGGCTCAAAAAATTAAGATCCGATAAACTAGCAGAGTTACTGGCGAACTTGGATAGGTTGGAAAAATCCAATAAAAACTCACCTGCAGCAGACATTGCAGCGGAGATATCGGCCACCCGGATAAACATCCTATGCCTATTAGACCAGGCCTCCCTTTGCCGCCGAGACCATATAAAGGGAAGGCTAAATGAAACAGGGGATAAATGCGGCAAGAGCTTAGCTACAGCCATAAATCCTAGGCCCCCTCAGACCTATGTATTTGCGATCGACAAACCGGGAGAGGGGATAGTACACGACAACAAAAAAATTCTGAAAAGTTTCCAGAACTATTATCAGAAATTATATAATCTGCAAGGAGAACAGACCACTCCCCCCGGGGTCCTTGAAGATGGAAGAGACACATACATCGCTGCACATGCCCCTGCGCAAATACCAAGCGAAGAGGCACGGGACCTAGAGGCAGACTTCATCCCGCAGGAGTTAAAAGAGGCAATCCAAACACTAAAGGTGGGCAAAAGCCCGGGTCCGGACAGGTTTACACCACACTTTTACAAAAAGTTTGCGGAAAACCTGGCTCCGCTGCTGTTAGATGCGTTCAACGGGGTCTCTGTGGGGTCTCCCTTCCCGGCACAGGCTTTACAGGCGGTCATCACGTTCATTCCTAAGCCTGGCAAGGATCCTGCCAACTGCGAGAGCTATCGGCCGATTTCACTCCTGAATACCAACATAAAATTATTCTCCAAAATGTTAGCAAGCTGCCTGCAGCCCCATGTGCCGAGCTGGACACATGGCAATCAGGTGGGCTTTGTTCCTGGAAGGGAGGAGGGGACAACACCATTAGAACACTAGCATTAATATCCAGAACAGCTGGATCGGGGTCCCCCCTCTGTCTCCTCTCGGTAGACGCCGAAAAGGCATTTGACAGAGTAAACTGGGACTTCCTAGAAGCAACACTAAAACAAATAGGAGTGGGTACCAGGTTCTGTGAGTGGATCATGGCTCTCTATAATAACCCCTCAGCAAAGGTACGGGTAAATGGGAAGTTATCGGAGCAGGTACAGATTAAAAAATTGCACAAGACAGGGTTGTCCCCTGTCCCCCTTTTTATATATACTAGTTATGGAGACCCTGGTGAGCGCCCTCCAGGCCAAATATAACATCAGGGGGGTCCAGACGGCGAGTGGGGAACAGAAGGTTGCTCTATACGCCGACGACCTGTTAATTTACATATCTAATCCCAGGGTGGCGCACTGCCAAGCGTCCTCGAAGAGTTCCGATTGTTTGGGCGTCTCCAACTTTAAGGTCAACTTAAATAAATCAGAGATCCTCAATATCAATATACCCGACGCAGATGAAAGAGACCTGAGATCTGCTTTCCCGTTTCATTGGAGAGGGGATGGACTTAAATACCTTGGAGTCATGATCACCCCCAATGCAAAGGATCTGTTCCAAGCGAACTATAAACCATTTTTGACTAAGCTGGAGGAAGACTTATACAGCTCAGTTAGAATGAACGTTTTACCCAGATTTCTATATATTCTTCAGACTGTCCCTATACGCCTCCCAGGAGCATACCTAAATAGGATCAGAAGAGTTATGATGCGTTTTATCTGGGGGGCCAAAAGGCCTAGACACAATTGGAAATCTATGGCCGGCCCCAAGGAGGGTGGAGGAATGGGGGTCCCGGACATCTCCCTTTACTATAGAGCGACGTTGACCAGAAAAGTGCTAGACCTATTGGGGGAGGGGTCCCAAAAAAGATGGGTGCTCTCACAGCAAAGCTCGGTACCGTTTAAAGGAGCAGGCCTGGTTTGGATCCCAGGCACGGGGAAACACAAAAACCTGGGGCTCTCGCCATTTATAGAAGAAATCTTGTCGGCATGGGTGGGACCCGCTACCAAATCGAGACTGATTATACGACCGGGCCCGCTGACGCCATTAGTAGGGAATGTCGATATCCTACCCTCATATAGAGGCACACCAATCACTGAAATACTAACAGACACACAGGTAGTTGACATCCCTAGAG
This sequence comes from Eleutherodactylus coqui, assembly GCA_035609135.1. Classification (NCBI taxonomy): domain Eukaryota; kingdom Metazoa; phylum Chordata; class Amphibia; order Anura; family Eleutherodactylidae; genus Eleutherodactylus; species Eleutherodactylus coqui. The sequence continues at coordinate 140,335,415 of CM069415.1, forward strand.
TAAGAGACATGTTTGGAACGAGGGGACTTAAAGGGGTTGTCCCGCGAAAGCAAGTGGGTCTATACACTTCTGTATGGCCATATTAATGCACTTTGTAATGTACATTGTGCATTAATTATGAGCCATACAGAAGTTATAAGAAATTTTTCACTTACCTGTTCCGTTGCTAGCGTCCTCGTTTCCATGGAGCCGTCTAATTTTCAGCGTCTAATCTCCAGATTGGACGCGCTTGCGCAGTCCGGGTCTTCTTCTTTTCTCAATGGGGCCGCTCGTGCCAGAGACCGGCTCCGTGTAGCTCCGCCCCGTCACGTGCCGATTCCAGCCAATCAGGAGGCTGGAATCGGCAATGGACCGCACAGAAGAGCTGCGGTCCACCGAGGGAGAAGATCCCGGCGGCCATCTTCAACCGGTAAGTAAGAAGTCACCGGAGCGTGGGGATTCAGGTAAGCGCTGTGCGGTTTTTATTTTTAACCCCTGCATCGGGGTTGTCTCGCGCCGAACGGGGGGGCTGTTGAAAAAAAAAACGTTTCGGCGCGGGACAACCCCTTTAAATCATTAAGAGAGGTACTGGGGGTCCGAGACCCACCAAACAGAGCATGGTTCCAGTATCTTCAGATCTGCCACTACATCAGATCATTAGGGGGCACTCAACTACTGGGGACGCCCCTGTCACCCTTCGAGGCACGCTTTGTCCACACTAAAACAACTAAAGGAAGAGTCTCAGAACTATACCAATTTATGATAGATAAGAATAGAAAGAAAAGTGGGACAGCTCTGGAAACAGAGTGGGATAGAGAGCTGGGCGCGTCACCCCCCCCCCCCCCCCCCCCGAGGAGTCATGGAGGAAAGCCTATATACTCACGCACAAAATAAGTATCTCTAGTAGACTTCAAGAATTGAACTACAAAATTCTAACAAGGTGGTACAAAACTCCGGTCGGGCTTGCCAGAATTTTCCCACAATACACGGATGCCTGCTGGAGATGTTTGACTGAAAAAGGCAACTTCCTCCATATCTGGTGGTCATGCTCCTTGGTCTGCCCCCTCTGGCGAGAGGTAGGCGCCCTCTATTCATAGGTGAGTAGGAGACACCTTCACCTGACGCCAGAAATGGCTCTACTGTCAATGTTTTAAGGCCCCCTGGCTCAAATTAAGAAGTCTCTATTGCAATTCTTCGTCCTGGCCATTCGCCAGGTGATTCCCAGAAAGTGGAAATTGACATCGCCACCCTCCAGACTGATTTGAATGGAGGCGCTGGATAACATTAGATACATGGAGGAACTTTGTGCGAGACACAATGGGTATTTGTCAACATGGTCCACATGGGTGTCCCACAGAGACTCCCCAGAAGAGTCCACATGGATCATAAATGGCCATATCCATCCCCCAGAAACTACCAACATCGTACTATAGACATCATTATTGACTAACGGGATACCTTACCCTCCCCTCCCCAACCCTCCTTCCCCACTTTTCCACCCAATCTGTTACCCCCCCCCCCCCCCCCACTTTCTCTTCTCCTTTTCTATCTTTAATTCTGCTACTTTGTTTCTGTTCCTTTAATTTTTTTCACCTTTTTCCACTACTAGAAAATATATAAGTCTTAGTAGTAGTATTTGTTCCCGATAATTTGACATACACTGCACCGTCTTACCAAGTAAGGTCTATGAACAACTGAGGGGGGACCCCACTCCAAGATTTCAGGTTCAACTAAGGATCTTGTTGCAGGATGCACTATTGGAAGGCACTATTGATAATGCGCTATATAAATTTTTGGATGTACAACTTCCCATTGTTCCGGCGTTTTACACGCTGCCAAAAAGCCATAAAGATTTAAACCACCCTCCTGGAAGACCAATAGTAGCTAGTTGTGACTCATTGTTTTTTAACAGTGCACAGTTTCTCGACAGGATCCTTAGATGCTTTGCTGAAAATGCTTCATCATATTTGAAGGACACAAGCGATTTCTTGAGGAAACTCGGTAATCAAATTGTGACTGATGCCACGATATTAGTCACATTTGCCGTGGTCAGTTTATATACTTCCATCACACATGAGAGGCTTAGCGGCAGTCCAACATTTTTTGGACTCTTCTCCTTACCCAGAGAGTAGTCGACGGTTTGCCCTGTCGTTGCTGGGGTACATCCTCGAACAATTATTTTTTGTTCTCCGGGATGTACTACCGGAAGCGACAGGGCACCGCTATGGGCTCAAAAGTAGCGCCCACGTACGCAAATATTTACACGCGTGCGTGTGAGGAACAGCATATATACTGCTCTTAACACTGGAATTCTGTTAAATGCTGGTACCGCTTTGATGATATTTTTGTTTTATGGGACGGTACGGAGGAGGGACTTACAACATTTAATCATTTTCTTAACAACATTTTTCCAGAGCAGAGTTTTACCAGGTCATACTCGCAGGCAAATATCCATTTTCTTGACGTTAAAGGGGTGGTCTCGCGAAAGCAAGTGGGTCTATACACTTCTGTATGGCCATATTAATGCACTTTGTAATATACATCGTGCATTAAATATGAGCCATACAGAAGTTATTCACTTACCTGCTCCGTTGCTAGCGTCCCCGTTGCCATGGTTCCGTCTAACTTCGGTGTCTTCTTGCTTTTTTAGACGCGCTTGCGCAGATGCATCTTCTCCCTTCGGCTGGTCTTGGAAGCATCGGCGTTTTGGCTCCGCCCCCTTTTCGCGTCATCGCGTAGCTCCGCCCCCGTCATGTGCCGATTCCAGCCAATCAGGAGGCTGGAACCGACACACGTCATGGGGCGGAGCTACGCGATGATGCGAAAAGGGGGCGGAGCCAAAATGCCGATGCTGCCGAGCGGAGCCGAAGGGAGAAGAAGGGAGAAGACGGATCTGCGCAAGCGCGTCTAAAAAGGCAAGAAGACACCGAAATTAGACGGAACCATGGCAACGGGGACGCTAGCAACGGAGCAGGTAAGTGAATAACTTCTGTATGGCTCATATTTAATGCACGATGTATATTACAAAGTGCATTAATATGGCCATACAGAAGTGTATAGACCCACTTGCTTTCGCGAGACCACCCCTTTAATGTGATCCATGAGGGTACCACATTGAGTACAGACTTGTACGTTAAGGATACAGACAGAAATTCAGTACTGTACTATAGTAGTAACCACCCTCGTTCTATGATCGACTCTCTTCCATGGTCCCAGCTATTACGAGTACGAAGGATCACTGACGACAGAACAGTAGACTTGAGGATTAATGATATGTGTAATAAATTTACCCAAAGAGGATATCCTCCCTCTTTATTGCAATCAACGAAAGATAGGATCAAACAAGTAGATAAGGGGGAACTACTTAATGATAGAACACGTGAACCAAGAACATCAAGAATGCCATTCATTTCCACCTTCGGCCCCTTGAGTAATAAAATTAAGAACATCATAATGAAACATTGGCCCATTGTAGGTGATTGCTGTAGCAATATTCCAGAATTTACACAGCCACCGATGTTAGCCTATAAAAGAGGTAAAAACCTTAGAGATAATCTTGTGAGACCTCTTATCCTCCCTCCGATAGGTTCCACTCAACGTACCTTCGGACAGAGCAGGAGAGGCAATTTCCCATGCCTCTCCTGTTCTTGTTGTGGTAACATGCACAAAGGAGATTCCTTTAGACATCCCATCACCGGAAAAAAATACATGTTAAAAGATAGATATACTTGTTCCACTTCCTTTGTCATTTATTTGATTACTTGCCCCTGCGGACTTGCGTATGTCGGTGAGACAATAATGGAGGTACGTAGTCGTATAACCAGCCACAAAAGTACTATACGAACAAGGAAAACAGACCTACCAATTCCTAGACATTTCGCTGAATCTCGTCACACAGTGAGCCAACTTAAGTTTAGAGTTATTGATAGTGTTGTCCCATTACCACGTGGTGGGGACTGGGAGGGTATACTCAAACGTAAAGAGATCCGTTGGATCCATGAACTAGACACCCTCTTTCCTAAGGGACTTAATCTAGAGTACCCCATTATGTCATGTATATGAATGGATCTATGTAATATTAAGTGACTGTAGTGGTAGATATCTGTTATATCCCACAATGAATGTATGTATTGCCTTACCTTCGGTATTTGTTTTTAATCACCCCTTGTTTGTTTTCCAGATACCTATTGGAAGCATGTGCTCCGGACTCCATTCTCTTACCCTTGACTTCATTTCAGTTCGTTTTATACGATTGTTGTGCATAAATATGTATATGATAATAAACAAACTTGTTAGCATTCAATACATTGTCTGCTTTTTGATGGACTATTGTGGGATACAGTGGTGTTTATAGCCACGTGACAATCATCATTGCATACCAAAAGTAAACAACATGCATATGTTATATGGAACATCTTCTAAAAAATTGACTATGAGTTATGAGACTAAGATATGTTTACAACATTTTACTTGTTAATATGAAGTATATACATAATGCAAGTTAATTAAACTAGACCCCACCCACTCTTTCTTTCTGTGGGAATACTTATTCATTTTTATATGTTACTTTGGGATGCATTGGTGGTATGTCCAAATATGCGATATGTAACTTCCATCAGATAGTATGTATTAATCTATTCTGTAGCTTCTACTTCTTACATTAGCACAGCAAATCTGTTTCCCTAGCGCTATGTGCATATATGAGATGTTCCCTGTGTACCCGCGTTATCTATAGTGACAGCGGGGTAATTGAGCCACGGACGCATGCGCAGTATGTCCGTACAAGTCTCTCACAACAGACTGAGCTTGGTAGCAATGGCATAAGAAGACTACAAACGCATGCGCAATGAGCCTCTGGGGATTCGCCTGGACTTCTATGATCACGCGATAACGGCATGCATGCGCACTAACACAACCGACAACCCGGAAGTATGGGAGAGAGTGGAGGACGCGAGCACATGCATTCAAGGTAATTACAGGTGTATGGTATCTGTTTTAATGATTTCACCTATATATAGTGTGTATAGTAGGATGTGTTTATACTTGATAAAGACCTTCCGGTCGAAACGTCGTATGGTGTGTGTGTGGAAGAATAAAGGAACCTATTTGAATTGCATCATTGCCTGCTGCCACAGGACTCTTCTTTCTGTTCCCGATAATTTGACATACACTGCACCGTCTTACCAAGTCAGCGATGTGCGGAATAAACAAGATATATTTAGGTGGAACATCGTTTATTGTTTATAATACCAAATGCTTTAAAGTGGTAACTTGACAACATTTCTTGTATTAATGTGACATTTGTATTGTAATTAACCTTATAAAATTAAAATAAAATACATTTTGAACCATAAAGCACCCAAATGTATTTTGCCACATCTGTGGGGAATATACCCTACAAGAAAATAGAAGACCTGCATCAGACTTCGTGAAACAGGTCTACCATGCATACTTTAGCGTTAAGCTTGGTGATCAAGACAAAAGTTGGGCTCCACATGTTGTTTCAAACTGTGTGTTGAACACTTAAGACAGTGGAGTAATGGGAAAAGAAGAAGCTTATAATTCGGTGTGCCGATGACTGTTGCTTTTGTAAAGTGAGTATTACTGGACTGAATCGAAGGAATCATAGCAAGTGGACATATCCTGATTTACCCTCTGCAAGACGCCCTCTCCCACACTCAGATGACGTACCAATTCCTACTTTTTATCAGTTAGCAGAACTTTCAGAGGATTAACTGACTACTTCAGATGTTCATTACCATGCAGAACATGGCAGTGCCAGTGACTATGTCGAACTTTGGCATGTCCCCAACGTTTTAGTCAAAGTGAGTTGAGTGACTTAATCAGACCTTAGCCTTTCAAAAGGAGCTGCTGAATTACTTGCATCTCGATTGAACAACAAGAATGTACTTGAACATTGAACAAAAATAACATTTTACCGTACGAGGGATAAAGATTTGCTACCATTTTTCTGCAAAGAAAACAATCTTGTATTTTGTAAAGATATTAAAAGACTCATGATAACCATGAGACATCCTCAATATGTTCCTGATGATTGGCGTCTATTTACTGACACATCAAAGCGCAGTTTGAAATGTGTTCTTTTGAACAATGGAAACATATATGGGTCAATACCAATTGCCCACACCACCAAAATGAAAGAAGAATACAAAACCATAGCTTTGGTCTTGGAGAAGATACACTATTATGAACATCAATCAATAGAATATATGGGTTGATATAAAAATGGTCGATTTCCTGTTATGCCAACAAAGTGGGTACACAAAATCTGTGTTTTATGTGCCTCTGGGACTCTGGGGCCAAACAAGACCACTGGGTGAAACAGTGGCCTGTGAGGGAGAACATGGTTGTCGGTGAAGCGAATTTAATTCAAGTACCATTGGTTGGAAGAGACAAAATAATCCTGCCTCCACTTCACATAAAGCTAGGCCTGATGAAGCAGCTTGTGAAGGCTCTTGGATATGATGGACGGTGCTTTCAGTATATACATAGGAAAATGCCTGGCCTAGGTACACAAAAATTTAAAGCTGGCATTTTTAATGGTCCACAAATCAGGCAATTTATAAATGATAGTGGTTTTGTCGACTCCATGAGTAACGTTGAGTGCAGTGCATGGATGTCATTCGTTCAGGTTTATTAAAAACTTTTCGGCAACCACGATATGCTGAGCTAGTAAACAATATGCTTAATGATTCCAGAGATCTTGGATGTAATAAGAGCATTAAGGTTCACAGCCACTTGGACCCAGATAATTTGGGTGACTTCAGCAAAGAACAAGGTGAAAGATTTCACCAAGACATTAGGACCATGAAAGATCGTTATCAGGGACGATGGGATAAACATATGATGGATGATTACTGCTGGAATTTGCAGAGACTCCTACCAAAGTTCATTCACGAATGTCCCATAAAAGAAGTTTCCTAAATTAATGTCCGCTTCATTTATGGTTTAATTTTCATTATTTGGAATAATAAATTGTTATAATCCACTTTGTTTTCTTCCTTGCATCACAATATTGCAGAAAATAACACTAGTTTGTATGGTATTTGTTTAATTATATCGATCGCATGTGTAATATGGAATAGGGTAATAAAATTCCCTCGGTGCCTATACCACAGAAACTAGAGCTGATAGGGGAAAATGGATGGCATATTTAAAATCAGCACATGAAATATACCTTATATAAGCTATCATACACTCTGCACCAAAATACGTGTTGGCCAATGTTATCATTCTCACTTTTTTTTTTAACGCTCCATAGGAGTGCACACTGCCCCCCCCCCCCCCCCCCCCGTTATCCAGACCTCTGCACACCATTAATTACATCTCCCCACTGATCTCCAGCCATTTAATCTCTCACTATTTTGTTGCAGGTTACTCCCCCACCCATGTAGTCATCATGTACGGCCTTCATCACCCATCAAGTGCCTTTGTCCATGTAGAGCATGCAGAACCTTAAAAAGTGTACACGTCTCCAGCCAAAATGTTTAAAGGAGATATGGTGGTGGGATGTCACCTGAGCAACCAATCAGTACGGACATCGCAGCTTCTAGACCTTCTAGAGTCCACTATTGGCCATGTTATTGGGAGACGGAGACCATCTGGTGTGTGCGGTGCCAACACATTCAGGAAGCCCCCGTAAACTGACAGAACGTGGACAACAAAGCCTTGTAGGAGCTGTGAAGACATCACACACATCGTCTGCCCTCGCTCAGAAGGTCTCACAGACCGCTGGAACATCCATTAGTACCAGAACCCTCCGTAAGCAACGACATGTGAAGGGTTACCATGGACGAGTGGCTGCACACAACATCATAGCAGTGAATGCGATGGGGCCTAGAGCGACGAACTATAAGTGAGTGGAAGCAAATGTTGTGGACAGATGAATCCCAGACACCATCATCTGATCGGAGGACAGCATTTGGGTGTGGTGATTGTCTGAAGAGCGGTTTCTGTGTGATGCAATCGTCCCAACAGTGAAGTTTTCTTATGGTGTGTGTGTGGGGGGCAGGGGGTTGATGGCAAGGACTGGGACCATTGGTTATAGTGAAGTCCACCCTTAATGCTGATGGCTACAGAGACAACCCGGACAAAGTGGCATCTCCTGTGGTAATACTCTGGTACAGCTCCGTGTCTCCACCAACATGACGAGCGCCATGTCATACAGCATGCAGTGTTGAGGCTTGCTATAAGGAGCGGGACATCTACAAACTTCATTGGCCGCCCAAAGTCTGCATCTCCATCGCACTGAGCATCTTTGGGGTGAACTATAACGTATCCATGCGCCCAACGCTCCCATCATCCCCCGCATCACTATCTGAAATTCCCTCCACACATCTATGGGAGTTTGGTGAAAATCGGCCCAGCAGGGTTACTGCAGTCACTGAGGCCAGAGGGGTCCAACACCGGACTGAAGAATATGCATAAAATCAAATTTCATTATCTTCTATGTGCGTCAATATAGGAAACAGTGCATGCTTTTACCACCAAATACTCAAAAAAAGGTAGAGTAAAGAAAGGATACAAATGTGACGCAACCTTCCGTCTCCCACACTCATCTCTCCGCAATTGTGCAGTTCCGTTCTGCTTTCTTCTCCTCATACTGATTTCTTTATAACTGACCATCCCCCCATACATGGACCCCATATTGTTGGATATTGTCGAATTAGTCCTTATCTTACACACCAGATCGCGTCTTACAGGCTTTATTCCTCCACAGCTCCATCATTCTTTACATCCATGATGCCACTTTGTTGGGTTTTCTCAGCATCAAGTCCTTCTATATGCAGTTTTTGTGTCCCTCCCAAAGTGCGTTCCAGCCCCAATACTAATAAAGAAGCAAATGCGAATCCGTCTTTATAAAGCCCGCACTCATTTCATCTGTAACCGTACGGCAACAGTTCTTTAATAAGTTAGCACAGAGGGCAAAAATAATCTGTACATACTACATGGTGTTTATCTTAGCTCCGGTATATTCGTTTGCAGCGCCATCACAGATTAATTATCATTTGAGGGAATTTAATTATCATTCTAAAAAACGTAAAGAATTCCTTTTGGATAGTGCACATTTTTGGTAAACAACTTTCTCTCATTTAAAGGGGTTGTCCCGTGAAAGCAAGTGGGGTTATACACTTCTGTATGGCCATATTAATCAGGAGGCTGGAATCGGCACACGTGACGGGGCGGAGCTACGCGTTGACGCGTAGAAGGGGGCGGAACCAGAACGACGCTCGTGCCCGGGCCGACCAGAAGGGAGAAGACCCTTCTGCGCAAGCGCGTCTAATCGGGCAATTAGACGCTGAAATTAGACGACAGCATGGAGACAGGGACGCCAGCGCAGGGAAGGTGAGTATATAACTTCTGTATGGCTCATATTTAATGCACGATGTATATTACAAAGTGCATTAATATGGCCATACAGAAGTGTATAACCCCACTTGCTTTCACGGGACAACCCCTTTAATGGGAAATATCATCTGCGGATATCTGCCGCCCCCGTGGGTCTCCAGATTCTCAACTACAGTAGCTAATTGATGTATGAGCTGCATTTTCATTTCTTCCGACAATAATCCCTATGCTGGCCACACGGTGCGGTATGCTGGATTTATAGACATCATCATCATCATCTGGAAACATTTACAAAAAGAAATAATCAGGATGCAATAGTTGGTTTTGAAAAATATATTAATAACCTTAGATTTACTTGTGGTTATTATGAAAAAATAGTCCCGTTTTTAGATCTCACCCCATGTGGTGATCGGATAATAGGGGAGATAACAGAACTTTATCGTAAGCCCTCAGCGGGGAATACTATTTTGCACGCCAGCAGCAACATCCGAAACATACCCGGCAGGCAATCCCTGTAGGTGAGCTCAATAGGGCAAAAAGGGCGAGTTCTGGGGAAACCACACATAGGAAAACAGAAATGTCTATTTGTAAAAGACCTTCGGAACGCGGTTATTCCAAACAATAAAGTAATAAAGTGAAACATCGTAACCGAAAGGAATAATTGGAGGATAAAACGCTGAATAATCGTAAATGTGTAAAGGATAGTAATTATAACAATCTAACATTTTCAGCTCCATATAGTAGTTTCTATGACATAAAAACAGTTTCATGCTTATTTATCCAGATAAAAACAAGATGCTGATGTTTGCTAAATTCTTGAAGATGGAGTCTCTGTAGTTGTACGCAGAAATAGAAGCCTCAGTAACATTTTGTCTCCCACTTTATTTGCAGTCAATGAAAAAACAGACTGGTTAAGTAAAAAAGGGTTTTTTTTGGTGCGGCAATTCAAAATGCAGCGCCTGCGGATTTGGTGTCAGAAAAGAATTATTTCAGATAGTAATAATAAAAATGAATTCAAAATCGAAAGGTTTATCACTTATAAATAAATGCAATGTTCAGGATGTGGGCTGCAGAATGCAGAAAGTAAAAATACACATTGCCGAACATCTAAGAAGTATAAAAACATGATTTCATCTCACTCGGGTGCAGCCAAACATTTTATTGAGCAACATATTGGAAAGACATGTCATTTTAAATGCTATGCATTAGAAATGGTTATAGACTAGAGATCAGCGAGCACCCAAATGCTCGGGTGCTCGTTATTCGAGTCGAACTTTTAGTAATATTCGAGAGCGCCATTCAAGTAACGAACCCCATTGAAGTCATTGGGAGACTCGAGCATTTTTGCAATGGAACCGCCGGGTGCTGAGCTTTTTTTTTTTTTTTCTCTATCCCCCATCCCGTCACAGCAGTAAGTGGTAATGCGGGGAGGGGCCAAAAACTTTTCTCTAACACGGCGTGGTGCTCGCTCGAGTAACATTGAGTATGCTAATACTCGAACGGGCATCAAGCTCGGATGAGCATGTTCGCTCATCTCTATTATAGACGCAAGGAGACAAAAAATAAAGCAAAAAACGGTTCTTAAAAGGGTGTCTTTTTGGATAATGAAATTAAAAACAAGGTTTCCTTGGGGCATGAATGCCAGAACGGATTTCACTGGGTAGATTCTATTCTCAATGCTAAAACCTAACCTTTAATACTAATATTTACAAATTAGAGAAACATCTGACATACGAAAACATGTATTTACTAAAATAGGGTGAATGAATGCTGTATTCCTCTAGATTATGACGCGAGTAGAACTAGATCATGGGCCTATTCAATCTTAGACTGCAGAAAAAACCTAACACCAAACCCAACAGATTAATAGATGCTGCACAGATAGAGAACTGATTGCATCATTTAAAACCAATCCAGGGACCTGGTAGTTTTTCCACAGGAAGAATGTTGGATGGGTCTCCTAATGAAAGTGTTTTTCTAGTTGGAGTAAATTAGTGCTATATTTTCAACGTGACAACCATAGCACCGAACGGCGAAAGGCGCATCAATCTCACTATCAACTATCAAATTAGAGGTTATTGACAGGTTTACCCAGGAATTGTGACCACAACCTCCAGAAAAACCTCTGTGGTTCAGAATTGTTTATGAGGTTTACTGTCAAACTAATCCAATATAATCAGAAACTTATCATAAGAATCTGGAAATAACAAAATGACTTCAGAGGGTCAACGTGTTTCCGCCACAAAAGTGTAACCTCATCAGGAACATGTCATTTCTCATGAAGATCTAATGATATTTATGAATCAATTCTAGATGACAATTTTTTCTCAAATGTTCTATACTCAACTTTTGTGCATTTGGTTCACCAGTCTTAGTTGTGTGCCCTATTTTTTCACCATTTGGTGATATCATTACACTGACTGTCTATGTTTCTCATTTTGATGTGCATGTTCTGATGTATCTTATGAAAAACTTTAATAAAAATCTGATTTAAAAAAAAAATTGTCATTGTAAATGCTGTTTTTCAGTTGCTCCAGTGTTTTTGGACCTGTACATTACAGTAAGTAATCCACAAGGGCCTTGTACCTCCGCCTAGCCACTAGCTCTTGCTCTGAGCCGTAATGTTTGGCATTTAATTTTCATGGGCAATTATAATAAAAATTTAATTTTAAAACCATAAAAAAAATTTAAAAAATTGTGTATTTGTGTATTATAGACTGGTAAGGGGAGCCGAGTTATATAACTCCCATTATGGTAGTAGCTGAATGATCCTAATTCCTATCAAGCACCACTCATTGAAAAACCACGTCCCTCCCACCAGAAATACACCAAAATAAGAAGTGAATCAGTAACAGCGTCTCCAGCCCTTGTGGTAGGCTGGTGACGAAACAAGACAAAATGAATGCCGGAACGGATTTATTTTATATTTATTAAAACTATTTTTTATGTAAAGAATTTCCGTTCTGAAACCCTGGCGAACGCCCTCCGAGCCAGATCCGATATTAGAGGGGTTCAAGGAGGGGGGGACGAGCAGAAGGTCGCCTTATATGCTGACGACCTGCTGCTCTATCTTTCAAACCCAAGAGTGGCGCTCCCATGCGTTCTTGGGGAGTTCCGAAAATTCGGCCAATTCTCTAATTTCAAAGTAAATTTAAATAAATCAGAAATCCTAAATGTCAGTATTTCAGACACAGAAGAGAGAGCCCTACAGATGTTTTTTCCATTCAAATGGAAGAAAGATGGAATTAAATATCTAGGCATAAATGTCACTCCAAATATAAACGCCCTATTTCCCAAAAATTACCAACCACTTCTAGCGACTCTCGAAAAAGACCTGGATAGATGGCGTGCTGTGCACCTCTCCTGGTTTGGCAGGATCAGCGCCATTAAAATGAATGTCCTACCTAGATTTCTTTATGTCCTACAGACCGTTCCCATCCGCCTACCACGGTCCTTTTTAAATAAGATAAGAAAAACAGTAATGCGATATATCTGGGGGGATAGAAGACCAAGAAGGAACTGGAAAGCCCTTACGGGACCCAGGGAGGGGGGCGGAATGGGTGTCCCTGACATCTCTTTATACTACAGAGCAGCACTGACAAGACGTATACTAGAACTGAATCGCGGTAACACCCGGAAAAGATGGGCGACAATGGAACGAGACTCCACCCCATACAAAGGAGCAGGTATCATCTGGATCCCAGGGAACAGAAAACATAGAAACATAGGTTTCTCCCCATTTACGGAGGAGATCATAACGGCATGGCTCGGACAGGCCACCAAATCGGGACTAATCAAAAAACCAGGGCCACTTACTCCACTAGTGGGAAACGTAGATATCCCGGTATTCCTTACAGGATCCTCCTTAGTAAACATGATAGCAAAAGACCAAACAGAAGATCCCCCAAGAATAGGAGACTTGCTCAAAGACGGAAAACTAATGACCCTGAACGAAATCTTAAATGGTAGGGACCCCCCAGCCGGAGCGTGGTACCAATACCTCCAACTATGTCATTACATCAGATCCCTGGGGGGGGACACGATTGATTGGTTCTCTGGCGACACCCTTCGAAAGTCAATTCATTGACAATCCAACGGCAGGCGGCAGAATCTCAGATCTATATCGTTTCATGATAAAAGAAAACACACAAGGGAGTATGACAACGTTAGAAAAAGATTGGGAGAAGGAGCTAGGCGACATTCCCCCTGAGGAGGACTGGACCAAAGCATACATCCTAACACAAAAAATCACCATCTCAAGTAAATTCCAAGAATTAAATTATAAAATCTTGACAAAATGGTATAAAACGCCGACGAGGCTTGCCAGAATATTCTCACAATACTCAGATACATGCTGGAGATGTCAGACAGAGAGAGGCACTTATATCCACATCTGGTGGTCATGCTCTCTAATAAGCCCCTTATGGCGTGAAGTGGAGGCCCTCTACTCTTGGGTACAAGGGAACAGTATACAAGTGACCTCGAAGATCGCGTTACTATCAATGTTCCCGGGATCCTTGGCTCAGACCAAAAAATCTCTACTGAGGTTTTTTATCATGGCAGTGCGCCAAGTAATCCCCAAAAAATGGAAAACCACCACCCCACCTTCCAGGCTGATGTGGTTAGAGGCATTGGACCAAATCAGATATATGGAAGAGTTGTGCGCCAGAGATGAACTGCGCCACAACAAATTCACGGCAACTTGGTATGCCTGGATCAATTGTAGAGACGGGGCGGAGATATCTGAATGGGTCCTAAGCGGATCAATCCCCCCGCCACGAATACCTATTGTGCTGACCTAAACTTCTCCAGACAAGCCTGAATAGCACAGGAGGAAGAATGTTGGATGGGTCTCCTAATGAAAGTGTTTTTCTAGTTGGAGTAAATTAGTGCTATATTTTCAACGTGACAACCATAGCACCGAACGGCGAAAGGCGCATCAATCTCACTATCAACTATCAAATTAGAGGTTATTGACAGGTTTTCCCAGGAATTGTGACCCCAACCTCCAGAAAAACCTCTGTGGTTCAGAATTGTTTATGAGGTTTACTATCAAACTAATCCAATATAATCAGAAACTTATCATAAGAATCTGGAAATAACGAAATGACTTCAGAGGTTCAACGTGTTTCCGCCACAAAAGTGTAACCTCATCAGGAACATGTCATTTCTCATGAAGATCTAATGATATTTATGAATCAATTCTAGATGACAATTTTTTCTCAAATGTTCTATACTCAACTCTCTTTACTCTTTAAGCCTTTCTCTTTCTTGCATTAACATTACAGGTTCGCCCCCAAATGGGTCACATTTAAGTTTGATATTTTAGAAAATCTCAGTTTTTAAACGGTTTATATAGTCAAACAACATTCGCAGTAGATAGTTGAACCCAAGTACCGCAAATGAACACAAGAATACTAGCAAATTTTGTCTAGAATGACAGTTTAATGTTTTACAGTTGTATTATGGCCCCTGGAAGGGCCTATGCTGTTACTTGATATGCAAAAACAAATAAATACTTTTTGAACCATAAAGAATTTCCGTTCTTAAATCTCTGATTAGATTTATTTATTATAACGGGCGAATATCAAATAAGGTTTCTTAATTTCTTATCTAATATTGTCTCATTTATGCAAAAATAGATGTATAAGAAAAATAAAAAATAACACAATAATCTCATTATTCCATTCAGCTTATCCCAGTGAATACAGAATTAATTCATTTATATAAATATGTTAAAATTATGTCATATCCATCTTTTTCTATCTAAATGTTTGAAACTTTTAACACATAAAGATTGGAAATGAACACCAACTAATAAAGGGAAAAAATAGGGTTAATAAAATAAAAAAAGTGAAGTTTTATAATCATTAAATATTCCATTCATTTTATTCAAGATAACATAAGGGTTCAATATGAACATGTGATTATAATATATGTAATATATTTATTTATTGGATATGCATTTATGATGATTTATTAACCAATGAGGAATTGTATGATCTATGTGATAAAATGAAGTTAGCTTGGTTTAGAACGTCTGTGTGTTGGGTGGATGACAATTAACGGTGCTGAGGTGGTTAATCAGGTGTTGTTTTAAACTAATTTATGTAGTTTGTCTGTTTAAGTAACATTGTATGTAAGGATTACTGAGGTGAACAAGTATCAGGGAAATTCTGCGTACAGCACCAACCAGGCCCACCCCAATGCCCCGTTGCCGGCGGTAAAGAAGAAACACCACACACTGAGGTCTCATATAGTTCCTCACACAGAGAAATACCTGCGCACTTTATTACAGATTACATGGGTACTTCTACCCTTTGGCCACGTGACTAGAAATGTGTAATGGTTCTTATTGGCCCAAATCCACCGCATAACCATATATGTAAAGTTCGCAGTTCCGCCAAGCACGCGGCCTTTGTATCCGGTTCTGTATCATCTCTGAATTTCTGTACACATCT
Organism: Eleutherodactylus coqui; assembly: GCA_035609135.1. Taxonomy (NCBI): domain Eukaryota; kingdom Metazoa; phylum Chordata; class Amphibia; order Anura; family Eleutherodactylidae; genus Eleutherodactylus; species Eleutherodactylus coqui. Next base: position 140,351,224 of record CM069415.1, read on the forward strand.
CTCTCAGCCTTGCAAAGCCTTGGCATATCTGATATGATTTTTAAGCCTACATATTAGGTTTTTCTAGTTTTAGCATTGCATAGAACTTGCATACGGTATAAAAGCATAAAAAAGGTATGGCAATATATACCCTCACACAAGGACTCGCTTGAAGTTCAAAACGCGTTCTCTGTATTGTCTATTCTGATTCTATGGGGCATTATTCCACTTTGTGTGCTTTTTCATCATCAGGTCCTCCCATAAGCACTCATTTAAGAAGGTAGATCCGCGCTAATGCCGATGATTCCAAAGATTCTAAGCACTCATTTATGAGGACCCTCCCTAACGTTGTTGTTACCCAACACCAAATAAATGCATCCGGTCCGCAGCGCTTTAAAGTGATTACCAGCGGGAAGCTGCGGCACCCGGCCGGTAATCCATGTAATGGTCACTCAATGCCCCAAAACGGGTCAAATGGCTGTCCCACCTAAATCGGGACGTCTGGTCACCCTATATAAAGTGCTATTCTTGGCGTTGTTTTAGCACCAGCTCCGCATGTAACTCTCATCCAGCGCCATCATATATTTACGTATATTATCCCCCTTCTGTGATTTCTCAGCATTATGTTCGGTCCTTTCACAATCTTTATATAGCTGCCGCGCTGTAACCGTACGGAAACAGATCTTATTTATAGTTAGGATAGAGTTCAAGACCCCTCCGCACAAACATGGCGGCGCGGAGCTACGGAAGCCTCCACATCACCGCCATAATGCGGCTCTATATGACTGAACTTGTACAGAGCTGGAATAATCTCACATTGTTCATCTAATTCACTTTCCCAGACTGGAGCCCCCCGGAATATCTACATTATTGCATCCCGCAGACATCATGGGAGAATCGTTCCTTCCGTTATTTTGGCGCCAGTTCCTCATGTACTCGTATACGGCATCAGCACGGTTTTATCTGTATTATTCCGCTTGTTGTGCTTTTTCAGCATCCAGTCCGGTCTGTTATTTGCATCAGTGCCGGCGGTCGCCCCCAGGTTTGGTTTTAACCCAGAAACCCACAAAAAAGCGCAACTAAGAAAAAGTTAAAAATCTTCACGCCTGCACTTCATCTGTAACCGGACCGCAAACATGTGTGTTATGAAGGGGGGCGAACCAAATCACTTCTGTACAAACATGTGACGGCGCAGAGATACGAAGACCTCCAGCATTAGCGCCATAACGCCGCAGTGTGTAACGCAGGACCTGCGTGGAGGCAAAGTGATATATATATTCACAGACGGAGGGTCTGATTTTATTCTTTCCTCCCGCTGTTCTTTAGGGGTCCGTCACACGGGCGTACTCGCACTCTGCATTACGCTGATAGGTTTTGCGCACATAATACAAACAGCATGAACCCCATTGAAGTGCTTTGGGGTATTCAGACTTGTGTGAAATAAATGGCAGCATTTCCCATTAACCCCTTGAGGACACGGCCTATCTTGGGCTCAAGGACGCAACACTTTTTGGCAGCTTTTCACCACCATTTTTCAAAAGCCATAACTTTTTTATTTTGCCGCCGACACGGCCGCATGAGGTTTGTCTTTTTTGCGTCGTGAACTGTTGTTTTTATTGGTACATTTTTGCGCACATATTATATATTGTAAAACTGTTTACATTTTTTTTCCGGAGAGCAGGGAGAAAAAACGCATCAATTCTATCATGTTTTTTACAGCGTCAATCCTACAGCATTAATGACACAATACATTTTTTCTGGGGGTCGGTACGATTACAGCGATACCAAAAACATTGGAATTTTGGTAGGTTTTTCCTCTCTTGCACAATAAAAACTATTTAAAAAAAATAAATAATTCTATTTGCATTGAGCGTCGCACGTTTTATATTCTGGTCTGAAAGATGCAACAATTTTTCAGGGATTTTAATTTCCACTTTTGAAGAGCCGTAACTCTTCTTTTGCCGCCGACACGGCCGCATGAGGTCTGTTTTTTTGCGTTGTGAACTGTTGTTTTTGCTGGTACATTTCTTGCACATATTATATATTGTAAAACTATATTTTTTTTTCCAGAGCAGGGAGAAAAATTATAATTATAATTCTATTTGCATTCAAAGTGGCACGTTCTTTATTTTGCCATGGACGGAGCGCTGTGAGGGCGTGTTTTTCACATCATGAGGTGTAGTTTATATTTGCACCATTTTGGGGTACATACGGATATTTTGATCGCTTTTAATGCGTTGTTTTGGAGACTAGAATAATCACTTTGTTGCACTTTTTCCTCCCGTTTTTTGCTGCGCAGGGTAAATACTGTGCGCAAATTATAATAATAGTCGTTATGGACGCGGTTATCCCACATATATAGCGGATTGACCCCTGGAGCTCCTGAATGGTAAAGCAAGCTGCTGAGCACAACCCTCGCTCTGTGAAGGGATTACACGTCTCCAGCCAGCTCTCGTCAGCTCTGTGACACGTGTATCCACACAGCACACCCACGTTTCCCCCTGTAATACTCCCATTACAGCTCCATTCCTTCTAGGTCAGAGTTTCTGGCAGAACTCTCATAAAAAAACGATCACCCTGCTGTTCTGTCCCCTCACTAACTAATCACAATGATCACTATTATGTCTGTATTGACATTTATTTTCTTTAGCATCTAGCTTTCTGACCAGCAACCCACCAACCATCTTTACCCTCTGAAGGTCAGAACTAAAATGCCCCTCACAAGCTCCACTTCCGGTTACTGCGCGCCGAAAAGCTCATTTCCTATTGGTTGAAGCTAGAGTGGAGTGGCTCAGGGGAGGTCCTCTCTTTAGCCACTCCACTCTAGCCACTTCACAGATGAGCCGACTAGAATGTATTGGCTGGTGGTAGGATCTCCCAGAAGCCACTACATTCTACTCAGTTCAGCATTGAAGTGGCTAAACGGCAAGCCACTCCCCTCTAGACACAAGCATCCAATCAGTGAGTGAGGGGCGGGGCCAGTGAGCGGCATCGCCGAGGAGGACATGGCAGTGCTGACTCCGGTATTTTGTAACCTATGGACTAGAAAGGGCAGTTTGAAAGGCAGATGACGCCCTCCTGTTTGTAATTCAACAATAAACTGAGCCCCACTTCACTAATTCCGAAAGGAGAGGCGGGACGGAACTGATCTTAGCTCCGCCCCCATCCCGCCCCTTCCCATGCAAACAGTGGCGAGGGGCGGAAAGAGGGCGTGAGCTGAGTGTACTGCACCCCGCCTCCTCCCCCTGCAGAAAGGGACTTTTACTGCAAATATAATTATGATTTTAAAGACAAAAACCTTTTTAAGACTTATGCCCATGGCAGAGTGGCGCCCACCAAAGACCCCATACTCACCTCTGGAGGCATTGCACACCCCCCGCATGACACTGCTGATACGCATACGCAGTACAGTTCATAACGCGCCGACAGTGTCATATGGCGCGGTGGGCAGGGCGCGTTCTACAGCGGAAGTATAACGTGACGGCCGGCTTCCATTAATTACAAAAGAAGCCGTCCGTGCGTATTCCCGCGGCACATAGGACATACCGCGGGTTATTTCACACTGCAGAATTTTGCATTGTAATTCTGCAGCGTATACATTGAGCGTTCACGTGGCGGAAATCGGGCCGTGGGCATTATTGTGCAAAAGAAGAAAAAGGCTGCCAAAATTCTAATGTTTTTGGTATCGCTGTAATCGTACCGACCCCCAGAAAAATGTATTGTGTCATTAATGCTGTAGGATTGACGCTGTAAAAAACATGGCGGAATTGATGCGTTTTTTCTCCCTGCTCTCCGGGAAAAAAATGTAAACAGTTTTACAATGTATAATATGTACGCAAAAATGTACCAATAAAAACAACAGTTCACAACGCAAAAAAAACAAACCTCATGCGGCCGTGTCGGCGGCAAAAGAAGGGTTATGGCTCTTCAAAAGTGGAAATTAAAATCCCCAAAGTCGCTGCATCCTTCAGACCAAAATAGGCCGTGTCCTTAAGGGGTTAAAGGCCACCTGCACCGCTATTATACTTGTGCGCATCATAAGAAATGCAATACTGCGCTATCACGTCATCGGACGCGATATAATAGCGGAGAGCCCAACTGGTTGCCATGGCAACAGGACGCCAGCTACAGGCATCTGGCTTTGCCATTCAGGAGCTCCGGGGGCGAATCGGTGGGCAGCAGCTATCAGAGGGGATGAATCGGCCACGTATGTGGTATCACCGCGTCCGTAACGACTCGTACTATAATTTGAGCGCAGTATTTATCCTGTGCAGCAAAAAATGGGGAAAAAGCGAGACAAAGTGCTCATTTTACTCATTTTACCTCCAAAACATCGCAATAAAAGCAATCAGAAAAGCCATATGTACCCCAAAATGGCGCAAATATAAATTACACCTCATGACGCAAAAAACACCCCCTCACAGAGCTCCGTCCATGGGAAAATAAAAAACGTGCGACGTTCAATACAAATAGAATTACCATTTTTTTTAAGCAGGGGTTTTATTGTGCAAAAGAGGAAAAACCTACCAAAATTCTAATGTTTTTGGTATCGCTGTAATCGTACCGACCCCCAGAAAAAATGTATTGTGTCATTAATGCTGTAGGATTGACGCTGTAAAAAACGTGACGGAATTGATGCGTTTTTTCTCCCTGCTCTCCGGAAAAAAAATGTAAACAGTTTTACAATATATAAGATGTACGCAAAAAATGTACCAATAAAAACAACAGTTCACAACGCAAAAAAAACAAACCTCATGCGGCCGTGTCGGCGGCAAAAGAAGAGTTATGGCTCTTCAAAAGTGCAAATTAAAATCCCCAAAGTCGTTGCATCCTTCAGACCAAAATAGGCCGTGTCCTTAGGGGGTTAAAGGCCACCTGCACCGCTATTATACTTGTGCGCAACATAGAAAATGCAATACTGCGCCATAACGTCATCGGACGCGATATAATAGCGGAGAGCCACACTGGTTGCCATGGCAACAGGACGCCAGCTACAGGCATCTGGCTTTGCTATTCAGGAGCTCCGGAGGCTAATCGGTGGGCAGCAGCTATCAGAGGGGTTGAATCGGCCACATATGTGGTATCACCGCGTCCGTAACGACTACTACTATAATTTGAGCGCAGTATTTATCCTGTGCAGCAAAAAACGGGGGAAAGAGCGAGACAAAGTGCTCATTTTACTCATTTTACCTCCGAAACAGCGCAATAAAAGCGATCAGAAAAGCCATATGTACCCCAAAATGGCACAAATATAAACTACACCTCATGACGCCAAAAACACGCCCACACAGAGCTTCATCCATGGGAAAATAAAAAACGTGCGACCTTCAATACTAATAGAATCACGATTTTTTCTTTAAAAACGGGTTTTATTGTGCAAAAGAGGAAAAACCTACCAAAATTCGAATGTTTTTGGTATCGCTGTAATCGTACCGACCCCCCGAAAAAATGTATTGTGTCATTAATGCTGTAGGATTGACGCTGTAAAAAACATGGCGGAATTGATGCGTTTTTTCTCCCTGCTCTCCGGAAAAAAATGTAAACAGTTTTACAATATATAATATGTACGCAAAAATGTACCAATAAAAACAACAGTTCACAACGCAAAAAAAACAAACCTCATGCGGCCGTGTCGGCGGCAAAAGAAGGGTTATGGCTCTTCAAAAGTGGAGATTAAAATCCCCAAAGTCGTTGCATCCTTCAGAGCAAAATAGGCCGTGTCCTTAAGGGGTTAAAGGCCACCTGCACCGCTATTATACTTGTGCGCATCATAGGAAATGCAATACTGCGCTATTACGTCTTCAGACGCGATATAATAGCAGAGAGCCCAACTGGTTGCCATGGCAACAGGACGCCAGCTACAGGCATCTGGCTTTGCTATTCAGGAGCTCCGGAGGCTAATCAGTGGGCAGCAGCTATCAGAGGGGTTGAATCGGCCACATATGTGGTATCACCGCGTCCGTAACGACTAGTACTATAAGTTGAGCACAGTATTTATCCTGCGCAGCAAAAAACGGGGAAAAAGCGAGACAAAGTGCTCATTTTACCTCCAAAACAGCGCAATAAAAGCGATCAGAAAAGCCATATGTACACCAAAATGGCGCAAATATAAACTACACCTCATGACGCAAAAAACACGCCCTCACAGAGCTCCGTCCATGGGAAAATAAAAAACGTGCGACCTTCAATACAAATAGAATTACAATTTTTTTAAGAAGGGGTTTTATTGTGCAAAAGAGGAAAAACCTACCAAAATTCTAATGTTTTTGGTATCGCTGTAATCGTACCGACCCCCAGAAAAAATGTATTGTGTCATTAATGCTGTAGGATTGACGCTGTAAAAAACATGGCGGAATTGATGCGTTTTTTCTCCCTGCTCTCCGGAAAAAAAATGTAAACAGTTTTACAATATATAATATGTGCGCAAAAATGTACCAATAAAAACAACAGTTTACAACGCAAAAAAAACAAACCTCATGCGGCCGTGTCGGCGGCAAAAGAAGGGTTATGGCTCTTCAAAAGTGGAAATTAAAATCCCCAAAGTCGTTGCATCCTTCAGACCAAAATAGGCCGTGTCCTTAAGGGGTTAAAGGCCACCTGCAGCGCTATTATACTTGTGCGCATCATAGAAAATGCAATACTGCGCTATTACGTCATCGGACGCGATATAATAGCGGAGAGCCCAACTAGTTGCCATAGCAACAGAACCTAGCTACAGGCGTCTGGCTTTGCCATTCAGGAGCTCCGGGGGCGAATCGGTGGGCAGCAGCTATCAGAGGGGTTGCTCTCCGGGGAAAAAAAATTAAACAGTTTTACAATATATAATATGTACGCAAAAAATGTACCAATAAAAACAAACCTCATGCGGCCGTGTCGGCGGCAAAAGAAGGGTTATGGCTCTTCAAAAGTGGAAATTGTGCTGCTGAGTATTGTGGGTAATGAGCGGCTCCTGGGACTGACGGGAAATGTGGGGCTGCTGCACACTGCTGGGTAATGGGGATTTCCTGGCACCACCAGGTATTCTGCGTAATGGGGGGTTCCTGGCACAGCCAGGGAATGGGGGGGCTCCTGGTACCACTGGGTATTGTGGGTAATATGAAGCTCCTGTCACTGCTGAGTATTGAGTAATATGAGGCTCCTGGCACCATCAGGTATTGTGTTTAGAATTGGAGGAGTTTAGTGGCGGGTACGATAGAAGCCACCGCACCGACCGGAGACTTCAGATCATTGCATGGATGGCGCCCCCTCTGCCGTCCACCTCACAGGGTGTAGCGCAGGGACAGCGGATACTGTATTCCGTATTTCATGCCTCCAAGTGATTGGCGCTGTAACTCGCTGACAGGCGGAGGAGGGATTGTGGGGGACTTGTATATCTGACCGGCCGACTCCGGGGCACTAATAATGTGTTGGAGAATTTTTTTTCACATTTTTGGGGGAAGGTGGAAAAACATCCAAAAATTCTGCCACCGTTTTTTGGTTTTGTTGTCACGGCGATCGCCATTCGCTAGAAGTAACACAATAACTTTCTTATCTGATCGGCGCAATTCCTGCGACACCAAGTTTATAGAGAGTTTAGGCATTTTTAATTTTTACACAATAAAAAGTTTTTAAAGAAAAACAACTGACTGCATCGCCGCACGGGTCGGATTCTTGCTTATGGTGTACCTGTTCCTCTCCGTGCGTCCCGCGGGCAGTGTATCCATGCGGTGTGCTGGCATGTGGAGTTGCATCTGTACACAGATCTATATGTAACTGTATTCTGTCCTCTTGTGTTAATTACTTTTAATAGTTTTGTATCATTTGCCAATATTGATATCTTACTGCACATTATGCAGTTTATGGGGTTGGTACGGCAATAGTACTTTGCCTGCAGTACCAACCTGGGCCACTACACAATGTATGGTGCTGTCTTTTTTTTCTTGCAGCAAAACAGCCAGAAGTGGGATAACCTTTTGAAAGGGCATAGTACCTGTGAAACCTGAACTTCAAATCTCTTCTTAAAGGGGTTGTCCATGTTTACACTATTGATGGCCTATCTTTGGGCCATCATTCATCCTTGAATTTAGTGGCAGTTTTGCCTGCAATACCAACCCGGACCATCAACCGTGTAAGGATGGACGACCCATTTACTGAAACACCTTTAACCAAGTAGCTCTTAGCATTAACACAAAGTTACTTCTTCTCCCTGCACTCTGGATGATGATTCAATGTGTTCACTAACAGACTCGAGCGGTACCGCTGTCTGTCTGTTACTTTGTGTCTACATCACAATTATAGACAATCAGACCACATTGTGAGATCCAGGGAATTTGTAAGGGTTCACTTATTAATATTTACAAATGTAGTTCAAACAAGACGTGACACTCAGCTGATTTTTAATGTTTTATTGAAACAACCATTACAATACTTTATCGATCGGCCATGAACATGCCGGTCCTGAGATTTCTCCTTTCATCTGGAGACGGTGTGTAATTGAAGTCTCTTCTGTTGCTGTGATGGTGATGAAGGGTATCGATGCTCGGCAAGTCTTGTCCACAGCTTGTAGGCTGTGGCAGATCTCATGACCACCTATTAGTATATTTTTAAGTGTGGGAACAAACCGGAGTACCCGGAGGAAACCCACGCAAACACGGGGAGAACATACAAACTCAAGGCAGATGTTGTTGCCTTTGGCAGGACACCAGTACTGCAAGGCAGTAGCGCTAAGCACTGAGCCACCGTGTTGCCCAAGAACCCAGGTTGCACTGTGACTCAGCCGAGCCACAGGCATTCCGTGTGAGGGTCCTTCACAAAAAGTCCCAGAGTTTGGATCTGTAGTCCAATGATGTCAAGTCCAGGTTCGTACCATGACTCAGCCGAGCCACAGACGGAGACATTTGTCTTTCTTGTGAGGTTCCTTCATTAAAACTTCTGGGATTTGGACCTTTAGTCCAAGTATTTTAAGTTCGGCATAGCACTGCAATGCAGCCGAACCGCAGCCGAACCACAGTGAACGCGTAGGAGCACTTGCGCTCATTGCGGTAGAGGAGGCGTCTTGAGCGTCATAAGCCTTTTGAAGTGAAAATTATACGTGACGCTTAGCTGTAGGGAGAAAAATGGTTCTGATTAGATTCTTATCACAAGATCTCCTTATGTTCTACATTATGTTCCCAGGAGGGGATCCGGTAGATTACCGCCACGTTTTACCTTCAGTGATGTATTTCTTGGGTCCATAAATATCTCCTTGGTGTTGGCTGCAGACACCAAACAGCAGCGTTTCTTTATGACCTCATTCGTCTTCTTCGGGCTCTTCTTCTTCTTCTTTTAAATATTAGTCGCCAGATGAATCCACAGAGAGACGTAAATATTAGTCGCCAGATGAATCCACAGAGAGACGTGATAATGAGGGTGAATCCACAGAGAGACCTAAATATTAGTCGCCAGATGAATCCACAGAGAGACGTGATAATGAGGCCGTTTATGTATTGGGCGATGAAATAGATCTCAAATGCGATGCTCTTGGCCCATAAACTTTGTATTGGTTCTCCAAAGGTGTACGGAGTTAGTCCCTGCAATAAGAAGAAGACAGTTGTTAGAGGAATATGGGGGATTATAGGAACTCGGGGAGATAAGAAGGAACAGAATTAGAGGGATTGAGGGGACCTTAACCTGGGGGATGGCAGGGATAAAGCAATGGTAGAAATGATATGTATGCACACAGACTAGAAACTAATAGGGTCCAATACGAGTGAATATCTAGTTCTACTAGTAATAATAGTACAGAAAGCACATTTCATACTCACCTCATGAAGCTGCTGTAGAATCCTGTCCATCCTTCTCTGGAGCCTCACTTGTGGTGTCTCTGGTGTCTTTTCTGGTGAAGCCTGCAACCAAATCATTCATATAGCTTGTGAAGTTGGAAATGACGACCCCTCCTATGTCCCCACTTCTACTGTCCCCTTATGGGAAGTATTGGCAGGTTACAGTAGTAAGTCATTATCATATTACATCCTGTATTTTTGTTAGCCATTAAAAGGTATCATATCTACAAGATTACGTCGTTTCTCTTGCTGAGAACAATCACATTTTGCTCTACTGGCTAACACGGTACAAGATCTTTGTTTTCATTATCATACTCACCCATGGGAACTTTTGCTGCAGCCGGGTGATGAAGGATGAACACGGCGACTCTGTGGGTGGTGGAGTAACCTGCAACAAAATAGTGTGAGATTAAATGGCAGGAAGTCAGTGGGGAGATGTGATTAATGGTGTGCGAATTCTGGATAATGGGGGGCAGTGTGCACTCCTATGGAGCGTTCAAGAAAAGGTGAGAATGATAATGTTTAGGGATCATTAATCCCAAACTTTGCACTTACTCCAAAGATGTTCTCGTCTAGCCATTTAAATATGACCCGTGATGGAGACTGGTCTTCCTGGGATGGGACAGATGTTTCTACGGGAATCTGTAAGAGAAGATTGTGAGTGTCGCTCAGCATTACTGTTCGTTATATTAACCCCTTAGTGACCACTCATACATTTGTTTTTATGGTTTTCATAAATCACCATTAATTCAATGCATGCGCCTTTTTTACAAAGCTGTATCATATAGACATTTCCCGTGCCGATGGAAGCTGCGGCTCGACCGTCTGATGACAGCTGGACTCCAGCTCTAAGGGTTTGGTGTCGAAAATCTCTGACCCCGCGAGCAGGACATGTAAAAGGCAGACAGAGAAAAGCTCCGTATGTCTCACATTGCAGCCCGGCGATGTGATCATGGGGTACAGGGGGGTCGTTATAACTTAGCGAGAGGCCGGTCCTCATAGGACAAACATGCAGGAAGGTGAGGAGTATAAAAAAAATATAGTCAAAACCCTCAAATCCCTTTATTATGTAAAAAACATCTCTGAACTTGGTGAAAATGGCTAATTTTGTATATTTGATCTCCCCCTTAAAATGAAATATAAACGCGATCAAACAGTCATATAGCTATCCAAGTGGTACCATTAAAAATTACACCTTGTGCTGCAGAAAACAGACCCTCATACAGCGATGTCGGCTCTAATGTGACGGTGAAAAGGAACGGAGACATTGGTTCATTAGGGCCTAAAATGCGCCGGTTAATAAGGGGTCAATGTGTAGCAGCAGAATTACTCACCCCAAACTTGACTTTCCAGCAGTCCCAGAAATAAGAGTAGATGTATTTTGGGGGCGGAAGAGCCGGTGGAACAACCTGCAATAGAACATAGGAGAAATGAGGGAGAGTCGGCCATCATATCCATCTAGAGTCAGCGATATGACTGATGGAGAATAGAGCTTGTATAGGGAAGGGTATAATGTGCTACTCTGACTCACCCCAAAGATAGACTCTTTGATGGTAATATAAATATCCAATATAATGGAGGGCTCTCCAGCAGGGGGCGCATCTCCATTAACCTGAAAGAAGAATGTGAGACAGCATTGTAAGAAAGTGATGACTACAACTCTATGCATATTACTACTAGTCTTCTTATATATAGTTCCATAATCTGGAACCTGGTGTAAGTATTTACTGTAAGACAACGGGGAAGATGAGAGTCACTTACCTTCTGTGATCCAGATGTCACAAGGAACAGCAGAAGTAATCTGATCGATAATGTTGGCAACAACATGGCCAATCGAAATCACTGCAGAGCTGAGCAAATAGGGAGAGAAGAGAAAAAGTTATCACATTGTGCTTCATGACATCATAAAACATGCCCAACACTGTGCTCCCAGGAGAATGCATGCCCAACACTGTGCCCCCAGGAGAATGCATGCCCAACACTGCCCCTTATCCCAAGGACAACACTGTGCCCTCTAGGAGAAAATATGCCCAAAACTGCATCCCCCCCCCACCCACCCACCCATGAGAATGCATGCCCAACATTGTGCCCCCCTGAATAAGAACTCTCCACCAGCAGGACTTGATCTCCCCGCAGTTCTGCACTTGTTATTGTTTTCCACTTACTTATTATTTGCAGCTCTGATATCTGTAGAAAAATACGGAATTCTAGTAATCGCAAGATTCTAGTAAACGCCAAGAGGTAAAACCAGCAAATGTCTGTGTGACCTGCTGTTTTATAGGTGAGTTACATTATGACATCACTGATGACCTCACAAAGCTGTTTTATAGGTGAGTTACATTATGACATCACTGATGACCTCACAAAGCTGTTTTATAGGTGAGTTACATTATGACATCACTGATGACCTCACAAAGATCTCACATTCTAACAGACTTCAGCTTTGTTAAAAACAAACAAAACTTTATCGATAACAGTTTGCAAACAGCGGGCAGAATTCTGGCATATATGGAATCTACTAAAGAATCAGCAAAAAGAACGAACAATATATCAAATAATGAAAATATAAAGAAATGTATAATTTTCCTGTACAAAATAGACGTGAAATGTGCGGAATATTTGTGTAGACAATTCTGGAATGAATGAATATTTCATATATCGAGCATAAAAAATTACATGTTTGTTGTTTTTTGCTCATTTATACTCTATTCTTAATTCTTTTTAGTATTTCCCAGATTGTAACCATTATATTCTTGTACATAGGGGCCGTATTATAGTAGTTATATTCTTGTACATAGGGGGCAGTATTATAGTAGTTATATTCTTGTACATAGGAGCAGTATTATAGTAGTTATATTCTTGTACATAGGGGGCAGTATTATAGTAGTTATATTCTTGTACATAGTGGGCAGTATTATAGTAGTTATATTCTTGTACGTAGGGGGCAGTATAATAGTAGTTATATTCTTGTACATAGGGGGCAGTATTATAGTAGTTATATTCTTGTACATAGGGGGCAGTATTATAGTAGTTATATTCTTGTACATAGGGGGCAGTATTATAGTAGTTATATTCTTGTACATAGGGGGCAGTATTATAGTAGTTATATTCTTGTACATAGGAGGCAGTATTATAGTAGTTATATTCTTGTACATAGGGGGCAGTATTATAGTAGTTATATTCTTGTACATAGGGGCAGTATTATAGTAGTTATATTCCTGTACATAGGGGGCAGTATTATAGTAGTTATATTCTTGTACATAGGGGGCAGTATTATAGTAGTTATATTCTTGTACATAGGAGGCAGTATTATAGTAGTTATATTCTTGTACGTAGGGGGCAGTATAATAGTAGTTATATTCTTGTACATAGGGGGCAGTATTATAGTAGTTATATTCTTGTACATAGGGGGCAGTATTATAGTAGTTATATTCTTGTACATAGGGGGCAGTATTATAGTAGTTATATTCTTGTACATAGGAGGCAGTATTATAGTAGTTATATTCTTGTACATAGGGGGCAGTATTATAGTAGTTATATTCTTGTACATAGGGGCAGTATTATAGTAGTTATATTCCTGTACATAGGGGGCAGTATTATAGTAGTTATATTCTTGTACATAGGGGGCAGTATTATAGTAGTTATATTCTTGTACATAGGAGGCAGTATTATAGTAGTTATATTCTTGTACATAGGGGGCAGTATTATAGTAGTTATATTCTTGTACATAGCGGGCAGTATTATAGTAGTTATATTCCTGTACATAGGGGGCAGTATTATAGTAGTTATATTCTTGTACATTGGGGGCAGTATTATAGTAGTTATATTCTTCGACATAGGGGGCAGTATTATAGTAGTTATATTCTTGTACATAGGGGGCAGTATTATAGTAGTTATATTCTTGCCGTTTTGCCGTGCAGGTCTGCATATGGTTACCATGCGTTTTTCAGGATGTGCCACCATGCGGCCTGTTTATATAGCAGCAGTGCGACTTGCTTGTGTTACCGCTATGCGTTCTCGAGTGCAGCCGGTGTATGTTTTACTCCGTATGGCATTTTCTTTGCTGTCTTTGGCCACCAGGCATCAGACAGCTACCACACAAGGGGCCCTGGTTTGTTGTCTGTGAGGCAGCCGGTGCTTTGCGTGCGCAGGGTCCTATGTGGTTGGGACGCGGCTCCTCTGTGATGCTGCGACCTGTCTGCCACAAGGTGGCTAGTGACAGAGTGTATCTAGTTTTACTGAGACATCTGGTACTTCCCATACTGGAAAGAGTACTAGCAAATGCTCCGCACCGGGTTGAGCCTTGCCTATCGGTAGCTCCCCTGTTCTCCCTCTTGCAGTTCCCTGCAGCCAGTCGTACCGCAGTGTCCGAGTCTAAGATGACACGTGGAAGCAGCCAGCCAGAGACGCATACTATGTGCCGTCTCGCTGCAGTTCGAGATTACATCCAGCCAGAAATTATCTTGCCTTAAGAACAACATGGTTGGACATGCTTGTCAGCATTACTCCAGGCCTGCTGAGACCTGTGGTACCTTCCATATGGAAAAAGTACTCCGCACAGAAATTCGGCAGACACATCGCTCTTCATCTTCACTCCAGAACCTCCTGCATTTACCTGCAAGCAACGTACAAGTCCAGGAGGACACGTGGACAGGGGCGGCCAGAGCCACATATTATGCGCACTCGCACTAGAATACGAGATTTACATCCATCAGAGAATATCTCGTCTAACAAACAACCGTGTTCGAACTGGTGGTCAGCTTAACTCCAGCCTTGCTGAGACCTGTGGTACCTTCCATATGGAAAAAATACACTGCACAGGAATTCGGCTGACAGATCGCTCCTCTTCTCCGCTCCAGCCAGTGTCTGGGTCCAGGATGACATGCGGACCGGAGCCGGCCAGATCCACATGCTATGTGCGCTCTCGACACATTACAAGATTTACATCCAATCAGAGATTTTTCTCGTCTTACAAACAGTTTTCGAAATGCCTGTCCGCATTACTCCGGGCTTGCTGAGTCCTGTGGTAATACTTCGCTCCTCATTTCTGCTTACCTAACGACTAGCTCCCCTATAGTGGCCCGCCCGCAGTTTCTTGCAGGCAGCTTGGCGCAATCTCCATTGACGGGAGTGATGCAGGCTAGGGTGGTCCTGAGTCGCATCATATGTGCACTGCAATACGACATGGATGTCCAGTCACAGATTGTCTTGTCGTACGAACAGTCTTGTTCTGTCTGAGTATAGTGGTAAGTTAGGGTTTTCCATCCCCCAAAAGGGAGCCTGGGGGCTGTGAAACTGGTTTTCCTCTGGTCAGCCCTGAGATGCTGAACCTCTTTGGGTTCGATCCCCCTCCAGGCGGTTTTCTGAACCAGATCAGCATGTGCTGCTTTTTAGAGCATCGTGACAGCTAGTTTCATTGGCCGTGTCCATGTGGTCGTGGGTTACTCATGGCGTCTGTGATACATGGATGTGATCTGTTGGGACAGAATCTCATGCGAAACCAGTTGGCTGCTCAACAGGTCACGAAGTCTCCTCGATTGTGGATGGCCGGATTGTTGCCGTGAGGTGTACTCTGTAATTCAGAGTAGGCTCCAACTACACTCCTTGAGCGTGTCTCCACAGATCCATCCTGCGCAGGTACAATGCTCCATAAGGTTTGGGTCCAACTTTGGAGCCTAGATGATGACTGCTTTGCTAAGCCGAAGTTTGGGATGTCATGCATCCTCTGTTGTCTCGATGGACGAAAGTCAATTCGCTCTATGGCTGACGCGCCTTCCTTCAGGTGGATGAATTTGCATCAGCAGACAATTGCTGGGGTTCCTCAGTAACTACGCCTCGACCAGGTCATTTTTATTCCTCATGGGACGAATCATATAGGGAAGTTAGCAACTACGCTTCCCATCTACGGCGAATTCTGAGTGTGGCCGTCTGACATCCATGGACTCTGTCTCTGGAGTTCCTGTCCCCGGGGTTAACATCTCTGGACGCAATGCCACGTTTTTCAAGGTCCTCATTTGGCGCAGGCCCCTGCAGCCAGTATGGCGGGACGGGGGGTTGGGGTGGTAGAAGTTTTCTGCTCAGCACAGGTCTGGTTCAGTTATACAACGCCGTCTTATAGACAAAGCGGTTAAATCAGATGGATCCAGAAGCTTTACCCAAGGTCTTGCTGTGTCTCCGAATAAAAAGTGATTTTACGGTAAGTAAGAATCTAGTTATTTCCATCTGTTTTCTTTGTTCTGGATGCACATTGGAAAATCAGTCGGTTTTTTTTTTTGGTTTTTTTTTTAACCATTTAGGAGACGTACAAATTTAATATCAACATTTTGAGGAACACTTTGTTTTCCTGCACCAAGCCAAGATTGCAAAAGCTAATAGGTATCAGGATGATAGATACCCCCACAAGCGACCCCATTTTAAAAATTACACCCCTTAATGAATTCTCTGAGGGGTGTCATGAGTATTTTGACCCCACAATTTTCTTTTTCAGTAGTTAATGCAATTTAGAGGAGAAAGAATAGTTTCTTATTTTTGCAACTATGTCATTTTAAAGACATTTTTTTCTATTGTGCACATGAGAATAAGGAGTGACACCCCAAAATGGATACCCCTGTTGGTCCTGTGTTTAGAAACATACCCATTGTGGCCCTAATCTTATGTCTGTATGCACAATGGGGCCCAAACCGAAAGAAGAGCCGGTGGTTTTCAGAACAGACATTTTGCTTGGTGATTTAGGTCCCATTGCCCACTTGTAGAGCCCTTGAGCTAACACAACAATAGAGATCCCCACTTTGAAAACTAGACCCCTTAACGAATTCCTCTAGGGTTGTACTGCATATTTTGCCCCCACAGTTTTTGAATGAATCTAAGCAAAATAGAAGGGAAAAAAAAATACTATTCATTTTTTTGGGCAATTATGTCACTTTAAAAACAGTTTTTTTGTACAGCACACATATGAATGAAAACTTTCGCCCCAAAATGGATCCCCCTGTTTGTCTTGTGTTCAGAGACATACCCATTGTGGCCCAGACCCTCCCCAGCTTTTGCGCTTATGACCGCCATTTTGCCATGGCGCGCATGCTCAAATCTGGGGAAAGGTCCACGGATTAAGATCCCATCAGTGAACTTCCTCAGAGGCCTTAGGTAAGTAATTTCACCTCCCCTCATGAATCAGATCTGTGACAGGACAGGAAATTTCAACTTTTTTTTACTTTCATGTGATCGCAGTTATCCATTGGATAGCAGCGGTCATGTGACAAGTGGCCGTGTACTGGCCCCTATGAAATCTCCAGGCTCTCTGCTACATTTGCTACAGGAGCGGGGAGATTTTTAATTACCTTGGCAATCCACGGCTTTTGCGCAGAAGCCAGGGTTAAGATCCATGGATAAATCTGGGGTCCTTAGGTACGTAATTTCATATCCATGAGGGGAGATGAAGCTTAAGCTGTTTAAACTTTTTGTTGACACTTTTTTTTCGTTACATGATCTTTGTTATCCATTGGATAAGAGCGATCATGTAATCGGGAACCGCATACAGCGGTCCCTGGTGATATCTCTCTGCTCTGCTCCATGCACAGAAGACGAAGTAAGGTCCTGGAAGGACCAGAACACTGCAGGACATCACAGAGGACAGGAGTGAGTCCTCTCAGCTCCCCTCATAGATCCGATCCATGAGGGGAGCTGAAACTTTATTTTACTTTTTTTAAAACTTTTCCGTGATCGCCGTTAACTTTTGGATAACAGCGATCACGTGCCCAGGCATCGGTAACTACGGTCCCCGGTGACATCTACACCCTTTCAAATCTCCCGTGAACATACGGTCTTCTCGCATGCCTCGCCATTTTTCCTTTAGATTCAATTCAGTTCTGTGGATATACAAAAATAAAAGTTATATCACCAACAAAAACTGGCCAGTATATGGTTATAACTTTCCTGTGTACATACATATATAGCACCAAATAGAATCCACAAACAAAGCAAAACAAAGCACCTAGTGCAAGAGCAAAATGCTTTATTCAATAACACAAAAAGTTAAAACTACATACAAAGATTTGGAATAAAGAATGCAATGTCCATAATGTAGGTCTGAAGGCTGGTTTCCAAAACATATATATCAGTTATATATCATCATAATATACATGAGGGGAATGCCACATCCACGCCCGACCGCAGCGACACCGCATTCGCCAGTTGGTCACCCCTAGTAGTGGTACGAGGCATAATGACCGCTCTGTCTAAAATTAAAATATATTATTATATATAATATATACACATCTTCTAGAGGAGCGATGTTACTGACAATGAGTGTGTGTATATACTGAGGAGAATATAACTGACCTCCATATGTATATACTGAGGAGAATCTACCTCACCTCTGTGTGTATATACTGAGGAGAATCTACCTCACCACTGTGTTATATACTGAGGAGAATATCATCTGACCTCAGTGAGTATATACCGAGCAGAATATAACTGACCTTCGTGTGTGTATATACTGAGGAGAATCTACCTCGCCTCCGTGTGTGCATATACTGCGGAGGATCTGCTTCACCTCCGTGTGTGCGTATACTGAACAGGAACTCCCTCGCCTCCGTGTGTGCGTATACTAAGCAGGAACTCCCTCGCCTCCCTGTGTGCGTATACTGAGGAGGATCTGCTTCGCCTAAGGGTGTGTGCATATACTGCGGAGGATCTGCTTCGCCTACGTGTGTGCGTAAACTGAGGAGGATCTACCTCGGCTCAGTGTGTGCAAATACTGAGGAGAATCTAACTGACCTCTGTGTGTGTATATACTGAAATGCTGTAAAGTGCATAAGGAAGCCGCCATAGACTGCAGGGATGGAGCAAGCCTTTAAGGCTAAGAAGGGGCTGCAATCTCCAGTCTGGGGGTAAATTTGGAAAAAAGGGGTGTTACCTTTCAGGGTAAAAAGTGAGGGGTGGCACATTCTGCAGAGGGACATTGGTACATGCAGTCTGAGAAGAATCTAACACCCCTCTGTGTATATACTGTGGAGAATATAACTGACCTCTATGTGTATATACTGAGAAGAATATAACTGACCTCTGTGTGTATATACTGATTAGAATATAACTAACCTTTTTGTGTATATACTGAGGAGAATATAACTGACTTCTGTGTATATACTGAGGAAAATCTACCTCACCTCTTTGTCAATATACTGAGAATCTACCTCACCTCTATGTGTATATACTGAGGAGAATCTACCTCACCTCTGTGTGTATATACTGAGGAGAATCTACCTAACCTCTATGTGTATATACTGAGAAGAATCTACCTCACCTCTGTGTGTATATACTGCGGAGAATCTACCTCACCTCTGTGTGTATATACTGAGGAGAATCTACCTCATGTCTGTGTGTGTATATACTGAGGAGAATCTACCTCACCTCTGTGTGTGTATATACTGCGGAGAATCTACTTCACCTCTATGTGTATATACTGAGGAGAATCTACCTCACCTTTGTGTGTATATACTTATGAGAATCTGCCTCACCTCCGTGTGTATATAATGAGAAGAACCTACCTCACCACTGTGTGTATATACTGTGGGGAATCTACCTCACCTCTGTTTGTATATACTGAGGAGAATATAACTGACCTCCATGTGTATATACTGAAGAGAATCTACCTCACCTCTGTGTGTATATACTGAGGAGAATCTACCTCACCTCTGTGTGTATATACTGAGGAGAATCTACCTCACCACTGTGTTATATACTGAGGAGAATATCATCTGACCTCAGTGAGTATATACCGAGCAGAATATAACTGACCTTCGTGTGTGTATATACTGAGGAGAATCTACCTCGCCTCCGTGTGTGCATATACTGCGGAGGATCTGCTTCACCTCCGTGTGTGCGTATACTGAACAGGAACTCCCTCGCCTCCGTGTGTGCGTATACTAAGCAGGAACTCCCTCGCCTCCCTGTGTGCGTATACTGAGGAGGATCTGCTTCGCCTAAGGGTGTGTGCATATACTGCGGAGGATCTGCTTCGCCTACGTGTGTGCGTAAACTGAGGAGGATCTACCTCGGCTCAGTGTGTGCAAATACTGAGGAGAATCTAACTGACCTCTGTGTGTGTATATACTGAAATGCTGTAAAGTGCATAAGGAAGCCGCCATAGACTGCAGGGATGGAGCAAGCCTTTAAGGCTAAGAAGGGGCTGCAATCTCCAGTCTGGGGGTAAATTTGGAAAAAAGGGGTGTTACCTTTCAGGGTAAAAAGTGAGGGGTGGCACATTCTGCAGAGGGACATTGGTACATGCAGTCTGAGAAGAATCTAACACCCCTCTGTGTATATACTGTGGAGAATATAACTGACCTCTATGTGTATATACTGAGAAGAATATAACTGACCTCTGTGTGTATATACTGATTAGAATATAACTAACCTTTTTGTGTATATACTGAGGAGAATATAACTGACTTCTGTGTATATACTGAGGAAAATCTACCTCACCTCTTTGTCAATATACTGAGAATCTACCTCACCTCTATGTGTATATACTGAGGAGAATCTACCTCACCTCTGTGTGTATATACTGAGGAGAATCTACCTAACCTCTATGTGTATATACTGAGAAGAATCTACCTCACCTCTGTGTGTATATACTGCGGAGAATCTACCTCACCTCTGTGTGTATATACTGAGGAGAATCTACCTCATGTCTGTGTGTGTATATACTGAGGAGAATCTACCTCACCTCTGTGTGTGTATATACTGCGGAGAATCTACTTCACCTCTATGTGTATATACTGAGGAGAATCTACCTCACCTTTGTGTGTATATACTTATGAGAATCTGCCTCACCTCCGTGTGTATATAATGAGAAGAACCTACCTCACCACTGTGTGTATATACTGTGGGGAATCTACCTCACCTCTGTTTGTATATACTGAGGAGAATATAACTGACCTCCATGTGTATATACTGAAGAGAATCTACCTCACCTCTGTGTGTATATACTGAGGAGAATCTACCTCACCACTGTGTTATATACTGAGGAGAATCTGCCTCACCTCCGTGTGTATATACTGAGGAGAATCTACCTTACCTCTGTGTGTATATACTGAGGAGAACCTACCTCACCACTGTGTGTATATACTGAGGAGAATCTACCTTACCTCTGTGTGTATATACTAAGGAGAATCTACCCCACCTCTGTGTGTATATATTGCGGAGAATCTACCTCACCTCTGTGTGTATATACTGGGGAGAATCTACCTCCCCTCTGTGTGTATATACTGAGGAGAATCTACCTCACCTCTGTGTGTATATACTGAGGAGAATCTACCTAACCTCTATGTGTATATACTGAGAAGAATCTACCTCACCTCTGTGTGTATATACTGCGGAGAATCTACCTCACCTCTGTGTGTATATACTGAGGAGAATCTACCTCATGTCTGTGTGTGTATATACTGAGGAGAATCTACCTCACCTCTGTGTGTGTATATACTGCGGAGAATCTACTTCACCTCTATGTGTATATACTGAGGAGAATCTACCTCACCTTTGTGTGTATATACTTATGAGAATCTGCCTCACCTCCGTGTGTATATAATGAGAAGAACCTACCTCACCACTGTGTGTATATACTGTGGGGAATCTACCTCACCTCTGTTTGTATATACTGAGGAGAATATAACTGACCTCCATGTGTATATACTGAAGAGAATCTACCTCACCTCTGTGTGTATATACTGAGGAGAATCTACCTCACCACTGTGTTATATACTGAGGAGAATCTGCCTCACCTCCGTGTGTATATACTGAGGAGAATCTACCTTACCTCTGTGTGTATATACTGAGGAGAACCTACCTCACCACTGTGTGTATATACTGAGGAGAATCTACCTTACCTCTGTGTGTATATACTAAGGAGAATCTACCCCACCTCTGTGTGTATATATTGCGGAGAATCTACCTCACCTCTGTGTGTATATACTGGGGAGAATCTACCTCCCCTCTGTGTGTATATACTGAGGAGAATCTACCTCATCTCTGTGTGTATATACTGAGGAGAATCTACCTCCCCTCTATGTGTATATACTGAGGAGAATCTACCTCCCCTATGTGTGTATATACTGAGGAGAATCTACCTCCCCTCTATGTGTATATACTGCGGAGAATCTACCTCACCTCTGTGTGTATATACTGCGGACAATCTACCTCACCTCTATGTGCATATGCTGAAGAGAATCTACCTCACCTCTATGTGTATATACTGAGAAAAATCTACCTCACCTCTGTGTATATATGCTAAAGAGAATCTACTTCACCTCCGTGTGTGGATACTGAGGAGAATCTACCTCACCTCTATGTGTATAGATGCTAAGGAGAATCTGCTTCACCTCCGTGTGTATATGCTGAGGAGAATCTGCTTCACCTCTGTGTGTATATACTAGGGAGAATCTACCCCATCTCTGTATGTATATGCTGAGGACAATCTACCTCATCTCTGTGTGTATATGCTGAGGAGAATAAACCTCACCTCTGTGTGTATATATTGAGGAAATTATACCTCACCTCTGTGTGTATATACTGAGGATAATTCACCTCACCTCTATGTGTATATACTGAGGAGAATTCACCTCACCTCTATGTGTATATACTGAGGAGAATCTACCTCACCTCTATGTGTATATACAGAGGAAAATCTACCTCACCTCTATGTGTATATACTGAGGAGAATCTACCTCACCTCTATGTGTATATTCTGAGGAGAATTCACCTCACCTCTGTGTATATACTGAAGAGAATCCACATCACCTCTGTGTGTGTATATTCTGAGGAGAATTCATCTCACCTCTGTGTGTATATACTAAGGAGAATCTACATCAACTTTATATGTATATACTAAGGAGAATTTAACTGACCTCTATGTGTATAATACACTGAAAGGAAGCGACCATGGACTGCGGGGATGGAGCATGCCTTTAAGGCTAAGAAGGGGCTGCAACCTCCAGTCTGGCGGTAAATTTAAATAAAAAGGTGTTACTTTTAACCCCTTCTTGCCACAGAACATAAATGTACGTCATGGCAGAGGGGTACTTAACGCCACAGGACATACATTTATTTCCTGGGGATAGGCCGAGATCATAAGAGATCCGATGCTATCCAACAGCAGGAGCCGGCTGTCACCGATAGACAGCCTCCCGCTGCAACAGCAGAGGTGCATCGCAGCAGCGCCCCCCACTGTTCACACCTTCACTGCCGCGATCTATGTAGATTGCGGGATGTAAAGGGCACACATAGGGTGTGCGTTCCCTCTGTGACGTCATCGGACTCTTGCAATAAAATCGCAGAGAGCCTGACGCGTTGCCATTGCAACAGGACGCCAGATACTGGTCTCTTGTATTGCCAGTGCCTGTGATCACTATAAGAAGCGAAAAGGCATTGCAGGACAAAAGTCCTGCAATGCTTTATCATAGCGATCATAGGCGCTATGGTGCAAGTCACACACAGGGACATAAGTAAAATAAAAATATATTTTTAAAAATGTGTGCTTTTTCCCAAATTAACATAAAAAATGAAAATCCCACATTTTTGGTATTGTCGTATCCGTAACGACTCGCACAACAAATTGAACACGCTTTTTACCCTGCATGGCAAAAAGCGTTAAAAAGAATCCCTAAAAAAACTGAGGTAAAATGCTTATTTTTTTTCTATTTTTTTGCCTACCAAAAAAAGGATTAAAAGTGATCAAAAGAGCCGTCTGTTACCCATAAAAACTACGGCTCGTTATGCAAAAAAAAGCCCTCACAAAGTTTCATCCATGGAAAAATAAAAGTTACAGGACTTTGAATGCAGCAATTTAGAGAAACAAATAATTTAAAATAAAAGGGTTTTAATTGCGGAAAAGTGGAAAAACCTAGAAAAGAAAAAAAAAAGAATAAAAATTTTCTATGGTTGTAAGCGTACCGACACACAGAAAAAACGTATTGTGTCATTTATGCTGCATGATTGATACTGTAAAAAACACAAACAATGGCAGAATTGATTTAGTTTCTCTCTCTGCGATTATAAAATAATGTATAAAAGTTTTACAATATAGTCTATATATCCAAAAATGGCACCGATAAAAACTACAGCTCGCCACACAAAAAACAAGCCCTCATACGGCCGTGTCGACATAAAAGTAAAAAAATTATGACTTTTTAGTGGAGATGAAAATCCCCCCAAAACCGTTGCGTCCTCAATGCCAAATAGGCAATGTCCTTAAGGGGTTAATAGTCGGCATCGCTTAGTCCAGGGGGCCGAAGATCCCAAAGTCTCCACCGCAGGGAAGTCTGCAAAACAAGAGGGGAGAGGATTAGATACACTCAACAGACAACATCACACACTATAGGATTAGATACAAAGCTCAGTAGACTGCATAACACAGGATAGGCTTAGATACACCGGCTCAACAGAGTGTATTACAGATAATGCTTAGATTCATGGCTCAACAGACAGTATCACAGTATAAGTTTAGCACTTCAGCAGACAAGTATCACACAGGATACGCTTAGAAACATCTTGACTGACAATTTTAGACAGAATAGGTTTAGATACAGCCGCTCAACAGGCACCATCACATGATGGGCTTTGATATATCAGCTAGGCAGATAGTATCAAACAATAGGATTAGATACATTTGTTCAGTAGACAGTATCACACTGAATAGGCTTAGATACATAGATCAGCAGACAGTATCGCACAGGATGGGCTTGGATACACAGATCAGTGGAGAGTATTACACAGGATAGGCTTAGATACTCAGCTCTGCACACAGTATCACACAGGATAGGCTTAGATACGCTGTTTCAGCAGTACATTGATCCTGGAGATTAATCTCTAATGAACCTTTCTATACATTGTATGTCAGGGCACTATTTGCTGTACCCCGGTGTTACCTGTCAGTCTGGTGCACTCAGCACACTTCCCGCGACCCCCGTGATTGGTAGAGGCTAGTTTTTTGCACTCCAAATGCTGTAAAGAAAATATTAAGGAGGGGGGCAATAAACGAAAAAAAGAAAGCGTTTAAATTACTAAATCAAGAAGACATCGAAGAAGCGTTAAAATCATACAGGAAAAAAATAAATCATGTAAAGAAAAGATCAAAATTGCTAAGGAGGAGGCAGAAAGACTGATCGCCAAAGAGAGCGAAAATAAACCTAAACTATTCTTCAATTATATTACCAGCAAAAGGATTTGCACTGAGAGCACTGTCCCTTTAACAAATAATGCAGGAGAAAACATAGAAGACGAGCAAATCTATTAGATAGTTTCTTTTCAAATGTATTCATGAACGAAAAAGAAATGTCATATGAGATGCAGGGGAATAAAACCAACGCCCCACTAAATATTGCATGCCTAACACAGGAGCAAGTGCAAAACTGGTTAAAAAGGATTAAAATCGATAAATCGCTGGGCCCAGAAGGTATACACCCAGGGGTTCTAAGGGAACTAAATGACATGATAGCTAGGCCGCTATTTCTTATAGAGACCGGGGTTGTACCACTGGATTGCCGCATTGCCAATGTGGTTCCAGTATACAAAAATGGGTCTAAAAGAGAGCCTGGTAACTACAGGCCGGTAAGTCTCACTTCAATAACTGGAAAAATATTTGAGGGGTTTCTGAGAGACGCCATCGAAGAATACCTCAAGGAGAACAACGGAATAACTCCTCACCAGCACGGGTTCAGGAGGGGTCGATCATGTCAGACCAATATGATCAGCTTCTACGATGAAGTAAGCTCTAGGCTGGACCTGGGAGAATCTATTGCTCTCGTATATCTGGACTTCTCTAAAGCATTTGACACTGTGCCACATAATAGGCTGATATATAAAATGAGAAGCTCGGATTGGGTGAAAACGTGTGTATCTGGGTAAAGAACTGGCTCAGAGATAGAAAGCAGACGGTAGTAATAAATGGTTTATACTCAGAATGGGATCACAGAGGTGAGGGAAAAAACAAAAACATTATTCACAGAAAAAGCCAAAAGCGTAGGTACTGACGGAAGCGGTGTGGCCTCGGCGCGGCCCGTCAGCCTATGCGTTTTGGCCAAAATGCAGTACCAACACCCGCATTTTATTAGTATGCATTAGTACTTTTGTATGTAGTTTGCTAGTTGGTGGGGGAGCCCAAGATGTCAGCCAGTGTGGCCCACTTTAGAGATACAGGGCAACCCCCGCTGTTATATCAGCCAGGGTTGATATCCTGTATGGTGGGTCACCATCGATCTATGGCTGGCATCTTTGGTATCGTTCACATGTGCAGACTATTAGTATATGCAGTCACTCCTCCCCAATCTGGGCTGGGTTGAGTGGGTGACTGCATATTAGCCTGCCAAGAACAATCTGCTCCTCCACATTATTGTCTGGCTGACTGCATATCTCCAGGGCTTACGGCCATTGCGCCTGCTCTACGGCGATTGTGCCGGTGGCGATTGTGCCTGCCTTATGGCGATCGTGCCTATGGCGACCGTGTCTGCTTTGCAGACCTTCAGGTATTGTATTTTTGGCTTTTTCTGTGAATAATACTCAGAATGGGCCATCATCGCTAGCGGGTCGCCACAGGGTTCAGTATTAGGCCCATTATGTTCAATATATTTATTAACAACCTGATAGAGGGGCTGCACAGCAAAATATCAATATTTGCAGATGATACAAAATTATACAAGATGCTTAATACAACGGAGGACAATATGCGGCTACAAACGGACCGAGATAAACTGGGGGCTTCGGGAGGAAAATGGCAAATAAAGTTCAATGTTGATAAATGTAAGGTTCTGCGCATGGGCAGGAGAAGCGGATGTCACCAATATACACTGAATGGGGTACTGCTAGGGAAAAGTGATATGGAAAAAGACCTGGGGGTACTAGTGGATTGTAGACTAAACTGGAGTAACCAATGCCAGTCAGCTGCTGCAAAAGCTAATAAAGTCCTGGGGTGCATTAAAAGAGGTATAGGGGCGAGGGGCGAGAGCATTATCCTCCCACTATATAAGGCACTTGTAAGGCCCCACATGGAATACTGCGCACAGTTCTGGTCACCGGTGCTCAGGAAAGATGTTACAGTACTGGAGGGGGTTTAAAGAAGGGCAACTAAACTAATACATGGAATGACGGGACTGGAATACCCAGAGAGGCACCAAAACTGGGATTATTCACCCCAGAAAACAGACGGCTAAGGGGCGACCAAATAACTATGTATAAATACATGAGGGGACAATACAAGGATCTCTCCATGATCTGTTTATACCCAGGACACGACGGTAACAAGAGGGCATCCGCTACGTCTAGAAGAAAGCAGGTTCCATCGCCAACACAGAAGGGGGTTCTTTACTGTAAGAGCAGTGAGACTGTGGAACTCTCTGCCTGAGGATGTGGTGATGGCAAAATCCATAGAGGAGTTTAAGAGGGACTAGATGTCTTTCTAGAACAGTGCGATATTACAGGATATAGACATTAGGTGACCAGCGGGGTTGTTGATCCAGGTCTTAGGGTTAGGTAGGAACTGAAATGTTGATCCAGGGATTGCTCTTGCTGCCATTATGGAGTCGGGAAGGAAATTTTTTTCCTCCAAATGAGCTAAATTGTCTTGTTGGTTTTTTTTTGCCTTCCCTTGGACCAACAAGTAAGGGGTGGGTTGAAACAGGCTGAACTAGATGGCCATTGTCTTCATCTGGCCTAACATACTATGTAACTATGATGAGGACGGTGACGAACACCAGAGCCATCGCCAGGTTGTTCATCACATCTAGGTGCGACTGCTGGGAAAGGTCATTCAGGTTTCTTCGAGCTGCAGATAGCAGGGACATAAGGGGTTACAAATCCAGGGATTTCACTCCTATAGTGATGGCTATAGTAAAGTAAGCCTGAAAGCAATAAAAACATCGCCACCTAAGGTTACGCTGCGGTAATACACTTCATCAAAGGAATGAGGGTCTTGTGCACTGGGGTTCATTTACTAATGAAGTGGATGAGCAATATGCTGTTGAGCCTCAGTTATAGCCATAGGATATGTTTTGGATCTACTGCCATCTTGTGGACAAGAGGGGTACTACAGCTATTGGACATCTATTCTCTCCAAGCACAGCTCTGTCATCTATTGCCCCCTGTTATCAGCCATTACATGCTGTGAGAGGCTGACTGTAGAAGTGATGAAGCCATCTGTTGTTCCCTGTTATCAGCCATTGCATGCCAGTGAGAGGCTGACTGTAGAACTGATGAAGCAGTCTATTCCTCCCTGTTATCAGCCATTACAGGCCAGTAAGAGGCTAACTGTAGAACTGATGAAGCCACATACTACAGCCTGGTATCAGCCATTGCAGGCCGGTAAGCAGTTGGCCATACAACTGAAGCATTCTATTGCTCTCCGTTATCAGCCATTACAGGCCAATGAGAGGCTGACCATACAACTGATGAAGCATTCTATTGCTCCCTGTTATCAGCCATTACAGGCTAGGGAGAGGCTGACTGTAGTGTTTTGCATGATGATAATGAAGCACACATTGACATTGTACAGCGGTAACGTTCTCTGTGCAGAGTCTTACCGCTCAGCAGGAGCCCAATGATGGCCTGCAGAGTCAGAGGCGGGCTGATGAGAGTAATGAGTGTGATTTAATAGGTTGTCAGCATTTGCCATGAAGCGCCATATCCAGCAAGCTCTCCGCCAGGCTCTTCTTGGTGACATATCGATTAATGTTGATTGCAGATCTCACTGCTACTCACCGCTCCCCCGTGCCGGCACCCGCACCTTCTGTCTCGAGCGGACAGGTACTCACTAAGGGCAATGCTCGCTTGAGCAATTGCCCTTAGCGAGTATACTCGCTCATCTCTAGTAACAACGTATTAATGCAAACAGCCTGAACTTACAAATCTCTCCACCAGGGGTCACCATCACATACAACAAAGTTCTATTACAAAGTGCAGCACAGCAAGACAACCAATAAGAGCACAAAGGGCGGTTATATAACACTGGGGAACACAATTTTTGGTGAATTGTTAGAACTTTTTTGGAGCACTTTGAGGTCATAGATTCTGAAAATGACACTGTTTTTTCTCCATCAGGTCTGCTTATGATATTACATATGTCCATGTTAACCCCTTAAGGACATGGCCTGTTTTGGTATTTGGTATTTTTTTGGTATAAATTTGGTATTTTTCAATCTCCATTTTTCAACAGCCATATCTTTTTTATTTTTCTGTCGATGCGGCCGTATAAGGGCTTGTTTTTTGCGTGCCCAACTGTAGTTTTTATTGGTGCCACTTTTAGTTACATAGACTACATTGTAAAACTTTGATTATTTTTTTTATGATCGTAGGGAGAGAAAACGCATCAATTCTGCCATAGATTTTTTGCTGGTTTTTTTAAAGTGTTAATCATGCAGATAAAAATAACAGAATCCATTTTTTCTGCGGGTCAGTACGGTTACAACAATACCAAAATTCTTACATTTTTTTTTAGGTTTTTGCACTTTTCCACAATAAAAACCTTTTTTTTTTGGAAATAATTGTTTTTTTCAAAAATCACTGCATTCAAAGTCCAATAACTTTTTTATTTTTCCATGGACGGAGCTCTATGAGGGCTTATTTTTTGCAAGACGAGCTGTAGTTTTTATTGGTACCATTTTGGAGTACACAGGGTTTTTTAATAATTTTATTGCGTTTTTTTTGGGAGGCAAAATGCTAAAAATTAGCATTTTGCCTCAGTTTTTTAGCATTCTTTTTAACACTTTTTGCCGTACAGGATAAAAAGTGTGTTCAATGTATTGTACGCGTCGTTACGGACGTGTTGATACCAAATATGTTGGATTTTGATTTTTTTTATGCTAATATAAGAAAAAGCATAAAAAAAGGGGTTTTTAACATTTTTTTTACATTTTTATTTTTTGTACTTTTATTTTGCCCATATTTTTACACCATTTGTATCCCTCTTGGGGACTTTTACTACAGCACTAATGATCGCTGCGATAAGGCATGGCAGGACTTCTCTCCTGCCATGCCTTATCGCTTATTACAGCGATCTTAGGCAATGGCAATACAGGACGCCGGTATCTGGCGCCCTGTTGCTATAGCAACCAGCCGGGCTCTCGCGATGTTATTGCGAGAAACGGCTGGAGTCACAGAGGGCTGGAGTCACAGCGGGAGGCCGGCTACTAGTGACTACTGGATGAGGAGCATGGATCGTTTGCTTTGTTTCACTATCTTGATGGCTTGATAAAGACCGACACAGGTCGAAACGTTGTCTGCCTTTTTTTAAAAAAATGGAACAATAAAGGATACAATTTTTACCTTTTGAAGCACCGTTTATGCTGTCTCCTCTTTTTTGATACGTTGGAGTCTTTCATGATTTAATGGATTTGTGCTCCATCCACTTTACCTGCTTTTAGCTTCTCCAGGCTCGTTGCAGGAAATGTTCTACATTTGTAGCCGAAACACCTTCCATTTCTCTTTAATGTCTTTACACATTGTTTCAACAACCAAGTTTGCTGTGCAGTGGTGGCGATGTGCACCATATGTAATAGTAAGCAGATGCTGGTGGGAAAATAAAGTAAATATAACATAAATAGATAATGACAGAAGGAATATAGCAATAACTAGAGCTAGGGCGAAATGAATGGGATTTTCAGAATCGGCGGCACAAAACTATAGTGTTAGGGTGCTGGGGTGCAGATCCTGGATCCGGCTGTGTAGGGAGGTCTGCATTGTCCTTTATAAGAAGAGATACTTCATGGTAATGCAGCACAGGTACGGATAATTAGAGAACGGGGGCAGAACATTGAGCTCCGGAGGACGTGAGTCATGCATTTGTGTGGTCCTTGTTACATCTCATTCCAGAGACTTGAAAAGACCTGAAAGCCAATCCACCTTCCAGTGCAGAGCAACATGACGATGGTTGGACGCACGGCTCCGAGGTGAGCACGTACTGTGGATATCACAGAACGCAGGCTCCAACCAGACACAGAGACATTGTACTAGAGAATGCAGCTGCGGATAGAGTGCAGCTATCTAATGTACATCCCATGCAGATTCTGCCTCTTTCCCTGGTCGATAGGGCTGAGCTGCAATACCAGACATGTCCTATGATTAAGAGTGGCGCTGTTTTTGGAAAATAGAGCAGATCCTAAGCTCTCAAACTATCATTGACCATCCTAATATGAATCATTTTTATCTACACTATGTTTACAGAAGAATTGGGACGCACATAGAAGGTGATGAAATTCAATGTTATTTTTCACTATGGTGTTGGGCTGCCTTTCGCCCGAATGACTGCAGTCACCCTCTGCGGCTGCTTTCCACCACATTCTCATAGATATGCGCAGGGATTTGCCTCTGTTCCTCAAGGAGAGCTTCCAATAGTGATGCAGGGGATGATGGGTGTGTTGGACGCACGAATACGGTGTTCTAGTTCGTCCCAAAATACTCAATAGGATTGAGATCCAGACTTTGGGCCAATGAAGTTTGCAGACATTCTGCTCCCCCACACTGCGTTCCATATGACATGGGGCTCAGTCATGTTGGTGGAGACACAGAGCTGTACCAGAGTATTACCACAGGGGAGGTGATGCCACATTGTCTAATTGTCTCTGTACCCGTTGGTGGTGAGGGGGGACTTCACTATAACCAATGGCCCAGTCCTTTCCAGCAGAAACACCACCACCATAACAGAACCTCCTCTGAACCTCACTGCTGGGACGATGCAGTCATGTAGAAACCGCTCTCCAGGCAACTGCCACACCCAAGTGTCACCATCCGATTGGAAGATACTGTACTGTGATTCATCTGTCCACAACACTTGCTTCCACTCACTTACAGTCCGTCGCTCCGAGCCCCGTCGCAGGCGCCGCTGTGCATTCACTGCAGTGATGTTCTGTGCAGCTGCTCGTACATGGTAACCTTTCACATGCTGTTCTCTACAGAGGGTTCTGGTTCTGATGAATTTTCCAATGTCCTGTGAGACCTGCTGAATAGGGACAGACGATGTGTGTGATGTCTTCACAGCTCCTACAAGGCTTAATTGTCCATGTTCTGTCAGTTTACAACGTCTCCTTAAACGTGGCAGCACCACACACACCGGATGGTCTCCAACTCTCAATAACATGGCCAACACTGGACTCTGGAAGGTCCAAAAGCTGTGATGTCCATACTTATTGGTGAGAGAATAGAAAGAAAAAAAATGGCAAGGGAGACGGCGCAACACTCCAGATTAAAGCAATATAAGGAGTGACCAAATGTATGTGAAACTTCTCCTTTTATTTAATAAAGTACGTGGACAGCTTGTGAATACGCGTTTCGCGGATAACCCCTTTGTCAGTTCAGCTGGTGTTTAAAATATACAGGCAATTGGTGGGTCCCAAAAGGGTTAAAGATTAGATCTGTTTGCCTGTGGAGTGTGGGTCAGCCAGGGCAGGAGAAGTTCTCTGAACTGACGAAGGGGTTATCCCCGAAACGCGTATTCACAAGCTGACCACGTACTTTATTAAATAAAAGGAGAAGTTTCACATACATTTGGTCACTCCTTATATTGCTTTAATCTGGACTGTTGCGCCGTCTCCATTGCCATTTTTTTTCTTTCTATTCTCTCACTCTATCACGCCCACCCAGGTGGTGCGTCATCTGGTCTGGCAGCACCTCCATTATTGAAGTTACCACTTCACTTCACGACCTTTATAGTATCATTGTTCACAACAAATACAACTGTATGGGTTTTTCTCCACCCCTCTTTTTTTTTCCTCCTCGTCCACATACTTATTGGTGACATCCCCCTCACCAGACCCCATTGAGAGCTCTACACCTGGTGACATCCCCCCGGCAGACCCCATTGTCAGCTCTACACCTGGTGACATCCCCCCGCCAGACCCCATTGTCAGCTCTACACATGGTGACATCCCCCCACCAGACCCCCTTGTCAGCTCTACACCCGGAGACATCTCCCCGCCAGACCCCATTGCCAGCTCTACACCTGGTGACATTCCCCCACCAGAACCCGTTGTCAGCTCTACACCTGGTGACATCCCTCCACCAGACCCCGTTGTCAGCTCTACACCTTGTGACATCCCCCCCACCAGACCCCGTTGTCAGCTCTACACCTGGTGGCATCCCTCCACCAGACCCCATTGTCAGCTCTACACCTGGTGACATCCCCCCCACCAGACCCCGTTGTCAGCTCTACACCCGGTGACATCACCCCACCAGACCTCGTTGTCGGCTCTACACCTGGTAACATCCCCCAACAGACGCCATTGTCAGTTCTATAACTGGTAACATGCCCCATCAGACCCTGTTATCAGCTCTACATCTGGTGACATCTCCCCACCAGATCCTGTTGTCAGCTCTACACCTGGTGACATCCCACCACTAGACCCTGTTGTCAACTGTACAACTGGTGACATCCCCCCACCAGACCCCGCTGTCAGCTCTATACCTGGTGACATCCCCCCGCCAGACACCACTGTCAGCTCTATACTTGGTGACATCCCCCACCAGACCCTGTTGTCAGATCTACACCTGGTGACATCCCCACATTAGCCGCCGTTGTCAGCTCTACACCTGGTGACATCTCCCCACCAGACCCCGTTGTCAGCTCTAAACCTGGTCACATCCCCCGACCAGACCCCATTGTTGGCTCTACACCTGGTGACATCCCCCCACCAGACCGCGTTGTCAGCTCTACACCTGGTGGCATCCCTCCCACAGACCCCATTGTCGGTTCTACACCTGGTGATATCCCACCACCAGAGCTCGTTGTCAGTTCTATACCTGGTGACATCCCACCACCAGAGCTCGTTGTCAGTTCTATACTTGGTGACATCCCACCACCAGACCCCATTGTCAGCTCTGCACCTGGTAACATCCCCCATCAGACTCTGTTGTCAGCTCTACATCTGGTGATATCCCACCACTAGACCCCATTGTCAGCTCTACATCTGGTGACATCCCCCCGCCAGACCCTGCTGTCAGCTCTATACCTGGTGACATCCCCCAACCAGACCCCGCTGTCAGCTCTATACCTGGTGACACCCCCCATCAGACCCCGTTGTCAGCTCTAAACCTGGTGACATCCCCCCACCAGACCGCATTGTCGGCTCTACACCTGGTGACATTCCCCAGCAGACCCCATTGTCAGCTCTATACCTGGTGAAATCCCCCCGCCAGACCCCGCTGTCATCTCTACACCTGATGACATTCCCCCACCAGACCCTGCTGTCAGCTCTACACCTGTTGACATCCCCCCACCAGACCCTGTTGTCAGCTCTACACTTGGTGACATCCCCCCACCAGACCCCATTATCAGCTCTACACCTGATGACATCCCCCCACCAGACAGCGCTGTCAGCTCTATACCTGGCGACATTCCCCCGCCAGACTCCGTTGTCAGCTCTACACTTGGTGACATCCCCCCGCCAGACCCCGTTGTCAGCTCTACACTTGGTGACATCCCTCCCCCGCCAGACCCTGCTGTCAGCTCTATACCTGGTGACATCCCCCCTCAGACCCCGTTGCCAGCTCTACACCTCGTGACATCCCCCCCACCAGACCCCATTGTCAGTTCTACACCTGGTGACATCCCGCCACCAGACCTCATTGTAGGCTCTACACCTGGTTACATCCCCCCACCACACCCCGTTGTCAGCTCTACACCCGGTGACATCACCCCACGAGACCCTGTTGTCAGCTCTAAACCTCATGACATCCCCCCACCAGACCTCCTTGTCAGCTCTACACCTGGTGGCATCCCTCCACCAGACCCCGTTGTCGGCTCTACACCTGGTAACATTCCACCACCAGACCCTATTGTCAGTTCTATAACTGGTGACATCCCACCACCAGAGCCTGTTGTCAGCTCTACACCTGGTAACATCCCCTATCAGACCCCGTTATCAGCTCTACATCTGGTGACATCTCCCCGACATACCCCGCTGTCAGCTCTATACCTGGTGACATCCCCCCGCCAGACCCCGCTGTCAGCTCTATACTTGGTGACATCCCCCACAAGACCCTGTTGTCAGATCTACACCTGGTGACATCCCCACATCAGCCCCCGTTGTCAGATCTACACCTGGTGACATCCCCACATCAGCCCCCGTTGTCAGCTCTATACCTGGTGACATCTCCCCACCAGACCCCGTTGTCAGCTCTACATCTGGTGACATACCCCCACCAGAACCTATTGTCAGCTCTACATCTGGTGACATCCCCCCACCAGACCCCATTGTCAGCTCTAAACCTGGTCACATCCCCCGACCAGACCCCATTGTCGGCTCTACACCTGGTGACATCCCCCCACCAGACCCCGTTGTCAGCTCTACACCTGGTGGCATTCCTCCACCAGACCCCATTGTCGGTTCTACACCTGGTGATATCCCACCACCAGAGCTCGTTGTCAGTTCTATACCTGGTGACATCCCCCATCAGACCCCGTTGTCAGCTCTACATCTGGTGATATCCCACCACCAGACCCCGTTGTCAGCTCTACACCTGGTGACATCCCACCACTAGACCCCATTGTCAGCTCTACATCTGGTGACATCCCCCCACCAGACCCTGCTGTCAGCTCTATACCTGGTGACATCCCCCATCAGACCCCGTTGTCAGCTCTAAACCTGGTCACATCCCCCCACCAGACCGCATTGTTGGCTCTACACCTGGTGACATTCCCCCACCAGATCCCGTTGTCAGCTCTACACCTGGTGGCATCCCTCCACCAGACCCCGTTGTCGGCTCTACACCTGGTGACATCCCAACACCAGACCTCATTGTCAACTCTACACCTGGTGGCATCCCACCACTAGATCCCGTTGTCAGCTCTACACCTGGTGAAATCCACCCACCAGACCCCGCTGTCATCTCTACAACTGATGACATTCCCCCACCAGACCCTGCTGTCAGCTCTACACCTGTTGACATCCCCCCGCGAGACCCCGTTGTCAGCTCTACACCTGGTGACATCCCCCCACCAGACAGTTCTGTCAGCTCTATACCTGGCGACATTCCCCCGCCAGACTCCGTTGTCAGCTCTACACTTGGTGACATCCCCCCGCCAGACCCCGTTGTCAGCTCTACACTTGGTGACATCCCCCCCGCCAGACCCTGCTGTCAGCTCTATACCTGGTGACATCCCCCATCAGACCCCGTTGCCAGCTCTACACCTGCTGACATCCCTCCATCAGACCCCGTTGTCAGCTCTAAACCTGGTGACATCCCGCCACCAGACCCCATTGTAGGCTCTACACCTGGTGACATCCCCCCACCAGACCCCGTTGTCAGCTCTACACCTGGTGACATCCCACCACTAGACCCTGTTGTCAACTGTACAACTGGTGACATCCCCCTGCCAGACCCCGCTGTCAGCTCTATACCTGGTGACATCCCCCCAACAGACCCCGCTGTCAGCTCTATACCTGGTGACATCCCCACATGAGCCCCTATTGTCAGCTCTGCATCTGGAGACATCCCCCCACCAGAACCTATTGTCAGCTCTACATCTGGTGACATCCCCCCACCAGACCCCGTTGTCAGCTCTAAACCTGGTCACATCCCCCCACCAGACCCCATTGTCGGCTCTACACCTGGTGACATCCCCCCACCAGACCCCGTTGTCAGCTCTAAACCTGGTCACATCCCACCACCAGACCCCATTGTCGGCTCTACACCTGGTGACATCCCAACACCAGACCCCGTTGTCAGCTCTAAACCTGGTCACATCCCCCCACCAGACCCCATTGTCGGCTCTACACCTGGTGGCATCCCACCACTAGATCCCGTTGTCAGCTCTACACCTGGTGAAATCCACCCACCAGACCCCGCTGTCATCTCTACAACTGATGACATTCCCCCACCAGACCCTGCTGTCAGCTCTACACCTGTTGACATCCCCCCGCGAGACCCCGTTGTCAGCTCTACACTTGGTGACATCCCCCCACCAGACCCCATTGTCAGCTCTACACCTGATGACATCCCCCCACCAGACAGTGCTGTCAGCTCTATACCTGGCGACATTCCCCCGCCAGACTCCGTTGTCAGCTCTACACTTGGTGACATCCCCCCGCCAGACCCCGTTGTCAGCTCTACACTTGGTGACATCCCCCCCGCCAGACCCTGCTGTCAGCTCTATACCTGGTGACATCCCCCATCAGACCCCGTTGCTAGCTCTACACCTGCTGACATCCCTCCATCAGACCCCGTTGTCAGCTCTAAACCTGGTGACATCCCGCCACCAGACCCCATTGTAGGCTCTACACCTGGTGACATCCCCCCACCAGACCCCGTTGTCAGCTCTACACCTGGTGACATCCCACCACTAGACCCTGTTGTCAACTGTACAACTGGTGACATCCCCCTGCCAGATCCCGCTGTCAGCTCTATACCTGGTGACATCCCCCCAACAGACCCCGCTGTCAGCTCTATACCTGGTGACATCCCCACATGAGCCCCCATTGTCAGCTCTACAACTGGTGACATCTCCCCACCAGACCCCGTTGTCAGCTCTGCATCTGGAGACATCCCCCCACCAGAACCTATTGTCACCTCTACATCTGGTGACATCCCCCCACCAGACCCCGTTGTCAGCTCTAAACCTGGTCACATCCCCCCACCAGACCCCATTGTCGGCTCTACACCTGGTGACATCCCCCCACCAGACCCCGTTGTCAGCTCTAAACCTGGTCACATCCCCCCACCAGACCCCATTGTCGGCTCTACACCTGGTGACATCCCAACACCAGACCTCATTGTCAGCTCTACACCTGGTGGCATCCCACCACTAGATCCCGTTGTCAGCTCTACACCTGGTGAAATCCACCAACCAGACCCCGCTGTCATCTCTACAACTGATGACATTCCCCCACCAGACCCTGCTGTCAGCTCTACACCTGTTGACATCCCCCCGCGAGACCCCGTTGTCAGCTCTACACTTGGTGACATCCCCCCACCAGACCCCATTGTCAGCTCTACACCTGATGACATCCCCCCACCAGACAGTGCTGTCAGCTCCATACCTGGCGACATTCCCCCGCCAGACTCCGTTGTCAGCTCTACACTTGGTGACATCCCCCCGCCAGACCCCGTTGTCAGCTGTACACTTGGTGACATCCCCCCCGCCAGACCCTGCTGTCAGCTCTATACCTGGTGACATCCCCCATCAGACCCCGTTGCCAGCTCTACACCTGCTGACATCCCTCCATCAGACCCCGTTGTCAGCTCTAAACCTGGTGACATCCCGCCACCAGACCCCGTTGTCAGCTCTACACCTGGTGACATCCCACCACTAGACCCTGTTGTCAACTGTACAACTGGTGACATCCCCCTGCCAGACCCCGCTGTCAGCTCTATACCTGGTGACATCCCCCCAACAGACCCCGCTGTCAGCTCTATACCTGGTGACATCCCCACATGAGCCCCCATTGTCAGCTCTACAACTGGTGACATCTCCCCACCAGACCCCGTTGTCAGCTCTGCATCTGGAGACATCCCCCCACCAGAACCTATTGTCAGCTCTACATCTGGTGACATCCCCCCACCAGACCCCGTTGTCTGCTCTAAACCTGGTCACATCCCCCCACCAGACCCCATTGTCGGCTCTACACCTGGTGACATCCCCCCACCAGACCCTGTTGTCAGCTCTACACCTGGTGGCACCCCTTCACCAGACCCCATTGTCGGTTCTACACCTGGTGATATCCCACCACCAGAGCTCATTGTCAGTTCTACACCTGGTGACATCCCCCCGCCAGACCCCGTTGTCAGCTGTACACTTGGTGACATCCCCCCCGCCAGACCCTGCTGTCAGCTCTATACCTGGTGACATCCCCCATCAGACCCCGTTGCCAGCTCTACACCTGCTGACATCCCTCCATCAGACCCCGTTGTCAGCTCTAAACCTGGTGACATCCCGCCACCAGACCCCGTTGTCAGCTCTACACCTGGTGACATCCCACCACTAGACCCTGTTGTCAACTGTACAACTGGTGACATCCCCCTGCCAGACCCCGCTGTCAGCTCTATACCTGGTGACATCCCCCCAACAGACCCCGCTGTCAGCTCTATACCTGGTGACATCCCCACATGAGCCCCCATTGTCAGCTCTGCATCTGGAGACATCCCCCCACCAGAACCTATTGTCAGCTCTACATCTGGTGACATCCCCCCACCAGACCCCGTTGTCTGCTCTAAACCTGGTCACATCCCCCCACCAGACCCCATTGTCGGCTCTACACCTGGTGACATCCCCCCACCAGACCCTGTTGTCAGCTCTACACCTGGTGGCACCCCTTCACCAGACCCCATTGTCGGTTCTACACCTGGTGATATCCCACCACCAGAGCTCATTGTCAGTTCTACACCTGGTGACATCCCACCAGCAGACCCCATTGTCAGCTCTGCACCTGGTAACATCCCTCATCAGACCCCATTGTCAGCTCTACATCTGGTGATATCCCACCACCAGACCCCGTTGTCAGCTCTACATCTGGTGACATCCCCCCGCCAGACCCTGCTGTCAGCTCTATACCTGGTGACATCCCCCAACCAGACCCCGCTGTCAGCTCTATACCTGGTGACATCCCCCA
Organism: Eleutherodactylus coqui; assembly: GCA_035609135.1. Lineage (NCBI taxonomy): Eukaryota > Metazoa > Chordata > Amphibia > Anura > Eleutherodactylidae > Eleutherodactylus > Eleutherodactylus coqui. The sequence goes on from CM069415.1 coordinate 140,390,582, forward strand.
TCAGACCCCGTTGTCAGCTATAAACATGTTGACATCCCCCCACCAGACCCCATTGTCGACTCTACACCTGGTGACATTCCCTCACCAGACCACATTGTCAGCTCTACACCTGGTGGCATCCCTCCACCAAACCCCGTTGTTGGCTCTACACCTGGTGACATCCCACCACCAGACCCTGTTGTCAGTTCTATACCTGGTAACATCCCGCAGCAGACCCCATTGTCAGCTCTACACCTGGTGGCATCCCACCACTAGATCCCATTGTCAGCTCTACACCTGGTGAAATCCCCCCGCCAGACCCCGCTGTCATCTCTACACCTGATGACATCCCCCCACCAGACCCTGCTGTCAGCTCTATACCTGTTGACATCCCCCCGCCAGACCCCGTTGTCAGCTCTACACTTGGTGACATCCCCCCGCCAGACCCCGTTGTCAGCTCTACACTTGGTGACATCCCCCCCCCCCGCGCCAGACCCTGCTGTCAGCTCTACACCTGGTGACATCCCCCATCAGACCCCGTTGCCAGCTCTACACCTGCTGACATCCCTCCACCAGACCCCATTGTAGGCTCTACACCTGGTGACATCCCCCCACCAGACCCCGTTGTCAGCTCTATACCTGGTGGAATCCCTCCACCAGACCCCGTTGTCGGCTCTACACCTGGTGACATCCCACCACCAGACCCTGTTGTCAGTTCTATACCTGGTAACATCCCCCACCAGACCCTGTTGTCAGCTCTACACCTGCTGACATCCCACCACCAGACCCCGTTGTTAGCTCTACATCTGGTGACATCCTCCCGCCAGACCCTGCTGTCAGCTCTATACCTGGTGACATCCCCCAACCAGACCCCGCTGTCAGCTCTATACCTGGTGACATCCCCCATCAGACCCCGTTGTCAGCTCTAAACCTGGTAACATCCCCCCCACCAGACCCCGTTGTCAGCTCTTCACCTGATGACATCCTCCCATCAGACCCCGTTGTCAGCTCTACACTTGGTGACATCCCCCCACCAGACACCGTTGTCAGCTCTACACTTGGTGACATCCCACCAGCAGACCCCATTGTCAGCTCTACACTTGGTGACATCCCACCACCAGACCCTGTTGTCAGCTCTACAGCTGGTGACATCCCTCCACCAGACCCTGTTGTCAGCTCTACAGCTGGTGACATCCCTCCACCGGACCCCGTTGTCAGCTCTACATCTGGTGACATCCCTCCACCAGTCCCTGTTGTCAGCTCTACACCTGGTGACATCCCTCCACCAGACCCTGTTGTCAGCTCTACACTTGGTGACATTCCCCCACCAGACCCTGTTGTCAGCTCTACACCTGATGACATCCTCCCACCAGAACCCGGTGTCAGCTCTACACCTGATGACATCCTCCCACCAGACCCCATTGTCAGCTCTACACTTGGTGACATCCCCCACCAGACCCCGTTGTCAGCTCTACACCTGGTGACATCCCACCACCAGATCCTGTTGTCAGCTCTACAGCTGGTGACATTCCTCCACCAGACCTTGTTGTCGGCTCTACACCTGGTGACATCCTCTACCAGACCCTGTTGTCAGCTCTACATCTGGTGACATCCCCCCACCAGACCCTGTTGTCAGCTCCACACCTGGTGACATCCCCCCCACCAGACCCCGTTGTCAGCTCTACACCTGGTGACATCCCCCCCACCAGACCCCGTTGTCAGCTCTTCACCTGATGACATCTCCCCATCAGACCCCGTTGTCAGCTCTACACTTGGTGACATCCCCCCACCAGACCCCGTTGTCAGCTCTTCACCTGATGACATCCCCCCATCAGACCCCGTTGTCAGCTCTACACTTGGTGACATCCCACCACCAGACCCCATTGTCAGCTCTACACTTGGTGACATCCCACCACCAGACCCTGTTGTCAGCTCTACAGCCGGTGACATCCCTCCGCCAGACCTCGTTGTCGGCTCTACACCTGGTGACATCCTCCACCAGACCCTGTTGTCAGCTCTACACCTGGTGACATCCGCCACCAGACCCCGTTGTCAGCTCTACACCTGCTGACATCCCTCCACCAGACCCTGTTGTCAGCTCTACACCTGATGACATCCTCCCACCAGAACCCGGTGTCAGCTCTACACTTGGTGACATCCCACCACCAGACCCCATTGTCAGCTCTACACTTGGTGACATCCCACCACCAGACCCCATTGTCAGCTCTACACTTGGTGACATCCCACCACCAGACCCCATTGTCAGCTCTACACTTGGTGACATCCCACCACCAGACCCCATTGTCAGCTCTACACTTGGTGACATCCCACCACCAGACCCCATTGTCAGCTCTACACTTGTTGACATCCCACCACCAGACCCCGTTGTCAGCTCTACACTTGGTGACATCCCACCACCAGACCCCATTGTCAGCTCTACACTTGCTGACATGGTAAAGATTGCACGTCTGAATGCACCAATTTAATTCAAGATATCTGACAAAAAAGAAACGCCAGCCGCACTCAACAAGCCACGTGCAAAACGCAGTAAGGCTGGGGAAAAAATCAAAAACACGTCACAATGCGTGTCAGCAATGCCAAGTCAACCTCAAGGTTGCGGATCATCAACCAAAGAAGTCCAATGTATCAAAAAAGAGGAGACAGCATAAACGGTGCTTCAAAAGGTAAACATTGTATCCTTTATTGTTCCATTTTTTTTTAAACGGCAGACAACGTTTCGACCTGTGTCGGTCTTTATCAAGCCATCAAGATAGTGAAACAAAGCAAACGATCCATGCTCCTGGATCGTTTTATAATTCAAGATATCTGAATGCAGAGAATAAAAAATACAGACTGAATTTGGACAAAAAATATGCCCGTGTGACTGGGCCCTAAGGCTCACATGCCCGAATTCAGAGTGTCACCTCATATGAGCCCATAAGTTTAGTTATAGGGGCTGACAGAGCACCTTTCAGCCAGTGTTTCCCAAACTCCGATTCTCTCAATACCCGAAACAGGTCAGGCTGTCAGGATGTCTAGTGCACAGGGGATGTAATTATCGTCAGTGCCTCAGACATTGCCACGGGTGTTCTCTCAGTTAGAAATTCGCAAATTATGGTCTGCTGGGGGGCAGCGGTGTGTGGGGGGGAATGAGGACCGGAGTGGGGAAACACTGATTTGAGTTGTTGTTTCAGTTACATGTCCTGTGATGTGCGGAACTTGTAGATCGGGGTCCCTCTTTCTAAGGCTGCCTGTCCAAGGGCGTTGCGGTATCCCTATCTGACAGATAGGCTGACCATGGAGAATTGCGGTAAATTTGCAGCATGCTGCGAATTGCCACCCGCGAGCGGAGAATCGCAACGATTCTCCACTCATGGACAGGGGGGAAGTGCTCTCCGTAGCAACGCTATGTAGAGCTTTCACTATGTTCACCGCAGCCAGACTATTGCCGCGGGGAACGAAATGAAAACCCGCTCGTGGACAGGCAGCCTAACTATGGACATCTCACAGAGTACACACACCGCATTAATTCCACATTTCCCTACATTTATGTTGATTCCTTTAGCTCAGATTACAGAACATTTCCCTTCTGATGAAACTAAAGATTCCAATAGAGGCCAAAAACTGTTGCACCAGCGGTGGATTTCTTAGAAGCCGCTGACATCTAGTGGTAGAAATTGTTTATTACCGCTTATTAGTGATCAGAAGGATAAAAGAGGAGATTGATTAGTAGCATGAATTTACAAATAGTCAGAAGTGGCGCAATTTGTACCAATTTTTTTCACAAATGCGACTATGTTATAATATATTTGATGCAGTGATTTACATATGTTATATACATGTCTCTTCTTAAGGTCACCCTCACATGGGCAAGCGCGGTCAGAGAAACTTTGTGATGTGCTGCACAATTTTTCACAAGAAAAAGCATGGCCGACTCTCAAAACTCATCTGAACAAAACTGCGATTTTGCTGTGGCGATATGATGATAGTCAGTGTGAAGGAGCCCTAATGTTGTGTTTTTTGCAGCTTTTCTGCTGTGGAAACGCTCTGAATCCACTTGAAAATTTGCGTTTGTTGATGTTTGAAAATAAAGTTTGCAGGAATTACCAGATCACAGAAACACAACGCATTCCACAGCGGAGATTCAACACATAAAAAGGCAACTATGTATACAAAATCCGCAGCGAATTCCGCAAAGCTTGTTAAGGGCTCCTGCACACGAGCGTGACACAATTGCGCTTGAATGGAGTGCTATCACGTCCTCTCGCGAACGTAACCCCACTCCTTCACTGTATGTTTATGCACTGCCAGGCCTGTTGACATTGGTGCAAATATGTTTGAACAGGCGGGGCAGCTTACTTAGTCCTGAGTGTTATTGATTAACATCGCAAAATCGCAGGAAATATCGATCACTGTTTGGTTTGGGCGGACTAAGGAAATGCATAAACTGGAATAACGGGGTGACGGAGCTTCAAAAAAGGTAGCAAAACATGGCGCTGCTCAAGGTGATGGCTACACTATGGTGAGTGCAGTATAAACAGCGCCTGTTCTGTGACTCCCCGGCCGTGTCTTTAGCGGAGAGGAACTAACTGTGCTTATCAGTGCTTCTGAGACTGATACTGGTAAGCGCCAGCCTCCTGCCTCTCCCCTCTCCACCTCCCGGTTGGGTACCAGACCAGAGAGGGCAGGGCTAAGAGTAGCCGTCAGCCGCTCTTCTGTACGGAGGAGGGCAGGCGGTGCCTCTGCAGCGTTCGAGGAGCAGGCCCTCCGCCGAGGAGACAGCGGTGTAGAGAATTAACTGTGTCACAGGGCTCTACCATCTCCTCCTTAAGGGTGGCCAAGAACCCGACCTCATTACTAACCGAGGAAGATCACATTTAGAAACCTGGGTTACCTTAAGTTGTGTTTTGCCACCGTGACGCCAACGTTCCTTCTGTGGCGGATCACCCAACTGGAATAAAGTAGTCCACACACAGAGTACTTTTCAAACAATAACCGGGAACGTTCGGTCCTGTTCCTTTACTTCAAATAACGCTTGCGATAACAGATAATTGACTTAGGCACACATGACTTAAATCTGACCAACTTGTTTATATTTTTTGCCTGATTCCTCTCACTCGCACGGTTCGGGTCTCCCAAGGTATTTTTATCCACAGTCTCAGTTATCTGTTGGATCTGACTCTCTTGATTGAAACTCTCTCAGTTGGACAGAACTCTTTCACACTTGACTTAAACATCAGGCAGTTACTCAGTATTTCTCGCTTGACTTGCGTTTTTTGCTGACTAGGTACATGCGGTTCTTGCGCTCTCACACCCAGGTTCTTGCGCTCTCACACCCAGGTTCTTGCGCTCTCACACCCACGCGTACTTGACATGTTCTGGGCTCCCAAACCCCGTAAGGGCAGGCTTCTCACAAGGAGGATTCTAAGCATGGTTGAACTTTGGCAGGAGTAACAGCCCATCTCTCCTTCTCCTCCATCCCTCCAGCTCCAACTTTCTTTTAGACAGCTCACCCACAACAAATCATATGTACATCAACCAATCCATGACTAGGCAAAGCAATACATTTTCCAGACATTACATAACATTGACTCATTCAACATTCATGACAATGACATGAGACATACATATAACATGCATGCATAAGTTCTGGAAAGGCCCCCAAACTTTGGTCCGCAACACCTCCCCCTTACACATGTACCTCCACCATTGAGACCATGTGTGTGTCCACATAAGTAAAAGACTGTTTTAACATGCGAGCCGGGCCTTGTGCAAGGAACTGTATTGTATCCAAATACTTTCAGTTGTTATTCAAGTTGGGACTGACCTTCATTTCAAGACTATCTTTTACCAGGTTGCATTTGATTTGTTTGCACCGTTGTGCTGTTAATAAAAATTCAGCAAGGAAAGTCGACTTCTCTATATTTCGAAAGCCATTGTCTGTGATGTTGCAACCCTGTGACCGGGCCTGTTACTAGCGCCTAGACCATGGCCACGATCTAGTGAGTTTCTTAGCCTAAAGTCTGGCCCCAGCTCCAGTAACTGCCCATGTCCAAATCTTCCCTGTGGCCCCCAACATTCCTGAGGGCCCTTACACATCCACTATGACCTAGGACGAGGTGGGTTGAGTTAATGAAATAAGTTGGTCAGCCCTTTGCAGTAATGATGATCACACGGTTCCTGTCACACAGGTATAGAGGAGATCACAGCTCATCCTCCTGGCGGTATAATTATGGGCTTTAGCTTATTTAGGTGAATATAAAAAGTAATGATAATTAAACAGTCCCCCATGCAGGCAGAATAGCTCACTGTCAAGATAGCACCTTATAAGCATCAGACAGGGGGCTGCTCTGCATGGAAGTGACTACAGTATACAGAGGAGACCTCCAGAGTGTGACAGGCAATTAGGTTAGGGGAACAGAGATGGAAAAATGTGTGTTCGCCAGAGTGGCCCTTTAATCCTACCATAACAAAGGGCAGAATGAAGCCTCTTCACACCTCTAAATCCAGCCTCCATATATTGGGGTTCATATGACTATCCGCAGACTTGAGGTTTCCTCAAGCTCAAGCCTTACGGGAGGGTGGTCCCACCAGAGACATGCATCAAAACCACAAGATCCATGTACAACCCCACTCTATAAATGGGGGGCACTGTGCACCCCTCCTGAAAGCTCACCATGCACCTTAGTGATTGTAAACAGCCCCTGCTAGATCTTTCTTGGGGGGTCACGTACCTGCCGCCTGAACTGAAGCTATCATTTTTGTGAGCTCTGAGTCTCACAGACCCACCACTTCCCTTTGCAGCCGACACACACAAGGGCCGGATAAAGTGATGCAGCGTGAACTGTGAAAATCACACGGTGCAAGATGGCCTGTTGACAACAGAGCAGAATTTAGTGTCTTTGATTGGCTGAGCAGAACATCAATCACAGATGCCCGATCCTGCTCCGCCGGCAGCCGCATGCATCACTGCTGTGGACTATCATATGGGTATTTTGGGTGGCCATGGCCTCTGAGCAGCTGACCCTAATCTACTATTGGATGCACTCTCTGATTGGTACTATTTATGGGATGCTCTTAGATGGCATTACTTCTGGTGGCGGTTTATGACTGTTGCTGCTTTGAGGGTATTATCCGTATAACCCTGGTCTTGGGTACTCTCAGGTTGGCAGTATTTATGGGGGCAATCTTACAGTTTCTGGGGACACTCCCTGATAGCACTATTTATGGGGCTGACTGGCTGTTTCACTGGAGCACCTTCTCTTTGCCTACAATTAGGGGGGTACTTGGTGATGTATGGGACATTATTTGGGTGTAACCAGCAGTTTATGGTGGGGATTATGTGCTGAAAAAATGTTCCACACTATATCTAAAGCTCCAAACCTCCAAACTTGGAAAACAGGGACAGTTAGGGACAGGATTAATTTTATTTACATTGGGCTACACCCTTTTACAATAAGCCATGTCCTTTGTGTCCTTTCACAGTAATAGTGCCCACCAGTGACCCCCTCACAGTAATAGTGCCCCTTAGTGACCCCCCTCAAAGTAATAGTGCCCCTCAGTGACCTGCTCACAGTAATAATGCTCCTGAGTGACCCCCTCACAGTAATAGTGCCCCTCAGTGACCTCCTCACAGTAATAGTGCCCGAGTGACCCCCTCACAGTAATAGTGCCCCTCAGTGACCACATTACAGTAATACTGCCCCTCAGTGACCCCCTCATAGCAATAGTGCCCCTCAGTGGCTTCCTCACAGTAATAGTGCCCACCAGTGACCCCCTCACAGTAATAGTGCCCCTTAGTGACCCCCCTCAAAGTAATAGTGCCCCTCAGTGACCTGCTCACAGTAATAATGCCCCTGAGTGACCCCCTCACAGTAATAGTGCCCCTCAGTGACCACATTACAGTAATACTGCCCCTCAGTGACCCCCTCATAGCAATAGTGCCCCTCAGTGACCCCCTCACAGTAATAGTGCCCCTCAGTGACCTCCTCACAGTAATAGTGCCCCTCAGTGACCTCCTCACAGTAATAGTGCAGCTCAGTGATCTTTGACAGTAAAGCCACTCTCACACATCCAGCTTTTACCGTGATTACAGCGGAGTTTTGAACTCCATGGTAATAGCGATAAAACTCTCCCATTGATTTCAATGGGGCCTTGCAGACATGCGCTTGATCGCACCACTGGACACACTTTCCAATGGCAGCAATATAAACGAGAGCCTCGGCAGCATCAAGGGTGCAAATCCATAAAATGGTTTATTCTCAAGTTTGAAAAAGGCCACAGGCCGAAACGTCGCTGTGTTATATGTGATGGGAGAATAAACCATTTTATGGATTTGCACCCTTGATGCTGCCGAGGCTCTCGTTTATATTGCTGGATTTTTCTGGCAGTGAGGATTTGGTCTCCTGTATACTTCGTCTGCTGCATCCTTAGCCTGACCCAATTTGGGGTTCATAGTGGTGCTGTTCACGTGAATTTTAGCGCTTTCCAATTCCGTGATTTTCGAGCGCTGTCTGCTCTATTTTTCCACAATTAGCGCCCCTCATCACCCATAATAGTGATGGGATTCACTAAAGCACACTGTTTCTGTGTCCGAAAACAAAAGTTAAATTGTTGCATAACGCCACAATCGAAATCGTGTTTTGCCAACGGTATGTGTGAGAGTGGCCCAACAGTACTTCTCAGTGACCCTCTCACAGTAATAGTGTCCCTTAGTGATATTTCACAGTAATAATGCCCCTCATTGACACCCTCACAGTAATTGCAGCGGTTTCAGACACTATGGTGGAGCCTCAGGTGTAGCAACCGCAGGTCTGGCGAACAGTCATGGAAGAGCCAGGGGTTAGCAACGGGAGGTCTCGGTTTGCAATCCAGATGGATGATGCAGGTAGCATAGTCAGAAGTGAAGCCAGAAATCGGTATCAGGAGGTCTTGTAGCAATAGTATAGGAGCGGACAGAAGTGGAGCTTGCCCAATGCTGGGGAGCAGAATAATCACACGCTGGTGCAGTGGCAGGGTCAGGCTTTTATAATGAGCCCAATCAGGAACAGAAGTGGGGTCAGTACCAAGAGGCAGGAACTAGATGGGGTGATCGTGAAAGGCGTTAGTACAGGCTGATTTTTATTTCATGCCATTCCCGGATAGCCCTGCTGGACTTGTCTCCATCATTCCAGGACGATGGGAGAGCGCTCAAAATCCAGGACTGTCCCGCTGAATCCAGAACAGCTGGGAATCACGATGAAACCTCTATAGCAGCAATTCCTTAAAGTCAGCAGCTCCACAGAAAGCAGATAATTATCTGTGAGCCTCACTCATCATCTGCAGACACCTCTGTCCTGGAGTTCTTCCTGCACACTGCAACAAGCCCCCAGCTGTGAGCAGTATTAGGTCTGTACAGGTTTGCACAGGGGAGGACACAGATGGCAAAAAGATTTACACCAATGGATAAAATTAATTTATCGGTTTGCGCAGCATTTGCAGCTGTCACTGGAGACGCCATCCAGGCCACGTCAATATAATGAGGATTAATCCGGATACAGTTACCCCGTCACATGTCAACAACAACAAAACACTTCTTAAAGGGGACGTCCATTTTGATATGCTTAAAATATCTTCTGTTTCAACTCCTCATGGTTTTCACATTGCTTGCTGTCAGTGAATATATACACATCCAGAGGCTGTAAACTCACCCTGCTCACACAGCTGAGGGGGCCGTTACAATGTATCAGTCTAGTCAATCCCACACACAGCAGAGATACAGATCTCTTTCCTTTCCTGCACCCCATCACTCAGGTATAGGGCTCATGCCCACGGCCATATGCGTACAATGCTGCATAACGATACAGAGTTCACACACTGGTGTGCATGGAACAATAAAAGTCCAATGACCGTGATACGTGGTAAAAACACGGTCGTGGGCATGAGCCCTTACTGCTGAAAGTTTTAACTCTGGAGTGAAACAACCCCTTAAAGGGGTAGCCCACTTTAAGGCTGATTTCACACGGGTGAGGGCAATATCGGGCCGTGATTCAGGATCCGATATCACCCTCCATGTGCAATCCCTGAATGTGAGGCGTTTCCACGTGAAAGCAGCCTTGTATGAGGGGCTGCTGATAAGTCGTTGGCATTACCCAGAAAAAAACGAGATAGGAAGATGAAACTTTCCATTTCTTCCACATCCTCTCCACTGATGTCAACACACTTCTCACATTGGTATTCCAAGTTCTGTAAGCCTTGCAAAAAGAAGGATTTCTGTTGTGCCTCAAACCAGTCATCCGTAGCAGCCATGGCATCAGAAATGGTGGGAAATTTGGTCCCCTTGAGGTGTTTCTTCAGGTTTGGAAACAGATCTGGTGAATAAGGTGGGTGGGCAACCAGCTGGAAGCCTAGCTCCACCAGTTTGGCCGTGGTGGCTTGTGCAGTGTGAGCGGAGGCGTTGTCTTGCAGGAACAAGATTCCTTTGGACAGCTTGCCGTGCCTTTTGGCCTTCAGAGCTGCCTTCAATTGGTTCAAAAGTTCAATGTAATCCCTTGCATTGACGGTGGACCCATTGTGAAGGTCGTCCACTAGCAGCATGCCCTCCTTACCCCAGAACACAGACGCCATCACCTTAGTGGCTGAGGACCGCTGTGCCTCCACTCTCTGACTGCTCCTTGGTTTCAGGGTCATACACATAAATCCAGGTCTCATCCATAGTGACCAGTCGATCCAGGAAGTTCTTATCAGTCCAGAAACGCTGACAAATGGACCGGGAAGTTGTCACTCTCATGCTTTTCTGATCTGTTGTCAAACATTTGGGGACCCACTCTGCAAATAGCTTCTACATGACACAAACACGTTCACCAGAAATCCCCATGATGTCGGCTATTCCTGCAGCCGGCCGATTCTCCTGTATGAGGTTGTGCGCAGCATCGGCGATCTCCAGAACAACAACCTCTCTCGGTCGTCCAGGACGTTCCTCATCATTGGTGCTGAAGTGGCCACCCAGTTCATAACTGTAGAGTATGAAGGGCATTGATCCCCCAATGTCTGCCACATATCACCATGAATATCCTTCGCGGAAACAAGAATTTTATCACTCCTCTGCTCTCACTGGCTGTGAATATCGCCTTAGACTCCGCCATTTTGTTTTCCCGCGTGCCGAGATCACTGTTGCCATAAACTACAAACACATATATTAGACACATAAGGCTTCCATGTGATGTAACATTTGTTACCATAGAAACAAAAAAAGAACACAAAGCCAAAGACTTATCAGCACCCCCTCGTATCCCTGCGGGGCTGAAGGAATCCCCTATCGCGGCTATCACGGATAGTGATGTTCTCCCATTGTTTTCAATGGGGCCGGCGCTGATGTGCGATGTGCATGCAAGTGTGATGTAATGTTTCCCATTCAAGTTAATGAGAAACATTTGCGATCCTCTAGCGCACGTAAGGATCGCAATTTCTTGAAAGTGATGCCATTTTTAATCAAAAATGCTTCTCATCACCATAAAAAAAATTGCATGTTGGCGATCGTGATACTGTGTGAGGGTAGCCGTACAGCTAGGGCATACTGCAGGCACCTGGAATGGGCTTTTCAACTTAGGGTTTCTAAATTTGGCTCCCCAGAGCTCCCGGCTCCACCTGGGACGGCGGCTTCTCCCGGTCACATCACCTTGCCCATAAGGAGGAATCAGAACACACCGTCCATTAGATGTTGGATCTGCAGCTGGCACACACGGAGCGGGCACAGCCTGCTGACAGCCGCCGCGCCAGGAAAATGTCATTATATCTTAGTCTAAATATCAATCTGATTTACACCATAGCAGCCAAACAGCAAAGCTATAAATCACAGACAGTCAGACCAAGGCTTCACCAATAGGTGGCGCTACATAGTTAATTACACTACAATCAACTCACATACATTTTTGATTCAGTTCAGCAGACATACCACACAGGAAAGGATTAGATACAGCAGACAGTATAACACAGGGTAGGACTAGATGCAACAGACAGTATCACATAGAATAGGATTAGATACACAGCTCATTATCACACAGGATAGGATTAGTTACAGCAGACAGTATCACACATGATAGGATTAGATACAACAGACAGTATCATGAGGATAGGATTAGATACACAGCTCAGCAAACAATATCACACAGGATAGGATTAGATACAGCAGGCAGTATCACACATGATAGGATTAGATACACAGGATGGAATTAGATACAGTCGTACAGCAGACAGTTTCACACAGGATAGGATTAGATACGGTCATAAAGCAGACTATATCACACAGGATGGAATTAGATACAGCCGTACAGCATGCAATATCACACCTGATAAGTTTAGATACAGTGGCTCAACAGAAAGTTTAACACATTGTATGAGATACAGTAGATTAGAAGGGTACTGGTGTACCTTGACGCCACCGGAAGCTAGGGGTGTGACAGCCCTTACATGGAGGGAGGGGCCTGTCACACCCCTAGCTCCCGATTGGATGAATAGTTCTCAGGGCAACAAGCTGCTTCATCTGCCCGGGTGCCGTGCTGTGTCCCCCCCCCCCCCTGACCACCAGCCTGCCACCGCAGCCACTCAGGGCTACTCCAGGGTGAGCGTGTGAGGTGCAGGGGGAACGGGAGCCAAGAGTGTACGGGACGGGGGCTGTCCGCGGAGGAGCGGTCTGGCAGGGGAAGAGCACCGTCCGGCAATTTGTGGCAGGGATGGGGGGTTAGTGTGAGGGGTAAGTGTAACATTTAGCCTTATATTATAAAAGTAAGGCTAACTTTTACACTTACCCTTAGCCTAACCCTACCACAGCATGCTGCTCTCTGCCTGTGCTGGGTCCGCAGCCAATCGGGAGCTGGGGGTGTCACAGAGGCGTTCCTCTTGTTAAACCCCTAACTTCCGGTGGCGTCAAGGTACACCAGTACCGATCAGAAGACAGTATCACACATGATAGGATCAGATACAGCCAGTTAGCAGTCGGTATCACACATGATATGATTAGATACAGAGACTCTTCCTGGAGATTATCTGCTGATGGTGTCATTATTATAAGGTGTTATTGCTGTGGACTCTCCATGTGCCGATCAAGTATCTAATTATAATTCAGAGAATCCTAAATTAAAGCCGTACTTCTCCACATTACAGGCAGAGCAGCCACCTGACCTTGAGCAGCCATCTGTCAGCAGCACTCTAGAGTTCCCTTCACTCAGCAGCAATCACTCCTGGGGCTCAGGAAGTCTTCTGGGGAGGTTTGTCACATTATGATATTACGGCTTCAGGGCTGTTATCTGCTTTATAGTCACAAGTAATATAGGCACATATAAGTATTGTAGCAATCATCTGTATACTCTAGGTCTGTAGATATTAGATGTGATCTTGATAAATATGAAATAGTTTTGATATTTATAATTTGCTAAATGTTTCTTGTGTTTATTATTGTGTCATTAATTTAGATTTACTCATTTTACAAATACTAAAGAATAGCAAAACATGTTCTGTATTTCTTCAAAATAGTTATTTCTCAAACAGAATGGCAGAATTAAATGGAGTAGCAAAACTCTTAGATTAACCCCTTAGTGACCGGGCCTGTTTGCGCCTTAATGACCAACTAATTTTTCCGTTTTTCTTATCGTCGCATTCCAAGAACCAGAACTTTAGGATTTTCCCATCCACATAGCTCTATGAGGGCTTCTTTTTTTTAAGGACAAGTTGTATTTTTTAATGACATCATTTTTGGATATAATGTATTGTATAACTTTTATTCATTTTTTTAGGGGGGATTTGGAAAAAAAGAATTTCTGCCATTAGTTTTTTTGGACTTCATTTTTTTAGAGTTTTGGTTTCTGTTGCCGCATTCCAAGAGCCACAGCATGTTTTATTTCTCCATCAACAGAGCTCCATGGCAATATTTACCCAATTTTTGAGAACATGTAACATTTTGATTGCTTTTTGTTCCATTTTTCCAATTCTGGCATATCTTTTTTTATTTCTATTTTTCATGGCGTTCACCATGCAGTATAAATGATATGTTACATGAATTCTGCAGGCCAATGCGATTATGTCAATTCCAAATTTATATAGTTTTTAGAGATGAGCGAATATACTCGTTTCGAGTAATTACTCGGTCGAGCACCGCGATTTTCGAGTACTTCTGTACTCGGGTGAAAAGATTCGGGGGGCGCCGGGGGGCGGGGGGAGTCGTTGCGGAGCGGGGGGTAGCAGCGGGGAACAGGGGGGAGCCCTCTCTCTCTCCCTCTCCCCCCCCCCCCACTCCCCGCTGCAACCCCCCACTCACCCACGGCGCTCCCCGAATCTTTTCACCCGAGTACGGAAGTACTCAAAAATCGCGGCGCTCGTGCGAAAAAGGGGCGTGGCCGAGTAGGTTCGCTCATCTCTAATAGTTTTTTTTATTGCAATTCTTTCACACTTTAAGAAAAAAAATGTATTTTTGTTTATTGCTGCATTCAAAGACACCTATCATTTTTCTTCTTTTGTCAGTGATGCTGTGTCAGGCTTTTTCCACACGGGCAATCACGATTTTGCTGCGAAAAAATAGCTGCAAAATCACATCTTTGTTCCTACAATTTTTTGGCATCACGGATGCTTTTTTTTTTAGACTAATCTGGCATCGCTGTCGCCTACGATAAAATTGCGCTATTTTTATCGGGGAAAGTCAATAGGACTTTCTAATGTTAAAATCGCATCACAACACAGGTTTGTTGAGTTGCGATGCATTAAAAAGAAGCCTCCATAGGGATACATGGGAGGTTAAAAAAAAATTGCACATCGCAGAAAGATAGAGCAAGCCATGATTCTTTATCCCCTCAACATCGCATTAGTGAAATCATCGCATATGGGAATGAAACCATTCTAAATAATTGGTTTCATATTCTGCTTTTTTACTGATTATCGCAGCAGGTGAAAATCGCGCGATTTTCTCACCCAAATGAAGCCACCCTAACGGTATTATTTTGCAGGATGAATTGTACTTTTAATATTACTATTTGTTGATTCCATGGAAAATGTTTTTTCCATGTTTTTTTCTTCCTAGCGTGCACTATACGGGTTAAATAAGGTACAAACTTTTTTCTCTGGGTCAATACGAATGCAGCGATACCACATATGTGATTATTTTTCTTTTGAATGGAGTCATATACATGAGGAATGTTTTCCCTCACTGCATCGCGGTGTGTGAAAAAAATCGAAGCATGTCCTATCTCTTTGCGTTTCTTCGGAACGCACTGCACATTGATTTCAATGGGACCTTTAATGCATGGCACGGCTCTGGCTTGCCATGCGATGTGAGGATTGGATTTTCACAGATGTGATGCAATGTAAGGTGTTTCTGCCTGAAAAACGTCTCGCATCAGCGGGTAAATTGCACGTTTATGAGCGTGATATCAGGTCGAGTCTCATCGCCTGATATCACGCTCACCCATGTGTAAATAGCCTAAATCAACCTTCTGGATCATCATTGGGGGGCAATAGACTGAACTGGATGGACAAAGGGCTTTTATCGGCTTTACATATTATGTTATGGAGAAAATAAATGAATAACTATTATTTTAAATCTCCTCATCATCAGTCTGTGGGGAAGGTGCAGCGACACACCTTGCATCAACCAAAGCATGGTGCTATTTCATCCATGTAAATGCCGGAGGGCAGGATGGAAATTGGACGGACTCCATTGTAGTCAGTGGGGTTGGTCCAACACCGTTCAGCTCCATCACAGTACAGACAAGTTCTGTGTAGGGTTATTGTTTTCTTGCTGCCATAAAACAGAAACTCAGACTTGGATATGAATAGTCTGTTTATGGGAAAGCTGAATGATTATCATATAAGAGCTCCAAGCGTCCTCACCCAACTTTCCAAGGCTCTTAAATGGCAGATCTGCCTTGCTATGTGGTCTTCTGTGTCCTCATCCCCATAAGGGCTCATTCAGACGAGCGCTGACGTGTGCACAGAAAAAGCTAGCGTTCCTGTAGAAGCGTTCGCATGTACGAATCTTAGAAGACGCGATGAATTGGCGCCTCTAACAAAGATAGGACATGCAAGTTCAAACTTGCATATCAGCTACGAGGTGCGTGCAAAGATAGGACCTGCCCTATCTTTGCTGCGTGCTTTCCATACACTCCTATGACCGTTGGAAAGCACGCAGCTCGCACCTCGGATCGTGTAAACGGGCTACTTCAGAGTTCACACGATCTTTAGAGCAGTATAGCCACGAGCTTTGTACACCGCTAAACTGAGGAGGACAGCGCTTGTGTGAAAGAGCCCTAATGCTGTGGGCAGAGAGGGTAAGAGGATGATCTCCGAGGAAAAGCTGAATTCTAACGTTTTTGGCAATACATTAGTTATGCCCGTTCCAAGTATAAAGAAAAGTTCTGCAACTTTTTACTACTTTCTCATTTAAATAAACATTTGCTGTTGATGAATGGTAACATTTTTTGTTTGCTTTCTGAGGTTAAAACCTATCCTAACCAAAGGCCACATTCACACTCGCTTTTGTTGAGCCGAACAACAAAAATACTGGAAGTGATGGATCCGGCCGGCACATGTTGGACCCAAACAGTGCTAGAGAGACCCCATTGACTACATTGGGGGTAATCCAGCTTTCCAGGATGAAACAGTGCAGAATGCTGCACTACTTTGTCATGTTTGATCTGCAATGGAGGCACCAAACTGAGACCCTGCGCAGATGTAAATGTTGCCTAATACTTCTCACAGTTGAGGGTTTGCTACAGTTGTATCAAGTTTAGACAACCCTCTGTGATTAAAGCCCAAAACACACGCAGATTTGGATTGTGTAATCCGGAGCAGACATTCGCGCCTCTGGATTCCGCCGCAAATACTGCCCATAGACATGCTATAGAAAATTACTGTCTCCAAGCGGAAATTAATAGCGATTTTCCATTCGCGGAGGAAAAATCGCAGCATGTTCTATTCTGGCGCGGATTCCGCAAGGATGGCTTGAAGTCAATGGAAGCTGTCTGATCCACAGCTGTCACTGCAGATGGACCGCGAAATCCACGTCATGGCCTAGCGACATGTTACCTGCACTGATACATTGTAGCAAACTATCAAGAAAGAAGTGATATTTGTGCTGCTAATGGATTTAGCTCACAAAGGATTGTCTAGACTGGATACAATCTAACAAATCTTCAGCGGTAAGAAGTATTCAGTCATAGCAGATATTCAGGCTCTGAATAATAAAGGGTTGGTCTGAGATTTTATTTTTACTTTAACCCTTTGCAATCCAATTTTGGATTCTGGGTTTCCTAGGGGGCTTTCTCTTTCTGCCATTATACAATGGCGCCATCTGCTGGCTAGAGCCAGTATTGCGGTATGGGACATGCTGGAGAGGCCCCTCGACAACAGAGCGGCCAGTAATATACAGTGGGAATACCCTGCCGGATGTCTTCCGACATTGGAGCTGTACAGCCTTCAATCAGAATGTCTTTAGACGTCAGACAGTGGATTGGAAAGGGTTAAAACCCCGTTCCCCATGCAGCAGCATAACAAATAGGCATATACTCACCTCTCCCTGCTCCTTGCTTCTCCTGCACCTCTACTTGGTCCTCGCTACTGTTTGTTCACAGGCTGCAGTCCCTCCTGTTCACGGGACGCCACAGGCTGCTGCAGCCCATGACAGAGCTCAGGGATCGGTCAGGTGGGAGCGAGGACTGAGAAGCAAGGAGCGCGGAGAGGTGAGTATATGCCTATTTGTTATGTTACTGCATAGAGAACCGGGTTTTCACATGAAAAAAGAACTTGGAGAACTCTGTTAAAGAAAAGTTGCTATTCATCAATAGCGAGCAACTAGCGTTAAAATAAAAAAAATACTGCAGCACAAAGGCTAAGGCCCTATAAAACATACCTGTCCACAGATGAGACCCCATTAAAGGGGTTTTCCCGCGCCGAAACGGGTTTTTTTTTCTTTCAACCCCCCCCCCCCCCCCCCGTTCGGCGCGAGACAACCCCGATGCAGGGGTTAAAAAAGAACACCGGACAGCGCTTACCTGAATCCCCGCGCTCCGGTGACTTCTTACTTACCTGCTGAAGATGGCCGCCGGGATCTTCTCCCTCGGTGGACCGCAGGGCTTCTGTGCGGTCCATTGCTGATTCCAGCCTCCTGATTGGCTGGAATCGGCACGTGACGGGGCGGAGCTACACGGAGCCGGCATCCTGCACGAGCAGCCCCATTGAGAAAAGAAGAAGACCCGGACTGCGCAAGCGCGTCTAATTTGGCCATTAGACGCCGAAAATTAGGCGGGCTCCATGGAAACGAGGACGCTAGCAACGGAGCAGGTAAGTGAAAAACTTCTTATAACTTCTGTATGGCTCATAATTAATGCACAATGTACATTACAACTTGCTGCCGCGGGACAACCCCATTAAGGGCTTGTTCATATTAGTGTTTTGATTTCCGTTTTTCACTAACTTTTTTTTAAGGGGCTGTCCGAGTTATTACTTTTACAGTTTCCCCTTCTGCCCCTCAGTGTTCAAAACTATATAAAAGAAATATACTCCCGGACTGACACTTCGGGGGTCCATCTAATAAATGATGTCACTGGCCAAGAAGACCCAGTGATGTCCCGTAGTCCTGTCACACCCAGGTAGGTTTACAGACTGTCATCAGTAATGTCCCTGTCGGGCCTTCCATTGGCTGCAGCAGTCACGTGGGTAAACAACCTTTGTGACGGCTGCAGCGCTGGTGAACAGAAGACCGGAGCGGTGGCCAGCGGTAGTGGGGGGAGCATTGCAGCCACAGGAGGCGAATATAGTATTAATTTTTTTATACAGATGTAGCAGGGCTGAACAGCAAATCACCAGGTGTGTTTCGGGCCATACTACGCTAAGTACATAGTGCAGCTGCTACTATTCACAGTGAATGGCAGCGATGCTGCAGAATAAGCGTGGCTGCACCGAGCCGACTCGTTTACAGAGTAGCGCAGTAACGCAGCACGCCTCGCTCAGGCAAACTGAAGCACTTAAGTTCCGGTTGAAATCAATAGAAACTTTAACTGAACTATTGTTTTTCGTTTGGTTCTACTCAAGCGAAACTGCTCAACAGAAAACAAAAGTGCAGATGTGAACGAGCCGTAAGCGAGGCAATCTATAAAAGTCTGTCCTATTAGAGGTCCATTCATGGCTGCACCCACAGAGCATATATATATAATGCACTGACTGTATACACGCAAGGATCGCTCGCTACAAGAACTACTACAAGCGCCATCGCTCCCCATTACAGCGCCGGCACACTTGGCATTTCTGATATAATCCATCTATCCTGCTACATTGCACCTGCCACATATTACTAGAGGATGCTGTGCCAGCCTGGGACCAGTGCCAGTAACAGGATCCTCAGCACAGTAATGGGGAGCAAAGGGGAACTGTTTAGGTGATAGTACAGCGCGGCCCGCACATCGGCGCTGCGTCCTGTAGCACTTCAAAATTTATTACCAAATCTGCAACATATATATGCAACCTGTCCTGTAACTACACTATAAGTCCCAGCATGGCCAGATAGCAAGCCTCTGGGTGATGGGGCATTCTAGTAGAGGTGAATGAGTGTGGCCCAGGCTCAATTCGGCCTCATCCGCTAGATAGGCAATATAAGCATTCTCTACAACCCTTGCAACATTGGTAGAAATAACCATAACAAGGGTGATACAACCCTTTGGGTACAGGGACAGCTTTGTTTCAAACAAGCACTATGATCTCCTGTAATCTCATTAATCAAAGTTCATCAGTCCTACAATTCCAGCCAGGGCCATGTTAAAAGTTCAGGAGCGATTGCTGTGATTGGTTCAGGAGCACCACCTCAGCCAATCAAAGCTCGCGCTTGATGAACCAATCACAGCCATTCAATGAATGTCCGTGATTGGTTCATCAAGCTCATGCGGCAGAGCAATCACTTGCTGGAGGAGGGATATTCAAGCCCCGTCACCAACAAGAGATGCTCTGTCGGCATTGAAGACTGCATGGAAGCCTGCCGGGACCGAAACGGCACCTGCTAAGTGAGTATTGCTTTTTTTTTCATATAACATAGCTAGGGCTTATTTTTGGGGTAGTGCTTATATTTCAAGCCCCTCCTACCTTCTGGAAAACAGGGTGGGGCTTATTATCAGGGTGGGTCTTTTTTTGGGAAAAACGGTATGAGTCATAACATTCAGAGCATTTATAGAATAATCATGAAACAATGCCATAGAGTGCTTACATAATATTCCCATACAATGCGTAGATAAGAGTTCAGGGCTGAAATATTACTGCTATTATCTGCATAACAGTGTCAAAAGTAACGTATAACAAATTCAAAGCTACAAAACACTGCCATTTGCTACTTATGTTATAGTTATATAAAGTGAATATTATAATGGTCCCCTTATAATACTGCCATACAGTCACGGGTGGTGATAATGTGATGCAGATTCAGGACACAATGCAGCAGAAGGAGTTACAAAAAATGCAATATTTATTACAAACAAAGAAATGACAATCAGGAATGTTATAACAATTAGAAAACAGTTTTCCTTTTACCGTAAATTTACCTGACGACTACGGCTAACTAAATCCTAGGGTCAATAATACTCTATACACAACACAAAATAACAGTAATTTAAAAAACAATATCTACTGTTGTAAATAATCTATAATCAGTCCTAGACATAAATATAAATCACACGGTCCGTTTAAAGGGTTGATGCTCTACTAATAGCAACACAATGCACTTTAAACACAGCATTTGAACCTTCGCCAATATGTCTCTGTTCCTATTCACAGCAAGCCTGAGCCTGGTCGCCTTGTGTGCCCTCACACATCTACTGGTCTCAACACCTCCTAACAGTCTGGTCAGATGCTCCTCTCTACTGGTGGTCTGTAGGGCGCATCCTGAGCCCGGTCGCCTTGTGTGCCCTCACACATCTACTGGTCCCAACACCTCCTAACAGTCTGGTCAGCCGCTCCTCTCTACTGGTGGTCTGTAGGGGGCGTCCTGAGCCCGGTCGCCTTGTGTGCCCCCATCCACTGCTGCCAACACCTCCTAACAGTCTGGTCAGATGCTCCTCTCTACTGGTGGTCTGTAGGGGGCGTCCTGAGCCCGGTCGCCTTGTGTGCCCCCATCCACTGCTGCCAACACCTCCTAACAGTCTGGTCAGATGCTCCTCTCTATTGGTGGTTAGTAGGGCGCATCCTGAGCCCGGTCACCTTGTGTGCCCTCACACATTCCACTGGTCCCAACACCCCCTAACAGTCTGGTCAGATGCTCCCCTCTACTGGTGGTCTGTAGGGGGCGTCCTGAGCCCGGTCGCCTTGTGTGCCCCCATCCACTGCTCCCAACACCTCCTAACAGTCTGGTCAGATGCTCCTCTCTACTGGTGGTCTGTAGGGGGCGTCCTGAGCCGGTCGCCTTGTGTGCCCTCGCACATCCACTGGTCCCAAAATCCCCTAACAGTCTGGTCAGATGCTCCACTCTACTGGTGGTCTGTAGGGGGCGTCCTGAGCCCGGTCGCCTTGTGTGCCCCCATCCACTGCTCCCAACACCTCCTAACAGTCTGGTCAGACTCTCCTCTCTACTGGTGGTCTGTAGGGGGCGTCCTGAGCCCGGTTACCTTGTGTGCCCTCACACATCCACTGGTCCCAACACCCCCTAACAGTCTGGTCAGACACTCCTCTCTACTGGTGGTCTGTAGGGGGCGTCCTGAGCCCAGTCGCCTTGTGTGCCCTCACACTTCTACTGGTCCCAACACCTCCTAACAGTCTGGTCAGACGCTCCTCTCTACTGGTGGTCTGTAGGGGGCGTCCTGAGCCCGGTCACCTTGTGTGCCCTCACACATCCACTGGTCCCAACACCCCCTAACAGTCTGGTCAGACGCTCCTTTCTACTGGTGGTCTGTAGGGGGTGTCTTGAGCCCGGTCACCTTGTGTGCCCCCATCCACTGGTCCCAACACCTCCTAACAGTCTGGTCGGACTCTCCTTTCTACTGGATGTCAGTAGGGGGCATCCTGAGCCTAGTCACCTTGTGTACTCTCACACATCTACTGGTCCCAACACCTCCTAACAGTCTGGTTAGCCACTCCTCTCTACTGCTGGTCTGTAGGGAGCATCCCATCCTGAGCCCAATCACCTTGTGCGCCCCCATCCACTGGTCCCAACACCTCCTAACAGTCCGGTCAGGCGCTCCTCTCTACTGGTGGTCCGGAAGGGGCGTCCTGAGCCCGATCACCTTGTATGCCCCCATCCACTGGTCCCAACACCTCTTAACGGTCTGGTCAGACTCTCCTCTCTACTGGATGTCAGTAGGGGGCATCCTGAGCCTAGTCACCTTGTGTGCCCCCATCCACTGGTCCCAACACCTCCTAACAGTCTGGTCAGACACTCCTCTCAACTGGTGGTCTGTAGGGGCGTATTGAGCCCGGTCACCTTGTGTGCCCCCATCCACTGGTCCCAACACCTCCTAACTGTCTGGTCAGAATGGCCCGGTATTCATCGATATGACCACCCAGCTTGTCACATCCCAATAATGCGCCCCTCTCAGACTCTGGTAACGGGGTGAAATCTCTTCTCTGCGTCATAGAAGCATCTAGTGGTCAACAAGCTCTACAAGCGGAAGAAGAGGTCACTGCACACAAGGAGCCTCCGAGAGCCTCTTATAGGCCAAGGGGGGAACCACTGTTAGGGCCTCCGGTGACAAGACCATAAATCTAATCAGCACAACTCCCATCATTACAGATCTGCCTGAGATGGAACTGCAGGATGGGTTTTGCAGCTAAATGGGATTTGTTCTTACAATGTGTGTATAATGTGAGATAACACATGAGATATCCTGCATATAGCAGTATAGTCAAATACAGGCTCTGTGCCACTTGTTGTAGTGTTCCTGGGTGCAGTAGGTGAGGTTTCATCACATTATTACGTCACCTGAGATAGGTCTTGTCTGGTTTCTCTACATCGCAGCTCTTCACCATATAAACACAGGAACAGTGTGGCTCGGCCTTGTGATGTGGTCACCAGTGTTTAGGCTGTGATGCTCGGGTCCTTGTACATGACTTGTCCTGCTTATAATATCGGCTGAAGTTAGTCATTAGCAGTGCAGGAAGTAGTCACTAATTTTATATCTGGCTTCCCTTTGATTGGTCATATAACCCAGCAGGGGCATAACTAGAGCTCTGTGGGTCTCAGGGCAAATGTTGAATCTGGCTTCCCCCTCCCTAAGTGGCAATTCTACGATCTATGCATATATATCCCTAATTATATAATAACATAAACACATATATTTATACTGTTACCTCCAGTGATCACAAGTGATCTCATCTCTAATTGGAGTTGCTTTTCTTTTCCATGTGGCCCAGACCGCCATAACACCTTTGAGCCACAACTCATTTCTGCAGAACTTAACACACAGACAATTTTGGCTGCTCACTTTCCCAGCCTATCCCAACAAGCATACCAACTAAAGCACCCCAGATAGTAATAATGCCCTCCAAGCAGTAATAATGCCCCAGTTGGTAATAATGGCTTTCTTAGCACCTCACACAGTAATACTACATCCAAAATTGTGCCCTGCAAAATAGTACCTTCCCCATATAGTATTACTGCCCCTTAATAGCATATGCCCAGTGCACTATTAGCACCCTATGTAACATTAGCACCCCCTATGTGTCAAAAAATCTAAAAAAAATCTAAAACTAACCTATTCCATTTTCCCTGACGAGCAGGGCTATTTTCTACAGATGGTGCATTGCAATGACATTGTAGTGGTCTGGAGTTAACAGGGCCCCTCCATAAGGCCTCATGTCCACGAGGAAAATAAGAATTAAAATCCGCAGCGGATTTTAACTCTTCTCCCGCGCGCGGATCCGCACCCCATAGGGATGCATTGACCACCCGCGGGTAGATAAATACCCGCGGATCGTCAATAAAAGTGATTTTAAAAAAAATGGAGCATGAAAAAATCTGGACCATGCTCCATTTTCATGCGGGTCTCCCGCGGGCTTCTATTGAAGCCTATGGAAGCCGTCCGTATCCGCGGGACACAAAAATCATATTTTACTTACACGCTCCGGTTCTTCTCTTCGGCGCCGCGCCATCTTCTCTCAGTC
The DNA here is from genome assembly GCA_035609135.1 of Eleutherodactylus coqui. Taxonomy (NCBI): domain Eukaryota; kingdom Metazoa; phylum Chordata; class Amphibia; order Anura; family Eleutherodactylidae; genus Eleutherodactylus; species Eleutherodactylus coqui. The sequence continues at coordinate 140,414,657 of CM069415.1, forward strand.
GCGGCCGGATCATTTTGCTTCGGCCCGGCGCATGCGCGGGGCACGTCACCGACGTCATCATGCACATCCGCCGAGCCGAAGAATGAAGATCCGGCCGCGACGAGAGAAGATGACGCCGCCGCGAAGAGAAGAAACGGAGCGGATGGGAGGTGAGTTTATTCTCATTTATTTGTATTTTCAGCGCTCATGTCCGCGGGGCAGGAGGGACCCGCTGCAGATTCTACATGTAGAATCCGTAGCGGGCCCGATTTTCCCCGTGGACATGAGGCCTTAGTGTGAATGCATTTGTCTTGTGCCTACATGCTGTCAGTGTTTTCTATGTTGCATGAATATGATGTGTATTGCATAGCTGCAGCACTGAAAGGATTAACTGTCTGGTATGAGAGATGTCTGGAAAATGTATCATGTTGTATGCCATGTCATCATGCTGGGTATATATGTTTGTGCAAGATGTCTTGTAGAGGTGATCTGTTCCGGACTTGAAAGAGAGGAGAGTGCTGCTCTACGAGTGAGCCACCATCTTCTCTGTGTGGTCCGAAATGGAAGAGGCTGAAAGGTATCCACCAGCCTGCCCTGGGCCTGCTTTACCTAGGAGATGCCAGTGTTACCCCTAAACACTGTGAGAACGAGAGAGAGAGGAGCCGCCATGCAGCGTGGAGTGCCTGTCTTCCAAATGTCAGTGTTGACTTGTAGAGAGCTGGAGAGAGGAAAAGAGAGCGGCCCATAACGTGGCCTGTGGACTCATCTGTCATCCTCTGAATCCTCCCTGTCACAGCACTTTGTGTTTTGCACCATTTTTCCTGCTGGCGTGTGTATACTACTGTTGGACTGTTGAACTGTTATGTTCAAGTAAACTGCGGACCGCTCTCGGCTTTGCTTTAAACGTTTCCCTGTGTGTGGACTACTTATTTTTCTACAATCTGGATTCACCGCAGAGGAAGGAACGGTGGCGTCACGAGTGACAAAAGAACCTTCAGGTAATCCACATCTTGGGTTAACCCTGTTAAACTTCCCAAGTAGTAACTTGGACGGGTCCTGTGCTACGCCCCAGGGGAGGAGATGGTGGAGCCCCATGGCAAGGCTGAAATCTACCCCGCTATCTCCTCATCTGTGGGCCCGCTCCTCGGACGCTGCGACATCATCATGCCACCTGAGTTGCCTGGATGTGAAAGATCCAAGTCCCAACCAATGTAAGTGGCAGTACAGGGAGGCACCGACTCAGTGCACCACCTTAATTTTCAATCGTTTCAAACTTCTGAGGACATAGATTCCGTTGAAAGCACGACTCGAATGGCGATCCGGACAGGCCTCATTCTCCTCCAGGCGAGATTGTACTCTATGCAACCACAATCCTTACGTCCATGAAACCCAACTCTTTTAATGGTATTATATCTTGCACTTCCTCAAGGTGGAGCTGATGAGCAACCAGTTAAAGGGGTCTAAATAAATCTCAAAGGGGTTAACCCTTTGCAATCCAATTTTCGATTCAGGGTTTCCTAGAGGGCTTTCTCTTTCTGCCATTATACAATCGCTCCATCTGCTGGCTAGAGCCAGTACTACTGTATGAGACATGCTGGAGAGGCCCCCGACAACAGAGCAGCCAGTAATATACAGTAAGAATACCCTGCCGGACGTCTTCTGACATCGGAGCTGTACAGCCTTCAATCAGAATGTCTTCAGATGTCAGACAGTGGATTGGAAAGGGTTAAACAAGCCCAAGTGCAACTGCTGCCCCTACACCCCATACCCCTGTATGGCTTCACATATGGCACATCGGGCAGTGCAGAGTCTTGCCTGCATATATCACGAGGCCATGCTGGAGTATGGGGCGCAGTTACCTATTATGGATGGTTCAGGTGAGACGGAGCCTTAGAAGGAAAGGATATCGCCGCTCTATGCAGTAACCTTTGTCGTGTTTGTTTATAGTCCATGTAAGGTGCGAACACGACCGCAGATATAATTTATAGTTATTGATTAATGAGAGAAGCTTACTCAGAGGAGGCTGGAAGTATATAGTCGTCGTTACTGTTTGCTGCGCAGTATAAACATCGCTCTCATCACTGCTGCATAAACCGACAACTGACAACTTTCTATCTGTCACCAAAGCAGATTTACACATTTCCTCAATCAGCCGCCACCAGACGGAGGTAAGTCACCACTTTCCTGGCTTCTCCTCTGCATCGGAGGCTCTATTAGCACAGATCCAGCATAGAGTCTGGAGAAAATAGTGCAGCATGCTGTGATATCACATCTGGGAGAACTCCAGAGAGGCGGATCTCATTGTAGGTAACAGGTCAGTCCGGCGCCATTTGGTTCCGTCATAAGAAGGATCCGTTTGGGTTGGGATTCTGTTTTTCTGCTCCCATAATAAAGCTGGAAAATGGAACCCTGAACACTGGTGACAACCGCCTTATGGATCATTCACATCAGCGCTTTCCTTTGCGTTTTTAATGGATCCGTTTTTTTTTAATAAAATGGATAGCAAAACAGAATTAAAACGGAACCAAAGAGAAACCATAGTTTCTGTTTTTTTACAAATCTGTCAGTTTGTGTCCGTTTTTTTACATTTAGGGCTTAAACACACGGGCGTGTTGCGTGTATAGTCCCATTATGCGGCCATGATAATCACGACAAAACATATCCATTGATCTGAATGCTTTCATTTTCACTAGCTCTTCTCTTGCCCAAGAAAAGCTAGGACTTGCCCTGTCTTTCCTGCGCATGGTTACAGGTAATACTACCCTGTTTACCCCAAAACAGGGTCTTATATTTTTTTTTGCTCCAAGAGATTTCACTTTTTTGTATTGTATAGCTGCCTGGACACTATATAAATTGACTTTTTTATTAACTGTAACTAGGGCTTAATTTTGCAGCAGGGCTTATATTTCAAGCATTCTCAAAAATCATAAAAAAACATTCTGCATCGTCAAAAATCATGAAAAATCATGCTAAGGCTTATTTTTGGGGTAGCTCTTATTCTTAGGGAAACAGGGTATGTGCGGGAAAATTAGGGCAGGACCTATCTTCCCGCTGTTTTTATTTTCCAACCCCTGTGCTATGGCGCGGAGTTTGAACTGCCGGAGAAGGGGGAAAAAAAACAGGTCATGCACACTTATGCTCCATAGCGGGGGAACGTAGTAGCGCATAGGCCGTGTGATTTCCTTACATCTATTTTTAATGGCTCCGTTTTATATTCTTTTGTCTTTCTTCCCTTCTGCGCACGCTCATTCAAAAGCAGATCTGTTAAGGGGTCAACAAAACCGGAACCAAAGGGAAATCATTCCATTCAGCTCTGTCACTGACTATAATGTAAAAAAAATGGAAGTTGCCATTCCTCATGATATCTGTTTTTCCCGGGAAATTACAGCGGAGGAGTCCACATGTGTATCCACTGCGCTGTTATACATGTTGGCAGAGATAGTGGGGAAATAAATAGTGACTTCAATTGGGCCTTCTTGCATCTTTTTTGTGTACGTGATAGAAAACCACAGAGTATACACATGCAAAATAACCGCATATATACATATATATATATATATATATATATATATATATATATATGATCACATATATGCAGTAAAAACGCAGAGTATTTCAGGAACCGTTATTGCGTATCCTCCTGTAAATGAGCTCTTAGGCACCAAAGCCAAAGAGCGATTTCTACCTCTGCATCCACTACAGCTGCACCCCTGCCTAGTCCAAAAACTGTGATTGTACAAAGAACTGAGAATCCAGAGTAGTTTCTGTATGCTTCCTCTAGATGGCGCCATTGTTGTTATTACAAACTCCAAAGAGCTCCTTCCCTTTTTCTGCAATGTAGATTGTCCGTATCGCGGCTCCTATGGGCGTCCTGTCATTTCATGTATGATTCTGGGGACAGATCAATAAGGTATCCATAGAAATGTTTGCCCATGGAACTACCCATTCGTGCCACTGCTAACGAAGGCAGATCCTCGCACTCTGTACAGAACATGCAATCATCACCTTTGCTCTTAGCTTGTGTTTGGGAGCGATGCCAGGGCCTGGTGCCATAGTTCCTCTGCCACATAAGGTAGCAGCGCAGCTATAATGGTGGTGTTGGGGCATTGGGGCCCAGTAGTATATCAGGTATAGAAAAGAGCCGATGGATATTATAAAGGATTGTTGTTATTACTGTTAGGCCAGCCTCACACAAGCGTGGTGTCACAGTAGATGGTAGGCGACACAGGTACCAGGGTACATAGCAACAACAAAGGGGAGAAGCCGGCTCCTTAAAAACACTTCTTATATTCCAAAGTATCCATAATTACAAGTTGTAGGTGTCTTGTAACACCATGTCTACATCAGACGTGTTTTGAAAGACACTTCTTTCTAGATTACAGCTGATATTACTAATGTCGTGTTTTCTCGAAAATACGACAATGTCTTATTTTCTTTTGCCCCAAAAAGGGCACAGTGTCTTATTTTCGGGGGGTGGGGGGCTTGTACTTACCTGGTCTGCAGTGTCCCGATGGTGTCCTGGTGTCCCGCGTGGTGCAGCATCCTGCTTGTCTCACAGATGCCTTCTGCTAGCGATGGGGCTTTGAATCCCCCACCTCCAGCAGAAGCGAGCACTGTGATTGGCTAATCGAGCGTTGGCAGCCAATCACAGCCGGCACTCGATGAGCCAATCACAGCCATTCGGTGATGTCATTCACTGAATGGCTGTGATTGGCTCATCGGGTGCCGGCTGTGATTGGCTGCCAGCACTCGATTAGCCAATCACACCGCTCGCTTCTGCTGGACGCGGGGGATTCAAAGCCCCATCGCCAGCAGAAGGCATCTGTGAGACGGAGGAGGACGCCGCGCTGCTGGAGAGTTGCTGGAGACCATTGGAGATCATCGGGACGCCGAGGAGCAGGTGAGTATTGATTTGGGGGGTGGGGGGCACCCGAAATAGGTCCTATTTTCGGGGGAGGCCTTATATTTCAAGCCTTCCCCCAAAACCGATAGGTCTAATTATTGGGGTAGGACGTACTTTCGGGGAAACACAGTATCACAAATTTTATATAGTTACTAGGTTACTATATAACATAGTATGTAAGGCTGAAAAAAGACATGTGCACCCAGTTCAGCCTATTAACCCTCCAATGTTGATCCAGAGGAAGGAAAAAAAAACATAGTGGGGTAGAAGCCAATTTTCCTCACTTTAGGGAAAAAAAGTCCTTCCCGACACCAGTTTGGCAATCAGAATAATCACTGGATCACCAGCCTTTCTGAAGTAATCAGTGATGTAAATGTTACATTGTATTACAATGTTACAGTCCTGAGTATATTAGATGATGAGAGAGATCTCTCTACTGACCCCTGATATATTTATACATAGTTATTAGAGCGCCCCCTTGTTACAGTCCTGGGTATAATAGATTATGGGAGAGATCTCTGTACTGATCTCGGATATATCCATACATAATTATAAGAGCGCCCCCTTGTTACAGACCTGGGTATAATAGATGATGGGAGAGATCTCTGTACTGACCCCTGATATATCTATACATAGTTATTAGAGCGCCCCCTTGTTACAGTCCTGGGTATAATAGATTATGGGAGAGATCTCTGTACTGATCTCGGATATATCCATACATAATTATAAGAGCGCCCCCTTGTTACAGACCTGGGTATAATAGATGATAGGAGAGATCTCTGTACTGATCTCGGATATATCCATACATAATTATAAGAGCGCCCCCTTGTTACAGACCTGGGTATAATAGATGATGGGAGAGATCTCTGTACTGACCCCTGATATATTTATACATAGTTATTAGAGTGTTCCCTTGTTACAGTCCTGGATATAATAGATGATGGGAGAGATCTCTGTACCAACCCCTGATATATCTATACATAGTTATTAGAGCGCCCCCTTGTTTTCAGTCCTGGATATAATAGATGATGGGAGAGATCTCTGTACTGACCCCTCATATATCTATACATAGTCATTAGAGCGCCCCCTTGTTACAGACCTGGGTATAAACAGATGATGGAGAAGATCTCTGTATTGTCCCCTGATATATCTATACATAGTTATTAGGTCGCCCCTAAGCCGTCGTCTTTTCTAAACTAAATAACCCAGATTTTGATAACCTCTCTGGGTATTGTAGTCTATCCATTCCATTTATTACTTTAGTTGCCACCTTTGTACCTGCTCAAGCTCTGATAGGTCCCTCTTGAATACTGGTGCCCAAAACTGTCCACAATATCCCATGTGTGGTCTGACCAGTGACTTGTAAAGAGGAAGAACAATGCTCTCGTCATGTGCCCCTCTTTGATGCCCCCCATGATCCTATTTGCTTGGCAGCAGCTGCCTGACACTAGTTGCTCCAGTCAAGCTTACAGTTAACTAAAATCCCCAAGCCCTTTTCCATGTCGGTTTTGCCGAAATTACAAAAATACATTTTATTACAACTAATATACTACAGATAATTGGTTATGCAATTTTAGGAAACCATGGAGAAAACACGGAAATTATACGGTACGGCTATGCGAACCTGGCTACCACTAACTAAAAAGAGTAATGGCAAGCTCATACAAACCATAGAACAACTACTGTTAATCACAGTGACAACAATGCACAGCAAAGTTAGAACGAGCGGTACTTCGATATGAACTAGTGAACCGTTTGTCCAATAGTCCCAGGCTCATTTCCGACAAAGTCTCAGTCCTTTCGCTACTTGTTTAACCCATGAATGTACCAATGTTCTACAGATCGGTGTTGTGTGACTAGCAGGCCTGCATAGTTCCTAACAGTCTCTATACACGCGCACGCGGTTCAGCTGGGGTTTTTTTGTATGGTTTTATTAAACTTTTTCAAGACATACATCAAAATGTGACATGAGGCATTAAGTGTTTAACTCTACAAGGTGGTGGCAGTAAATCGAGTCCATTCATCCATGTCTGTTGTTTGGTTTGCATTGTTGGTAGGATCAGAAATTATATAACAAAAATATCTGCAGTCGTTTCAATAATATGATGAGGTTCAGATCTAGTCTTAGTAGAACATTTTTAAAATACATAAAAATATGAAAAACAGTAAAGCCAGTCTTGCTATAACCATAACGGTTCAGCTTTTAATGAGGCCGACCTCACTTACGGCACAGTACTGTGCTCTCTCTTTCAATGCCGCAGGCCATCGTACTCTGTCTTGGTGATGGCCCCTTTAGGCTGTTCTCAGCAGTCCATTGTGAAGTCACAGCGTACTTTTTCAGCTCCTGCTGCTCAGCCTGCCATCCAGAATTCCCTGCATGCTATCACTCCAGACATCCTCAAACAGCAGTCTGGTGTTTGTAAATCCTCTGCCCTCTCTGCAGGCTTTTGCTCTTCAGCAGCAGCTTCTGCCCTTCTAGTAGCCTGTGGGTCCCCTGCAGATCGGTCTTCTGGTCCAAGGGCTCCTCTTCTGCAGGCTATTGCACCCCCAGCCTCCTTCTCCTGCAGCACTCAGCTGTGATACAGCACTGTGCCTGCACTCTCTTGAGAGGTGACGCCACTCACATTTTCTCTACTTAGGATGCCTAGTAAGTTTTAGGGTCTACCTAAATTGGGACCTCCCTCTGCAGTGCCTAATGTGTTCTAGGACCTTCTTAGTATCCATCTCAGTATTATATTTCTCCATAATGTGTGTGGCACAGTCTGCTGCATCTAAGGCCACTCTCGTACACTCCGTCTTTTATAGCGCTTGGCGCGGCGTTTGAAACACCACATTAAATGCTGTAAAACGCCTCTATTCATTTCAAAGGGGCTGCTCAGACGAGCGTTTGAACGCAATCTGCTCTATTTTAGTGCCTTTCAATACTTTTTAACGCACCTCATTACCCATGGTATTTGAAAATGCTGTTCCAAAACGCGTTAAACCGTGTGTGTGAGAGTGGCCTAAGTGCATGTCCTCAGATATATCAGCATTCTTTCTCCCAGGCCTTCTGTCACACATGATGCAGCTGTCACAGTGTAGCGCAGTCTCTCCACAAGCTGCACGTCTCTCTAAACCGGATTAGCACTCTGATACCTGACACTGTGTTGTAGAATATTCCGTCTCGTGTGAAAGGTTCTTTAGGGACCTTTCATATGGGACGGAATTAGTCCGCGCAACATTTCTGAGTCGCAATATTATCCTTATGGGCTTGAATTCCTCACCTGTTAAAGTCCGCGCAACTTTCCTTCAGTACCGCAAAGTTTAATCCGGCTGCGGAATTAAGGATCTCTTGTAGAATTGTTGTTGCAGATTTCTAACATATTGGATATATAATTCCACAATTAAAGTTTGTATTAAAAAAATGCAAGAAATTCCACAAGACATTCCGCAGTTAAATAGGCAACAAAATCCACACTAATTGACAAAATCTGAATCTGCGCTGAGTCCTGCAGGTAATTCCGCTTGTGTGAATGGTCCCTAAAAGTCTCTTAAGATAATGGAACTGAGTCTTTCTTACAACTGCTTCACCCAGACCCCATGTGGTGCGTTAGGCCCGTCTCAAATGGACGAGTCGGAATCCGGATTCTGGAATCATTTTCTCTGCGGATGACCGCAGATGCTCGCCGTCGTTCATACGCAGTGCGGATTTTTTAAATATTTTTTTTCGGCAATTACGGGTGGGCTGCTGGTCGGTCGGAAGCCGTCTGTGCAGAATCCGCACAAAAATAGAACATGCTGCGATTTTATTTCTGCTCGCGGAAGTTGCGATCGTTAGCCTCTCATCTGAGCCGATATGTGAACGTTCTATTCTTTTAATCTGTGCAGAATACCGCTGATCGTTCGCACGGGTGACAATCGCAGATTCCGCAATAGAAATGCGGCCGTATGAGACCGACCTCAAAGGGATTGTACCAAGTTTACTAGTTATTCCCTATCCACAGGATAGGAGATAACCTGCTGATGGTGGGGGGTCTCACCGCTAAGACCCCCACTTATTCCGAGGATGTCTCCCATCCCGGCGTTAACCCCTTTTATTTCAGTTGAGTCACATGTTCCCCGGGTTTGCAGCTATAATGCTAAAATATGGCTGTATTACAATCATGTGAAGCCTGCTTTGCATACGGACTCGATGATCGCCCACAAAGATTTCTGTCCCTGCTTTGTCACTGGGGTGAGTGAAATGACAACTGCTCTGGGCGCCATTACTGCGCAAGAGACATTAGCAGCGCACAGTTTGAAGTTTGTGGCGCAGTTTATGCTAATTCCTGTTTTCCTCTTGGGCAATTCTCACAAAGGGCACAAGGGCATAAACATGTTTGACTGTGAAGACATAGTTGGAGCCACACCTGTGGCAGTGTGCCCCGAGGGTGTTTACCAGGTTCGGCAGCCAGATCTGAGGGCTGCGCCGCTTCCATAGTCATGTGGTCAGTCTGGCCGCGTCTCCTTCCCATCAAGACATCTTGAAGAACTTGGTGCTCGGCCTGATTTATTTATTCATTCCAGAAGTTTAGGGGAGAAAAAGTTAATTTTATTGTATCTGTTCTTCTCTGTATCAGGCACCGCTTATTACAGTCTCAGGATTTCTCGGAAAGGCCGAGCGTGGGCGGAATATTCCCTGCTGCTTAAAGGAAAACTCCACAATCATTTACAACAGCCCTTAGAATCTACAACAATCGGTATTTACACAGCCGACAGGTTGGGTTGCGCCCCGGCGCAATTTGCATGGCACGGCACATGGTCACTCCGATTGTGTGCTGGGTAATGTGTGGGCAACCACAAAAAGCAAGTCCCATGCGAGACTCGTACCAAAATAGGACATGTTGCTATTTTCAGTCTCACACTTTTGGTGCAAGCGAAAAATAATGGAATGTTAATGAGATACAAATGAGGAAAAAAGGAACATATACACACATGTAAACTATACAAAAGCAAACATGTGGAATTTAACCCCTTAGTGACTGCCAATAGGCCTTTCAACTGCAGTCACTAATGGGCTTTAAACCTGCACATACTGACAGCCGGGCTCCTGCTCTAACCGATAGCAGAGAAACCTTGGATCTTAGTAGTTTAACCACTTGGATGCCACAATCAATAGTATTTGCAGCTTAAGTAGATGACAGGGGAAAGGGGATCCTCCTGTCATCCGTCAGCATCCTGCAATGTGATTGCAAGGTACTAATGGGTTCCCATGGCAGCTGGAAGCTTGACAAAGGCTTCCATGTCTGCAATGTTAGGCGTCATGTCCACGGGTGCATTTGAGTTGCGGAATCCGCAGGTCCCGCATTTCAAAATCCATAGGAAACCATAGGCGTCCGCACTTCTTTTCTGGATTCTGCATGCGGAAACAAATTTCAGCTTGCTCCATTTTAGTGCGATTCCCGCGTGGACGGCTTCCGTTAAAGTCAATGGAAGCTGTCCGATTCGCAGTCCAACATTGCGGACAGGCCACGGATTTCACGGGAAAGCAGAAAAAAAGTACTTAGCATGTGCACCGGTGCGCTGGCCGGCGCTTCCGCACACATCCGCAGTACAGACCCGGACAGTTACACAGGGTAGAGATGAGCCGTAACTCAGCCTATTAGACCCAAAGTCCCACAGAGTCTAATAGTCTGCTGTCATAGGCTTAGTAGAATGCGCTATATAAGTAATGCAGTGTACTGTCTTAACGGTCGAACTGTCACTTCTTCTGGCACACTTGACCAACTAAAAAAAAGCACCAGAAAAAGTTCAAAAAGTTTAATTACAAAAAAATCCAGTCTAAAGTCATTTTTCTTCACTAAAACCCTTTTCAAAATACCTCTTTCTTTTTAAGCAGCACCTAATAGATATTACCTCGTTCAGAGCGACCCAAACAATGAAAATATATTGTTATTTATTAGAGATGAGCGAGTACACTCGCTAAGGCACATTACTCGAGCGAGTAGTGCTTTAGCCGAGTATCTCCCCGCTCGTCTCTAAAGATTCGGGGGCTGGTGCGGGTGACAGGTGAGTTGCAGCGGGGAGCGGGGGGAAGAGAGAGATCTCCCCTCCGTTCCTCCCCGCTCTCCCCTGCTGCTCCCTGCCCGCCACCAGCCCCCGAATCTTTAGAGACGAGCGGGGAGATACTCGTCTAAGGCACTACTCGCTCATCTCTATTATTTATCTCACACAATGAATGCCATAAAAATAAAGTAGCTCCAGAATTACTATTTTTCTTTTCTTCACCTCTCAAAAAACACAATAAAAAAAAAACAATCCACAATTCACATGTTCTCCGAACTGGCGCCGATAAAAACAACAACTCTTCCTGCAAAACAAAAAAGCCCTCACAGATCTCTATTGATCCTAGAATGCGGCGGTGCAGAGGCAATTGGTTTTCTTTTAAAACGTGTTTTTATGTGGCAAAATAATAAACAAGTAAAAATTCTCTATAAACTTGGTATTGTGCTGATCCAGAGAAGAAAGTTATAGTTATTTTTACCAAATGGTGAAGGCAGTGATGGCACAACCCACCAAACTACGCAGAATGTTTGAGGGTTTTTTTCCCATTTGCCCCCTAAAAAATGTAATAAAAGTTCTAGGGCACCTTCTATGTACCCCGGACTGGTGCCGTGTTAATGCTTATGGCTCTTGAAATACTACTATGAAAATCACTTGGTCCTTGAGGTACAAAAGAAGTCGGTCACTTAGCGGTTAATTCAACCCACTGACTTCTATGGGCTAAAATGCATCTTACTACATCATTAGAACCTGCTGACGGTATAGTAAAAAATGGAAATGTGAAAAAAGCATTTAAATATATGAAGGTTTTTACAATCAAAGTATAAATGATCACAAAGGAGTAGAGATGAGCGAACGTGCTCGGCCACGCCCCTTTTTCGCCCGAATACCGCGATTTCCGAGTACTTCCGTACTCGGGCGAAAAAATTCGGGGGGCGCCGTGGCGGCACGCGGGGGTAGCAGTGGGGAGTGGGGGGGAGAGGGAGAGAGAGAGGGCTCCCCCCTGTTCCCCGCTGCTACCCCCCGCTGCTACCCCTCACACCGCCACGCCTCTCCCCGCCCCCCGGCGCCCCCCGAATCTTTTCACCCGAGTACTGAAGTACTCGAAAATGGCGGTACTCGGGTGCGTAAGTACTCCAAACGAGTACGTTCGCTCATCTCTACAAAGGAGTAGTACACACGTGTGATTATGGTATTATGGGATGGAATCGCTATTCAAGCAGTTGCCTTCAGAATTCTTCGTGATTATGTAAGCTTCATTCCATAAAAGTACAAAAACACTTTCTGTGTTTACGAACCGAGAACTAATCTGACCGGACATTCTGCGCCATCCGTACCGATTACTCCGCGACACACCTGACATTATCTGTACAACTTCTAAACAAAGTCATTAAGCCTGGCCGGCCTCCAGACGCCATAATTAGCGAGACAGTCTATATGAGCAGCGGCGGGCAGTGCGCCAACCATCTAATGATTTAGGTTCAGTGATACTTTGGGCTTTTAGGTATTGATTGTGTTGTGGCCCAGTACATGCTTTCCTGGCCCCCTCCATAATGTCATATATGTCATGTCTTATGTGGATGGGCTGTGCAAAAGTGTCTTGTCATTCTGTTACGTGTATTGCACAGCTGCAGCAAATGAGAGGTTAATGTCTGCAAAGTGTGAGCTAACTGTCTGTACATGTATCAATTCCATCCTGTCATGTGGTATTAGTGGCCTGAACCTGCAGCTAGGAGGGCCGGCAGCGAAGAACTACTGCAGGTAATGTACTCCTCAGTTTATCTCCATAAGGGCTCCTTCCCACGGACGAATTTCCGCCGCGTGAAAATCACCTGTCCTCACCAGCGGCATGCTCTATTTGCAGTCAATGGAAGTCGTCCGTCACGCTATCTTCCACTGTAGCACAGCGGAAGATAGCGTTGAAACCGCTTCCACGCCAGCCGCGTCATATGACGCGGCCGGCGTGTTATGTGACGCTGTGGGCGTGTCATATGACGCAGTCGGCGCGTCACGCGCTCTATTGCGCATGCGCGCCGAAGCGTCATGCGGGACGTAGGACACCGGATCCGGAGGTAAGTATTGGCGTCTCTGGGGGGCGCCGTGACGGGCTCCGCCGCGGAGCCTGTCACAGCCGTGTGAAGCCGGCCTAAGGGCTCCTGTCCACAGGCGAATTTTCACTCCGTTCCCCGCTGCGATAATCCGGCCGCTGGGAACGCAGTGAATGCTTTCCATAGCATAGGCTCACCGCGGAGATCCATCAGCTGGCTCCTGCTCCCCGGCGGATCCGCAATGCCCGTGGACAGGCAGCCTTACTGAGATTGTGCTGCAATAGAGGCGACCATAAGGTGGTAGATCGTGCCATCACGTTTGTACAATGAGTGCTACAATAGAAAAAAGCAGGCAAATGCGTTAACTAATTAGCTTCTACATAAATATCAGAATATCTGGATTATTCTGCACTCATCGAGGCGCCCGCAAAGTCTTGCTAAACTTGCTAGGCCGGCCCGCGCCATGATCGGCATTTCAAAATTCATTATCAGGCATGCTATCTTTTTCCCGGGACACTCCCAGATGTTATAAGTAACTACTGGGAAACGCTACTCATCCTGCGCGCCAATGACATGGAGGCGCGTCCTTTCTGTGAATTTGGCAGCACTACATGATGGGGGGTGCAGTGCCGCATGACTTGTCATTGAGACAGCATCACATATGATAGTCATCACATATGACTTTCACACGGGACAACTGATAGGTGCTGAATCGCCCGACAGCCGCCCCAGCGATGATCGCGCCAGTGCACAATCATCACTAAGCGCGCCGAAGATTCTTCTGCTCGCCTCCATTCATAGTGAACAGGCAGTTGCTCACAAATAAACAGTGGCCTGTTTAGAGCTAACGATGTGGCTGCAGACCAACGATGATTTTTGGGTCTGTGTGAAAGATTCGATCAGCGATTTATTGGTGATTCTTCATTTACTACACGTTTATACCTAACAATTATCGTAACTGCTGTGTAGAAGGGCCGCTGACTCTTTACACTGGCATCATGGCGTTCGTTAATAACAGACGCCATGACTCATGATGGTTCTCGAAGGAACCCATTGGCCTGTAGACCTAATGCCCATGGACGGATTTTCGCTGCGGAATTTGTGGCCATGCGTCCACCGCGAATTCTGCAGCAATGTTCCTCCACAGCCATGCTATGTTAAAAGATTCTTCCCTGCCCATGAGCAGAAATCAACCGTGGTTTTCTGCTTGCGAGAAAAGATTGCAGCATGCTCTATTTGGTGTGGGAAATCGCACAGACGGCTTTCATTGCAGTCAATCGAAGCTGCCCGATTCGCGTCCGAAATGTCAATTTTGAAATCGCTGCGGATCCGCGTCGCCGCCAGCCCCTCATGCACCGCACTGCACATGCACGCCAGTTCACCGGCTGAGACACTCGCGGCGGATCTGGAATGGTGAGTATTGGTCTCTGGGGTCTCTGGCTGGGCACCGGGTCTGATTCCGCTGTGAGGTTTTGCAGTTGGAATCCGACCCAGCCGTGGGCATTCAGACATAAGAGTGTCTTGGCAAAGCTTCTGCCAGGGCGCTTCCTATCTTTACTATAAAAAAACGGGTGTGAAAAACGCACATGAATATCGCAAATGCAGCAAACCGACGCACCGCACCCGCAGTCCAAAATTGCGGATTTAAGAGTGTGATATTAGTCTGAGTTTCTCGGTCCGATATCGCACTCGCCAGCAAAGCAACAGTGTAGATGTAAGCATAGACTGAGGGCTCTTCCACACGGGCGATCACGATATCAGAAAATGGCTGCAAAATCGCGCATCGCTGCCACTTGCGTTTTGTTTGTGCAAAAGACAAAAGGAGTTTCTAACGTTAAAATCGCATCGCACGAAAATCGTTGCGATGTAATAGAAAGGAGGTTCCATAGGGTAACATGGGAGATAAAAAAAGCAAAATGCAGAAAAATAGGGCAGGCTCTGATTTGCAAGTGAAATCGCGGGCAAATCCACTCCATTTAGGTACAGTTTCGGCCACCGTGGGATTCTTGTGGAATTGCTACGGGTATTCTATTACGGAATGCCCGCAGCTATTCCGCCATGTAAAAAGGCGGCTTAACTCTTTCCAATCCAATTTGTATCCTAGTTTTCATAGGGGGCTTACTCTTTTTCTGCTGTTATACAACGGTGCTATCTGCTGGCTAAAGCCAGTACTGCATGACAGCAGAGAGGCTGGCAAAATACAGTAAGAGAACCACGACGGACGTCTTCCAACATCGGAGCTCTACAGCCTTAAATCATAATGTCTTTAGATGTCAGACAGTGGATTGGAAAGGGTTAAGGGTCCTTTTGCACGTGCTCGGCCCAATCCAACATGCGCCAATTGACAAACGATGTAGTTTGATGCGTGTTTAGATTTCTTACATGCTGGCCAAGAATTGCTGGTATGACCGAGCATTCTTCCCATATAGATGACCGTACCTCTTCCTGGAGAGGGGAACCACGGAGCGTTTTTAGGGTATGTGTACATAGCGGAATCCGACGCAGATTTTTTCCACGTGGATCGGCCTCTGAAAGCCATGGCGGAAATCCACCGGTGAGCTGAGATGTAGGGCAGCGGATCTGCATGCCAATTTAAACCTTGTCAATGGGCAAATCCATGTGTGGAAATCCTAACGCAATTCTGTGAGGAAACAATGGGAATCGTGTCAAAAATAACATGTCACTTTTTTCCGCACGTAGATTTGAAATCTGAATATGGAAAAAAATCTGCATGTAAAAACGACTGCGCAAATTCCATGTCATGCCGTTATTACAAAGCCACAATCAGCTGACAAACGAGTATCTGCTTGCCGACTGATCATTGTCCCGTTCTCATTGCCCGATGATTGGGTGAAGGAATGTTTAAGCGAATGTTTGCGACTTACAATTGCGCCATGTCAAAGAGCCTTTAACTACAGCAGCTCAGCAGAGAGTATCACACAAGGTGGGATTAGATACAAAGTTCAGCAGACGTAAGAGGTTTAGATACCTCCCCGTGGACTGCGTTACCTTCTTGCAATACGTGATGTAGTCATTTATGCTGTGAACTGAGATGAAACATACATGAGTGCTCATCCCTCATTGTGTCTCCCGCCCGGATTAGGCGCGTTCCGGCATGAGTATGGGAAACCTGAATGTAAACACAATACATTTAAGTAATTGATCGGTTAATTATACGGGTGATTACATCACAGGAAGCGAGCGGCGGCGATGTCCCTGGCAGTTCCTACTAGACATCCTCTCTGGTTCTTGCTTTCTGCTACTGCTCTGGCACTGGATGGGTTAAAGAGACGCCATTTACGATTTTACCGTTAGCCGTTATTTATGAAAACTGACCTGTATATATAAGAATGGCGCATTTACTGACAAATCAGGAATTCGGGATTTAAATTAGGGCATATTGGTAAAACGCAGTGGGTCTCCCTGCAGTTTTTTACCGGTGTTTATAAATACCGGCGTATGGCAGCGAGTGTAATGCTCACGTCCGCGTATGACACTTTTTAAAAAACTCTTTGCAATCCAATTTTGGATGCAGGGTTTCCTAGGGGCCTTTCTCTTTCTGCCATTTTACAATGGCACCATCTGCTGGCTAGAGCCAGTACTGCAGTATATGACATGCCGGAGAGGCCGCCGACAACAGAGCGGCCAGTAATATACAGTAAGAATACCCTGCCGGACGTCTTCTGACATCGGAAGCTGTACAGCCTTCAATCAGAATGTCTTTAGACGTCAGACAGTGGATTGGAAAGGGTTAAAACCCCCTGTTCTGTTTAATTGTGGGATTGCGTATAAAATTGCGTTTGCATACGCTGCCTATACAAAAGTATAGGGCTCATGCTGCGCGGTTCGTTAAGAGAAAGAGCATGCTGCAATCTTTTTCTCTCGCGTATCGGTACGCAGTGTTTACACGCCGGTGTGCGTGTATTAGTGAGAGTCCATTGACTTTCATTGACTTCATTCTTCACGTAAAAACGCAGCTGTGCATCGCACATGTGATATGCGGTGACAAAACGCCCGTCAACGAGAGCCCGAAATCACATGACGCATCTTCATAGATTTTTAATAAATTGCATTTCACACTTTAGGCCATATTTACACGAGCGAGTGCGATATCAGTCAAAAAAACGCAGACCGATATCGCACTTTTAGGCTGGGTTCACACGGGACTGAAATCCCACGGAAATCTCGCGGCTGGGCCGCACCGAAAGACCGCTGCGGGAGAGCCACTGCATTTCGCTGCGGGTTTTGGAGCGGTTCGTCCCCCGGCATTCCGCTGCAGCTTTCTCTCTCTATAGAGAGGAGTGAGGCCGCAGCGGGAAAAAAAAAGAATTCACATGCCGCGGAATTGAATTTTGCAACGCATGTCCATTTCCACCCGGCTTTGCCGCGACGGATTGGCCGCCCCATGTGGATGAGATTTTTGAAAAATCTCGACCACTTGGCTGGCTAATCCCGGGATTAGGAGCCGCGGGCGGAATTGACGCATGGGAATTCCACGGCAATTTCGTCCCATCTGAACCCAGCCTAAGGGTATGTTGGCACGACTTATCATGGAGCGTATTCTGCGCCAAAATACGCTTACGGTATAGGCCCCATTGATTTGTCGAGGAAAAAACGCGTTCCTGACTTGACGCCGCGTTTTTTTTAGCATGCATACTTAAAAAAAGTAGGTTAAAAAAAAAAAAAAAACTGACGTGAAGCCTTTTTAAATTTTCTGCTTTGGATTTTGCATCACCAGGTTGAACGCGTATTTTGATGCATATTTGCGCCACGATATGACAGGCGTATTTTGACGTTTTTTTGCCGTCCCATTACGTATACTATGTGAGCATATACTTCAATCTGCAACTTCTATGCGAACGCCATTTGTTTTCGTGAGCACGTCACATGGCGGTACGTGTGGTTTTCACGTATGTTTTTCACATGTTGCATTATGGGTGCACTCAGATGGAATATAATACTCCATGATGATGAGAAAGTGACGCCACATCTGTGACTGCGAACGGCGGCGCCTCTGGGATAGCTTCTCTGTTTTAGTGACCGCAGCGGTTCCGTGTAAACGGCCGGCGCGGTTCTTGAGCGCTCATTACCCTTCCTCGGTTATTGGGGGACGTGGAGAGGATATTTAGGTGCGGTAGGAAGTTACTTCAGAGTTAGTCAGAGGGCAGCTGGGAAAATGGAACTACAGCAGAACTTGTGGTTATCAAAGCACAAAAACAGAGAAGGACTAGAAAAGATAAAGGGGAACTGCTGCGAAAGTCTGCGGCGCGGAATCGGAGCAGCGTCACTGGAGGATGGTCGCACTGTGACAACTGACGGGGGTCAGCTTACTGCGGGGAACTTAGAATGGGACGCCGAAATCCAATCGCGCGTTATACGAGGTAAAATAGAACACGCTGCGCTCTTTTTTATGTGTGTATTATACGCAATGAATATACGCAATTGTGAATGGACCAATGAAAGTCGACGTAGTTTCAGTGACTTCGTGCGCCGCGTATTACGCAGATGTAATACACAATACCATTACACTTGTGTGAGCTCGGCCTCAGACTGCTTACTGCTGAGGTAAAATGAAAGCTGCGCTGTGATTGGCTGCTATGGGCAACAAACTGCTGAGGTAACATGAAAGCTGCGCTGTGATTGGCTGCTATGGGCAACAAACTGCTGAGGTAAAATGAATCCTATCATGTGTGATACTGTGAGCCGCTGTATCTAATCCTATCATGTGTGATACTGTGAGACGCTGTATCTAATCCTATCATGTGTGATACTGTGAGCCGCTGTATCTAATCCTATCGTGTGATACTGTGAGCCGCTGTATCTAATCCTATCGTGTGATACTGTGAGCCGCTGTATCTAATCCTATCATGTGTGATACTGTGAGCCGCTGTATCTAATCCTATCATGTGTGATACTGTGAGCCACTGTATCTAATCCTGTCATGTGTAATACTGTGAGATGCTGTATCTAATCCTATCATGTGTGATACTGTGAGCCGCTGTATCTAATCCTATCATGTGTGATACTGTGAGCCGCTGTATCTAATCCTATCATGTGTGATACTGTGAGCCTCTGTATCTAATCCTATCATGTGTGATACTGTGAGCCGCTGTATCTAATCCTATCATGTGTGATACTGTGAGCCGCTGTATCTAATCCTATCATGTGTGATACTGTGAGCCGCTGTATCTAATCCTATCATGTGTGATACTGTGAGCCGCTGTATCTAATTCTATCATGTGTGATACTGTGAGCCGCTGTATCTAATCCTATCATGTGTGATACTGTGAGCCGCTGTATCTAATCCTATCATGTGTGATACTGTGAGCCGCTGTATCTAATCCTATCATGTGTGATACTGTGAGCCGCTGTATCTAATCCTATCATGTGTGATACTGTGAGCCGCTGTATCTAATCCTATCGTGTGATACTGTGAGCCTCTGTATCTAATCCTATCATGTGTGATACTAGGAGCTGCTGTATCTAATCCTATCATGTGTGATACTGTGAGCCGCTGTACCTAAGCCTATCATGTGTGATACTATGAGCTGCTGTATCTAATCATATCATGTGTGATACTGTGAGCCGCTGTATCTAATCCTATCATGTGTGATACTGGGAGCTTCTGTATCTAAGCCTATCATGTGTGATACTAGGAGCTTCTGTATCTAATCCTATCATATATGATGCCTGCTGAGCTGCGGTATGTAAGGCTGCTTTTACATTTGCGTTTGGGGTTTCGAATTCCTTTTTCGGGCCAAACGAGATTAATCTGATGATGGAGCCAAATAGCGACAAACAGAAAGCATTGACTATAATATGGACCGTTATCTGCCTAATCTCATCACGTGTGATACTACTGATATCTGTTCAGTTATTATATCTAATCCCATCACATGTGATACTATCTACTCGGTTATTATATCTAATCTCATCACGTGTGATACTACTGGTATCTGCTCAGTTATTAGATCTAATCCCATCACATATGTTACTATCTGCTCGGGTATAGTATCTAATCCCATCACGTGTGTTACTATCTGCTCAATTATTGTATCTAATCCAATCACATGTGATACTATCTAATCCCATCACGTGTGATACTATCTGCTTGGTTATTGTATCTAATCCCATCACGTATGTTACTATCTGCTCGGTTATAGTATCTAATCCCATCACGTGTGTTACTATCTGCTCAATTATTGTATCTAATCCAATCACATGTGATACTATCTAATCCCATCACGTGTGATACTATCTGCTTGGTTATTGTATCTAATCCCATCACGTATGTTACTATCTGCTCGGTTATAGTATCTAATCCCATCACGTGTGTTACTATCTGCTCGGTTATAGTATCTAATCCCATCACGTGTGTTACTATCTGCTCGGTTATAGTATCTAATCCCATCACGTGTGATACTATCTGCTCAATTATTGTATCTAATACGATCAAATGTGATACTATCTGCTCAATTATTTTATCTAATCCCATCACGTGTGATATCTGCTCGGTTGTTGTATCTAATCCCTATCACATGTGATACTGTTTGCTGTTGTTGTATCTAATCCTATCATGTATGATACTATCTGCTAATTTTTTTGTATCTAATCCCCATCATGTTATACTATCTGCAGTTATTGTATCTAATCCGATCACGTGTGATACTCTCTGCTCGGTTGTTGTATCTAATCCCCATCACGTGTAATACTGTTTACTGTTATTGTATCTAATCCCATCACCTGTGATACTGCTTGCTGTGTCTAATCCTATCATGCATGATGCTATCTTCTCAATCACTGTATCTAAGCTATCATGTGTGATACTGTATTCTCAGTCACTGTATCTAATCCTGTTCCTAGTGACTGTATCTAAGCTTCCCATGCGATACAGCCTGAGAGCAGCAGGCAGCACTGTTATAGCCGTGTGACCGGCACATAGTCATGCTATAGCGGAGCTGTCATCCTCTGACTCTCTATCTTTGGTCCGGAGTCTCCTGGGAGTCATTACATTGTGGGAGTGACAGTGGGCGACTCGGGGCGGGTCCTGTGTGCTGTCAGTCAGGTCGGACACGCCCCCACCCGCCCCACTCCTGCTCCCGGGAGCTGCCCGGTGAGCGGAGCTGTCAGTGCCCGCACTGCGCCCCGTGCTGAGGCTCCGGGACCCCGGCTGATGGCTTTGTGCTCTTCTCATGGTAAGGAGCTCTCTTACTGACAAGTCCTGCATGTGACAGCCGACAGGACCTCGTGTCGGAGCAGCCCGACCTGCTGTCAGCGCTCCAAACCCCATGGCATAGCAGATAGGTGTAGTGTACAGTGTGAGATCCTAACCCTGTGTTATATCATAGAGGTGGAATATGCAGTGTGTGATCCCGACCCTATGTTATATCAGACAGGTGTAATATGCAGTGTGTGATCCCGACCCTGTGTTATATCATAGAGGTGGAATATGCAGTGTGTGATCCTAACCCTGTGTTATATCATACAGGTGGAATATGCAGTGTGTGATCCCGACCCTGTGTTATATCAGACAGGTGTAATATGCAGTGTGTGATCCCGACCCTGTGTTATATCATAGAGGTGGAATATGCAGTGTGTGATCCTAACCCTGTGTTATATCATACAGGTGGAATATGCAGTGTGTGATCCCGACCCTGTGTTATATCAGACAGGTGTAATATGCAGTGTGTGATCCCGACCCTGTGTTATATCATAGAGGTGGAATATGCAGTGTGTGATCCCAAACCCTGTGTTATATCATACAGGTGGAATATGCAGTGTGTGATCCCGACCCTGTGTTATATCAGACAGGTGGAATATGCAGTGTGTGATCCCGACCCTGTGTTATATCAGACAGGTGGAATATGCAGTGTGTGATCCCGACCCTGTGTTATATCAGACAGGTGGAATATGCAGTGTGTGATCCTGACCCTGTGTTATATCATACAAGTGTAATATACAGTGTGTGATCCCGACCCTGTGTTATATCATAGAGGTGGAATATGCAGTGTGTGATCCCGACCCTGTGTTATATCATAGAGGTGGAATATGCAGTGTGTGATCCCGACCCTGTGTTATATCATAGAGGTGGAATATGCAGTGTGTGATCCCGACCCTGTGTTATATCATAGAGGTGGAATATGCAGTGTGTGATCCCGACCCTGTGTTATATCAGACAGGTGTAATATGCAGTGTGTGATCCCGACCCTGTGTTATATCATAGAGGTGGAATATGCAGTGTGTGATCCCAAACCCTGTGTTATATCATACAGGTGGAATATGCAGTGTGTGATCCCGACCCTGTGTTATATCAGACAGGTGGAATATGCAGTGTGTGATCCCGACCCTGTGTTATATCAGACAGGTGGAATATGCAGTGTGTGATCCCGACCCTGTGTTATATCAGACAGGTGGAATATGCAGTGTGTGATCCTGACCCTGTGTTATATCATACAAGTGTAATATACAGTGTGTGATCCCGACCCTGTGTTATATCATAGAGGTGGAATATGCAGTGTGTGATCCCGACCCTGTGTTATATCATAGAGGTGGAATATGCAGTGTGTGATCCCGACCCTGTGTTATATCATAGAGGTGGAATATGCAGTGTGTGATCCCGACCCTGTGTTATATCATAGAGGTGGAATATGCGGTGTGTGATCCCAAACCCTGTGTTATATCAGACAGGTGTAATATGCAGTGTGTGATCCCAAACCCTGTGTTATATCAGACAGGTGTAATATGCAGTGTGTGATCCCAAACCCTGTGTTATATCAGACAGGTGGAATATGCAGTGTGTGATCCCAAACCCTGTGTTATATCAGACAGGTGTAATATGCAGTGTGTGATCCCAACCCTGTGTTATATCAGACAGGTGTAATATGCAGTGTGTGATCCCAACCCTGTGTTATATCAGACAGGTGTAATATGCAGTGTGTGATCCCAACCCTGTGTTATATCAGACAGGTGTAATATGCAGTGTGTGATCCCAACCCTGTGTTATATCATAGAGGTGGAATATGCAGTGTGTGATCCCGACCCTGTGTTATATCAGACAGGTGGAATATGCAGTGTGTGATCCTGACACTGTGTTATATCATACAAGTGTAATATACAGTGTGTGATCCCGACCCTGTGTTATATCATAGAGGTGGAATATGCAGTGTGTGATCCCGACCCTGTGTTATATCATAGAGGTGGAATATGCAGTGTGTGATCCCAAACCCTGTGTTATATCAGACAGGTGGAATATGCAGTGTGTGATCCCAAACCCTGTGTTATATCAGACAGGTGGAATATGCAGTGTGTGATCCCAAACCCTGTGTTATATCAGACAGGTGTAATATGCAGTGTGTGATCCCAAACCCTGTGTTATATCAGACAGGTGTAATATGCAGTGTGTGATCCCAACCCTGTGTTATATCAGACAGGTGTAATATGCAGTGTGTGATCCCAACCCTGTGTTATATCAGACAGGTGTAATATGCAGTGTGTGATCCCAACCCTGTGTTATATCAGACAGGTGTAATATGCAGTGTGTGATCCCAAACCCTGTGTTATATCATAGAGGTGGAATATGCAGTGTGTGATCCCGACCCTGTGTTATATCAGACAGGTGTAATATACAGTGTGTGATCCCAACCCTGTTATACAGGTGTAATATACAGTGTGTGATCCCGACCCTGTGTTATATCATACAGGTGTAATATACAGTGTGTGATTCCAACTCTGTGTTATATCAGACAGGTGTAATATACAATGTGTGATTCCAACCCTGTGTTATATCATACAGGTGTAATATACAGTGTGTGATTCCAACTCTGTGTTATATCAGACAGGTGTAATATACAATGTGTGATTCCAACCCTGTGTTATATCAGCTAGGTATAATATACAGTTGTGGGTTCACACACTGTATATTACACCTGTCTGATATAGAACCTACAAGTCATATATGGTAATCATTACACAGTAGACCTATGTTATAACAGCTATGCAACATTATTTATAATGTGTTATACTTTATATACAATCAACATTGCTCATTAGACCTGTGCTATGTTTATATATTTTCATCATCATACATGCATTAAATGTCACAAATGGTCATCGTTACCAGTAGACCTATGTTGTATGTTATATGTAATATATGGTCCTAATTACACAGTAGTTCCAGGTTATAGCAGCTGTGTAATAATGATTTTATAACCTAATCCTATGATGTAGTAACTGTGTATACATCTTCCAAATGTTTGTTCTTACACATTTAACCCATGTAATAGCAGCTTCTATATTATATATGGTTGTCATTCCCCTGTAACCCTATGTTATAGCTTCGCTGTAGTGTAATATAAATTGTTTATTGTAGCTTTGTAGCCTAACCACATGTGATAGTCCTGTGTCATTGTGTCTATGTTTATAATATAGGTTATTTACAAGGGCCCAGCAGACTAACCTTATGTGATATCAGCTAGTTATAATATACTGTGTGTGAGGTCACTTCATCCTACCCTATCAGCTACTTATATTAGATGGTATACTGTAGGGTCATTACACCTCTAACTGTGACAGATACAGGGACACTGCCCCCCCCCCCCCCCCCCCCGTGTTATAGCACCATACTGTATGCATAATGTGCTATCCAGTGTGCAGAACACCAGCATTACATGTTCTAATGTCACCCGAGAATCAGACGTGAACAGGACATGCAGCGGTCCTTTAAACTCGGTCCGAGTGAACAAACGCTCATGTGATCGAGCCCATTCAGCTGAAGGCTTCTACATTTGTGCGATTTCAGTGAAATTTTTTTTCAGTACGAAAATCGAAATGAAAACATTGTCTGTTGTATGCTGGCGCTATATACTAGTATAGATTATTTATTAGGGTGTTATATGCTGGCGCTATATACTCAGCACCATGTTATAGTATAGATTATTTATTAGGGTTCTGTATGCTGGCGCTATATACTCAGCACCATGTTATAGTATAGATTATTTATTAGGGTGCTGTATGCTGGTGCTATATACTCGGCACCATGTAATAGTATTGATTATTTATTAGGGTGCTGTATGCTGGCGCTATATACTCGGCACCATGTAATAGTATTGATTATTTATTAGGGTGCTGTATGCTAGCACTATATACTTGGCACTATCTTGCGGTATAGATTATTTATTAGGGTGCTGTATGCTGGCGCTAATAACTCGGCACCATGTTATAGTATAGATTATTTATTAGGGTGCTGTATGCTGGCGCTATATACTCGGCACCATGTAATAGTATAGATTATTTATTAGGGTGCTGTATGCTGGTGCTATATACTCGGCACCATGTAATAGTATAGATTATTTATTAGGGTGCTGTGTGCTAGCACTATATACTTGGCACTATGTTGCGGTATAGATTATTTATTAGGGTGCAGTATGCTGGCGCTATATACTCGGCACCATGTTATAGTTTAGATTATTTATTAGGGTGCTGTATGCTGGCGCTATATACTCGGCACCATGTAATAGTATTGATTATTTATTAGGGTGCTGTATGCTAGCACTATATACTTGGCACTATGTTGCGGTACAGATTATTTATTAGGGTGCTGTATGCTGGCGCTATATACTCGGCACCATGTAATAGTATTGATTATTTATTAGGGTGCTGTATAATTACGCTATATACTTGGCACTATGTTGCGGTAGAGATTATTTATTAGGGTGCTGTATGATGACGCTATATACTTGGCACTATGTTGCGGTAGAGATTATTTATTAGGGTGCTGTATGATGACGCTATATACTTGGCACTATGTTGCGGTAGAGATGATTTATTAGGGTGCTGTATGATGACGCTATATACTTGGCACTATGTTGCGGTAGAGATTATTTATTAGGGTTCTGTATGCTGGCATTATATACTCGGCACCATGTTATAGTTTAGATTATTTATTAGGGTTCTGTATGCTGGCATTATATACTCGGCACCATGTTATAGTTTAGATTATTTATTAGGGTGCTGTATGCTGGCGCTATATACTTTCCACTATGTTACAGTATAGATTATTTATTAGGGTGCTATATGCTAGCACTATATACTCTGCACTATGTTGTGGTATAGATTATTTATTAGGGTGCTGTATGCTGATGCTATATACTTGACACTATGTTACAGTATAGATTAGGGTGCTGTATGCTGATGCAATATACTTGGCACCATATTACACTATAGATTATTAGGGTGCTGTATGCTGACACTATATACTTGGCACTATATTACAGTATAGATTAGGGTGCTATATGCTGGTGCTATATACTCAGCACTATATTACAGTATATATTTATTCGGGTGCTGTATGCTGACACTATATACTCGACACTCTGTTACAGTATAGATTAGGGTGCTGTATGCTGACGCTATATACTCGACACTCTGTTACAGTATAGATTAGGGTGCTGTATGCTGACACTATATACTCAGCACTATATTACAGTATAGATTAGGGTGCTGTATGCTGACACTATATACTTGGCACTATATTACAGTATAGATTAGGGTGCTATATGCTGGCGCTATATACTCAGCACTATATTACAGTATAGATTAGGGTGCTATATGCTGGCGCTATATACTCAGCACTATATTACAGTATATATTTATTGGGGTGCTGTATGCTGACACTATATACTGTTGCGGTATAGATTATTTATTGGGGTGCTGTATGCTGACACTACGGTATATACTCAGCACTATATTACAGTATAGATTACTTAAACTGTAAGTGCGCATTCAGGAAACTTTTGACATGTCATAGGGACATGTCGAATGTTGTGATCACTGGGGGTCCATGTGCTGGGCCCCCACCAATCGCTAGAGCAAAACAGATGTGCTCATCCGAGCGAACGCTGCCACTGCATGAGCTGAAGACCCAAGCATGCTTAATAGCAAGTCTATGGGCCCATCTTCAGCTAATGAGCATCAACTGGCCCGGGCGAACACATCTGTTTCATTCTGGCGATCAGCGCGGATCTCCACCAATCAAAACTTTCATGACACGTCGAAAGTTTTTGAAAGAGCAATAATACTTTTAATGGGTTTTCCAGACATTTAACCCCTTATAGTTCTATTGACCTATTCTCAGGAAAGGTCATCAGTGGTTGATCAGCTGGGTTCTGCCACTTAGGATCCCAAGCGACCACTTGATCTCAGTCCTGACACTTACTGTAGTGGAGCTGGACATCCGCATTGGGGTCGGAGGCGGAAGTGTTATAGAAGGTATAGCTCCCATTCATTTAAATGGGATTGAAGCCTTCTATTACGCTTTCGGCTCCTACCCCCAATGCGGATGGAGCTGTTGATATCCGCTCCACTGGGGGCTGAGATTAGGTGATGGCCAGGGTCCCAAGTGGCAGACCTCCACCAATCAACTACTAATGACCTATCCCGAGGACAAGTCGTCATTAGTGAAAGAGGTTAAATGCCTGGGATAGCCCTTTAATGATCTTCTAAACTAATCCTATATCAATGTCATAGGAGCATTACATGTGATAGAAGATTAACCACTTCCTGACCAGAATTTTCTTTTTCCCTTCTCCACCAGGCATGGTTCACCTGGACATTTGTAGTGTATGGGTCAGTCAGGAACTAGTTAACGTAAACTAACTATAGAGATAGGGGCAAGACAGCACTGATAAAGGCATTCCTACTAGATGTAGGGACACTACATGTCACCTATAGGAACTTTATACTCCCTCTAGGTCACTATATGCCTGATGTAGATTGTAAGCTCTGGGGCTCGGGCTCCTGTCTCCTTTGGTGTCAGTATTACAGTTTGTGTAAATCCCTTGAAGAAGTGCTGTAGGATATGGCGAGGTGACACTATATATAATGTTGCTCACATTATATCACATACAGTGGACCTATCTGATGGTGATATTCTGTGTCTGCTGCCCCTTAGACGGAGTACTGGCTGCCATAAGCAGCACCTATAGACTGCAGGGCGAGGTGGGGGGTTTATATTCCTACAAGCTTCTGATGGGATCCTGCACATGAAGGAGACGGCTATTTATGCAATATGTGACCCTGGACCATACAGTAGAGGACTCGGGCTTATACTCCGTGTAACTGATCTGTAGCCGGGCCTCGATACTGTGACATGCTAGAAAGACTATCCCATACTTTTCAGCGGTTTGTAGGATCCTGTTCCCGCCGTCATTCAGATCCTGATAAATCATTCATTAATTGTATGTGTGGATTTAACACTCTGCAGGATGCACGGTTCTCTTTGATGTCATTGAGCGAGTGCTGTGGTCTCATTGAGTGACCACTCTAGTATTACTGTGGGACTGCTCTGGTCTCACTGAGTGACTGCTCTATTCTACTCTCATTGAGTGACTGCCGGGCACTGATCTCGCATAGCGACTGCCGCGCTCTGGTCTCGCGAAAGCGACTGCCGCGCTCTGGTCTCGCGAAAGCGACTGCCGCGCTCTGGTCTCGCGAAAGCGACTGCCGCGCTCTGGTCTCGCGAAAGCGACTGCCGCGCTCTGGTCTCGCGAAAGCGACTGCCGCGCTCTGGTCTCGCGAAAGCGACTGCCGCGCTCTGGTCTCGCGAAAGCGACTGCCGCGCTCTGGTCTCGCGAAAGCGACTGCCGCGCTCTGGTCTCGCGAAAGCGACTGCCGCGCTCTGGTCTCGCGAAAGCGACTGCCGCGCTCTGGTCTCGCGAAAGCGACTGCCGCGCTCTGGTCTCATGGAGCGACTGCTGCACTCTGGTCTCGTGGAGTGACTGCTGTGGTGAATGACTCCCCATGTTCTTGTTCTTCTCTGACATCACTCTGAGTAATTTCCTCTTGGAGATTTCCTCGTGTCGCCTCCTCTGGGACGCTCGCCGGTCAGCGCCGTATATCTTCCATATGGGGAAGCGGTTCTGCTATGTGACAATAACATCTGTCAGCTCTGAGATTACTGAGTAACAAGTTAATAATAACCCAATGAATTACTTGCTGCAAAATGATCCTGCGAGAGTTCTGCAAGGTGCGCAAATTATGGTTTCAATGACAACATGAAGCAGGACTGGGAATGAGACAGCAGAGCCTGAGCGGCGCACGAGTGAGCCGGCAGAGCCTGAGCGGCGCACGAGTGAGCCGGCAGAGCCGGAGCGGCGCACGAGTGAGGCGGCAGAGCCGGAGCGGCGCACGAGTGAGGCGGCAGAGCCGGAGCGGCGCACGAGTGAGGCGGCAGAGCCGGAGCGGCGCACGAGTGAGGCGGCAGAGCCGGAGCGGCGCACGAGTGAGGCGGCAGAGCCGGAGCGGCGCACGAGTGAGGCGGCAGAGCCGGAGCGGCGCACGAGTGAGACGGCAGAGCCCGAGCGCCGCACGAGGGAGACGGCAGAGCCCGAGCGCCGCACGAGGGAGACGGCAGAGCCTGAGCTTTGATTCACATACAATGTAGATAACCAGTTACAGGGCGATGGCGCTTCCCCAAGGCAGGAGGCATCCTCATGCCTGGCTACGTTGTCCCTGGGATGCCCCTTATGAGTATGCCCACAAGTACATGGCTAGTAATGGCCGCTCTCATTTACAGGGCTCACAGATATGGTTATCGTTGATACAATGTAGTTTGTACTCTCTCTATGTTTTGTTTCAAAGTATCTCAAAACTTCCCTCCATAATGTTTTTATATGCGGCGAGCAAAGTGGCGCCAAAACTCACGTTTATAATGTGCCATTAAAATGCACTTTTCACAGTTCTACGCAGCCGGTCATGTCTGCTTTCTAGGGATGCAAGATTTCTGCACGTGCCATGTCATATTGATTAGCGATGTCTGCTCTGTACGAATGGGGTAATATGAGGGGCCTCCTGGGATTGGTTGGTATGGACAGAATAAATACATTGCCCGTAGGTTCAGTTTGCCCACATCTGCTTTGTATGGACTGGATACATAGGGGCACCCTATACGTGACTGGCCATGTCTGCTTTGCTTCCATAGTCCCCTGTTGTACATATACTGTCCATACAGAACTGACCTCACCACACCGTACTGCTAAATCATTGCACTGGATGTACTTATGTTTTGAGGTCTGTTTCTGTTGTCCCAGAGAACCTGATGTGGCAAAGAGGCGCGTCAGTGCCGTCACATGACTTCTACCATCTGGTATAAAGCCATCAAGCACTTTGGTTGAGAAGTTTTCCAGACTTTGTATCACAGTACAGAGTGACTCGCAGATATAACACATATATGATAAGGGCTGATATAACACGTCATCCGCACGGTGGGCCTCAGGATTCCTTTCCGTGATCTCTCAGGGTGATTCAGAGTGACACACGTTGCTGATTCAGGTGAATGTTGCTGTGTCAGCCCCAAAATGTAAGATGTCAGGGCTAGACGGAGAAAGCGTTCCCATACTACGGAGTCTGCGTTCTCTCACTTACATCTCTACCTGTAGCCCTGACATCTTACGGTTTTCGGGCAGACACATCGACATATATACGTTGTATTTATAGGACTGTGTAAAAGTTTTAGGCAGGTGTGGAAAAAAAGTTGCAAAGTAAGGCCACTCTCACAGAAGCGCTTACGCCACGGTAATCGCTATATAACGCTCCCATTGGTTTCAATGGCGCCTTGCAGACATGCGCTCGATCGTGGCGCTGGATTGCGCCAATGATGGGGCGCGCTAAAACATTCTGTCGGCATGTTCCTGCAGCCGAAAACAAAAGTGAAAGTGGGGCAAAGCACCGCAGGGTAAATCATGGGGTTTGCCGACGGTACGTGTGTTGGGGGGGGGGGGGGGGCTCAGGATGCTTTAAACAATAGAGGGGGAAAATTGAAGCTTATTTTTGTCAATTAACAATATGCAAAGTGACTGAACCAGGGACCGCCTGTCACCTTCACAACAGCATCATTCTTCTAGGTTCGCTTGCACACAGTTTATGAAGGAATTTAGCAGGGAGGTTGTTCCAAACACCTTGGAGAACTAACTACAAATCTTCTGTAGATGTCGGCTCACTCCGATCCTTCTGTCTCTTCATGTAATCCCAGACAGAACGGATGATGATGAGATTGGGGCTCTGTGGGGCCAAATCATCACTTCTAGTTCTTAATGATGTTGGCTGGAAGTTTGAGGTCGTCCTCCTTCTGCAGAATACATTTGGAGCCATCAGACGCCTCCCTGATGGTATGCCATGATAGGTAATTATCTACCTGTATTTCTCAGCATTGAGAACAACATTAATTGTGTTCTGACCAACTCTCCAGCTTCAATTGCTGAAATGGAACTCCAAACTTGTAAGGAGCTTTCTCTGTGCATTACTGCTGCCTGCAGACACTCATTATTGTACCGCTCTCCACCATGCTTCACTGCTGCTTGCAGACACTCATTATTGTACCACTCGCCATCATGCTTCACTGCTGCCTGCAGACACTCATTATTGTACCACTCTCAATCATGCTTCACTGCTGCCTGCAGACACTCATTATTGTACCACTCTCAATCATGCTTCACTGCTGCTTGCAGACACTCATTATTGTACCACTCGCCATCATGCTTCACTGCTGCCTGCAGACACTCATTATTGTACCGCTGTCCACCATGCTTCACTGCTGCTTGCAGACACTCATTATTGTACCGCTCTCCACCATGCTTCACTGCTGCCTGCAGACACTCATTATTGTACTGCTCTCCACCATGCTTCACTGCTGCCTGCAGAACTCATTATTGTACTGCTCTCCACCATGCTTCACTGCTGCCTGCAGACACTCATTATTGTACCGCTCTCCACCATGCTTCACTGCTGCTTGCAGACACTCATTATTGTACCGCTTTCCACCATGCTTTACTGCTGCCTACAGACCCTCATTATTGTTCCGCTCTCCAGCCCTTCGGCAAACTAGCTGCCTTCTGTTACTGCCAAGTATTTCACATTGTGACTTATCAGTCCAGAGCAACTGCTGCCATTTTTTTGCACTCCAGTTCCCATGACTTCATGTATAGTTGAGTCACTTGGCCTTGTTTCTATGCATAAGGTATGGCTTTTTGGCCACATTTCTTACATGAAGCCCACTTCTAGCCAGACTTCTCTGAACAGTAGCGAGGTAGATGGGTATACCTGGGTCCTACTGGTTGCCAGTTCTGAGCTGATGGCACTACTGGACATCTTCCAATTTTGAATGCTTCACTAAGTATACCTGGCCGACCACTGCGTTTTTTCTGCTTCTAAATATTGCCTGTTTCGTTGTCCTTCTTGAAAAGAGCAGGACATCTTGGAAATCTTGGAGTCTGCTGTGAAATCTTTGCCTGGTAGAGACCTTGCTGATGCAGTATATCTACCCTGTGTCCTGTTGCTGCACTCCGTCCTACTATGGTGTACTATATGATCTGTCTTCAACAACCTCACTTTTGTAGCAGTTTGGCTACTTGTCATCCACATTTAGGGTGCATTCCCACGAACGTATATCGGGTCGGTTTTCACGTCAAGCCGATATACGTTGTCCTCGTGTGCAGAGGGGGGAGGATGGAAGAGCCAGGAGCAGGAACTGAGCTCCCACACCCTCTCTACCTCCTCTCCGCCCCTCTGCACTATTTGCAATGGGGAGAGGCGGGGGCGGGGCTAATTCTCGGAATTTAGCCTCACCCCTGCCCCGACTCTCCCCATTGCAAATAGTGCAGAGGGGCGGAGAGGAGGCAGAGAGGGGGCGGGAGCTCAGTTCCTGCTCCTGGCTCTTCCATCCTCCCCCCTCTGCACACGAGGACAACGTATATCGGCTCGGCGTGAAAACCGAGCCGATATACGTTCGTGGGAATGCAGCCTTAAGCCGCCTACACAGATGTTTCTAATTCAGTTAATGATTTTAATATGTAGGTTGAAATATACTCATTATCACCTGTTTGGTGTAATTGGTTAATGATACACCTGACTATAATCCTGCACAATCCCTGACTGTGTGCGAGTGTATCAAGAAGAACTGATGCTGTTGGGAAGTTAGGGACGGTCGCACCTGTCTGCACTGAAGACTGTCTGCAGGAGGAGGAGCTGTAGCGAGGACTGTCTGCAGGAGGAGGAGCTGTAGCGAGGACTGTCTGCGGGAGGAGGAGCTGTAGCGAGGACTGTCTGCGGGAGGAGGAGCTGTAGCGAGGACTGTCTGCGGGAGGAGGAGCTGTAGCGAGGACTGACTGCGGGAGGAGGAGCTGTAGCGAGGACTGACTGCAGGAGGAGGAGCTGTAGCGAGGACTGACTGCAGGAGGAGGAGCTGTAGCGAGGACTGACTGCAGGAGGAGGAGCTGTAGCGAGGACTGACTGCAGGAGGAGGAGCTGTAGCGAGGACTGACTGCAGGAGGAGGAGCTGTAGCGAGGACTGACTGCAGGAGGAGGAGCTGTAGCGAGGACTGACTGCAGGAGGAGGAGCTGTAGCGAGGACTGACTGCAGGAGGAGGAGCTGTAGCGAGGACTGACTGCAGGAGGAGGAGCTGTAGCGAGGACTGACTGCAGGAGGAGGAGCTGTAGCGAGGACTGACTGCAGGAGGAGGAGCTGTAGCGAGGACTGACTGCAGGAGGAGGAGCTGTAGCGAGGACTGACTGCAGGAGGAGGAGCTGTAGCGAGGACTGACTGCAGGAGGAGGAGCTGTAGCGAGGACTGACTGCAGGAGGAGGAGCTGTAGCGAGGACTGACTGCAGGAGGAGGAGCTGTAGCGAGGACTGACTGCAGGAGGAGCTGTAGCCAGGACTGTCTGCGGGTGGAGGAAATTATTCAGTCTATACGCGAGCCATCGACAATAATTGTTCGCTTTTTGCTTGTCATTCTTTTTATGCAGGCATAAAAATCATCATTGGCTCGTTCACTGATCGTTCAGTCGTTCTCAGTCACTTATAGGAAAATGTGAAAGACTGAAGGATTTCTCGTGTGAATGAGCCAACGATGTATCTGCCTGTGTAAACGGGCTGCATAAGACCAAAGGAGTTAACGCTGATGTCATTCGCTCGTTCTAATGATAAATCTGCTCGCCTACAAGTACCCGAAGTTTACAGGGGAAGCAGAATTCTTCTGTAGCTAATTGTTCCATTAATAATATAGTATTTATCCGGAGTTTGCCATTAACGTCACACAGACTCGCCCGTCTTCGCTGCGGCTTGTTACACGCGCTGACTTGTGCTTACTGCAATAGTTAGAAGTGACTACACTTTTTGTATAGCCCATGTGCACAGGAAGTGCGGGGAAACGACACATCACATGCGCCTGTTGCTCATTACTCGGCGTCTGCGTCCCCACAAAGTAACGACAGACAATGTATTGACACATTGTGTCCTCATAAAGCCTGCCAGAAATAGTAACATCTCCAAGACAAAAGGGGGGGGAGGGGGGCTGGGATATAAAACCGCAAATTGTCTCTGCTGCAGACCTAGAAGTACAGATTTACTGATGGGCAAAAGCAGTACATTATATTTGCTTGATTTATTGGTGTGGATTTAAATTGGCACAAAAGTTCTCATCTTATAAGGCCCCCTGTCCACAGCCACGCAGGGGGGAGAGCTGTTAGCTCTCTGACAGAGAGGCTCACCGTGGAGAATCGCAGCATGCCGCGATTTGAATCCCGCCAGCGGAGAATCGCTATGATTCTCTGCTTGTGGACAGGGGGCTGCGCTTTCCATAGTAAGTCTATGTAAAGTGTTCACTGCATTACCCGCGGCCGGATTATCGTTGCGAAATCCCGCGGCGAATCTCTGCCCGGGAGCAGGAGCCGGCAGGTGGATCTCCGCGGTCAGCCTATCTATCAGATAGGATGACCACGGAGAATCGCGCCAATTCGCTATGATTCTCCGCTGGAAGACGGGGGAAGCGCTTTCCATAGCAATGCTATGGAAAGTGTGCATTGCATCCCCACGGCCAGGTTATGCCGAGGGGAACGCAATTCAAAAACGCCTGTGGACAGGCAGCCTAAGGGTCAAACAGTGTTATAAGAAGAGCGGCTGATATCAATCCCATCTTATTACACTATAGCAGCACGATATAAGAGGAGCGTCTGATATCTGTCCTATCTTATTACAATACAGGGGTGTTATAAGAGCAGAGGCTGATATCAGTCCCATCATATTACAGTTCAGCAGCGTTATATAAGAGGAGTGGCTGATATCAGTCCCATCTTATTACAGTACAGCAGCGCTATATACAGCGTGCTCATTAGTACTTTATGCAAAATGATTGCTAAAACTTTCAATCTTTCAATCGTTGGAAAGATTTTTTTTGCGTATAAATGGGCCTTAAGAGAAATGTCTGATATCTCTTTAGCCTGAATTGTCTGATAACTGGAAACAATAGATTGTATTTAATGTCACAGTAAGGCCCCCTGTACATGGGCGGAAGTTCCACGGCGGGACTTCCCGCAGAATTTCTGCCCGTGCCCGTCTGCATAGGATTTCATTGCAAAACGCAATCCTCTGCACACAGCCGTGATTCGTCCGCATGAAAACACGCGCAGGAAACAAATTGTGTCATGTCCTATTTCTGTGCGGGTCTCGCAGAAGCACGCACAGAAATATCACTACCAACGCGCCGGCTCAGCTCTGCACATGCGCCTGCTGGGCGGCAGCCGGAACATCACAGAGCAGACACAGAAGCAGGCGAGCCGCACTGGTCACTGCAGGGGTGCGGGTCAGAGAATTCTCGCAGCGGGATCCGACCCGGCCGTCTGCAGGCGGCATAAGTTAGTGCTGTGCTGTCCCTATAAGAGAAGGAAGGTGTTATCACGTGTTACTTAACACAATATGTATATAATGGGGAAAATCCATTCACAACTAAAAATTCAGCTCACAAGGGTTAATTTCAGGCTCCCAGTTTTACTGACTTGGAGTCTGGGACAAAAAAGTTGGAAAGCGGAGAAGGAGGCGCACAGATACATCATCATCCGTGTCCCGCTCAGCCTGAGAGGAGTAGTGGCAGTGCATAGTGGAGGCTCTTTAGCCTCCCCAAACCCCATCTGACACCAAGTCCATGAGCCTCAGGGAGATGTAGGAAAAGATGCCAATCTGAAGCTTCAAGATTGCATGGAGTTTCATTATGTGACCATCATTGAATTGGGAGCATTTTTACAGCTGCCCACCCTGACCCCTATGACCCTTGTGAGCTATGGCAGTTTTATATCAGCTGCTTTGGCATGTAATAGTCGAGAAACGTACCCTCAAGGCGCCAGTGACCTCACAGGATGAGGCACGTCTACCACAAAGCATCGACACCCTGTAATTGTCAGCTCAGCCCGGTTTCTGCTGTCTTTGCTACATCTGTAGCATAACCACAAGATCTGCAAGAACAGATACACAGCAAGTGCAGAAAGTAATAACAGAGAATGCAAAGAGAGGCACAATATGTATAAGTACACCCTACCTGTACATGGCAGTATTATACTATTTATATATAGGGGAAGTATTATAGTAGTTATATTCCTGTACATTGGGCGGTATTATAGTAGTTATATTCTTGTACATAGGGGGCACTATTATAGTAGTTATATTCTTGTACATAGGGGGCAGTATTATAGTAGTTATATTCTTGTACATAGGAGGCAGTATTATAGTAGTTATATTCTTGTACATTGGAGCAGTATTATAGTAGTTATATTCTTGTACATAGGGGGCAGTATTATAGTAGTTATATTCTTGTACATAGGGAGCAGTATTATAGTAGTTATATTCTTGTACATAGGGAGCAGTATTATAGTAGTTATATTCTTGTACATAGGGGGCAGTATTATAGTAGATATATTCTTGTACATAGGAGGCAGTATTATAGTAGTTATATTCTTGTACATAGGGGGCAGTATTATAGTAGTTATATTCTTGTACATAGGGGGCAGTATTATAGTAGTTATATTCTTGTACATAGGGGGCAGTATTATAGTAGTTATATTCTTGTACATAGGGGGCAGTATTATAGTAGTTATATTCTTGTACATAGGAGGCAGTATTATAGTAGTTATATTCTTGTACATAGGAGGCAGTATTATAGTAGTTATATTCTTGTACATAGGGGGCAGTATTATAGTAGTTATATTCTTGTACATACGAGGCACTATTATACTATTTATATACTTGTACATAGGGGGCAGTTTTATAGTAGTTATATTCTTGTACATAGGGGGCAGTATTACAGTAGTTATATTCTTGTACATAGGGGGCAGTATTATACTATTCATATACTTGTACATAAAGGGCAGTATTATAGTAGTTATATTCTTGTACATAGGGGGCAGTATTATAGTAGTTATATTCTTGTACATAGGGGGCAGTATTATAGTAGTTATATTCTTGTACATAGGGGCCAGTATTATAGTAGTTATATTCTTGTACATACGAGGCACTATTATACTATTTATATACTTGTACATAGGGGGCAGTATTACAGTAGTTATATTCTTGTACATAGGGGGCAGTATTATACTATTTATATACTTGTACATAAAGGGCAGTATTATAGTAGTTATATTCTTGTACATAGGGGGCAGTATTATAGTAGTTATATTCTTGTACATAGGGGGCAGTATTATAGTAGTTATATTCTTGTACATAGGGGGCAGTATTATAGTAGTTATATTCTTGTACATAGGGGGGCAGTATTATAGTAGTTATATTCTTGTACATAGGGGGGCAGTATTATAGTAGATATATTCTTGTACATAGGGGGCAGTATTATAGTAGATATATTCTTGTACATAGGGGGTAGTATTATAGTAGTAATATTCTTGTGCATAGGGGGCAGTATTATAGTAGTTATATTCTTGTATATAGCGGGCAGTATTATACTATTTATATACTTGTACATAGGGGGCAGTTTTATAGTAGTTATATTCTTGTACATAGGGGGCAGTATTACAGTAGTTATATTCTTGTACATAGGGGGCAGCATTATACTATTTATATACTTGTCCATAAAGGGCAGTATTATAGTAGTTATATTCTTGTACATAGGGGGCAGTATTATAGTAGTTATATTCTTGTACATAGGGGGGCAGTATTATAGTAGTTATATTCTTGTACATAGGGACCAGTATTATAGTAGTTATATTCTTGTACATACGAGGCACTATTATACTATTTATATACTTGTACATAGGGGGCAGTATTACAGTAGTTATATTCTTGTACATAGGGGGCAGTATTATACTATTTATATACTTGTACATAAAGGGCAGTATTATAGTAGTTATATTCTTGTATATAGGAGGCAGTATTATAGTAGTTATATTCTTGTACATAGGGGGCAGTATTATAGTAGTTATATTCTTGTACATAGGGGGCAGTATTATAGTAGTTATATTCTTGTACATAGGGGGCAGTATTATAATAGTTATATTCTTGTACATAGGGGGTAGTATTATAGTAGTTATATTCTTGTACATAGGGGGCAGTATTATAGTAGGTATATTCTTGTACATAGGGGGCAGTATTATAATAGTTATATTCTTGTACATAGGAGGCAGTATTATAGTAGTTATATTCTTGTACATAGGGGGCAGTATTATAATAGTTATATTCTTGTACATAGGAGGCAGTATTATAGTAGTTATATTCTTGTACATAGGGGGCAGTATTATAGTAGATATATTCTTGTACATAGGGGGGCAGTATTATAGTAGTTATATTCTTGTACATAGGGGGCAGTATTATAGTACTTATATTCTTGTACATAGGGGGGCAGTATTATAGTAGTTATATTCTTGTACATAGGGGGCAGTATTATAGTAGATATATTCTTGTACATAGGGGGTAGTATTATAGTAGTAATATTCTTGTGCATAGGGGGCAGTATTATAGTAGTTATATTCTTGTATATAGGGGGCAGTAATATAGTAGTTATATTCTTGTATATAGGGGGCAGTAATATAGTAGTTATATTCTTGTACACAGGGGGTAGTATTATAGTAGTAATATTCTTGTACATAGGGGGCAGTATTATAGTAGTTATATTCTTGTACATAGAGGGCAGTATTATAGTAGTTATATTCTTGTACATAGGGAGCAGTATTATAGTAGTTATATTCTTGTACATAGGGGCTGTATTATAGTAGTTATATTCTTGGACATAGGGGGGCAGTATTATAGTAGTTATATTCTTGTACATAGGGGGGCAGTATTATAGTAGTTATATTCTTGTACATAGGGGGGCAGTATTATAGTAGTTATATTCTTGTACATAGGAGGTAGTATTATAGTAGTTATATTCTTGTACATAGGGGGCAGTATTATAGTAGTTATATTCTTGTACATAGGGGGCAGTATTATAGTAGTTATATTCTTGTACATAGGGGGCAGTATTATGGTAGTTATATTCTTGTAATAGGGGGGCAGTATTATGGTAGTTATATTCTTGTACATAGGGGGCAGTATTATAGTAGTTATATTCTTGTATATAGGGGGCAGTATTATAGTAGTTATATTCTTGTACACAGGAGGCAGTATTATAGTAGTTATATTCTTGTACATAGGAGGTAGTATTATAGTAGTTATATTCTTGTACATAGGAGGTAGTATTATAGTAGTTATATTCTTGTACATAGGAGCAGTATTATAGTAGTTCTATTCTTGTACATAGGGGGCAGTATTATAGTAGTTATATTCTTGTACATAGGAGCAGTATTATAGTAGTTATATTCTTGTACATAGGGGGCAGTATTATAGTAGTTATATTCTTGTACATAGGGGGCAGTATTATAGTAGTTGTATTCTTGTACATAGGGGGGCAGTATTATAGTAGTTATATACTTGTACATAGGGGGGCAGTATTATAGTAGTTATATACTTGTACATAGGGGGCAGTTTTATAGTAGTTATATACTTGTACATAGGGGGCAGTATTATAGTAGTTATATTCTTGTACATAGGGGGGCAGTATTAAAGTAGATATATTCTTGTACATAGGGGGCAGTATTATAGTAGTTATATTCTTGTACATAGGGGGGCAGTATTATAGTAGTTATATTCTTGTATATAGGAGGCAGTATTATAGTAGATATATTCTTGTACCTAGTGGGCAGTATTATAGTAGTTATATTCTTGTACATAGGGGGGCAGTATTATAGTAGTTATATTCTTGTATATAGGGGGTAGTATTATAGTAGTAATATTCTTGTACATAGGGGGCAGTATTATAGTAGTTATATTCTTGTACATAGAGGGCAGTATTATAGTAGTTATATTCTTGTACATAGGGAACAGTATTATAGTAGTTATATTCTTGTACATAGGGGGCAGTATTATAGTAGATATATTCTTGTACATAGAGCGCAGTATTATAGTAGTTATATTCTTGTACATAGGAGCAGTATTATAGTAGTTATATTCTTGTACATA
The DNA here is from genome assembly GCA_035609135.1 of Eleutherodactylus coqui. Taxonomy (NCBI): domain Eukaryota; kingdom Metazoa; phylum Chordata; class Amphibia; order Anura; family Eleutherodactylidae; genus Eleutherodactylus; species Eleutherodactylus coqui. Next base: position 140,454,929 of record CM069415.1, read on the forward strand.
GGGGGCAGTATTATAGTAGTTATATTCTTGTACATAGGGGGCAGTATTATAGTAGTTATATTCTTGTACATTGGGGGCAGTATTATTGTAGTTATATTCTTGTACATAGGGGGCAGTATTATAGTAGTTATATTCTTGTACATAGGGGGCAGTATTATAGTAGTTATATTCTTGTACATAGGGGGCAGTATTATAGTAGTTATAGTCTTGTACATAGGGGGCAGTATTATAGTAGTTATATTCCTGTACATAGGGAGCAGTATTATAGTAGTTATATTCTTGTACATAGGGGGCAGTATTATAGTAGTTATATTCTTGTACATAGGAACAGTATTATAGTAGTTATATTCTTGTACATTGGGGACAGTATTATAGTAGTTATATTCCTGTACATAGGGAGCAGTATTATAGTAGTTATATTCTTGTACATAGGGGGCAGTATTATAGTAGTTATATTCTTGTACATAGGAGCAGTATTATAGTAGTTATATTCTTGTACATAGGGGGCAGTATTATAGTAGTTATATTCTTGTACATAGGGGGCAGTATTATAGTAGTTATATTCTTGTACATAGGGGGCAGTATTATAGTAGTTATATTCTTGTACATAGGGGGCAGTATTATAGTAGTTCTATTCTTGTACATAGGGGGCAGTATTATAGTAGTTATATTCTTGTACATAGGGGGCAGTATTATAGTAGTTATATTCTTGTACATAGGGGGCAGTATTATAGTAGTTATATTCTTGTACATAGGGGGCAGTATTATAGTAGTTATATTCTTGTACATAGGGGGCAGTATTATAGTAGTTCTATTCTTGTACATAGGGGGCAGTATTATAGTAGTTATATTCTTGTACATAGGGGGCAGTATTATAGTAGTTATATTCTTGTACATAGGGGGCAGTATTATAGTTGTTCTATTGTTGTACATTGGGGGCAGTATTAGAGTAGACAATAATTTTTGTGAACTTGACATGTGCTTTGAGTACTAGTAACTACCCTTCTTCCACCCATTGTCTGTTTGCAGGTTGAGGTTGCGGTTGTGATATAGTTGTAAGGAGTCGCTGCGTTAATACACTTGTTCTCTGTTTGTGGTGTTTGGCGCAGTTACTCCAGCGTTCACACATTAAAGAAATTCTTAGCCCAGTGACTTATGTATTTCACGTCTCTCCAGCCAATAGTAATCTTAGACGGAGTCTTGGTAAAAAGGACGGAGCTTTAGACCTGAGCAGGTAAACAGGAAGCGCGGAGGGTGATGTTGGTGTGCCTGCCTGTCTCTGTAGAATGAGAACCAAGCTGTTTATCCTATTAGTCAGAGGTAGGATGTTTTTTGACTAGTAGGAGGCGGCTGTCACGCGGGGAACATGTGTATTATTATTTAGTGTAGTTTGCTTTATGACAGTGAAATGACTGACTCGTCTTCTTTCGATCTGTAATTGGCTTTTAGCCTCATATGTTGGTGGAGGTTAAACAGCCGTTCGGGTTGATTATACGGTCGTGTACTGAGATTCTCTTTTCATCATTGAGAAACCTGCTGTACGCTGTGTGGGCGATGTCAGCGGTTTTTTTTTATTGAGGGCTGAGTGTGCAGAATTGCGTGGTTTTACTATTCTTTGGCGCTCCTTGCCACAAACTTTGTGACTTACTTAAAAGTAAAATTTGGTTACTATGTTAAAGTTCCACAACTTTCTAATCTACATTGGGCATAAGTATTATGTTTTCAGGCTTAGACTTGTGTCAGAACTGCAACTTTTTCCAGTCTTCCGCTAGTCCGCACCACTTTATTGAAAAGTGGGTGGAGCCTAGTGTTAGGGGGCCCGACTTCCCGTGGCCGTCACATTTGTTAAAAGTTCTGATTCAAACTGGCATGAAAAATTTCGGAAAGCTGCTCCAACTCATAATTGCCATAGGTTTCCATCTGGCACACGGAGATCCTACAAAATGCGACAAATGTGTTAAAAGGCTTGTTTTCACACTAATCAGTCAAACAATTCCCCCCCCCCCCCCCCCCCGGAGTCTCGTTTTTGTGTTTCTTTAGACACAATGGTGCAGGAACTGGTCGTCTGCTGTTATAGTCCATCAATGCTTAGGCGACTTGGGCATTCGGACATGTTAGTTGGAGCACCAGCCTTGTATTCAGTTGCTCTTGGCTGTGCACCGCCTGTTGGACAGAATGATTCCTGACATCCTCCTTTGACCCCTTTTGATGACTAGTTGTTTCTGCCTACAGGATCCTCTTTCACTAGTTTTTTTTTCACTCACGCCATTCTCAGGACACTCCACAGTGTTACACTAGAAAATCTCACGCGGTTGGCAGTAAAATCCCGGCCCAGGCTTGCCTGGCACCGATGATCAGGCATCATTGGAAGGCGGACAGATCACTTTCACATTGATAATGGTCACAGAAAACTTGTCACGTGATTTTATGCTGCACTCCAGAGTCACGGGGAGAATCCCCATACATGAAAGTGCCAATTATGAGAGGGTCAGGAGCAGAGGCGTAGCTAAAGGCTCATGGGCCCAGGTGCAAAAGTTTATCTTGGGGCCCCTAAACTTCTCTTAAGCCTTTAACTTAGAGGCGTAACGTGAAGCTCCCGGGCCCCAACGCCAAACCTGTAATAGGGCCCCCAACTATAATGCTTTATTCATAGTACTGGGCTTCCTATATGGAGAGGAGAGGCCTTATGGGCCCCCTAAGGCTCCTACGCCCGGGTGCAACCGCATTCCCTATAGTTACGCCAGTGGTCGGGAGCTCTAATAAAGGGGCCATTCAGTGCAAATGCTAATGAGCTTCAAGTGATAGCATCTCTGCAGTTATGGCCCTTTTACACGGGATGACAGTCGGCTAAACAACTGCACAAACTCTGACATCACCGCTAAGGTCGTTAGCACTCGTGTAGAGTGTTTAGACAGACAGATTTAGCTGCTGGATCACAGGCTTCTCACTCAGTACTTCATCTTCTATGTGAAGCGCTGAGCGAGGAGGGTTTACACCGAACAAGAATCCTGGGATAGTTAGTTATGTTGACTGAAAGTCAGGGATAACGACTTGCGAATGAATAGTCAGTATTTTGTATTTACACAGAATGAATTATGATCAATAATAGTTTTGTGTTAATGAGCCATTAGTCACCTTCTAATTAGTCAGATCCTTAGAATAGTAAGTGAACTCTAATTACTTAATTGTTTCTAATGGAATTTGTCCTGGGACTCCATAACAATAACAGGTCAAGGCCTTAAACAACACGGCATCCCCATGAAATGATGGTAGGAGCAGTGACAGCTCAGTGAGCTAGAGAGTATGGAATATCATCATCTCATGAACTACGGTGATACGGTATAATGGAACAGAATAGTGAGTGCAGCTCTGGAGTATAACACAGGATGTAACTCAGGAGCAGTACAGGATAAGTAATGTATGTACACAGTGACTCCACCAGCAGAATAGTGAGTGCAGCTCTGGAGTATAATACAATTATGTAACTCAGGATCAGTACAGGATACGTAATGTATGTACACAGTGACTCCACCAGCAGAATAGTGAGCGCAGCTCTGGAGTATAATACAGGATGTAACTCAGGATCAGTACAGAATAAGTAATGTATGTATACAGTGACTCCACCAGCAGAATAGTGAGTGCAGCTCTGGAGTATAATACAGGATGTAACTCAGGATCAGTACAGGATAAGTGATGTATGTACACAGTGACCCCACCAGCAGAATAGTGAGTGCAGCTCTGGAGTATAATACAATTATGTAACTCAGGATCAGTACAGGATCAGTAATGTATGTACACAGTGACTCCACCAGCAGAATAGTGAGTACAGCTCTGGATATAATACAGGATGTAACTCAGGATCAGTACAGGATAAGTAATGTATGTACACAGTGACTCCACCAGCAGAATAGGGAGTGCAGCTCTGGAGTATAATACAGGATGTAACTCAGGATCAGTACAGGATAAGTAATGTATGTACACAGTGACCCCACCAGCAGAATAGTGAGTACAGCTCTGGAGTATAATACAGGATTTAACTCAGGGTCAGTACAGGATAAGTAATGTATGTACACAGTGACTCCAGCAGCAGAATAGTGAGTGCAGCTCTGTTGTTTGTTCTTTGCAGTTTTGTTAAAGTTTTGCAGTTTTCCGCCGCTCAGCTTCTCTGTGCCAAGCAGAACAACGCCTGGCATTTATATCACGTTGTTTAAATTACTGTTGCAGCTTTGGGCATGTTCATTCAGAATGTTGTGAACTTCAGGCAGCTTTATAAAGGGTAGATTAAGGAGCAAAACTACTCATTAAGTGAAGAAGCAACTGGAATTTGTATTGCAGGAGAATGCCAACCTCAGCTGTACCCGGGCCGTGCCAAATCATCTCATAACATTTTGTGGATGCGGAGAGACTTGTTTCATCAGCTTCTCACATGGCGTTGGGTATTTATTAGCATCTAGGTCTTCTTTGTTACATCCTAAGGGTGGCTTCACATGAGCGTGTCTTTGTGCGTGTATACGCGCACTAAAACACACGTTTATTAGCCCCAATGCACTCCCCATGGTGTGTTCACATGTCTGTTCTTTACAGGCGTGTGCCTGCAAAGATAGGACATGCGTGCACCATAGTAAATGCACGCATTGTTTTCAATGGAGCCGCGGCTGCTGCTGGCGGCTCCATTGAAAACAATGGTCTGCCGGCACCGCTGAATTGTTTTTCATGGAAAGGCTTTACATATAGGCCCTTCCCTGAAAAACAATAATTTTAGTGTAAAAAAAAAAACTTACCTGTCCGCCGCTGCCGTGTCCCCCGCGGGGATGAAGAACATATCTGCCGCATGCGGCAGATGTTTCCTTCATCCCCCTAGTAAAAAGAATTCCCTGCTGCTGCACCTGCCACATCTGTGATAGATGCAGCAGAGGAATTCTTCAATTCTCTACCGCAGCTGTCACACATGACAGCTGCGGTAGAGGATCCAGCTGCTGGCTCCCTGTCATTGCATTTCAGAGAAGGGCTTTAAATATAAGCCCTTCCCTGAAAAACCAGTAAAAGTAGTGTAAAAAAATTAAAAAAATAGAGGCTCACCTTCCTTCAGCTGCTGGGGTTCAGCTGCATCTGCTCTGCACTGTCCCCGGCTCTGTAGTGCTGTTATTTGAGCAGGAGGGGATTTAATGGATGTAATGTCTTTTCAAGGACGTCCATAATATGGCCGTATTACAAATGTGTTTTTATACGCATGTATGAGAGCGGCCCCAGGCTGGTGTCGCACATCATTTTTTTTTAAATGTCATGTTTTTGTCTGTTTTGACACAGTTGCATAATTTTTGCAACAAGAAATGCCGAGTCCAGATGCTAACTGTAGGTCAATAGTAAAAATAGGAATCGCCCTAAAAACATTACATCTTTTTACTGCGGCATCTTTTTTTAGGGGCCGGAGGGTAATGGCATTTTTTCTTTCAAAATCCCAGCATTCTGTGGCTCTGGCGGTTTTTTTTGTTTTTTGTTTTTTTTTACATAGACTTATAGAGGGGAAAAAAGCGCATGTGTGACCAAAAAATACCACCATAAAAAAACACTATTAAAGCGTAGGGATGATCCAAAAATTGCATGCAATCCGTTAGGCATCTTTTTCACATCTAAATAACGTTTGCTGTGAAATGAGACAAATGTAGGTAGAGGCACAAGACTCTTCATGTATTTGTCGCTTCCTTTGGGGCTGTTTGTGCGTGAAATGTGAGATCTACGGCAGCTATGAGATGACATAGATTACGGCTATAATATATGCCAGTGTCTTTGTTTACAATGTGGTCGGGCTGGCAAAAACCTACAAAAAAAAAATCACAATTTTGGGCACTTATGTCACAGTCTACGCCAGGACTTTGGTGCATCTTGGTTTTTGAGTTCCTCCCTGTGTGTGAAGGATCTCTATGGCTGAGGGCACATACGGTGGCACTTTCTGAAAGCTATAGCAGGTTAAGCTTACCTGAGATTTGCGCTATAGTGTATATGCCAGTTTCTGGAATAAGTCATGAATTTGATGGCTGCCTAGGCTGCCTCAACCCCGCCCACTTAATTGAAATTTTTTACAGAATTGACTAGAACAGTGTTAATAAAAATAAAACCCTCTACAGTCTTTGGGTGCTAGTGTATTATGTCTCCACCGCAAGTATGGGTGGAGACATTGGTTGTCCGGGTTGAGTTATAGGGAACGCCCACAGCTGGCGATTGGCTACCTTGCCGGCGGCTAAAGACAGAGACATAATGCGCTAGTACCCAGTGTTTTTTTTCAAAAACGTTGCTTTTTTCACTGTTTTAGATGACTTTTTTTTGTGGCACATGATGCTGCGTAAAGATGTTCAATGCGGTTCAGGTTGTAAAATATTATGAGCCTACAAACAGTGCAGTTTTAGTGACAGTTTTTATAACTTTTGCTGCTTTTTGGGGGCCCATTGCATTTTTTTTTCTAAATTGCAGTATGCTCTTAAAAAAAGTAGCAAAGAAAAACTATGTGACCAAAAAATGCCTGTAATAAACGCTAGCATTATCAAAGCATTATGTACTATTTTTCTGGTGTTTCGTTTGACGCAAAAAATGCCAGAAAAAAGATGCGTATGCGAAGGGAACAGTATAGCCTCTTGCATCCAATGACCCTGTGGACGCAACATCTGGAAGACGTTTTGTGGAAGGGTCGGGAAGAGTAGCTGTGGCCTCAGTATCACACCAGATTTATTTCAGTTTCGCCGCTCCGCAGCACACCCAGCGCTGACTGGGATCCTCCCATATTCCCGTCCATCCCATCCCTCCCTGGTGTAATTAGAGGGATGATGAAAGGCTGCACGCAGGCCGGTTCACACAGTATACGCTCATATAGAAGCCTCCTTGCTGATTACTCAACATCTGCGCAGCAGTGGCGTCCGGGACGCGTTCTACAATTAGACGTCCTGCCTTCTAAAATGAAGAATTTTCAATTACATGTGCAGGAAATACCGGGGAAGGTTCCATAATGACTGTCTGCGCTGACTCCAGACTAATAAATACAAGACAAATGATTTTTTTTAATGCCCCGGAGCTCAATCGGCGTGAATGAGAAGACGATGCAACAGGTTCAACCTGTGCTCCTGTTGTCTTAAAGGGAACCTGTCATTAGAATAGATTGTCTAAAAGGAGTTGTCTGGTTTCGAACACTTATTTCAGATATCCTGCTAGGAAACCATGAGAGCATCTCTTTATTAGCCAGAGCAGAGAGCAACTGCAAGAACGATTCGCACTCTGGAGGACCCGGCACTTTTCTGCGTTATATGGATTTTAATGAGTTGGGTGTAGTACCCCATTTCCCCTGCGGTGTTGCTGCAGGGAAATCGAACACTTGTTGAAAGGTTCCCATGCACAGAACTGATCATTAGAGGTCTCCGCAGCGGGATTGTTTTTTTTTTTTCTCTTTTTTGTAAATTTTATTTTTTGGGTGGACCCATTTAAAACCTTTAAGACGAGGCACTTGTATCAAAGCTGACTCCTTGAATACGATTGACTTAAGTGACACCTAAATGACTAATCTTCAGGTTGGACAGACAACTCTTCTTGTTTCTCAGGTATGTTTGTATGAACTTATGGAGGGGAGGGGGCATATATTTTCCAGTCTATTGATAGCATCTCTTCGGTGGTGCTAACCGCACCTGCCAACTGAGTTGTGCACAAAGTTTTAATCTAGAGAGAGTACTTCTTGCTGAGACTCCATTAACACAGGCAAGTACGCTATGGGTCCGAGAAACTGATATCGCACTCCAAACTTCGCTCATTCTTCCCTATGGGAGAAAAAAAATCGCATGACACTTGCATGTAAATGCGTGTTTCATGTAAGTGCGATGCAATTTTCCTTAATATTGGAGCAACATGCAATTTTCACACGCGTGAAAAACGCATCACTCGCATAAAGAAAAATTGAGGTTTAAGAGTGTGATATTGGAGTTTCTTGGATTACTATCGCACTTGCCCGTATGAGTACACTATGAAGTGGACATATTTCTGCAACATTTTTTGTTTTTTGTCACGATATTGCGCGATTCACTTTGAGCCGGCAAATAAAGAAAGCCCCCCCCGTATTACACATGGTACATGGTGGGGGAGGGGCTGTTACAGATTTGGCGCTGATGCCCAGAAACTTCCTGTTATTCTTCTGGAAAAATTCCTGTTGACTAAAATTACTTGGTGCCAATTTAGTTTGTTACACAGGGTGGGCCACGGAAAAGTAGCCCACCACCACACTGTTATGACAGCTGTCTTAAGTCTGTTGCCGTTGCGCACAGCATCCAATCACAGCACAGCTTTCATTTTACCTTAGCAGAGTAATAGATGAAAGCTGCGCTGTGATTGGTTGCTATGGGCAACAGAGACAGATGTTCTTTTATATATCTTTTATAAGAGTATGTTGCCGGGCTACTTCTCCGTGGCCACCCTGTATTATTGCATGAATGTATCGTCCTCATTTGGGGTCTGCTGGTCTGTGAAACGCACCAGGTGATGATGAGTAATTAGGGTTTTGTAAGAATGGAAGTGCTGCCTGTCCTTTTATTAATTCATAACATGACACCTGATACTATATATACTGACTGCCCCTTTATTAGACCCCCCATCTAGTAGTGTGTGGGACTCTGTCCTTCAAAACTATTAATTGTGATGTAGATTCCACTCGGTGATGAAATCGTTCTGCAGGAATATCGGCCCCTGCGGACAGGAAGCTTCTTGGAGGTGCCGCAGATTAGATGGTGGTGCTGACATGTTCTGACCAGCTGACAGGAAGGGGTCAGCGATTCATGCTGCTTGTGCCAAATTCTAACCTCCCATCAGCAACAGAAACCTGGATCCATCTGACCAGGGGATGTTTTTCCGCTGCTCAGGGATACAAGTTTTGCGCTCTTTTGCCCCCTGTAGTCTTGTATCTCTGTTTCCCTTAGACACAATGGCGCTGGAACTGGTCGTCTGATGTTACAGCCCATCCGTGCGGAGAAACGGCGAGTTGTGCGTTCAGACACATTAGTTGGCGCTCCAACGTTGTATTTAGCTGACTGTGCAGCCTGTTGGTCAGAACGATTCCTGACATCCTCCTCCGACCCCTTTTGGTGACTAGTTCTTTCCATCCACAGGATTCCCTTTTGATTCTCGATTGCGCCATTCTCAGTATACTCTCCACACCATTATATGAGAACCCCCCTGCCCCCCACCCGCGGTTGGCAGTGAGACCCCGGCTAGTCTAGCATCGATGACCGGCCTCGTTGGAAGTCGCTCCGATCGCTGGATTTTCCCATCTAATGTGGATTAACTGAAACTGATCCACGGAAAACTTATCCGGGGTCACGGGGAGAATATCCATACAGGGAAGCGGCAATCGTGAGAGAACCGGAGGCTGTAATATCAGTGTAAATCATTAAGTACATGTATTTCCTGTAGAGGGCATATTTTGGGCAGTACCTAATGGTGACTGCCTTGCCCTGCCTCCCCAATTATCTATAATAACAGCTATAGATGGCAACAATGCAACTGAAGTCTGAAAGAATTCGGTTATCATTCTCTGAGAGCAGATAACCTGTATCAGCGCTGTGTAGAGGAGACACCCGTGCGCCATTCTTACTGACTGATGAATTCTATGTTACAAGTATCAATCTTAACTTAATGCTTTTAGATACAATGTGTCATAAGACAAACAGGAAGCTCAATGATCTGGCCCTGGGTAATTATATAGAAATTGTAGACCTAACTAAATGTAAATTAATTGCAGACATTCCGATCCCTGGGGTGGTAAAGGAAGCCATGTCCGCCCCAGTATGGAGATGTGAGGTGAGTACATGAGGGATGCGGTGGGTTGGCACGATACAAGCTCGACTGTCACATGTTACAAACACAGCTGATTAAACCTTCAAGTCAACACCAAAGAAAGGCCCATATGGCCGACCTACAGAAGTCCCCACAGGAGACTGACCGTGCCAGACTCACATAGTGCTACATTAACACTACAGCCCATGGTGCTTGACTCATTGTACTGCCCATAGCGACTACTTCCCTGCACTGCCCATCATTGCAGTGTCTGTAGTGCCATAGTACTAGATTCCAGGTAGTGCCCAGATTCACTGTAGTGCCCATAGTGTCAGACTCCTAGTATTGCCTTTAATGCTTACCTCATACTATTGTCTATAGTGCCAAACGCATAGTAGTAGTGCCATTATAGTGCCTGCCTGACAGTAGTGCCTGTAGGGCCAGATTCACAGTAGTGCCCATGGTGCCAGGCTCATAGTAACAGGTATTCTGCATGTCTCCTACTAGTGCTAGACTCACAGAAATACCACATATTATAGTAGTGTGTTTGGTGTCAGCCTTACGGTAGTGCCAATAGTGCCAGACTCATACTACTGCATATAGGGCCAGATTCATGGTAGTGCCTATAGTGTCAGACAGCCAGTAGTTCCCTATACTGCCAGAGTCATGGTAGTGCCAGACTTAACAGTAATGCCTATGGTGCCAGTCTTACAGTAATAGCTATACTGCCAGGCTGATGCTCGTGCCTATAGTGCCAGACTCTCAGTAATACCAGACATCATAGTTGTGCATATAGTGCCAGACTCATACTAGAGCCTATGATACCAGTCTCACAGCGGTGCCCATAGTGTCAGATTCATGGTAGTGCCTATAGTGCCAGATTTGCAGTAATGCCAGTAATACCAGATTCGAAGTAGTGCCTATAGTGGAAGACTCACTTTAGCGCCCAGTATCTGTTCCTAATTTCTCTTCATCGCTGTAATCCTGCACAGCTGCCATAGCAAACCCTGCCCGCACATTTGCACCCCAGCTCTCCTGTACTAGCTGTGACTTAAGTGGCGCACCTGGCATGCGCCTTGCAGATCATTCCTCCCACTGCACCTGAGCTCAAAGTACGCTGAAGCCTCAGCAGGTAAGGGAGAGCTGAGGGGCGCAGGGAGGGTTTGTAATGGCACTTGCATGGGACTACAGCGAATACGAGATCAGTATGCATGCCAATCAAGACCAGGGGCAGCCTGGCACGGCGCTGAGGCGAAGATCTGACTCTTCAACTCATTTTGGTAGAGAGCGGAGAAACTTCAAAAGCAGATTGTAAAGGTATCGCGGCACGGATTACAACATTTATTAGTCATTAGAAATGTCATTAGCGGCGCAGTTAAAGGTTTAGCGTAGATTGCGTTGGTGACCGGTTCCCTTTTAAGCAATTTCCCAATTTATTCCACATCCGAGCTGCAAATAAGGCTACAGTGTAAGTTCAGTTTAATTTTTCTCCGTAAACCAGCCATTGGGGGGCGATAAAAGGTGTTCTACATAAAGGGCTATGGCAGCTCCTATTAATGTTCATTGTAGATGGGAAACCAGCAAAGATTTTGCTGGGAGTTGTAGTTGACAGCGGCTGCGGTGTATCTGAAGAGTGCGCCGCGTCTGCGCTTTCTATCACAATGTTTTTACGGGAGGATTACATCGTGCGGAGTATCATTAGGAGGGAAAAAAGCTGTGTTTGTAGAAAGCTACGCACAATAGGATTTCTGTCGGCAAACAATAGGCTCATTCTTAATCGATGAATGTTGTGATATTCTTAGAGAGGATAAATCCTGCGCTGTCATGTGACTACCACCTTATTAGTGTCTCCGGTATAATCCGCGCATTTATTCCTTACACAAAACACTCTATTGTGAGCGTCTAATACATATTCACTGAACGGCCCCTTTATTGGAGACCCCCATGTAGCGGCGCGTTGGACCTCCTTTGGCCTTCAGACCCGCAGGAATTTCTCGTAGCGTAGGTGAAGAAATCATTCTGTAGAAATATCGGCCCCTGCGGACAGGAAGCTTCTTGTAGCTGCCGCAGATTAGATGGCGGTCTGACATGTTCTGACCAGCTGACATGAAGGGGTCATCGGTTAATGCTGCTTGCGCCAAATTCTGACCTCCCATCAGCAACAGAAATCTGGATCCATCTGACCAGAAGATGTTTTCCGCTCTCAGTGATACAAGTTTTGCGCCTTTTTGCCCGCTGCTGTCTCGCCTTTCTATTTCTCTTACACAAAATTGCGATGGAACTGGTCGTCTACTGCTATAGCCATCCGTGCCAAGAAATGGTTGTGTGTTCGGATACATTAGTTGGAGCACCAGCGTTGTATTTGACTGTGCAGCGCCTATTGATTGGAACGATTCCTCCTATCCCCCTCTGACCCCTTTCGGGGGTGAGTTTTTTCTGTACACAGGATCCCCTTTCCCTAGATGTTTTTGCTTGATCACACCATCCAGGGAAGCGTCAATTATGACCTGGCCGGAAGCTCTAATAAAGTGGCAGGCAGTGTATATATGTATAGAGCGGTGTGAGTCAGTGACTTTAGCTGCAGCCTTAAGAATGCATTGGGTGACTGCAGAATTGGCGCATCTTAATCATGAAGGTTGAATCCAGAGGTGACCATGTTGGCCACATGGCTTCAAGGCTGTAAAACGCTCCTCATCCACATAAGGAGACCACATTATCTGTGCACATGGTAGGTCCTGTTACAAATTAGCAGTCTTCACTTGACTTTTGACTCACCCAGTATATGTAACTATTATATTCTAGTGTTTTATATGATGATATTATGAGCTTACTCAATACTGCTGCGCAGGAGGAGAGCTCACATAACTGGTTCTGAATAACCTACAGCAGGTTGACCTTTGGATCAGCGCTTGACTCCATACAGAAGAAGAACGATAATTATATGCAGCAGATTACAGACAAATGTGTTTTTAATTATTTTCTGCCACATATAACAGTGGAAATGGAAGCTTTGTGCTTTACGTTTGCCAACTCATATAAATAATCAGTATCTGCAGCCAGATCCCATGGACCGTCTTCTCGTCCGCAGCGTTGGGTCAAAGTACTGGGAGTAAAGTGTTGACTGTGTGGAAAATAAGGGCATAAGAAGGTGTGTATTGATCCTGAACGATAAGGACTGCACTTATCTGATACATTCGCTATAACTGTAAATCATTACTAATCTCCAGACTGATACTCATTATGAGAAAATGTCCCCACAAGTCCGATGACAACAGTTTTAAACCCTTATAAAAGAAAAGTGTTCTCCTGCCCGTGTTGTATTACAGTAGTCATTTACTTATTACCGATAGAGCTATTAAAAACGACTCACCTCATATCTAATGCAACCATTAAAGGGTAATCCCAGAAAATATTAATACCGATACTTCAATACTGCCCCCTATGTATAATAATATAACTACTATAATACTGCCTCCTATGTACAAGAATATAACTACTATAATACTGCCCCTATGTACAAGAATATAACTACTATAATACTGCCCCCTATGTATAATAATATAACTACTATAATACTGCCCCTATGTACAAGAATAGAACTACTATAATACTGTCCCTATGTACAAGAATACAAGTACTATAATACTGCCCCCTATGTACAAGAATGTAACTACTATAATACTGCCCCCTATGTACAAGAATATAACTACTATAATACTGCTCCTATGCACAAGAATATAACTACTATATTACTGCCTCCTATGTACAAGAATATAACTACTATAATACTGCCCCTATGTACAAGAATATAATAACTATAACACTACCCCCCATGTACAAGAATATAACTACTATAATACTGCCCCCTATGTACAAGAATATAACTACTATAATACTGCCCCCTATGGACAAGGACATAAATACTATAATACTGCCTCCTATGTACAAGAATATAACTACTATAATACTGCCCCTATGTACAAGGACATAAATACTATAATACTGCCTCCTATGTACAAGAATATAACTACTATAATACTGCCTCCTATGTACAAGAATATAACTACTATAATACTGCCCCCTATGTACAAGGACATAAATACTATAATACTGCCTCCTATGTACAAGAATATAACTACTATAATACTGCCCCTATGTACAAGGACATAAATACTATAATACTGCCTCCTATGTACAAGAATATAACTACTATAATACTGCCTCCTATGTACAAGAATATAACTACTATAATACTGCCCCCTATGTACAAGGACATAAATACTATAATACTGCCTCCTATGTACAAGAATATAACTACTATAATACTGCCCCTATGTACAAGGACATAAATACTATAATACTGCCTCCTATGTACAAGAATATAACTACTATAATACTGCCTCCTATGTACAAGAATATAACTACTATAATACTGCCCCTATGTAAAAGAATATAATAGCTATAACACTACCCCCTACGTACAAGAATATAACTACTATAATACTGCCCCCTATGTACAAGAATATAACTACTATAATACTGCCCCCTATGTACAAGAATATAACTATAATACTGCCTCCTATGTATAAGAATATAACTACTATAATACTGCCCCTATGTACAAGAATATAACTACTATAATACTGCCCCCTATGTACAAGAATGGAACTACTATAATACTGCCCCCTATGTTGAAGAATATAATAACTATAACACTACCCCCTATGTACAAGAATATAACTACTATAATACTGCCCCCTATGTACAAGGACATAAATACTATAATACTGCCTCCTATGTACAAGAATATAACTACTATAATACTGCCTCCTATGTACAAGAATATAACTACTATAATACTGCCCCTATGTAAAAGAATATAATAACTATAACACTGCCCCCTACGTACAAGAATATAACTACTATAATACTGCCCCTATGTACAAGAATATAATAACTATAACACTACCCCCCATGTACAAGAATATAACTACTATAATACTGCCCCCTATGTACAAGAATATAACTACTATAATACTGCCCCCTATGGACAAGGACATAAATACTATAATACTGCCTCCTATGTACAAGAATATAACTACTATAATACTGCCCCTATGTACAAGGACATAAATACTATAATACTGCCTCCTATGTACAAGAATATAACTACTATAATACTGCCTCCTATGTACAAGAATATAACTACTATAATACTGCCCCCTATGTACAAGGACATAAATACTATAATACTGCCTCCTATGTACAAGAATATAACTACTATAATACTGCCCCTATGTACAAGGACATAAATACTATAATACTGCCTCCTATGTACAAGAATATAACTACTATAATACTGCCTCCTATGTACAAGAATATAACTACTATAATACTGCCCCCTATGTACAAGGACATAAATACTATAATACTGCCTCCTATGTACAAGAATATAACTACTATAATACTGCCCCTATGTACAAGGACATAAATACTATAATACTGCCTCCTATGTACAAGAATATAACTACTATAATACTGCCTCCTATGTACAAGAATATAACTACTATAATACTGCCCCTATGTAAAAGAATATAATAGCTATAACACTACCCCCTACGTACAAGAATATAACTACTATAATACTGCCCCCTATGTACAAGAATATAACTACTATAATACTGCCCCCTATGTACAAGAATATAACTATAATACTGCCTCCTATGTATAAGAATATAACTACTATAATACTGCCCCTATGTACAAGAATATAACTACTATAATACTGCCCCCTATGTACAAGAATGGAACTACTATAATACTGCCCCCTATGTTGAAGAATATAATAACTATAACACTACCCCCTATGTACAAGAATATAACTACTATAATACTGCCCCCTATGTACAAGGACATAAATACTATAATACTGCCTCCTATGTACAAGAATATAACTACTATAATACTGCCTCCTATGTACAAGAATATAACTACTATAATACTGCCCCTATGTAAAAGAATATAATAACTATAACACTGCCCCCTACGTACAAGAATATAACTACTATAATACTGCCCCCTATGTACAAGAATATAACTACTATAATACTGCCCCTATGTACAAGAATATAACTACTATAATACTGCTCCCTATGTACAAGAATATAACTACTATAATACTGCCCCTATGTACAAGAATATAATAACTATAACACTACCCCCTATGTACAAGAATATAACTACTATAATACTGCCCCCTATGTACAAGAATATAACTACTATAATACTGCCCCCTATGTACAAGAATATAACTACAATAATACTGCCTCCTATGTACAAGAATATAACTACTATAATACTGCCCCCCATATACAAGAATATAACTACTATAATACTGACCCCCTACGTACAAGAATATAACTACTATAATACTGCCCCCTATGTACAAGAATATAACTACTATAATACTGCCCCCTATGTACAAGAATATAACTACTATAATACTGCCTCCTATGTACAAGAATATAACTACAATAATACTGCCTCCTATGTACAAGAATATAACTACTATAATACTGCCCCCTATGTACAAGAATATAACTATTATAATACTGCCCCCTATGTACAAGAATATAACTACAATAATACTGCCCCCTATGTACAAGAATATAACTGCTATAATACTGCCCCCTATGTACAAGAATGTAACTGCTATAATACTGCCCCCTATGTACAAGAATATAACTACTATAATACAGCCCCCTATGTACAAGAATATAACTACTATAATACTACCTCCTATGTACAAGAATATAACTACTATAATACTGCCCCCTATGTACAAGGACATAAATACTATAATACTGCCTCCTATGTACAAGAATATAACTACTATAATACTGCCCCTATGTACAAGGACATAAATACTATAATACTGCCTCCTATGTACAAGAATATAACTACTATAATACTGCCTCCTATGTACAAGAATATAACTACTATAATACTGCCCCTATGTAAAAGAATATAATAGCTATAACACTACCCCCTACGTACAAGAATATAACTACTATAATACTGCCCCCTATGTACAAGAATATAACTACTATAATACTGCCCCCTATGTACAAGAATATAACTATAATACTGCCTCCTATGTATAAGAATATAACTACTATAATACTGCCCCTATGTACAAGAATATAACTACTATAATACTGCCCCCTATGTACAAGAATGGAACTACTATAATACTGCCCCCTATGTTGAAGAATATAATAACTATAACACTACCCCCTATGTACAAGAATATAACTACTATAATACTGCCCCCTATGTACAAGGACATAAATACTATAATACTGCCTCCTATGTACAAGAATATAACTACTATAATACTGCCTCCTATGTACAAGAATATAACTACTATAATACTGCCCCTATGTAAAAGAATATAATAACTATAACACTGCCCCCTACGTACAAGAATATAACTACTATAATACTGCCCCCTATGTACAAGAATATAACTACTATAATACTGCCCCTATGTACAAGAATATAACTACTATAATACTGCTCCCTATGTACAAGAATATAACTACTATAATACTGCCCCTATGTACAAGAATATAATAACTATAACACTACCCCCTATGTACAAGAATATAACTACTATAATACTGCCCCCTATGTACAAGAATATAACTACTATAATACTGCCCCCTATGTACAAGAATATAACTACAATAATACTGCCTCCTATGTACAAGAATATAACTACTATAATACTGCCCCCCATATACAAGAATATAACTACTATAATACTGACCCCCTACGTACAAGAATATAACTACTATAATACTGCCCCCTATGTACAAGAATATAACTACTATAATACTGCCCCCTATGTACAAGAATATAACTACTATAATACTGCCTCCTATGTACAAGAATATAACTACAATAATACTGCCTCCTATGTACAAGAATATAACTACTATAATACTGCCCCCTATGTACAAGAATATAACTATTATAATACTGCCCCCTATGTACAAGAATATAACTACAATAATACTGCCCCCTATGTACAAGAATATAACTGCTATAATACTGCCCCCTATGTACAAGAATGTAACTGCTATAATACTGCCCCCTATGTACAAGAATATAACTACTATAATACTGCCCCCTATGTTGAAGATGTTCCATGTTTGACTGTACATTAGGTTTCCACTAATCCCTCTAGCTGTATAATAAATGGAAGCATTACAATGTGTTATTACTCAGTAGACCTGCTTCTCGCTGGCATCTTCTTCCTCACTCTCTCTGTGACTGAGCTCATCCGCAGTAACTCTGTGTTGATGGTTGATGATTCCGGGCTCTTGTATAGTAATACCTGCTCAGTGTGTCCTGTAATGGGGGATATTCTCACCTCCCCCCTAGTCTGGCGTCACAATATGTAGGATGCGGAGCTCAGTTCTTTTTAGTACATCGGTGACATTGTGTCTGCTTTGTGAGTAATGTAATCGTTTCCTAATTTTATGCTGACATCCAGGATGGGAGTATGGAGGTCAGACGCGGATTGTATTTTTATGGTTGTTTCTATAGTACTAATATAAGAGACCTTGGTCTTCAGCCAGGAGCTTTATTAAGTTTTTTAATATGTTTTTGAAGGGGAACTCCACCCAGAATATATCATAGTGTTGTTTTATCCTCAGCTTGCTTATGACACTGTGTTGAACTAAGGATCTAGCTATAGGGCCATTCTTATATGCTGTGAAAGATGTGTTCTATGATTTTTGCTTCACCCTTTCAACATACGTCTTCTTTGCAGCATATAATATAGGGATGGAGATCTAGCAGGAGCCACGGTGTGTGTTGTACGACTCGTGAACCACTTTAGCGCTGTTTCCCCAGCTTTCTACCTCTGTCAGTCTTTTACGCTGTATTGGAAAGTGATGTGGACAATGCATAGGATATGTCATAAACGTATGCCTACATTTATCTCTAGAATGGAGCCAAGCAACCCTGGGTGGGCTGCATGCAGTGGTTGGGGTTGGTTGGTACTTATGGCAGTACCCGAGAGGGCTCTTAAAGGGTACGTTCACATGTAGCTGAATTGGTGTGGATTTTGATTTGGATCTGCTGCAGAATTCATCTCTTCCATTCAAAAGGTGAAATCTGTTGTAGATGCGCATAAAAAACTGCAACAAATCCACATCAGATTTTGACAGTTTTTGGTGTGGATGTGTAGTGGAATCTGCGACACACACAATGTTGTGGCTTGTGGTGCAGCTCCACACCAAAATCCGCTGCGTGTGAACTGACCTGTAGGCTGTTTCTGTGACTCTCTCATAGGAGCAAATGGGAGTTACAAAAACAGCTGAGATGGGAATACGCCTTTGAACCCCATGCTTCCATCCAGGTTTCTTTCCCTATGCAATTTTCTGCAAGGAAGTCAGAAACCTGAGATGGTGATTGAGGACAGAGACCAAAATGTGTGAAAGTACACTTTCTCTTGTTCGCAATGATCAGGCTGCAGTAGCTCACAGTTTTGGTTTCCCTGCTGTCATATCCCCCATACATTGCAGCCCCATCACATTTTATTAAAATGAAAAATTGTTCAATCAGCTTGCCTTTTCACTGCGGCACTCCAATATCTATCCAGGACCTATATCTCTACCCGTCCTGAGCCTCCTAGTTCATGAGCAGAATGCCAGAATTGCAATGAGGACTGGCATTTATGTAGACAGAGTCGGTTAATGGAACTGTTCATAACAGTGCTGCTATATAGGCTCTTCAGCACCTTTTGGAGAGTTGAATGACGACTTCTGTGAGTCAGGGCTGGGACAAGGTGAGCTGGTGCCCAAGGCAGCATAGGTAAATTCCGACCCAAACACTCAGAATGAATCGAAAACCACCTGTAATGAATATAAAGACATAAGTACAAAGATATAAACACATTTAAAAATAAAAAAAATATATAAATATTTAATGACCCACTATTCTTTTGTTCTCCATTTGGCCCAGATCATCCTATCAATTTTCCCCAAACACTCCCGAGTTTGCTGCTAAAACATCTTTGGCCTGAGGCATAGCTATAGTGGGTGCAGAAGTAGCAGTCACAGATCCAACCCAATAATTACAACAGACCCAATAATTAATAGGCTTCTGAGGGCAGATCAGACCCCATAATGAATATTGCTCCAGTCTGTTTTCAGACCTCAGACCAGGCCATGAAAAACAATCCACAATTCTCCTCACATCATCTGTCTGGACACCGCTCCCACTGCTCTGTGCATACTTTGTGTCTCTGGTGATGTCATTCCAATCCTCTGGGTAACTCTGTGCCACGTCCTGCCACCAATGCACACTACATCCTGATATGGGCCGCATAGGAACTCCGTGCAGCGCCAGCACCAGAGGCAGGAGATGACCAGCTGGGGGGGGGGGGGGGGGGAGAGCAGTTGGGGATTCCATCACTGTTGAAGATGCTCGTTGTATAGAATGTTAGGTGTCACAAAACATATGTTACGGCGGTTGCCTATCCTTCGGTCCTGGCCCTGCTATGAGTACTGTAATCGCTGCTATTAGGAGACCGATAGCTGAGTACAAGTTTCCCTTATCAGGAAATGCTCCATATGTATAAGGGTCCTTTTACACGGGATCATTGTCAGGCAGATGAACCTGGCAGTCATTCCGGCGATAGTCATCGCTCAGTGAATGAAGGCGGAGCGGGCTGGAGATCGTTCTCGCCTTCATTCACAGTAAACAGGCAGTCCTTCATAGATGAGTGACTGCCTGTTTACACAGTTTTTATGCATGCAGAAGCTGAATGACACATGATAGGTGGACAAATGACCATTCCCCATTCAGTCGCTGCATGCATTTACGCTAAACCATTATTGTTCAGATTCCCGCAATCCAGCAAGAACCTGAACTATGATTGTCCCATGTAAAAGGACCCTGAGACCTACGTGCAGCTTTGTGGATGATTCTCCTCGCTGTAAAACATGTTGTGCTGTTCTACTTTTAGGAGGGGCTGGCATTAGAGGGTCAGTCTGGCCGGGCAGAGCTGCACTTGTCAGAAATGTTTCATGCTTGAAATGTCTCACATTCCTCCAGCAAAACTGCCTGATAAGTGAGGGCTTCCAAGAGTGGAGCGCAGACACTTCCCGGGGTGCCAGGGCCGCACAGGGCCATACTTGGCCATTCTCAGCTTCATACCCAAGAGCCGTCTCCGGACATTCAACCAATTGCTATACATAATTCTAATACATTGTAGCTTTTCGAGCAGTTGTTATACATTGCTATCAGTTCCCTACAAGACAGTAGAATTCTGCAAGACCTCATACATTGGATTGATGAATTAGAGGCGTGATACAAACCGGGATACAGTGTAACAATGCAATCATACCGTGCAAATGATACGATGAAACAATGATTCACTCAACTGAGGATGTCCAAACTGTGTGAGGACTTGATGCTGGATACATGGAGTGTTTGTGAGTATGTTGTAGATCTTCACGGCGATTATTTGTATACTTTTATACTGTATTTTAGTGATTGTGCTGCAGGAAAAGTTGTGTTTCTTTTTCATTGTCCCTTATGGAATATCCCTTATGTATATCTGATCCATACAATGCTTGCCTTCTAACATTTACTAGCTCATGGGGGACCATAGTGAACTCCAGTATTGGTCACAGGAGGGTGATTGCTCTCATATTAGGTGTTGCTGACTCCACAGGATACTTTCACAGATCCAAGCAAGGAGCACAAGGAAAGTCATGAGGGGTCCAGGGTTCAGCAGGGTCATGCTAATAGCTCTTGCAGTTGGAGTCTTAGAGGAAACTGTGGGTTCTTGACATGGCTGAGAATTTATGGCTGTAAAGAAGGAGAGTTTTAGGATTTCTGCATGTGATATGTCAGAATGGTAAATGTGGCATAGGACAGGAACGGTTCTGTGTTGGAGAGCAAAGTAAGGAACAGAGAGGAATTGCAATGCGCTTGTCTAGTGTGGCGCAGTGTTAGGGCAGCAAAAATGCAGTCCTAAGCTCTCGCTCATGACCTGAAGGTTGCGGCTTCAATCCCCACGTGGTTCAGGTAGCCGGCTCAAGGTCGACTCAGCCTTCTATCCTACCGAGGTCGATAAAATGAGTACCCAACTTGCCGGGGGGTAAAAGATGACTGGTGAAGGCAATGCCAAGAAAACATCACCCTAGGAGTCAGTCATGACTCGGTGCTTGCACCATGGGACTTTACCTTACTTTGATCTGGTCATGGATTCAGTAATTATCTATTCAGCTTATCAATTCTTAGTGCAATTATTGATCTCACGGCCAAAAATACTGTTGCAACAATGTCAGGTCACACAATGTTGTGAATGACTTGAGTTACATGAATTGCGCAGCTCTCATCCTTTACCGTAGACACAAACTATCCTGGTCACTTGCATTGCTTGCAGGTCTAGCACACACCCTACCTGAGAGTGACCAACAATCACATGGGTAACATTCTATCACCTTGTAAACAGGTCACCATTCAGAGTAAAACCCTGCTATAGGGGGTCCCACTACTGTATTACCAGTGTAGCCATGGAATAGTAAAGCCGCATCGCCCATCAGATCGCTGGACCGTCATGGGACCAGGGTTATCCACAGTAGAGATGACATTTAAACCTACTGATTCCACTGGTTCCCAGCGCATTTACAGACGGGGTGTTTGTTTTGTCTATGTTACTTTTTATTCTCTCAGCTATAAACAGATAATACAGTAATTTATCTGAGAAGACAATCCCCTAAGCGCAGAATCTAAGAAATCCTCAGGCTGTGTCTGAAAATAATATTATTCTCCTGAGCTGCACAATTCCTGTAGATTAGAATGTAATAATACTTCCTGCCAAATCCAAACAGACAGATCAAGAAATCAGGATCAAAGCAACTGAAGTATGAACTGTGCGGATTTTGTTTTGCTGATAGAACTCGTGACGCATTTCACTGACTTCGGAAGAACGTTTCACTCTAAAATTAATAATATGACTCCCAGTTATAATTCTTGAGGGACGTCCACTAAAGGCGGTCAGCGCTCTCTTCACTGGGTCACACTCATCTTTCCGGGCTCTGAGTGACCTATACATCTGCAGTGATCATTTTTTAAAGGGAACCTGTCAGGATTTGGAGCAGGTGATGACAGTGGCATGAAGGGAATAATACATTAGAGAGTTGGCAAAGTTTTTTTAAATTTTTTTTAATTAAAGCCTGTATTGTCCAGTTTCCTTGTAATGTGAAGTTTAATCCTTCCCGCGCTTTATGGCAATGAATCATGAATGATCTGGTAGGCGGGCCCTTACTGTCTCTGCTGGCTCCCGTTCCTTCCAATTCGCAGCTATTCTCTCTGTGATTGACAGGTGATGTGGATGACTTCTACATCATCTACAGTATAGAAGAGAAAGTCACAGAAATCTGGCATACAAGCATTAATACATATGCCCCATTTGTATTTCATTGCTATTTTCAAGATATTGGTTTGCTGTGAGTGAATGAAAACAGTCTTGTTACATTCAGAGGGAGTAAACCTGTACATCGCAAGACCTGCTCTCAATTAAGCATTTGTTATATTTGATACAATGTATCAGTCTGTTCAGCTCACAGAGCCTTGATTACAATGGAGACAATTGTCTCCACTTCTCAATTGAGAGCAGGGCTGAATGTAAAAAAAAGTGTTCTAATTCACTGACAGCAAGCAGAGGTCTTTGAAATGGTGAAAAATTGAAACCTCTCCTCTTGCACCACCCACCCCTGTGCGCTACCCTCTGAACCATCCACTTCATCTATTACACCCAACTCCAAGCCCTGCCATCTTTACCACCCAACTCTGTACTCCTCATCTATCACACTCACCTCCAGTCCCCTCCATCTGCACCACCCACCTCAGCATCTACCAAGGAATACAACCCTACAGAGCTGATCTTCTACATCACGTTTTCTCAGACATTTAAGACTGCATTAACTGTGAGTGTCCAATTGCCTTTTGCCTTTGACATGAAGGTAAGAGTAGCAGTTAAGTTAATGGTTTTACCTGTACTCCATCTCTAATATGGATATGATGACCCCGAACAATGATGACCTCTACTGACCTCTTCTCTTGTGTAGAAAAGCTGCAGTTTTGTCACACACAACAAAATTTCAACTTTTGGGCAGTTTACACTAGGCCACTTTTTCAGTAGGCATGGTCTATTGTAAGAGGGTGTGGCCTGTCACATTTACTATGATGTCTGCCAGAAACTGTTGTACATTGTAGCAGAAACCTACACTTGCTAGGAGTTGGTGTAGTTATACTCTTCGTGCACAAAAATGGCTTGTGCTTCTAAATACCCTTGTCACTCTGGCTCTTGTGCATAGTTTACTTAGACCGTCGCATGGAACAAAATATATAAGAAGGTTGTAGAACTTTTCAGTTAAACAATTATTAGTATTTATCTACAATCCGGAAACCCACTTTCTGTAAACTAGAATATGTGATCGTCATCAATGAGCTGGGCTCCATGGGTAGAGCCTGTCTTTGGGGCTCCATGGGTAGAGCCTGTCTTTGGGGCTCCATGGGTAGAGCCTGTCTTTGGGGCTCCATGGGTAGAGCCTGTCTTTGGGGCTCCATGGGTAGAGCCTGTCTTTGGGGCTCCATGGGTAGAGCCTGTCTTTGGGGCTCCATGGGTAGAGCCTGTCTTTGGGGCTCCATGGGTAGAGCCTGTCTTTGGGGCTCCATGGGTAGAGCCTGTCTTTGGGGCTCCATGGGTAGAGCCTGTCTTTGGGGCTCCATGGGTAGAGCCTGTCTTTGGGGCTCCATGGGTAGAGCCTGTCTTTGGGGCTCCATGGGTAGAGCCTGTCTTTGGGGCTCCATGGGTAGAGCCTGTCTTTGGGGCTCCATGGGTAGAGCCTGTCTTTGGGGCTCCATGGGTAGAGCCTGTCTTTGGGGCTCCATGGGTAGAGCCTGTCTTTGGGGCTCCATGGGTAGAGCCTGTCTTTGGGGCTCCATGGGTAGAGCCTGTCTTTGGGGCTCCATGGGTAGAGCCTGTCTTTGGGGCTCCATGGGTAGAGCCTGTCTTTGGGGCTCCATGGGTAGAGCCTGTCTTTGGGGCTCCATGGGTAGAGCCTGTCTTTGGGGCTCCATGGGTAGAGCCTGTCTTTGGGGCTCCATGGGTAGAGCCTGTCTTTGGGGCTCCATGGGTAGAGCCTGTCTTTGGGGCTCCATGGGTAGAGCCTGTCTTTGGGGCTCCATGGGTAGAGCCTGTCTTTGGGGCTCCATGGGTAGAGCCTGTCTTTGGGGCTCCATGGGTAGAGCCTGTCTTTGGGGCTCCATGGGTAGAGCCTGTCTTTGGGGCTCCATGGGTAGAGCCTGTCTTTGGGGCTCCATGGGTAGAGCCTGTCTTTGGGGCTCCATGGGTAGAGCCTGTCTTTGGGGCTCCATGGGTAGAGCCTGTCTTTGGGGCTCCATGGGTAGAGCCTGTCTTTGGGGCTCCATGGGTAGAGCCTGTCTTTGGGGCTCCATGGGTAGAGCCTGTCTTTGGGGCTCCATGGGTAGAGCCTGTCTTTGGGGCTCCATGGGTAGAGCCTGTCTTTGGGGCTCCATGGGTAGAGCCTGTCTTTGGGGCTCCATGGGTAGAGCCTGTCTTTGGGGCTCCATGGGTAGAGCCTGTCTTTGGGGCTCCATGGGTAGAGCCTGTCTTTGGGGCTCCATGGGTAGAGCCTGTCTTTGGGGCTCCATGGGTAGAGCCTGTCTTTGGGGCTCCATGGGTAGAGCCTGTCTTGGGGGCTCCATGGGTAGATGTGTAATCCCATTAATCCTCCGACTAATTGATGAACACAGCCATTATGTCTGCGGTTAAGGCTCTGGGGATTCTTGCTATATCGCAGAGGATCTCTGTATTGTATACAGGTTCTTCCTGAGCAGGTAATAGTCATATTTACGGTTCATGCAGAGAAACAGACCTTGCTGAGTCTTATCCAGAATACGTCTGGAGAACATCAGACACAAATACACAATCCGACACCTTCCAACTCTCCCGGCTCCTGGAAGTCTTCATAACTTGATACAAATTTGTCTGATAGATCTTCTGTGTTCATCTACCTCTAATATACTGTAACCGTTAGAATCAACTGCTACAATGTGTCGTTCCTTGTCTTGCTTATCGCTATCATTTCTGACAACTGAGTATGAGACGTTGTCATCTGTGCAAGAGCGTACATATATCAGAGGCAGACCATGGGGCTACTAGGGGACCTTAGAGTGATGGAGCCCAGTCCTGGTTTGGCCCTTCACTATTGTAAGGACCCTCTTGTACAGAATTGCTTACAACCAAGGGAGTGAAGAAGTTTCCCAAGAGTCATGGAACGGGGGTGTTGGGGGAAACAAAACCCTGCACTATTATGGGAAGCTTAGTTTTATCTTTACAGTGATGTTCCTCTATATACACCACCATCTGTGAGGGTGTCCGAATGCTATGACCAGTCTGTAACATAAGGGATAAATGTCTGTTTGCTGAGTGTCTGACAGCTTGGACCCCCAGCAATCCTGGGAATGGTGCCCCCAAATGCCTCTTGTCTATGAAGAGGTGGTACATGTGCTCAACCGAACCTCCATTAACTTCTATGGGACAGAGGGAAATTACACAGTGCATCATCTCTGCCTGTCCCATAGAAGTGAATAGAGCCGTGGTACAATGCAAGCTGCTGCAGGAAGAGTTATAATGGATAGCGGTAATCATATAAGACATTTATATAAGGACGCGACCTCTGATGGGTCTGCATGGGCCATCGAGGTGGATAACAAATGTCCCCCCTTCTGCGTCTGCACACCCCGCAGCCACAACATCAGCACTTGTATCAGGGCAGCGGGGAGAATTTGGAAATTCTGCGTACCTCGAGGACACAATGTTCTCTGCAGGTTGGGAGCTTATTTATAAAGCCCTGGAATAACAGCGCTTGATATTACAAGGACGCTCGGCGTGAAGCCTCTGCCATCGATCCGCCTGGGGTTTACTTGTGTGTACAGGGCGGTGGAGACGCCTTCATGTATATCTAGTATTTACTGGTGTGCGCAGTTTAATTTCCTGTTCCCTTGTTACTAAGTGTCTGACAGTGCATAACTATATGAGGGGGTTTATATACATGATGGACAGACTGACAGAGGTTGATGGATGGATGGTTGTTTGTCACAATACAGATGGAGTTCCAATAGTGATCATCTGTGAGATCTAAGTCAGTCGATCACAGTAATCCATGGTTGTCAGACGGCGCCCATAGAGAACAGACTGCTGCGCCGTCCTGCAGTATTAGTAATATTCTTCTACATCGGATCTACAGATGTTTAAAAAGTTAAATATAAAAAGGGGAAGTTGTGTGTTTGGCCAGAAATAAATCCTGCCTGTCTTGAGAAACCCTGAGAGCTGGGGGAGAAAAACAGAAGTTTGCCGTCGTAGCCATGTTCTGTTTTCGCAAGGAGTGTCTAATTGTGGTTTGGAACGCCGGGTTGGGAGGCGTCCTAAATAAGTGAACTCTGTTTTTTTTATTTTTGGCTTTTTTTTCATCTTTACCAGACGTTCTTCTAAAACTAGTAACATTTCCCCACATCAGAGCTTTAATGGACCCTATAATAAAGCAGGTGCTGCAGTTCCTCTCTACACGTGTTACACCCCCTCCTTGTATCGCAGTGCTAGGACCACCGTTTCAGCTGCTCCGGAGGGCCACCGCCCAGCGCTCCCAGACTACGGAATACACTGTTATGCTGCACTACATCCCCCTTTTCTAAGTGCTACATAACTAGTCAGATTTGCACTCAGGAGTCTAGGGAAGGTGAGTGCAAGCCCCCCGCTGGAGCCATGTTGGTGGCCACATTGCCTGGCACCCAGCTCTCCCAGAGACAGATACAACAAAGCAGTAGAATGTCGTCAGAGTAACCTCTGTTTACTGGGGATTTCTTTTCATCTTATCGTAGGAGGAGGAAATATTCTTTTTGTTTTCTCGAGAGCTGCGAAGGAGACGGCCTCAAGTGTTTCAGTGCCGGTGGAGGAGCCTTTGTTGTTTCTCCAGCAACTAAGCTCCCGGTGGAGCGTCTAGTTTTGGCTGTTAGTATTGGGGAGGATGTACTAATCCACAGTCAGACCCAAATTACATTGTTCCTGCCTGGGAAGTCTAATACTTTTTTCTGTGGGGTAACCAAGATTTTTATCCTAATTTGGTTTCCTCCATGTGTTTTCTGACTTAGCACTTTACTTGGGGATCCTGTGGAAATGATAGCGAGAAAATCTATCTATCTATCTATCTATCTATCTATCTATCTATCTATCTATCTATCTATCTATCTCCTATCTATCTAATATCTATCTATCTCATATCTATCTATCTATCTCATATCTATCTATCTATCTATCTATCTCATATCTATCTATCTATCTCATATCTATCTATCTATCTCATATCTATCTATCTATCTCATATCTATCTATCTATCTATCTATCTATCTCATATCTATCTATCTATCTCATATCTATCTATCTATCTCATATCTATCTATCTATCTCATATCTATCTATCTATCTCATATCTATCTATCTATCTCATATCTATCTATCTATCTATCTCATATCTATCTATCTATCTATCTCATATCTATCTATCTATCTCATATCTATCTATCTATCTCATATCTATCTATCTCATATCTATCTATCTCATATCTATCTATCTATCTCATATCTATCTATCTATCTCATATCTATCTATCTATCTCATATCTATCTATCTATCTATCTATCTATCTATCTCATATCTATCTATCTATCTCATATCTATCTATCTATCTCATATCTATCTATCTATCTCATATCTATCTATCTATCTCATATCTATCTATCTATCTATCTCATATCTATCTATCTCATATCTATCTATCCATCCATCCATCCATCCATCCCTCTTCTGTTTCTTTTACTGTTCATACTTCATAGATATAGTTACAGTGAGTTTCCTCTTTTTTTATCATGTTGTTTTTTATGTTCCAATTTCTGTGCTGATTAATTCCTTAATATATCTGTATAGTAGTTAGAGCCTTGTTTTTCTGATCCATAGCACCAAATACCCTTCACAGACATAGATCTAAAAGATCTAATAGATCCCACCGCTAGAGGAGGCTCACTGCATACAGATATAAATAGTCACCACTAGGAGGAGCTAACTGCATACAGATATAAATAGGCACCACGAAAGAGAGCCCACTTCACACCAATATGCACAGTCCCCACTAAGGGGAGCTAACTGAATGCAGATATATGAAGCCACTTCTAGAGGGAGCTTATACAAATATAAACAGCCACCACTAGGAGAAGCTCACTGCATACGGATATATACAGCCACCACTAGGAGGAGATTACTATATATGCATTCATACAGCCACCACTAGTGAAGGTTCACTTGCATACAGATATATACAGCCACCACTAGGGGGAGTTTACCATATACAGCTGTATGTAGCCCACACTATGGGGAACTTACTACACATAGATCTATACAGGCTATATTAGGGGAAGCATACTATATACAGCCACCAGTGGAGAGAGCTGACTGTATAAACTCTGAGCTGAAGTACAAATCATTATAATCTCCAGAGCTCCACCTAGTGGTGCCTGCAGGCAGACTGAATTTTATTTTTTGAAGGTCTGTATCTTTGCAAGGGATTTACTGCTTTGTATCAAAAAAACTGATCTCTGATTGCCCTGAAGGTATATTATAAAAAATACTTATATTTAAGAAACCACAATGATGTCCAAAAGACGTCTTAACTTGTGTGTGATTTTTTAATTATTGCAGGTGTTACAAAGGAGATCAGACCGAGACATTTCACGCCCTATGTAGTGTCCTATAGACCCAACTGCTGACAATCTAAATTATGGGGGAAAATGACGACGAGAAGCAAGGCCAAGCCGGACAGCTCTTTGAAAACTTCATCCAGGCCACAACGTGTAAGGGAACCCTTCAGGCCTTCAACATCCTTACCCGCCAACTTGACCTGGATCAAAAGGACTATCGGCACTTCTACAGCAAGCTCAAGTGCAAGGTCACTAGCTGGAAAGCCAAAGCTCTATGGAACAAGCTGGATAAACGCTACAGCCAGAAGGAATATAAGAAAGGGAAGGCATGTTTGGGGACGAAGGTAAGCGAAATGCAGCAGCGTATATTGATATATGTTTTTATTGAGGTCATATAGACCATAGCATGAGCCCATATAGCCGCTACAGTGCCTCTGGAGGAGAAGGTAGCTCAGCTTAGTTTAGTCTAGTCCCTTTAAGCTGCACCAAGATGCCTTTTCTCTCTACAGTCGCCCCAGTGTTAGAAACTAAGAAAGGGGAGAACTAACCTTCTCTCCTATCATGGAGGAGGGGGTTCTACAATCGAGAAAAGAAATAAACAACATATATTGCACTGATAGGCAGTCTGCCTGCATTCTGCTTTTACAGAAAGCTGTTAGATAGCAGCATACCCACACCAGAGCATTTCAGTGAATAAATACTGTGCACACATAAATACAGCACCTGAACCAAGCTCAGTACAAAAATACAGCAGCAGAGCCAAGCTCATAACATACTGTAAATACATCATGAATAGAGATGAGCGAACGTGCTCTTTTAGAGGAATTACTCGATCGAGCATCGCTTTTTTCGAGTAACTGCCTACTCGGGCGAAAAGATTCGGGGGGGCGGTGGGCAACGGGGGGGTAGCAGGGGAGAACGGGGGGGGGGGGGGCTCTCTCTCTTTCCCCCCCCGGCGCCCCCCCGAATCTTTTCGCCTGATTAGGCAGTTACTCGAAAAAAGCGATGCTCGATCGAGTAATTGCTCTAAACGAGCACGTTCGCTCATCTCTAACCATGAACCAACCTCAGTACATAGATACAGCACCAGAACCAGGCTCATACACATTCAGCACCAGACGCAACTTCAGTACAGAAATACAGCATCAGAAGCAAGCTCATAACATAAAAAACACCAGAATCGGGCTCATAACCTAAATGTAGCAGCAGAAGCAACCTCAGTACATAAACACAGCACCAGAATCAAGCTCATAACATAATACACCAGAATCAAGCTCATAACATAAACACAGCATCAGAACCTAGCTCACAACATAAATACAGCACCAGTATGAAGCTCATAACGTAAATACAGTTGCAAAACTAAGCGAATGTGTAGCGGATGTGCTGATGGGCTGACAGCGACACCTCGGAATATCAGAGGGGAGGAGATAGAACCAGCAGGAGAATGATTCATGTAGCTCCACAAGATGCTGACGTATGGAGGACGATCATCTGGTGAGGAGGACCCAAGGGAAGCGATTTCCAATAACCTACATCTGCCTGGGCCTCCCTACAAACTGCTTATCAGTACCCTGTGTGACTGCATGGGTTGCATATAGCTAAGGCCGGCCAAGCTGGAAACCACTTGACTTTCATAAGAACATGATTAATAACCTTGTTGACAGTCGGATTTTGCCGTTTTTATTTTGTTTAGCACAGAAGCGGGCATAGGTATGAGCTCTGAGGGCACTACCAACAGCTCTCACTCGTGGCGAGGATCCTTGGGTATCGCCTCCTCTTCTTGTGGATTAACCACTTGACTTCTTCTGGTTGCAGCACTTTGGACGCTCCGTCCATGACAGGTGGACACTTGTGTCAGCACACGATGTAAAGGGGACGTTCTAGTTGGGTTAGAATCTTCACCCTTTGTTGTTGTGTTGAGTTGAAAGTGTGCCAGCTGAACAGAAGTGAAAATCTACCGCATTAAAGGGACCCCAACTTCATTCTCTCCACTTTGTAGGTAAAATCTACGCTTGTTGCCAGTGAATAGAGACTCTCCTGTCTACAGTCCTATCCTGACCTAATACTCTTCATAGCTGAAAGTTTGTTACAATTGTATCCAGTCTAGATAATCCTCTGCAAACTAAACCCAGCAGCTGAACACCTCTTTTTCAGGTGGTGATAGTTTGTTACAGTGTATCAGTGCAGGTAATGCATCACTGTTTAGTCCAGAGGATCATCTACGCTACATTGGATACTATTTAGGCAATGTTGCATAAAGGCTCACTCACACGAACTTATTTAGTTTTTGGTCAGTGATATATGCAGAGTTTTCACGGATTGAAGCTCTGCGTATTTTTTGCCACACGTGTAAAGAACGGAAGTCTGAATTACCAATGTAAATCAAAGGGGTTTCAGAGAAAATACACCCATGTGAATGAGGCTGTAGAAGCAATGTTGCTAGATCGGCCTCTAAACATTAAGGAGAATGTTCCTATTCATTGACAGCAAATAGAGCTATTGAAAAATTGGTGCCTACCCACTGCATGGAATCCGGAAGATATGGCAGGTGGTCTTGTGCCGCTCATTGTTCATGTGACTGCTCAGTCACTCGCAGGCTTCAGCGGCCATAGAAGGGTCTCTGCGGAAACCTGTGAGTGTCTGAGCGGTCACATGCACAATGAAGAACACATGACCGCCCGCTGCTTTTTCCAGATTCTGTGCGGGGGGCATTTTAAAACTTTTCACCTTTTTTTTTAAGTCCCAGAAAACCCCTTTAAGCAAGTCTCACCCGTAGTACATGTGTTGGGCCGTGGAGCCCCACCCTTTTCACTAAACCCGCCCATGTTCTAGAAAAGTTCGAAAAAAGGTGCACATTTTTGCACACATGACATGCACCAAAATTTGGGACTTTTCCCCACCAGAATTCTGGTGCAAACGCCTTAACAAAGTCCCCCCCTAAGTGTGTTAGAGGGAGGCCTTAGCGCTCTCTGGTGAACGCCAATCGAGCTGCAGGGTGCTGGGCTGTGAGCACAGGGCATACTACAGCATGTCGGGTCCTCATGCCACCCTCATGGAGTCTGTGTATGGCATGTTGGTCGGTAGTCTGCTAGGAGTAATTTTGTAGGGCTATTCCTGTTCCTCTGGTCCTGATGCCAGGTTGATGCCCTTCTATCCGGCTCTCATCATGGAACGTTGCATGTCCTGCTATCTGCTCTTGTGCTGGGAGACACAGCCGACCTTCTTGCTCCGGCATGTATGAATGTGCCACCCTGGAGGAGCTGGACCACCTGTACCACCTGATTGGGCTGTAGGTAGCACCTCATGTACCAGTAGTGACAAGGACACCCACAAAACACAGAACTAAAGGATCAGTCAGGAGGAAGGAATCGTCTCCAGTCCCTTTTTCCGGGTCTTGCGGTCGCCTCTCCGATGCTCCCGTTGTCACTTTCATTTGCACCAAAGCAGGTGAGATGGATTCAGAATCGCTTCTGCTTCCTAACTGGACAGATTGATATCTGTGAAGTGTAAGTGACTTGGGGTCCTACTGGGGTGCTTAAAGGGGTCTCCGATTGTCAGCCGATTTTTAGCTGTAAATGTATTGAAATAACAAAAGCAGCCCTATGCGCCCATCCTCGTCTTTGGCGATCCAGCGCTGCAGTCCGGTGGTCCTCCCAGCCTTTGTTTAGGAGTGTCTACCACATGAGTGGCTGCAACCAATCAGAGGCCCCAACAGTGAGGTGCCGTTCTGCAAGCAGCATGGCTCCCAGCATCTGATCGGTGATGGCAGGACAATGGCACATGACCAATGCCGTCTTCAATTGGCTGAACTGGTCAGATGGTAGCAATTCCTAAACAGACTGGGAACATCACAAGGCTGCAGCGCTGGATGCTGGGGGAGAGGACAGGTAAGTAACGCTGGTTTTGTTATTTGAACACATCTGCAGCTATAATTGTAAAGACCCTCCGAGTCTGGAATAACAGATATGCCCCCCCCCCCCCCCCCCGATTCTCTGACTATCTGTGTATTAGTATGCATCAGTTGTCTAAGATGCTACAGGTCAGCACTGCTCACGTGGACAGCACTGGCCAATCACAGCAGGTGCATTGTCTCAGACTACCTGATGTGCACTGTGCATTAGTATACAGTATACATCATGAGGCTGAGAAGCAGTTTGGCTACCTTCATTTCTCCAGGCCCGTAGGGGCAATGTAAAAAATTGTCCAACAACCGGACAACCCATTTCACTGCTCTCCCCGAGAACAGACATGGTCTCTATCAGTCGTCAGATTATCGTCTTTGCTTCCTTTTAAGTCTAAAGTACATGAGACGTCAATGATCAATCTGTGAATAACAGTATCCCGGAACGAGGAGATTCCAAGAATATTTGTACATTTCACAATGTTTTTCTCATTTCCCATGTTGGACTTTGCATTTCTTGCCCGTGAGTCAAGGAGCCGTCATCTACATGAGTGTTGGGGGCTGAGCCCACATTCGCCTGCCTTGGACGCTGCTTCACTTATTACCTAAACTCATCACCTCATAGTCACTTTATCAAGCGGAGCGGAGAGTTTACTCTGAGGAACTTTGTGTGTTCTCGAAAGAACATTCTTCAACCTTAATGTAATCCCTGTAAGCTAAACTTCCTCCTCCTTGAGACAAGCGGCTGTCAGAGAAGAAGAAGAGGCTTTGGGATAAATCATCTGTAAATACAGCTGTCATCGGATGGATGGACAAGGTGAAGACAGGGAAAGCGGAGAGGAAATCACTGTCATCTATCTAATTCACGCATTGGAGTCCCCGACCAAACACCTCCACCAGCCCCCCCCCCCCCAGCCATCGCCAGCACCTCCACCAGCCTCCCCAACACCTCCACCAGCCCCCCCCCCCACAGCCATCGCCAGCCCCCCCCTTCCCTGCCATCGCCAGCACCTCCACCAGCCCCCCCCCCTTCCCTGCCATCGCCAGCACCTCTACCAGCCCCCCCCCTTCCCTGCCATCGCCAGCACCTCTACCAGCCCCCCCCTTCCCTGCCATCGCCAGCACCTCCACCAGCCCCCCCAACACCTCCACCAGCACCTCCCCCCAACACCTCCACCAGCCCTTCTCCACCCCCACCCCCCAACATCATCATCCAACACCTCTATCAGCACCTCCCCTCCAACATTTTCACCCAACACTTCCACCAGTTCCCCTCACCCAACATCTCCACCAGCCTGGGGGCCTGCTCTGCTCCACACCTATCCTTCATTGAGTTTTGGGGACAGGGAGTAGCTACTGATATCTATCATTGTCATGCAAACTAACTCTTATAGGGCCAATTTTTTTTCACCCAAAGGCTCCTCCTCCTTCCCTCCCTCAGCTCCTCCTGGCAATGAATCACAATGATAAAAGCCTCCATTGCTTCTCACTTCATTGAATCTCTGTATATCCTCCAACACACTGAAATAGAAAATTTGGCACCACCCTCCATTTGACATACACACATGCGGCAGAATTTTCCAGTGACGCCCATTACTTTTAGTCACTGTCTCCATCGGTGCCATGTATAGTGCCCTCACAATGCAGAGCCCCGATAAGTTACCTTATCAATGCCAGTCCCCTAAACAGTAGGAGCCTCATTTTGCTCTCTTCTTCCATGCTCACATGTTAAAGTCTGTGCATGGAGATAACGCAGGGGTAGCCTTCACCTGTTCATGCCTCTTTGCTCAACCTGTTCAACCTTCATAAAAGGGGTCCCCATTGCAAAAATCAAACCTGGTTCCCATTCTAGTGCTGAGTTTTGCCACTCAGTAGAGAAGGGTCTGGTACTTCTTTCATTCCTCCCATGACCCTTGGGAGAATTCCTGACTCCTTGCTTGCTAATAATGCAGTTCCTCTAGGGAGGGGAGTGCTGTGCAGGTTCTGTCCACCCAGTAGCAAATGGAGTTGGCACCTACGAAAACTCTCCAATGGCCACATAGCAGTTGCATGGTGTGCCTCTATTGTATGTAAGTAGTAAGCCTGGGGCCATTTCCCCACCATTCCTCATTAGAAGTCATCATACCCTAACTGTAAGATTTCCCGGCCCTCATACTGGGTAACCATTGTGCCTCCTTCCAAACTCCTCATCCTAAATATTTCTGGAATGCCCGTAGATAAAGACCTTACCCATAAAAAGAGGGCCACCCAACCAAAATCAAAGCTAGCACCCTAGAAGGGTCCCAGACAGAAGGGTCTGATGTTGGTTTCCCATTGTTTTCCATTGTCTTCATGGTCCTCACCCCCTTGACAGTATGGTTTCTCTGGAGTCCTGCACTGGTACTCGCCATGTTATAGGGATGGGGCCAACCAGGCCGGACCACCTCTTTCCATTTCCCCTTCGTTTTTTCCTTGTCTCCGGCTGTTATTTTGCCCAATCCTTGCACTGGGTAATTACTACCCCCCTAATAACTATTTCACTGCCCCTCCACACTCATTACCCCTAATATTCCCGGAATGTCTGCAGATCCGGATTCCCATACATTCATATTTATGTATCAGACTATTGGGGTGCGTGGGGTGACCATCACCATCTGATGACTGCGGCTTTTGTGTTTCTTGGAGGCAGAACAAACTTCTGGAATTAATATTTCATGAGAGAAACAATGTTTCTGTGAAATCTCCCGACAGATCTAAGAACGCCTTGAGCTAATTCCCTCAGATGTCGACGAGGACACGAGCCACCGGTTCAAGCCCAGAAAAACTCG
Organism: Eleutherodactylus coqui; assembly: GCA_035609135.1. Lineage (NCBI taxonomy): Eukaryota > Metazoa > Chordata > Amphibia > Anura > Eleutherodactylidae > Eleutherodactylus > Eleutherodactylus coqui. The sequence continues at coordinate 140,491,306 of CM069415.1, forward strand.
CAGCGCCCCCGCTCCTATTGACATTCACGTAGCCGGAGCAGAACAATACAAATATTGTCAACGTCTCCGGCTCCTCAAAGGGTCGGATTGATTGGATCGAAAATATTATCATGCGTCTCATTCATTCTGAGCTCTGATTAAACAAAGAGGCTCCTGTGTCCCATAATCCTCAATGTCAGCGCAAAATAATCGCATTTAATTCGGAGATTTAGTAGTTGAAACACAATATGATTCTCTTGGGATCCCAAAAGATGGTCAGATTCTACTAGAAACACACTATATTCTGAACGGACACTTTTTTTAATCCCCCCCCCCCCCATCCAGTATCGTGTTGGACTCCTTTGGCCTTTAGAACCGCAGTAATTCATCGCGGCGTAGTTCTGCGGGAATATCGGCCCCTGCGGACAGGAAGCTTCTTGTAGTTTCGCAGATTAGATGGAGGTCCTAAAAAGTTTTGACCAGGGGATGTTTTTTTATCGCTGCTCAGTGATACAAGTTTTGCGCTCTATTGCTCGCTGGAGTCTCGTCTTTCTATTTCTCTCAAACACAATGGCGCTGGAACTCGTCTGCTGTTATAGCCCATCTGCGCTAAAGAATGGCGAGTTTTGTGTCCTGGCCACATTAGTTGGAGCCCCAGCCTTGTATTCGGCTGATTCTGACTGTTCAGTGCCTGTTGGTCAGAATGGTTCCTGACATCCTCCTCTGACCCCTTTCAGTGACAACTTGTTTCCGTTTCCTGGATCCACCTCCGCTGGATGTTTTTCCTCAGTCACGCCGCACTGTTACACGAGAAAACCCCATGCGGTTGGCAGTGAGATCCTGGTCGCGGCTAGTCCAGGTCTGATTGGTCAGTTCTGGTTGGAAATCGCTCAGATCATGGGATTTTCCCATCTATGGAATCTAGTGTGGATCCATAGAGAACTTACTACATGATTTTATACTGCACTCCGGGGTCACAGGGATCATTTCCATACAGGGAAGCACCAATTGTGAGAGAGCAGGTGGACTGTTTATATTAGTGGGATCTGTGTAATCTATATGTAGCCTCATGTATCAAGACTGTTTAACAGGGAGACTGTCCTTGCTGCTCCTACCAACCAATCAGAGCTCAGCTTTCATTTTACCACCACAGTTTTGGAAATGAAAGTTGGGCTCTGATTGGTTGCAACGGACAACGGGGATAGATTTTCTTTTCCCAGTTTAATGCCTCTCCCCCAGAGTGTCCATGCTGGGAGAGGTCTTCACTTTTATGACTGAGCGCCATTTCTTAGCGTGTCAGGCGAGGATGTAGGTTACGGAGTTCCAGCTCTTCTTATATTACATATAATCTAATTAAGACGTACTTTTTACATGTGGGAAGTAATCGCCGATCTTTTCCCAGGTTTACTTATTTTAACAAGCTTCATTTATATTTCTGGAATGAAGATTGATGTTTGGCCTCGCTGCAGTGATGTCAGGAGACCACACAGAAAATCGCCAGACATTAGAGGAGCAGCGCGGAATCAGCGGTGGCTGCCGGGGATTTAGGCAGCTGCTGGTCATTTGTTTTTGAATTATTCAGAAGCTTTATATTTCATTCCCGGGAACATGAGCCAAGATCTCCGCAGCCTGTGACACCCGATGCAAAGTGTCAGGGACCGAGACGCATCATAGCAACTCTACTCCAAGAAGCCCAACTACAGTATACAGGAGTGTAGAGAATAATACATCCTTATCCATAGGGGGCAGTATTATAGTAGTTATATTCTTGTACATAGGAGCAGTATTATAGTAGTTATATTCTTGTACATAGGGGCAGTATTATAGTAGTTATATTCTTGTACATAGGAGCAGTATTATAGTAGTTATATTCTTGTACATAGGAGCAGTATTATAGTAGTTATATTCTTGTACATAGGGAGCAGTATTATAGTAGTTATATTCTTGTACATAGGGGCAGTATTATAGTAGTTATATTCTTGTACATAGGGGCAGTATTATAGTAGTTATATTCTTGTACATAGGGGCAGTATTATAGTAGTTATATTCTTGTACATAGGAGCAGTATTATAGTAGTTATATTCTTGTACATGGGGGCAGTATTATAGTAGTTATATTCTTGTACATAGGGAGCAGTATTATAGTAGTTATATTCTTGTACATAGGGGCAGTATTATAGTAGTTATATTCTTGTACATAGGAGCAGTATTATAGTAGTTATATTCTTGTACATAGGAGCAGTATTATAGTAGTTATATTCTTGTACATAGGGAGCAGTATTATAGTAGTTATATTCTTGCACATAGCAGGCAGTATTATAGTAGTTATATTCTTGTACATAGGGGACAGTATTATAGTAGTTATATTCTTGTACATAGGGGGCAGTATTATAGTAGTTATATACTTGTACATAGGGGGCAGTATTATAGTAGTTATATTCTTGTACATAGGGGGGCAGTATTATAGTAGTTATATTCTTGTACATAGGGGGCAGTATTATAGTAGTTATATACTTGTACATAGGGGGCAGTATTATAGTAGTTATATTCTTGTACATAGGGGGCAGTATTATAGTAGTTATATTCTTGTACATAGGGGGCAGTATTATAGTAGTTATATTCTTGTACATAGGGGGCAGTATTATAGTAGTTATATTCTTGTACATAGGGGGCAGTATTATAGTAGTTATATTCTTGTACATAGGAGGCAGTAGTGTAGCTATATTCTTGTACATAGGGGGCAGTATTATAGTAGTAGTTATATTCTTGTACATAGGAGCAGTATTATAGTAGTTATATTCTTGTACGTAGGGGGCAGTATTATAGTAGTTATATTCTTGTACATTGGAGCAGTATTATAGTAGTTATATTCTTGTGCATAGGAGCAGTATTATAGTAGTTATATTCTTGTACATAGGGGGCAGTATTATAGTAGTTATATTCTTGTACATAGGGGGCAGTATTATAGTAGTTATATTCTTGTACATAGGGGGCAGTATTATAGTAGTTATATTCTTGTACATAGGGGGCAGTATTACAGTAGTTATATTCTTGTACATAGGGGGCAGTATTACAGTAGTTATATCCTTGTACATAGGAGCAGTATTATAGTAGTTATATTCTTGTACGTAGGGGGCAGTATTATAGTAGTTATATTCTTGTACATTGGAGCAGTATTATAGTAGTTATATTCTTGTGCATAGGAGCAGTATTATAGTAGTTATATTCTTGTACATAGGGGGCAGTATTATAGTAGTTATATTCTTGTACATAGTGGGCAGTATTATAGTAGTTATATTCTTGTACATAGGGGCAGTATTATAGTAGTTATATTCTTGTACATAGGAGGCAGTATTATAGTAGTTATATTCTTGTACATAGGGGCAGTATTATAGTAGGTATATTCTTGTACATAGGAGCAGTATTATAGTAGTTATATTCTTGTACATAGGAGGCAGTATTATAGTAGTTATATTCTTGTACATAGGGGGCAGTAGTATAGTAGTTATATTATTGTACATAGGGGGCAGTATTATAGTAGTTATATTCTTGTACATAGGGGGCAGTATTATAGTAGTTATATTCTTGTACATAGGGGGCAGTAGTATAGTAGTTATATTCTTGTACATAGGAGCAGTATTATAGTAGTTATATTCTTGTACATAGGGGGCAGTATTATAGTAGTTATATTCTTGCACATAGCAGGCAGTATTATAGTAGTTATATTCTTGTACATAGGGGACAGTATTATAGTAGTTATATTCTTGTACATAGGGGGCAGTATTATAGTAGTTATATACTTGTACATAGGGGGCAGTATTATAGTAGTTATATTCTTGTACATAGGGGACAGTATTATAGTAGTTATATTCTTGTACATAGGGGGGCAGTATTATAGTAGTTATATTCTTGTACATAGGGGGCAGTATTATAGTAGTTATATACTTGTACATAGGGGGCAGTATTATAGTAGTTATATTCTTGTACATAGGGGGCAGTATTATAGTAGTTATATTCTTGTACATAGGGGGCAGTATTATAGTAGTTATATTCTTGTACATAGGGGGCAGTATTATAGTAGTTATATTCTTGTACATAGGAGGCAGTAGTGTAGCTATATTCTTGTACATAGGGGGCAGTATTATAGTAGTAGTTATATTCTTGTACATAGGAGCAGTATTATAGTAGTTATATTCTTGTACGTAGGGGGCAGTATTATAGTAGTTATATTCTTGTACATTGGAGCAGTATTATAGTAGTTATATTCTTGTGCATAGGAGCAGTATTATAGTAGTTATATTCTTGTACATAGGGGGCAGTATTATAGTAGTTATATTCTTGTACATAGGGGGCAGTATTATAGTAGTTATATTCTTGTACATAGGGGGCAGTATTATAGTAGTTATATTCTTGTACATAGGGGGCAGTATTATAGTAGTTATATTCTTGTACATAGGGGGCAGTATTACAGTAGTTATATCCTTGTACATAGGAGCAGTATTATAGTAGTTATATTCTTGTACGTAGGGGGCAGTATTATAGTAGTTATATTCTTGTACATTGGAGCAGTATTATAGTAGTTATATTCTTGTGCATAGGAGCAGTATTATAGTAGTTATATTCTTGTACATAGGGGGCAGTATTATAGTAGTTATATTCTTGTACATAGTGGGCAGTATTATAGTAGTTATATTCTTGTACATAGGGGCAGTATTATAGTAGTTATATTCTTGTACATAGGAGGCAGTATTATAGTAGTTATATTCTTGTACATAGGGGCAGTATTATAGTAGGTATATTCTTGTACATAGGAGCAGTATTATAGTAGTTATATTCTTGTACATAGGAGGCAGTATTATAGTAGTTATATTCTTGTACATAGGGGGCAGTAGTATAGTAGTTATATTATTGTACATAGGGGGCAGTATTATAGTAGTTATATTCTTGTACATAGGGGGCAGTATTATAGTAGTTATATTCTTGTACATAGTGGGCAGTATTATAGTAGTAATATTCTTGTACATAGGAGGAAGTATTATAGTAGTTATATTCTTGTACATAGGAGCAGTATTATAGTAGTTATATTCTTGTACATAGGGGGCAGTATTATAGTAGTTATATTCTTGTACATAGGAGGCAGTATTATAGTAGTTATATTCTTGTACACAGGGGGGCAGTATTATAGTAGTTATATTCTTGTACACAGGGGGGCAGTATTATAGTAGTTATATTCTTGTACATAGGGGGCAGTATTATAGTAGTTATATTCTTGTACATAGGAGCAGTATTATAGTAGTTATATTCCTGTACATAGGGGGCAGTATTATAGTAGTTATATTCTTGTACATAGGGGGCAGTATTATAGTAGTTATATTCTTGTACATAGGGGGCAGTATTAAAGTAGTTATATTCTTGTACATAGGGGGCAGTATTATAGTAGTTATATTCTTGTACATAGGGGGCAGTATTATAGTAGTTATATTCTTGTACATAGGAGCAGTATTATAGTAGTTATATTCTTGTACATAGGAGGCAGTATTATAGTAGTTATATTCCTGTACATAGGGGGCAGTATTATAGTAGTTATATTCTTGTACATAGGGGGCAGTATTATAGTAGTTATATTCTTGTACATAGGGGGCAGTATTATAGTAGTTATATTCTTGTACATAGGGGGCAGTATTATAGTAGTTATATTCTTGTACATAGGAGCAGTATTATAGTAGTTATATTCTTGTACATAGGAGCAGTATTATAGTAGTTATATTCTTGTACATAGGGGGCAGTATTATAGTAGTTATATTCTTGTACATAGGAGGCAGTATTATAGTAGTTATATTCCTGTACATAGGGGGCAGTATTATAGTAGTTATATTCTTGTACATAGGGGGCAGTATTATAGTAGTTATATTCTTGTACATAGGGGGCAGTATTATAGTAGTTATATTCTTGTACATAGGGGGCAGTATTATAGTAGTTATGTTCTTGTACATAGGAGGCAGTATTACAGTAGTTATATTCTTGTACATAGGGGGCAGTATTATAGTAGTTATATTCTTGTACATAGGGGGCAGTATTATAGTAGTTATATTCTTGTACACAGGGGGCAGTATTATAGTAGTTATATTCTTGTACATAGGGGGCAGTATTATAGTAGTTAGATTCTTGTATGTGATCGGTTCTATATCTTGTGGGTTAATGCTTCCCTATTATTTATATAGGACCTGGTCAGTAATGTAATCTATGTCCAGCTCACAGTAAAAACTGCCTTCTCTGTGGATCTTCACTAATTGAACAGTCCTTCGCCTCCTGGGTTATTGGGATCGCTGCTGACAAATCACACCAGGAATAACTCTTTTCAGGATAATCCTTTATATAGAAACCGACAAGTTAGTCTTAAAAAAGAATCTGCTGAGATCCGCTGCGTTCTGAGAGGGTTGCTGGGTGATACAGTTACAGCAGGCGTCTCCTGCCGGACGGTCGGACGTGTTATACCGCCATCCTAAGCTCTCATCTTACATTCTATGGAGCACCAGCGTTATTACAGAGTTTACTGCCTGCAGCCTCTGAGGTTCTGCTGCAATCATTATAGGTTATAAAGAGGAGGTAGGGTGAGGTCACAAGCAGGTTTATGGCAGAGCGTCCTCGCCCAACCATGGGACTAGTGACCCCGAAGTCAGAACATCAAAGGATCTGCGATGTTCTGCATTGGAGTCAGTAAACCCGCTGTCAGACCGGACGTTTGTCTGTACGAGTCAAGGTGCGTTTCCATGAGCGAGCGCCATATCGGTCCAAAGAGCTGAGAGCGATATCGCACTTGCAGACCTGCAATTTCTGCTATAAACGCGATGCGTTTGGTGAGAAAAGCGCATCAGACTTCTGCAACATGTGATATTTGTAAAAATCGTGAGTGCATTGCTCTTCTTACTGACTGCCGTAGGCCGAATGCACACGGCGGTATCTTGGACTATCGATATGAGAGAATAGTCGCTCATGTGAGTAATCACGGCGAAAGCAATATATTCTTTTCACGCGCAATATCTGACCACATCGCAATCTGTCACGTGTGAAAATCAGACATGTAAACGCAGCTGTGAAACTGTCCTTAGGCCTGTATGACACGAACGTATGTGCGCAGCATTCTGCATACGCAAAACACAGTTTATAGAACCAGCTGATCCCAATTGGTTCTTTCACGGAACCATATTTTGCGCACCCATTGAGCTTGCGCCAAAAAACACCATGCATGTTCTTTTTAAAATAGCACATATTGAACTAATAAACTTTATTGTCCGTGTCAATGAACAGGAGCGGGGTTGTATCTTTTTTTGGGGGCACGCACAACCTACACTAAAGAACACCCCTTGCACATACGCAGCGCAAATCCATGCGTAAATGTGCTTACGTCCGGGTGTCACGGGCCTTAGGCCATATTTACATGGAGAAGCTTGATATTGACCCAAGAAATGTAGACCAATATCGCACTGATAAGGATGCGATTTTCAATGCGAATGCTATGCGTGTTGCGTGAAAAACGAATGGTAGTGCAGTACATGCAGTTTACAGGGGTCAGAAACGCTCTTTTCTCCTTAGGGAGAGCAACTATATACTAAGTGAGGAGACTCAAATGACCACGCACGCTTCTCTGGATAATATGCAAATAAGGGAGATGGAGTAAATCCTCCACAGTGCCACCTATTGAAAGGCAGCATTCCTTCGAGTCAAAGTGGGACTTTTTATACAAGTCTTCTTACAATGACTGGCTTTGCTTTTGATTCCCAGTCATTGTAAGAAGACTTGTATAAAAAGTCCCACTTTGACTCGAAGGAATGCTGCCTTTCAATAGGTGGCACTGTGGAGGATTTACTCCATCTCCCTTATATACAGTTTACACGCATGTGAAAATCGCATGTTAGTTCAATAGGTGATTAAAAAAACTGCACTTTGAAAATTGCATCCTCATGTGTGGGCAATAGGATTTTTTTTGTGTGTCCTGTAGAAAATAATGGTCGAGATCGCGGAAAAATAGCGCTGCTGTGAGAGAATAATGGCCATGTAAATAATGGTCGTGTTTCCGTGCGGATTTTGTGCGTCTCGCTATGCACGAAACTTACATTGGAAACGGGCCTGTGTAAATACAGCTTTGGGCCGGGCTCACCGAGCGTACGTTTATAGTGTGAGCGCCGCCCATACGCAATTACAGCGCTGGAAATGTAAACCAAAAACCCAGTAAGGGCTCGCTCACACATGCGCTTTTTACCATGGTTACCGCAACTATCTAAACGCCGCAGTGATGGCGGTATAGCGCTCCCATTGATTTCAATGAGCCTTGTAGACTTGCGCTGCAATTTTGAGCGCTGTTTGCCCTATTTTGCCGCGTTTGGCGCCACTCATCACCCATCACAATGATGGGGTGCGCTAAAACTCGCTGTCGGAGGCAGGAACCTGCGGCCGAAAACGAAAGTAAAATCACGGCAAAACACTGCAATTGAAATCGCGGCATTTTGCCAAGCACATTTGTTAGAATGGTTTAAGACTGCACATGAGCGTATGCGTGAGATACGCCGTCACGCGCGGTACAATACCACTGCAATATGCGGCAACAGGCTAGCTCATGCAGGGTTTTACGCAGATGGTCGTGTGAGACGGTCATGCCGATTCCATCTCTGCCAACAGCGGCGGCCGCACGTACCTGTTTAGTTTTTTTTCTTCTGTACCGCTGATGGTCCGCACGTCTGCTTTTGCCGTGTCATCACCTAGCGATGATGCGGAATCCGCAACCTTTCCGCAATGTGATAGCGGAAGGGCTGCGAATTGGACGGCTTCCATTGACTTCAATGGAAGCCGTCCATGTGGAATCCGCGAAAAAAAGAAGCATGCTGCGATTTTTCCTTTACTTGCAGAAACCGTAATTGGTTTCCGCAAGTGTGCAGGAAGAGTCGATTTCCCATAGCATGGTATGGGCGCTTTTTGCTGCGGATAACCGCCGTGCATTCCGCCTCAGATATCTGCCCGCACCCAGGAGGCCTTAGAGTGACTTCACATATTATGGTCAAATCGTGATTTTTGGTGCAACTTACTTCACACTGCAGCAAAAGCGCAGCATTTTGGTGAGATTTTGCCAAAATCCCGGCATCAGCCCAATTTGACCTGTGAACATGCCCTTGGAATAATCAGTGCGTCTGTGATGATATATATGGTACTTATGTTATATGGTCCTTGTATTATATTGTATATTTGTATGGTCCAGATACTATGTATTACTGACATTATGTAGTCCTTGTAAATTATACTGGTATCATATGGGCTTGGCATTATATCATTCTACTATTATTATACTTCAATGCTCCCATGCTTGAAAGCGCTGCAGAATAAATTGGCGCTATACAAATAAAGATTATTATTATTACAGTCCTTGTATTATGTTGTAGGTCTGTCTTAAAGTCCTGATATTATATGGGCCTTGTATTGTTTTGTATTGTTATTATTTGCTTTTGGATTACATTGTCCTGGTATGGTCATGCTATTTTATTGTCCTTGCCTTATATTGCACTAGTATTGCATAGTCCTTCTATTATATGGTCCTGCTAACAAATGGCTCATGTGTTCAATTGCACTGATATTATAAGGCCCTTGTATTATACAGTACAATTCTGCTAGCGCACGGAACTTGTATTGTATTAGACTTGTATTAATACTAGCTTTATAAACCACTTGTATTTGATGCTCCTAGTGTAGTAAGGCTCTTGTGTTATATTGCACTGGTATTATATGGTCCTTGGATTATATTATTGTATGGTCCCAGTGTTATATTGCATTGGTATTATATGGTCCTTGGATTATATTGCATTGGTATTATATGGTCCTTGGATTATATTGCATTGGTATTATATGGTCCTTGGATTATATTGCACTGGTATTATATGGTCCTTGAATTATATTGCACTGGTATTATATGGTCCCTGTGTTACATTGCACTGGGATTATGTGGTCCTTGGATTATATTGCATTGGGATTATATGGTCCCTGTGTTACAGTGCACTGGGATTATGTGGTCCTTGGATTATATTGCATTGGTATTATATGGTCCTTGGATTATATTACACTGGTATTATATGGTCCGTGGATTATATTGCACTGGGATCATGTGGTCCTTGGATTATATTGCACTGGGATTATATGGTCCCTGTGTTACATTGCACTGGGATTATATGGTCCTTGGATTGTTTTGCACTGGGATTATATGGTCCTTGGATTATATTACACTGGTATTATATGGTCCTTGGATTATATTGCACTGGGATCATATGGTCCTTGGATTATATTACACTGGTATCATATGGTCCTTGGATTATATTGCACTGGTATTATATGGTCCTTGGATTATATTGCACTGGTATTATATGGTCCTTGGATTATATTGCACTGGTATTATATGGTCCTTGGATTATATTACACTGGTATTATATAGTCATTGGATTACATTGCACTGGTATTATGTGGTCCTTGGATTATATTGTGCTGGTATTATATGGTCCTTGGATTATATTGCACTGGTATTATATGGTCCTTGGATTATATTGCACTGGTATTATATGGTCCTTGGATTATATTGCACTGGTATTATATGGTCCTTGGATTATATTACACTGGTATTATATAGTCATTGGATTACATTGCACTGGTATTATGTGGTCCTTGGATTATATTGCACTGGTATTATATGGTCCTTGGATTATATTGCACTGGTATTATATGGTCCTTGGATTATATTGTGCTGGTATCATATGGTCCTTGGATTATATTACACTGGTATTATATGGTCCTTTGATTATATTGCACTGGGATCATATGGTCCATGGATTATTGCACTGGGATTATATGGTCCGTGGATTATATTGCACTGGTATTATATGGTCCTTGGATTATATTGCACTGGTATTATATGGTCCGTGGATTATATTGCACTGGGATTATATGGTCCTGATATTACATAGTTTCCATACCGTGTACACTCCTTGTTCCTTGGCTGTTTTCTTAGTCGCTGACCACGCCGGCCTATGTATAATCTCCTTTGTCGCTCCCTTTGTTTAAACATTAGCATGCACTAACGTTGAACTGCGTTACATCACCAACATTTTTGGCACTCGCCGTAACGAAGAAATGATTTTGCTCGGTGCCAAATGCTTCAACTATAACAAGCAGCAAAGATGTCGGTGTTCAGCCAAGGGATGTGCGGCGCAGGCATGGAGGCCGGGCTGATCCCCCATCAGGGCTCTGATGCACATATTTCACTCATCGCCTCACTCGCCCGTTGTGTGCGCCATCCACCCTGAAGATAATCTCTCCCATCTGATCTCTGGGTGTGTCATGGAGGACGTGCTGCTAATGATGAAACATTAGGAGCTCCTGGATGTAGAACTTGCAGCCAGAGAGGAAGCGTGTGAATAGAATGCCTGAACTTCAGTGAGGACTGACACTGCAGATCAATGGAAGATGCAGAGCCGGAGGGAGAATACTTTATATGTCACTTAGAGATGATAGAAAACTGGGTAACAATCCATTTAGCTGCTTTTAATTGTTGCCTCCCTACATTTCATGCCTGTGTAGGGGACCAAGATAACTCACAAATGGTGGAGCCTGGATCCAGGGTAGTCTTCTTATTGTGAATGTGTAAATGTCCCCAGAAAGGTGAATGTATTAATATCAATACAAAGACGTCTGCGATTCATTTCTTTATGGAGGCTGCAGTTCTGCTTCCCTCCACACAGTCATAAAGTTACAAGATAAAATACTGACTGCCCTATATACAGATATGTACAGCCACCACTAGGGGGAACTCCTTATATACAGATGTGTACAGCCACCACTAGGGGGAACTCCTTATATACAGATATGTACAGCCACCACTAGGGGGAACTCCTTATATACAGATGTGTACAGCCACCACTAGGGGGAACTCTATATATACAGATATATACAGCCACCACTAGGGGGAGCGCCTTATATACAGATATACAAAGCCACCACTAGGGGAAGCTCCCTGTATACAGATATATGCCGCCACCACTAGGGGGAGCTCCCTGTATACAGATATATGCAGCCACCACTAAGGACAGCTCCCTTATACAGATATATGCAGCCACTACTAGGGGAAGCTCCCTGTATACAGATATATGCAGCCTCCACTAGGGGGAGCTCCCTGTATACAGATATATGCAGCCACCACTAAGGACAGCTCCCTGTATACAGATATATGCCGCCACCACTAGGGGGAGCTCCCTGTATACAGATATATGAAGCCACCACTAGGGGGAGCTCCCTGTATACAGATGTATACAGCCACCACTAGAAAGAGCTCACTATATACAGATATATACAGCATCACCGCTAGGAAGTGCTCCCTGAATATGGATTTATACAGCCATCACTAGGGTTAGCTCCCTACATTTAGATATATACAGCTACCACTTGAGGGAGCTCCCTATGTACAGATATAAACAGCCGCCATTAGGGAGAACTCACTATATATAGATTTATACAACCGCCACTCGCAGGAGCTCCTTATAGACATGTACATACAACCATCAGTATGGGGAACTTGCTGTGTATGGATTTTTACAGCCACCACTAGGAGGAGCTCCTTACATATATACATTATATATATAGGCACCACTAGGGAAAGCACATTATATACTTAATTATACTGCTCCCACTTAAAGGGGTTGTCCCGCGAAAGCAAGTGGGGTTATACACTTCTGTATGGCCATATTAATGCACTTTGTAATATACATTGTGCATTAATTATGAGCCATACAGAAGTTATTCACTTACCTGTTCCGTTGCTGGCGTCCTCGTCTCCATGGTGCCGTCTAATTTCAGCGTCTAATCGCCCGATTAGACGCGCTTGCGCAGTCCGGTCTTCTCCCTTCTGAATGAGGCCGCTCGTGCCGGAGAGCTGCTCCTCGTAGCTCCGCCCCGTCACGTGTGCCGATTCCAGCCAATCAGGAGGCTGGAATCGGCAATGGAACGCACAGAGCCCACGGTGCACCATGGGAGAAGACCTGCGGTCCATCGTGGGTGAAGATCCCGGCGGCCATCTTCGCAAGGTAAGTAAGAAGTCACCGGAGCGCGGGGATTCGGGTAAGTACTATCCGTTTTTTTTTTTTTTTAAACCCCTGCATCGGGTTTGTCTCGCGCCGAACGGGGGGGCTATTGAAAAAAAAAAGAAAAACCCGTTTCCGCGCGGGACAACCCCTTTAACTGAGTAATAAAACTGTATACAGTGAGCTCCACCTAGTGGTGACTGCAGGCAACCAGAATTTAACATACACTGTATGCCCCTTCATTGAAGCCCCTGGCCCTTTTACGTGACAAGTTTTCCGTGGATCAGTTTCAGTGAATCCACATTAGATGGGAAAATCCAGCGATCGGAGCGACTTCCAACGAGGCCGGTCATCGGTGCTAGACTGCTATAGGGACTATATTGTGCCCTTTAGTGAACCCGTTGAAGACTTATTTTGTGGCATTGCCCGTTCTTATCAGCAGTGTGTCCGTGTACAGATTTGATATCTGTATATACCCGTTCGATGCTGGGATCATGTGCAGCATGTATGCATTGGCTGCAATCAGCATGGTGGTGTCACCCCAGGTCATAGCAGTGGGCATCATCCTGTTCCTGGTAACCTGGAAATGGACGTTGGTAGATCTGAATGTAGAATTATCGGCGTGCCCCCAGAGCACATCACAGGCATCACGCCATTTCCTGCTGGTTGTGCCCTTCCCTGCTGGTGAGTTGCCAGCTTTGTGTTGTGAACTTCTTGCACTTTTGCAACATACCCGTATATCTATAGTAATACTGTGCTCTTAAAGCTGCTGTCAGACTGACTGGACTCTGGACCTGGGCGAGGATAAGAGGCATCAGATAGATCTACCCTGTTCCCACCAGGGGTTAATTCTGAGAGTTTAACCTCTGCCAACAGAACAGGTGCATGTCCATTATCAAAACCTGTCAGTAGTCCTATACATGGTCCTCTATGCTGATAGTTTTCTGTGCCATCTATCTAGACCACTGTTACTGTTTCTCTCTCTCTCCTGCAAACTTCTCATGGCACCCTGGTTGAGAATCGCTGTTCTAGACCAAAATTTCCTGTGATGTGTTTGGATCACAATGTCAGCACCTCAGCTTTTGGACATCTGGCATTGACCAGCTTCTCAAGCCAGCTCTGCCCTTTTACATAAAATCACACCATTTGTGGCCTCTTAGAGTAATAGTGCCCCTCAGTGGCCCCCTCAGCATAATAGTGCCCCTCAGTGGCCTCCTCACCATAATAGTGCCCCTCAGTGGCCTAATAGCAGTAATAGTGCCCCTCACTGACCCTCTCACCATAATAGTGCCCCTCACTGACCCTCTCACCATAATAGTGCCCCTCACTGACCTCCTCACAGTAATAGTGCCCCTCAGTGACCCCCTCACAGTAATAGTGCCCCTCAGTGACCCCCTCACAGTAATAGTGCCCCTCAGTGACCCCCTCACAGTAATAGTGTCCTTCAGTGACCCCCTCACAGTAATAGTGTCCTTCAGTGACCCCCTCACAGTAATAGTGTCCTTCAGTGACCCCCTCACAGTAATAGTGTCCTTCAGTGACCCCCTCACAGTAATAGTGCCCCTCAGTGACGACCTCACAGTAATAGTGCCCCTCAGTGACGACCTCACAGTAATAGTGCCCCTCAGTGACGACCTCACAGTAATTGTGCCCCTCAGTGACGACCTCACAGTAATTGTGCCCCTCAGTGACGACCTCACAGTAATTGTGCCCCTCAGTGACGACCTCACAGTAATAGTGCTCCTCAGTGACCTCCTCAGAGTAATAGTGCCCCTCAGTGACCTCCTCACAGTATTAGTGCCCCTCTGTGACCTTCTCGCAGTGATGGTGCCCCTCAATAACCTTCTCATAGTAATAGTGCCCCTCAATAACCTTCTCATAGTAATAGTGCCCCTCAGTGACCCCACAGTAATAATGCCCCTCAATGACCTCACACTAATAGTGCCCCTGAGTGACTCCACTCACCACAATAGTGCCCCTCAATAGTCCCCTCACAGTAAGAGTGTCTCTCAGGGACCGCCTCACAGTAATAGTGCCCCTCAGTGACCTCTTCACAGTAATAGTGCCCCTCAGAGCCCCCTTCACTATAATAGCGCCCCTCAGTGACCTCCTCACAGTAATATTGCCCCTCAGTGGCCTCCTCACAGGAATAGTGCCCCTCAGAGCCCCCTTCACTATAATAGTGCCCCTCAGTGGCCTCCTCACAGTAATAGCGCCCCTTAGTGACCCTCTCACCATAATAGTGCCCCTCAGTGGCCTCCGCACAGTAATAGTGCCCCTCAGTGGCTTCCTCACATTAATAGTGCCCCTGAGTAATCCCCTCACAGTAATAGTGCCCCTCAGTGACCCCCCCCTCACCACAATAGTGCCCCTCAATGGTCCCCTCACAGTAACAGTGTCTCTCAATAACCTCCTCACAGTAATAGTGCCCCTCAGTGAGCCGCTCACACTAATAGTGCCCCTCAGTGACTCCCCTCACCACAATAGTGCCCCTCAATGGTCCCCTCACAGTAACAGTGTCTCTCGGTGACCGCCTCACAGTAATAGTGCCCCTCAGTGACCTCCTCACAGTAATAGTGCCGCTCAGAGCCCCCTTCACTATAATAGTGCCCCTCAGTGACCTCCTCACAGTAAGCGCCCCTCAGTGACCTCCTCACAGTAATATTGCCCCTCAGTGGCCTCACAGGAATAGTGCCCCTCAGTGGCCTCCTCACAGGAATAGTGCCCCTCAGTGGCCTCCTCACAGGAATAGTGCCCCTCAGTGGCCTCCTCACAGGAATAGTGCCCCTCAGTGGCCTCCTCACAGTAATAGCGCCCCTTAGTGACCCTCTCACCATAATAGTGCCCCTAAGTGGCCCTCTCACCATAATAGTGCCCCTCAGTGGCTTCCTCACATTAATAGTGCCCCTGAGTGATCCCCTCACAGTAATAGTGCCGCTCAGTGACCCCTCTCACCACAATAGTGCCCCTTAGTGACCTCCTCACAGTAACAGTGTCTCTCAATGACCTCCTCACAGTAACAGTGTCTCTCAGTGACCGCCTCACTGTAATAGTGCCCCTCAGTGAGCCGCTCACACTAATAGTGCCCCTCAGTGACTCCCCTCACCACAATAGTGCCCCTCAATGGTCCCCTCACAGTAACAGTGTCTCTCGGTGACCGCCTCACAGTAATAGTGCCCCTCAGTGACCTCCTCACAGTAATAGTGCCGCTCAGAGCCCCCTTCACTATAATAGTGCCCCTCAGTGACCTCCTCACAGTAAGCGCCCCTCAGTGACCTCCTCACAGTAATATTGCCCCTCAGTGGCCTCCTCACAGGAATAGTGCCCCTCAGTGGCCTCCTCACAGGAATAGTGCCCCTCAGTGGCCTCCTCACAGTAATAGCGCCCCTTAGTGACCCTCTCACCATAATAGTGCCCCTAAGTGGTCCTCTCACCATAATAGTGCCCCTCAGTGGCTTCCTCACATTAATAGTGCCCCTGAGTGATCCCCTCACAGTAATAGTGCCGCTCAGTGACCCCTCTCACCACAATAGTGCCCCTTAGTGACCTCCTCACAGTAACAGTGTCTCTCAGTGACCGCCTCACAGTAATTGTGCCCCTCAGTGACCTCCTCACAGTAATAGTGCCCCTCAGTGACTCTCACAGAGAAATATTGCCCTTTCATGACCCCCTGGTAGGAATAGTGCCTCACCGTGTCCATTAACAGTTATAGTACCCCTCAGTGACCCCCTCACTATAATAGTGCATCTTAGTGGCTTCCTCACAGTAATAGTGCCTCTCAGTGGCCTTCTCACAGTAATAGTGCCCCTCAGTGGCCTTCTCACAGTAATAGTGCCTCTCAGTGGCCTTCTCACAGTAATAGTGCCCCTCAGTGACTTCCTCACGGACGAGGGTGGAGCTGTTTTTGGAAGAAAGCAGCCATTTGTCTAACCCTGGACACCCCCTTTAAGAGTGCTGACTCTACCTCCGTGTTGCACTTCGTCTTTGAGGTTTTTTGCATAATCTGCATTTATTTGTTTGCTCTTAAGGACTCAGATGATTTATCTTTGCTTTTTCGGACCTCCTAAGACGTTCATTTATGTATAACATAAGATTTACCCTCTCCTTCTAGAGACACGAGCAGGCAGGGTTGTCATGGGAGCGCAGGGAACATCCCGGATTAAACCGCTGCTTGCTTTTAGTGCTCTGGATATGGAGGCAGCTGGGTCTTATCCAGGATCTGGCCGAGCTCCAGCCAGGAATTCTCCCTATTATAGATGACAGGGAACAAGTGACGACAATGGTCCTGTGCCAACTGCCATCAGGGGACAAGGAATGCATGTTGCTGAACTACATTTCCCAGCATGCACTGTCTTAGGGCATGCTGGTAGTTGTAGTTTTGCAACAGCTGGAGAACCATGGGTTGGTCGCCACCGCAATATATACTGTAACAGCCAGCTGGACTACAGATCTCAACATAGTGTTGAGCTAGAGAGGAACTACAAGTTGCAGCATGACACTATGATCTAATTAGTGTCTGGCTCTGCTGTTGCTGGATGATAGAACATGCTGAGAGTTGTAGTTCTAAAATAGCACATTACTAGATCACTTCCAGAATCCTGAGACCTCTAGATCCTGCTAGTTTGTTACAGTGTATCCGTGCGGGGAAACTATCATAACAGAGAAAAGTGCAATGGCAAAGCACTGATCAATGTGAGTCCAGCTCAACTGCCTTGACTGTTCGAGTCTGAAATCCACCTACGGTACTGTCTTATCAGAGGCCCAGGGTGCTGCCCCGTCCCTCCTTCATGCTTTACACTGCAGCTCTGTTCCACTAAAGCACACCTAAGATCAGTAGCTCTAGCTTAGCCACATTACCAATTATAGTCTGAGAAACCCATCTCCTGCTTCATCAGATTCTCAGGCTGCAGTTCCTTGCCCCCTCCATCAGGGGCGTAAGTAAAGGCTCAGGGGCTCTGATGCAAAAGGTGAGCTGGGGCCCCCCCTCTATCTGTATCTGTACCCGTACCCATACCTAAACCATGCTGCACAGAGACATAACTTGAAGCTTCTGGGCCCCAATGCAAAACCTGTAACAGGGCCCCCAACTATAATGCTTTATTCATAGTGGGCTCCCTATATGGAGAAGAGAGGCCTTATGGGCCCCCTAAGGCTCCTGGGCCCGGGTGCAACCGCATCCCCTGCACCCTCTATAGTTACGCTCCTGCCCTCCATGCTTTACACTGCAGAATACATTGGCACAACTACGATCAGTGACTCCAGTGTAAAGGGGTTTTCCCACAACTTAAGTGCTTCACAACCACTCTCTCCTTACTGGTTAATGCTAAAAAGTACTTGTCACGGCTTCAGCCAATTACTGGCCACAGCAGTGACCTTCTATAGTCAGTGATTGGCTGCGGCAGTCACGTGTCCTGGGGAGCAGCAACCAGGAAGGATAGAGTGGCTGGGAAGCATTTTTAAGTGTGGGAAACCCCCTTTAAGTGCACTGTTGGTGCTGGTCCGTTCCTTCTTCATGCTCCAGTAAATCACAGCTACAGTTAGCGTCTCCAGCTTAGCTGCATTGCATATTGGGGTCTCAGATCACCTGAAAGTCCCCCCCTGTCTAATCAAGGACCCAGAGTCCATTCCAGTCTTGCTCCATTAGAACACAGCTGTAACTGTATTGTTTATTAAAGTAATTGAGTTAAGGCCCTTTTACATGCAACGATTATCGCTAAAACGGCCAACAGACTGAAGGAATTGATGACATTTCTGCATAAAATTATACGTACAGATGATGAAAAGCGCACGCACAAAAGATGGTAATTGCGCTGCTAAATTGCATGAAAATCTCTAGCAAAATTGGACCAAATTCGTAAACGCAACTATGAATACCCTTAGGCTGTCCGTGCACATGAGACGGCTGTCGTCCGAACCAATGTGCACGTATCTTGTATGTAATGGGGGGAGAAGATGCTGATAGACAGCTTTGTCCCCTCCAGACACCTCTGGCAGCGTCTTATCTATGGAGAACACAAGGAGTGCGCCGGTGAAATATCCCCAAGGTCCCCAACAACTGACACCGGGGGAAAGTTGGAAGGTCACCATACAAATTGGATGACCATCTGATTCCACTGAAACTGTCGAGGTCGGTCAACCTACAGCTCACGTGTATGACCACCTGTAACTATCTACGGACAGTCCAGCGCAGACGCCGGCGGTCAGACAGGACTTTTTTCAGCACTTTCATCCAGCTCTACAAATGAAACATTTCTGAGAATTTTCTTGCTTTGCATCTGCATGTCCATAAACCTCATCCTGAAGGTCTGTAAAACATGTTCAGAACATCGTGTTCCATGCGTTGTGTCATCAGCTTTTTCTGGAGTGTCTGTCGGGAAAGTATGACAATGTACTATCAGAATTTCCACACTGCAGAAAAGAGAATCAGCCAATTATTTAATGTGCGTCTACTTGGAAAAGTCAGCGGAAGGGGTTATTTTTAACATCTCAAATCGTTTGATGGAACGCGGAGGTCGCCATGCCAATTTTACGTTGGCAAATACCCGGCTGAGGCATGAATACCGCTGTACCTGTTACCCAGGGGTCCGCACTAGGGACACAAGGCGGGTAATGATGCAAGTCTACACTCTGCCACGTGCCATTTATAGCATTGTGGCTGAGGTGGGCACCAGGGCTGAGTGTGACTGCAGCCTCAGCACCCATGTAGTTACCCCCCATATGGAATCCAGGACTCAGTAGTCTGGAACGCGCTAGCAGTGTCCGCTGTAGGATAGAATGGCTTCTTGTGCAGAATCATTTTTTGCGTACCTCCATCATAAGAAATAAAACTATATATATATTTCCCTGATGGGCAGTCTGCCTGTATTCCGCTTGTGTAGAAACTGGCAAGAAAGCAGCATACCGGCACCAGAATAGCTTAGTGAATAAATGCTGTACCATAACCAAGCTTGTAACATAAATACACCCCCAGAATCAGACGGGTCGCAAATAGCTAAGGCTGGCCATCCTTATGGAATTCCTCTTTTGTGTATCTCATAAATAAATAAATACAGTCCCAGAATCAAGCTCAGTACATAAATACAGCAGAACCAAACTCATAAATAAAGTAGTAAAACCAAGCCCATAATATAACTGCAGCATTAATCAACCTCAGTACTTAAGTATAGCATCAGAACGAAACTCATAACCTAAATAAAGCAGCAGAACCAAGATCAGTACATAAATGCAGCCCCAGAACCAAGCTGATGACATAAATATAGCACACAAACCAAACTCGGTACCTAAGTTCAAATACCAGAACAAAGGTCAGTACATAGATACAACACCAGAACCAATCTCCGTACGTAATTACAGCATCGGAACCAATCTCCGTACATAAGTACAGCATTGGAACCAAGCTCGATACATAAATTCCACACCAGAACCAAGCTCCGTACGTAAATACAGCATCAGAACGCATCTCCGTACATAAATATAGCACAAGAACCAAGCTCCTAATATGAATATAGCACAAGAACCAAGCTCCTAACCTAAATACAGCACTAGAACCAAGCTTCTTACACAAATACATTACCAGAACTAAGCTCACTATATGAATACAGTACCAAGTTCAGTATATATATGCAGAACTAGAACCAAGCTCATAACATAAACAGATCACCAAAACTAAGCTTGTAATACAAATACAGCATGAAGCAGCCTCAGTACATAAATACAGTACCAGAACCAAACTCATAATATAAATACAGTAGTAGAACTAATCAATATTGTTGTGGGGGCACTGGTGGGCCGACGGCGGGGTCTAAAAACATTAGAGCGAAAGATGTAGAGCCAGGAGGAGGATGATTCATGTAGCTCCACAAGACTCAGTTGCATAGAGAAAGAAGATCATTTGGCCAGACAGACTTAAGGGGACGACCGCTTCCAGCCTACATCCACCTGGTTCCTTCCACACACACCAGCTGGTGTCTGGCGCCCTGTGTGACTGCATGGCTCACATGTAGTTAAGGTCAGCCATGCACGTTAGCTTTTTGGTATCGTTTCTGAAGAAATTACTTGGCAATGCCACATAAAATAGGCCTGGACCGAAACAGTCTTGTGGACACCCAGGGAGATGGGTAACTGTATGGGAAGGAGGGAAATGGAGAATAGGTGAAATACTGACAGTGCTGGAGCACAGATATGAACATGGCCGGAAAATCCCTCTGATCTGGGGGCATCGGGGCAATAGCAAGCATCAAAACGGACCTTACTACAGGGGAAGATTTGCCTCCCAACACCCCACCTTGCTTGTTACTATTGTGGACCCTGTGGAGAGAGCTGTCCTACCCAGGTTCTCACCATTGAGGATGAAGCTGAGCTGGGCCCTCTCTCTCCCCGGGGGGCCCATGACATCACAGGATTGTATTACATGAGTCAGTGGGGGCTTCAGAGCAAATGCCCACTTTGCCCATATTTCAGTCCTTCACACATTCTTCATATTGATTCACCCCTTAGTCCACTCTTGGCGTATGTTCACACCGCGGATTTGATAGGCCTAAAAAAATCGGCATCAAACTCTGCCTATATATACCATGCACTCTTGGTTTTAGCGTGTTTTTTTGCATTTGACGCATATTTCGAAGTTGTATTGACTTCTATGGCAAAAACCGACATGGAAAACCCAAAAAAAAGAAGCAACGTGTATTTTAAATACGTGTCGGGAAAAACACGTCGCGGCAGGGATACAAATCAACGGGACGCGTATTGTTAGTATATTTTCATGTGGAATACGTGCAAAATGCGCCGTGTGATCATACTCCTGGGCTCATTCACACAGGTGTGTTTTCTGTCCGTGTTGCACGCGTAATGCGGACAGCAGAAACCCCATTGATTCGCATTGGGCTATATAGATGCGTGTATATATATATATATATATATATATATATATATATATATATATATACATATATATATTTCTTTTTTACATCGCAGCTTGTTTTATTTTGCTCCGTACCACAGACCGAAATTACCCATTAAAGTCTATGTAATTGCGCCAAACCACAGTGAATATGCATATATATACGTATTCACTGCGTTTTTACGCAAGTTTGCAGAAGGCAATGTGGGGAAAAAGCACTGACATCAATTGGGCCTAGTTGCGGGTTTTTTCTGTGTGCATGAAAAACCGCAATGACTCCGCAATAAAACTACATATACAATAAATCTGCATATACACGCACAGTAAAAACGCTGCATACTTCACGGACTGAAATCGCATACGCCCGTAGGGATGAGCCCTTGTAGTTCAGCTCTGAGATTTACAGTTGTATTTTTTGGCGGGCGCCCCTGTTTCCGGTGAATAACGCAGTTTCCTGGATGGACTTCTTCCTGCGCTCTTTTATGAATGAACATCTGGCCGCCCGCCTTCCACCCTCAATAGATGGGACATAATGGCGATCGGCGGTGACAGCGATGCCTGCGTGCACACACCGTTCCCAGAGCAGCCAGTGCCCGCTGGCATCCTCTCTCCCGCCGCTGATAACATCTGGGTTGGACTCGGGCCGTGCAGTCTGAGCCGGGATGTGGGATGTTTTCTTTGTAGAGGGCTTGGCATCTCATCCGTGATTTTGGAACGGCGATTGTATATTTAGGAATGAGTAACGCTGTCTGAAAAACAACCAGGAGGAAGCGGCAATTTCAGGGCGATGAGATATAGACATGGTTATCGCTTTACTCATTGGAGACGCTACAAGGGAGCTCACAGGGCATGCTGGGGTTTGTTGTTCAGGAGTGACTAGAGAGGAATTCCTGAGGGACTCATGGTTATTCGGTTACTGATCCGCATCATTTCATGTGAGGCTCAGATATTTTCCTTCCTAGTCTGTTCTCCCATGAATAGTGCCAGCCACGGGGCCCCTATTAATAGTGCCAGCCACGGGACCCCTATTAATCGTGCCAGCCACGGGGCCTCCATTAATAGTGCCAGCCACAGGGCCCCTATAAATAGTGTCTCCACAGGGCCCCTATTAATAGTGCCAGCCACAGTGCCCCTCTAAATAGTGCCAGCCAGGGTGCCAACATAAAGAGTGCCAGTCTCAGTATCCTTATATATAGTGCCAGCCAGAGTGCTAACATACACAGTATCAACAAGTGTCAACATAAATAGTGCCAGCCTCAGTGTCCTTATAAATAGTTCCAGCAAGAGCACCAACTTACATAGTGCCAGCCACAGTGCTAACATACGTAATATCAACAAGAGTGCCAACATTCACGATGTCAACAAGAAAGCCAACATAAACAGTGCCACCCAAGTCCCAGCATACATATGGTGCCAGCCAAAGTGCAGCTAGATTGCCAACAAAAACAGTGCCAGTCACAGCACCAATATACATGGTCTGAACAAGTGCCAACACAAACAGTGCCAGCTAGAGTGCCCCATGGAAATAGTGCCAGCCAGAGTGCTAACATGCATAATGCTACAGCCACAGCGCTTCTGGAATATCCTCAACCAGAATCTCCATAACTATTGTTTACCAGACTGTCCCCATAATATCGCCATTCTGGGTATCCACAAATAATGCCAGCCATAATGCCCTTAAAAATAGTGTGAGCCAAAGTACCCCCATGAATACTGTCAGCCATAATGTCCCTATGCATACTGTGATCCTAAAGGCCAACATCAGCCAGAGTGACCTTATGAACACTGACAACCAGAGGGCGCTAATTAATAGTGCCAACCATATTGCCCCTGTTGCTAATACAAATCATAATCTCTCCATAAATAGTGCCACTATTGCACCCTTATAATTAATGTGAGCCGAAGAACCTACATGATTAGTGCCAGCCAGAGTGACCCTATGAACGGTGACAAACCAGAGTCCTAATTAATAGTGCCAATCATAGTGTCCCTACGACTAGTGCAAACTATAGACTTGAGTAGATGTCGGTGCCCTTGCTTACGTCATGATCTCCTCTGGATACAGAGCGCAGAACACATCTGTGACGTATCCAAGGCCAATGGAAATATACAGTCAACCAGATATGGTGGGGACCGGAGAGACAAGATTCCCACCATTGTCCCTTGGACCTTAATTATCGCTCGGCTCATAGCGGGTCTCTGGGAAAGTTTTACCTTTACTGTAGGAAACGAGATAAATGGCGCAGTGACTCCACAGCCGGAGAGCGTCCGCACCCTCTCATCACCTCTCTGACCTCAGACCCTGGTTATGTGCTGTGACCTCACTGCTGGGATATGTTGGGACAGACCCCATATCTCTCTCCGCGCCTTGCACAGACGATTCCTAAACTCGCAGATTAATTCACAAAACCCCGCGCCGTGTTATAACAGGTCTGGAATGTGCAGCGGTGACGGCTGGAACTTCCCATTAATACTCACCTGGGGTCATGGACCGTGCAGGCGGGTGGGAGACAACGACGTCCGCTGGAATGGGGGCTATAGCCACACACGTATCCACAGAGCTTACAATCTACTGGCCCCCATGTACAATGCATTATTAAAGGAGCTGATGAGACATGAGACGTTATTGGGTTAACAATGCATATATGGGGGCTTTTAATGACACCGACCCTGCTGATGTGGCCCTAATGCCTTCTTCTGCTTTCTTTAGTGTTTGATAATCGGCGGGGGCCCCTGCGGACTGCGGACGGCCATTGAACTTGCCTGTTTAGGAGCCAAAGTGATCGTTGTGGAGAAGAGAGACACGTTTTCACGGAACAATGTGCTCCATCTGTGGCCTTACACCATTCAGGACCTCCGGTGTCTCGGAGCCAAGAAGTTCTATGGAAAGTTCTGCGCAGGAGCCATCGATCATATAAGTACGTACGCTGAACTCCCCAGAGGTTGGCATTTTGGGGTAGTACACATGTAAGGCCCATTCACACCTGCGTTGGGGCTCCGTTACCGCTTTTTATTATTCTGTTCCGTTTTTAGGAAGAGAAACGGAAGTAAATGGATAACGGATCCCCAATCGGAGCAGGAATTGGAGCCTTGAGTGCTGATGTGAATGAGCCCTAAATGTGCTGCTGATGACCCAATTAACAAGCAAATTCTTGATCGTTAGTGATCGCATCTTTTATGCGATCATCGTTGACAGCAATACATCTCTTCATGTCAACGGGGAATGAACGGCTGACAATGGTGATACCTCTTTGGTGATGAACCACCGTATTGATGATCGTTCATACCCTAATAGAGTCGGAACGGCCTGTGTAAAGGCCTGGAACATGAGCGCGGATCTCATTGTTTGGCGCTTGTCAACGCTGCACAGATTGTCACCATTTTCATCGAATCTTTGGCTTGTGTCTTGCAGGTATTTGGCAGCTTCAGCTCATGTTATTTAAGATCGCGCTCCTGCACGGTGTTGAGATCCACGTGAATATAGAATTCGTGAAGCTCCTGGAACCGCCGGAGGATCAAGAGAATCACAGTAATGTGTCCTTTAACTCCGTACTAAAGAGAAATCACGTATACGTGTGTTACATAATGTCAGATCAGCTGCACGTAGATGGTAACATACCAGTCCTGGGTACAGGGACTGGCAGCCTGCGCATTAATCCCGGCGGAGGGCAGTGCATGGCACTTAGCAAGAGCCTGGGGTGTTTGACATTTGCAGTTATGCAGTTAAACCTCTAGATGGGTCACTGATAATCTCGGCCGTGGTACCGGGGGGTTCCTGCTGCCCGCTGGTGTGTGCCTGGATCAGCTTTGTGATTGTGCCATGTCACACTATCACCATTGCTGCAGATCATTTTAGGTGAGCCAGTATTGAGCTTTATGACTATGACAAAGTGATGACCAAAGGAATTTTGGAAGGTTATGAAACTTGAAAGTGAGAGGTGGCGGGCAGAGCGAGGCCATTAAATCACAGCCGGTTATAGTAAATACGTGATGTCAGCGCTCCGCTCAGGATCCTTGCTGTGAACGTCCAATTATCTCGCTGTATGGGACCAATATATATAGTCAGAGACAGCAGGAGGACCGGTCGGAGTCCAGCATGTGTGTGAAGGGGAGGTATAGAAAAAAGAATTGTGGGTTCAGGGGAAGGTATAGAAATGGAATATGGGGGTCCATCGATGAAAACACATGACCCACTTGGGCTGCCGCAGAAGTGTCTTCATACCCTGCCATAGCATCACTCACCGAGTCTGTATGTACTATTGAAGGTGCATATGTAACAGTACCATGTATAGTACATACATAGTAGTACCATCTGTAGTACATACAGTATACGCTAGTACACATATAATAGTACCGTCTGTAGTATATACAGTATAGCCTAGTACAATTTGTAGTACACATATAATAGTGCCATCTGTAGTACATACAGTATACTCTAGTACACATGTAATAGTACCGTCTGTAGTATATACAGTATAGCCTAGTACAATTTGCAGTACACATATAATAGTGCCATCTATAGTACATATATAATAGTACCATCTGTAGTATATACAGTATAGCCTAGTACAATTTGCAGTACACATATAATAGTGCCATCTATAGTACATATATAATAGTACCATCTGTAGTACATACAGTATACTCTAGTACACATATAATAGTACCGTCTGTAGTACACATATAATAGTACCATCTGTAGTACATACAGTATACTCTAGTACACATATAATAGTACCGTCTGTAGTATATACAGTATAGCCTAGTACAATTTGTAGTACACAGATAATAGTGCCATCTGTTGTGCAGATATAATAGTACCATCTGTAGTACATACAGTATACTCTAGTACACATATAATAGTACCGTCTGTAGTACACATATAATAGTACCGTCTGTAGTACACATATAATAGTACCGTCTGTAGTATATACAGTATAGCCTAGTACAATTTGTAGTACACATATAATAGTACCGTCTGTTGTGCAGATATAATAGTGCCTTGTATTATCACAGTACTACCATATTATGAGCCATGGTGCCCACAGAATACCAGTAATAGTTCCTTTAGCGGTAGTATTCCAGCTATGGTGCCAGCTGTTATCCGGCCAACAGTTGTGACCAAAACATTAATATCATATTTTATTTGTTTCCTCTTTCAGAAATTGGATGGCGGGCGGAATATCTTCCTCAGGATCATCCATTATCAGACTATGAGTTTGATGTCATTATCGGGGCCGATGGGCGCAAGAACACCATGGAAGGTGAGATGTGACCTGTGAGCGGCAGTGGACAGGGGTGATATCTGCAAGAGATGGATTCACTTTGTATAAGACACTTTATATCCCTTTAAAAGCCAGCGTCTGACAATGTGTAGTGTACCCTGTGACCCCTCTATCTGTATGTACATAATCTGTAATATAGTAGTCATAGGAGGACGTGCCTGACTATCTACATACACACACTGAATGCCCCTTTATTAGAGACCCCGGCCCTCTCATGATTGGGGCTTCTCTCTAAGGAAACTAGAGCCGTGACCCTGCAGTGCAGCATGAAATCACATACGTTATAGGGGATCAGTTTCTTTGTGAATCCACATTAGATGGAAAACTCCAGTGATGTGAGTGACTTCCAATGAGACTTGGTCATCGGTGCTAGACTAGCCGGAGCTAGGATTTCACATAGGGTATCCTGGTGTAACAGTATAGAGAGTATATTGAGTATAGTGTGATCAAGGAAAATCATCCAACGTGAGGGGATCCTGTGGATGGAAACAACTCCTTACCAAAAGGGGTCAGAGGAGGATGTCAGGAATCGTTCTGACCAACAAGTGCTGCACAGTCAGGAGCAGCCGAATACAAAGCTGAATCTGCAACTGAAGTGTCGGAAACCCACAGCTCGCCGTTCCTCCGCACGGATGGTATAACAGCAGACGACCAGTTCCAGCGCCATTGTGTCTAAGAGAAACAGAAAGACTCCAGCGGGCAAAAGAGCGCAAAACTTGTATCACTGAACAGCAGAAAAACATCTCCTGGTCAGATGGATCCAGATTTCTGTTGCACCGTGCTGATGGGAGATCAGAATTTGGCATAAGCAGCATGAATCACTGACCCCTTCCTGTCAGCCGGTCAGAACATGTCAGCACCGCCATCTAATCTGCAGCAACTACAAGAAGCTTCCTGTCTACAGGGGCCGATATTCCTGCAGAACGATTTAATCATCTAGTGGAATCTACGCCACGATAAATCATTGTGATTTTGAAGGCCAAAGAAGGTCCAACTCTCTACTAGATGGGGGTCTAATAGAAGATGTATATTTGGTATCTGGACTTTCCCACACTTATTCAGGAAGCCGAAGTGTTTGCTGTTATCCAAATAGAGCTTGCATCCATGTCTGCAGGTTCACTTTCCTAAAATGGGTTCATTAATATTATAATTTGCAGGCTTCACCCTAGAAATCCCATAAAGTCTCAGCTTTCACTGCACCCACAGCATCCAATACGCAATCTGCTTTAGAATGATGATGGGGTTCAGGGATTAGAGGTTTTAAAGCTGTACACACCTAATAGATTTCACAGTCGAGAATTTGTTACAATTGTATCCAGTCTAGACGATCCTTTGTAAACTAAACACATCAGCAGCACAAATCTTTCTGGTATGTTACAATGTATCAGTCTGGAGTCAATGATGTTACAGGGGTATTCCTTTAAAACAGCCCTGTACAACCAAGAATATTTCCACTGTACACTTGCAAAAATGTATCCTCTGATCAGCGTGTTTTCTGCCTGGACGCATGTTCCTTCTCACGACAACATCACATCCCCTGTAATCCTGAAGGCTCATTCTCTTGGGTAGATTCATTTTTGGTCCATGAAATATGCACTGGTCTCACTACATGTGTACATGCGTTTAGCGCTTTTTTTAATGTCCGTGTTGCATCTGATTTTCACACGCCAAATCACACAAGATTGGCTAAGTGATGTCCGTTTTGTCACAACCCACAGAAAACGGGGGCAAAAAAACCCCCAAAACACGCTGAACACGTTTGTTGATGCGCGTTTGCTGAGATTTTTTTTAATGCACCCATAAACTTTAATGGGCAATTGTGGTTTGTAAATACGGGCTAAAATAGGCAATTTTTTACGTGCAGCATCAGTCTGCATAAAACTATACATCTGAATACACCAATTTCATTTGGTGGGTCCGTGTGCTTTCTGTGTTCAGTTAGTAAGAAATACAGATGGAATACAGACAGAAGATACACCTATGTGAATGGGCCCTAAAGGCGTCTTATGGTTCTGTTTGTCTTGAGACTCTGCGATGCAGTATTATGACCCAAAGACCTCCGAGAGATACTTCATGCAGCACAGAGAGTCTCAGGGTACGTAGAGCAGCGCTGCGGCTTCTTTACAGGGTTCTTACTTACGGGTTTTGTTTTTGCAGGATTCAGGAGGAAGGAATTCCGGGGTAAACTGGCCATCGCCATCACTGCCAACTTCATCAACAGAAACACAACAGCGGAAGCCAAAGTAGAGGAGATCAGTGGGGTCGCCTTTATCTTCAATCAGAAATTCTTTCAAGACTTGAAGGAAGAAACAGGTTTGTACTCATTCTAGAATCTAGCGGTAAACGGGCGCACGTGACCCTGGTGACGGGCGCAGCGGGTGCCCTAGGAGTTATCTTGGAGGCTGTACACTAGATACGAATGTACCATAATAGTCGCGGCCTTTACCGCACAAAAGAACTTTTCCTTGAAATCCTCGCTGCATGGCATCACTGCAGAACAATCTATTCTTATTTCTATTGTTCTGCAGGGTCACGTGTGCAGAGGAGTGGGACAGTTTATTTCATGGCATCAATTAGTAAGAGACTAGAATTGGCTAAAAGGAAGCAGATGTCTGAGTTGCATCGCCAATTTCTTAGACGTCTCTTTAGTCCTGAGCACACACCTTCCAGACATCCCTGCTGGTTCGGGGTCTACACATAATATCCTCTATACATTATACATTGTATTATATGGTCTCTACTAAGTGTGAGAGAATTGTCTGTATGCCCAATGTTGACTGATTTTAAGTAGCCACCAGCACAATTATGAATGCAGCTCTGGGTGTGACTGGAGTATAAAACATCTTACAACTCATAATCAGATACATGAAAGAAACATTTGGCTTGTGCTTTACTAGACCATAAATGTAACTTAACCAAAGTGACCACCAGTAGACAAGATGGATAGATGATAGATGTTTATGGGCCAGCTTCTTTAACCTGTGCTAATCTTCAGTTGCCCTCTATATTATACTCCAGAGCTGTACTCGCTATTCCGCTGGTGGAGTCACCAGCTGAATAGTGAGTACAGTTCTGGGGTATAATATAGAAGTACACACATTATTTAGCCTCTACTGCTGCTGAGTTAAATCCTCCAGAGCTGCACTCACTATTCTGCTGGTGAAGTCACTGTACATACATTACGTACTGGCTGCGTGGCGCTCATCGCCATGTACTGTCTTGATGTGTATGCTTGCAGATTATGCACCAAGATATGGCATGCTGCGATTTTTCTTGGTCGCATATTTTGCACAAGTGATGTAAGTGGCAACATGATCGCCTATGGCAGATTGGTGCAGCGTATTACGCGCACAAGACCAGCACGCGGAATACGCTGTACTGACACACTCGTGTGAGCTGGGCCTTACTGTACACTCATCTGATTTATGTGAAACAACTGTCCCCTGCATTACAGAAGCTTGGGTACTGGGGTACACCTACACTGTTAGGTGTTGTCCGACTTGCTGACTGTTTCCAATACCTAGCACTTTAACAAGAGCTGTTGGTAGTATTTAGGGTCTGAGCACTTCCATTATGTCTCCTTCTCATCTTCCTCCTCACTCACTTTCTTGTCTTCTGCCTTCAGGGATTGATCTGGAGAACATCGTGTATTACAAGGACAGCACACACTACTTTGTAATGACCGCAAAGAAGCAAAGCCTGCTAGATAAAGGTGTCATTCTGAATGTAAGTGGCTGCGACCGTTCGCTCTGACTGGACGCAAGCGCCGTGCGGAGCGCTAACTTATGTCCCATCCTTGCAGGATTACGCTGATGCAGAGATGCTGCTGTGCGCAGAGAACGTAGATCAGGAGAGCCTGCAGTCCTATGCAAGAGAAGCTGCCGACTTTGGCACCAATTATCAGCTGCCTTCTTTGGACTTTGCCATCAACCATTATGGGCAGCCGGATGTGGCCATGTTTGACTTTACCTCTATGTATGCCTCGGACAATGCTGCGCTGGTCCGGGAACGCTATGGGCATCACCTGCTGGTGGCTCTTGTCGGAGACAGCCTGCTGGAGGTTGGTAGGACGCTTCTGGCCTTATCACTTATAACTAGGTAGAGTCAGTGCCGCCATTCTTGTGTTCTATATTTTTTTTCCAGCCCTTCTGGCCAATGGGGACGGGCTGCGCAAGGGGATTTCTAGCAGCATTTGATACGGCCTGGATGGTGAAGAGTTGGTCCCAGGGAATATCACCTCTCGAGCTCCTGGCTGAACGGTAAGATATTCATTTTATTAGCGCTGTACATACCTGGTAGTTGTCTTGGTATTTTAGCTACTAGGTGGCGCTAGTCCAATGCAGTGTCTGCTTTATAGATAAAGATCCACTAGGTGGCGCTGGTCTAATGCAAAGTTTGCTTACTCTAGAGATAAAGCTATGGCTAAACCACAACTTTTACAATGTAAGATTCTAATCAAAATCATAGCAGTAATTGCTACATTGAACTCTAAAATATAAGCTCTCTGCTCAAATACACGGGCGTGCCAAAAGTCCTGGGACAGTAATATGTAAATTGATGATGGTGCGGCGTTACATCTGGAGACGGCTTCGGAATGCCCACATCTGCATAAGTTATGAGGTTGAACATCAGTCAGCGGCTAATGGTGAGGCGATGTGAATTATCGGATGAGGCGTGATAGTGGGCTTTAGGCGATGGGACATTCCATTTTCAAAGTTGCGCGGGCATTTAACTTCCTTGACACAGTGTCACGTGTGTACCGGGAATACGTCATAGAAAGCATTATCGCCCACTGTGGACAGCGCAGTAGCCGCCCACGGGGGCTTAATAATCACGACCGGTGGCGTCTGGCTAGAATTGTCTGTGCGAACAGGCAAGCAACTCTGGCAGTAACCACATTCAGTACAGGAGACCCCACACGTATATCCCGCAGGTCAGTGCAGGAGATCCCACACGTATATCCCGCAGGTCAGCGCAGGAGACCCCACACGTATATCCTGCAGGTCAGCGCAGGAGACCCCACACGTATATCCCGCAGGTCAGTGCAGGAGACCCCACACGTATATCCCGCAGGTCAGCGCAGGAGACCCCACTTGTATATCCCGCAGGTCAGCGCAGGAGACCCCGCACGTATATCCCGCAGGTCAGTGCAGGAGACCCCACACGTATATCCCGCAGGTCAGCGCAGGAGACCCCGCACGTATATCCCGCAGGTCAGTGCAGGAGACCCCACACATATATCCCGCAGGTCAGCGCAGCGTTCTGTAGTTTCCATGGGATACTAGAGCAGAAGACCCACCAGAGCGCCTCATCACCACAACACTGGGCACAGCACCTAACCTGGGCTCCTGAGCTTGTAACTGGACCCTAGAGGACTGGTAACATGATGTGGTCCGATGTGTTTTGGGCTGATAGTAGGGTTCATGTGTGGCGCAGACCCAATGAAGTAATGGACCTCAGTGGTCAACATGGCGCTGGTGGCAATTCCATACTGTTGTGCAATGGGTTCTCATGGCATGGGTTGGGTCCACTTGCCCGCCTAAACACGTCATTAACCAGTGCCCGCTATGTTTCACTGCCATTCGTGGACTTCATGCGCCCCTACAATGATGGGATATTCCAGCAGGATAATGCACCATGCCGTCGGTCCCAAGTTGGCCAGAATTGGTTGGAGGAGCATTCTGGAGGGTCCCTATAAAGGGTGCGGTGGCACGGCCATCCGGGTTGTGGGGGATAGGTCCATTTACATCTTGAGATCCTGCACCTACAAATACCCTGGAGCTGTGGGGGGCATCCAGACGGTTCAACATCCACTTGTGGAATTGATTCCATGTTGAGTTGCTGCATTTCACCAGGCTGGAGGTGGTCCTACATAACAGTAGATCCTGTCCCAAGATTTTCGGCATATCAGTACATATCATAGAATGGTAGAGTTGGAAGGGACCTCCAGGGTCATCGGGTCCAACCCCTGCTCAGTGCAGGATCACTAAATCATCCCAGACAGATGTCTGTCCAGTCTTTGTTTCATCCCAAATGAAGCACATATCACTATATGATTATGTATTTGAGCCACGAGGCACAGACGACCCCATGGCTTCATGACATCATTAGCTAAAGGCCTGTTTTAGTGCAGAATAAGATGAAGGATGGTATATAAACAACAATGTGATGGATTACACTTAGGAGGTGAGAAAAACATCATTTCACTACTTTACACTCAGCAAAGTTGGGTGTAAAAACTGACAATAAACTTCCCCTTTAAGCTGACAGTAAAACAAGAGGAAAAATCTACAGCAGCGGCCAAACCGCTTCCCGGTTCATAGTCATTAATGCTCTTTATCTGCTTTTGTTTCTTATCTGCATCATGCATGTAATGATCTCTGAGCTTTTATCTGACTGACGACTTCCTGTGGCTTCACTATAATGGAATGTTCTATCCTCTATCTCCAGTGTACGTGTATGTATGAGTGTATGTATGTATGTCTGTATATATGTGTGTATGTATGTATGTCTGTATGTATGAGTGTATGTATGTATGTCTGTATATATGTGTGTATGTATGTATGTCTGTATGTATGAGTGTATGTATGTATGTCTGTATGTATGAGTGTATGTATGTATGTCTGTATGTATGAGTGTATGTATGTATGTCTGTATGTATGTGTGTATGTATGTATGTCTGTATGTATGAGTGTATGTATGTCTGTATATATGTATGTATGTATGTCTGTATGTCTGTATGTATGAGTGTATGTATGTATGTCTGTATGTATGTGTGTATGTATAATATTAGCGGCATGTTGGACTCCTTTGGTCTTTGGAACCGCAGCAATCGATCCTGGTGTAGATTCCACTGGGTGATTAAATGGTTCTGCAGGAATATCGGCCCCTGCGGACAGGAAGCTTTTTGTAGTTGCAGATTAGATGGCCGTGCTGACATGTTCCGACCAGCTGATATGAAGGGGTCATCAATTCATGCTGCTTGTGCCAAATTCTCAACTCCCAACAGAAATCAGAATCTCTTTTTGCCAGGCAATGTTTTCCCGCTGCTCAGTGATACAACTTTTACGCTCTTACGCCCGCTGGAGTCTCACCATTCTGTTTCTCTTATATATGTAGGTGCTAGTACTGGTCATCTGCTCTTATAACCCATCCATGATAAGAAATAACGAGTTGTGTATTTGGACATGTTAGTTGGAGCTCCAGCATTGTATTCTCCTGACTGTGCAGCCTGTTGGCCAGAACGATTCCTGACATCCTCCTCCGACCCCTTTCAGTGAGGAGTTGCTTCCATCCACAGGATCCCCTTTCACTGGATATTTTCCTTGATCGTGCCATTCTCGGTATATTCTCTACACCGTTACATGAGAAAACCCCTCATGGTTGGCAGTGAAATCCTGGCTCTGTTAGTCAAGTACTGATAACCTCGTTGGAAGTCGCTCCGATCGCAGTGTTTTCCCATCTAATGTGGATTCACATACAGGAAAATGCCAATAGTGAAAGCCCGGGAGCTCTAATAAAGGGGCAGGGGTTTCTAATAAAGGGTCCATTCAATCTAGCTGTACATATACAGTGTATTAATCCATCGTGGTCCCTGTTCTTGCTTGCGATCCTATATTGTAAGGATAAAATGTATACCAGGGTGTTATTGGAATGTGACCGAACCACTGCAAACATAGATAGAACATAGACAATTCAAGCAGATGGTGGTAAACTAGATTGTCCTAGAACTTCAAGTCAGCAAGGCAAGCCAAGATACATAATACAAAGTCCAGAGCACTTAAAGGGGGTCTATACAAAGTCCAGAGCACTTAAAGGGGGTCTATACAAAGTCCAGAGCACTTAAAGGGGGTCTATACAAAATCCAGAGCACTTAAAGGGGGTCTATACAAAGTCCAGAGCACTTAAAGGGGGTCTATACAAAGTCCGGAGTACTTGAAGGGGGTCTATACAAAGTCCAGAGCACTTAAAGGGGGTCTCTACTCAGACAATCTCTATTTATTAGAAGGAACCATTTTGATATGATGATCACAGGGTGTTTTGGTGCTCAGATCCCCAGTGATCACATTTACGGGACCCAGAAGCAAGCTTTAATTTTCCTGCAGCACCACCACAGGTGAAAGAAAGCATTGCACAGTTCTCATTGAAATCAACGGACTGTCCATGTAATGCATTAATGTACTTCCCTCTGGCTAGTAGATGAGGGGCCAAAATAGTGGACCCCATCTATTAAAGGTGTTTTGCCTACAAAGACATTTGATTCTGATGCTGTATCTATGTACTGAGTTTGGTTCTAGTACTGTATTTATATAATGAGCTTGGTTCTGGTATTGCGTCTGTATACTGAGGTTGGTTCTAGTGCTGTATTTATGCTCTGAGGTTTGTGCTGGTGCTGTACTTATGTTATGAGCTTGGTTCTGGTACTGTGTCTGTATACTGAGGTTGGTTCTATTGCTGTATTTATGCTCTGAGGTTTGTGCTGGTGCTGTACTTATGTTATGAGCTTGTGTCTGGTGTTGTATTTATGTAATGACTTGGTTCTGTTGCTGTATTTATTCACTGACCTGTTCTAGTGTGGGTATGCTGCTATCTTTCTGCTTTATGCACAAGCAGCATACAGGCAGTCTGCCCATCAGTGCAATATATGTAGCATTTTTTCTTATGGGGGGACACCAAAGACAATTCTGCACAGCGCACCATCCAACCTAAGGGCTCATGCCCATGAGCGATGTGGGATATGCCTGGTGGATTTACGCCGCAGGAGTACCGCGATTAAAAACAAAAAAGTGCTTACGGATTTCTGCGGTCTCCATTAATGCTATATTAATGGAGACCTCCGCGAAAAATAGAACATGCTGCGTTTTTACCCGCCTGCGAAAATCTGCGGTATAATCCCGCATGTGAGCATTGGCAGGCAGAAGGCTATTAGGTTACATAGAAACTAAGAGCTGCGGAATTCACGTGCGTTTTTCCACAGCGGGAAACGCGGAGCGATTCCGTCCACGGGCATTCGCCCTAAGGCTGGCACCGGTAGCAGGTAATAGAACTCCCCTGCTTTGGTCCTTGGATAGATTTTGTCCTCGAGGGCTGCTTTACAAAGGGTCTCAAGCCCCTGATCTCCAGCATCACATATGTAACAATAGAGAAGTAGCAGTAATGATGCCGGCCGTTGAGGTAATGTATGACATAATGGCGTATGATCTTTATTTCCTCTCCTTGTCCTTGTTTCATTCCTGACTCACTTGTCTGTGGTCGGGGGGTTTAAAAAATTATGTCAAAAATCAAACAATAATGTGGATTTTCAAAGCTTGATGGTGAAGGTTCTTATTCCCGGCTCTGCAGCGGAGAGAAGATTATACCCTGGGGATACACATAAAGCAATGAGCTCATATAATGT
This sequence comes from Eleutherodactylus coqui, assembly GCA_035609135.1. Classification (NCBI taxonomy): domain Eukaryota; kingdom Metazoa; phylum Chordata; class Amphibia; order Anura; family Eleutherodactylidae; genus Eleutherodactylus; species Eleutherodactylus coqui. Next base: position 140,527,971 of record CM069415.1, read on the forward strand.
ACGAGGGGCGACATACTTACTGGCTCATTCACAGCCTCAGTCTCCTTTCTCCTGACCACAGTCTGACTTGCCAGTTTTGGCAAAGAGATAATACACCGGAGGGGGAAAGATTTTTTTTTGTAACTCGGTATAACTACAGTTGTGTTCTTTTCTTGTATCAGGGAGAGTATCTACCGCTTACTACCTCAGACTACACCCGAAAACATCAGCAAGAACTTTGACCAGTATACGATCGACCCTGGAACTCGGTATCCAAACCTCAACTCCAGCTGTGTCCGGACTCATCAGGTTTGTAACAGAAATCCGCAAAAATGGCTGAGCACATCAACCTCCGCCTGTGCTATAGACGTGAATGAAGCGGCAGTCAAGCATGTGCACTGCCGCTACATTCATAGGGGCATTCGGGGTACAGGCCTTGAGATCTCTGGAGGTCCCAGTGGTCGGACCCCCAGAAATCAGACTTCTGTGGATAGGACGTAAATATCTTTAGTGGTAAAACCCCTTAAATGTGAAGGCTGATGCGATTTTTAGTGGTTCAACCTCGCTGCTTATAGCACTAATGAGCACAAGACATAGGGCCCATTTATAGAGAGTATCTCTCAATAGACCGCATGCTGTGATTACATTGTATTCTGCCGGCAGCCCCGATGAGAACAATGCAGCTTTTTGCGCAGCAGGCCCTGGGCTCTGCAAACATCTCATGAGGCCCGTTTACATGCAAATGATGATAAAGTGTTAATGGACATTAGTGTTCATTAACACTTTATGCAAAAACATCGCTAAAACTTTCAATAATTTGAAAGATTGTTTTTGCGTGTAAATGGGCCTTTAAAGGGAATCCACCACCATGTTTCAGTCCTCTTTGAGAGCACCATAAGGTAGTGCCTGACACTGATTACAGTGATATATCTGCTGTGTGTATTTGTGTAGTAGTTCAGGAGAAACTTCTTTTTTATTAGCAGCAACCAGGCAGAGAACTAGTCCTACATGAGCTGCAGCCTGGCCACACCCACCCCACCTTCCAGACAATGATTGGCAGCTCTCTATATGCATAGTAATAAGGATACAGATATCAATCAATGGCTGAAGGGCGGGGTGGGTGTAGCTAGTCTACAGCTCATGAATATCCAGGACTACATCAAGTAGTCCTCTATGCATGCGCTGCCACTAATAATGGGGTTGTGCCAAACAGCTGACCTTGCCGGTGGAAATCACGGACAGCCTGGTATTTCCTGCAGGAAATATGAAGTATTACAAGTCAGCCGTTCACATGATTGGTGCCCCGTAATAACATCACAGCAAAAGGTCCACCAAGACAGGAGTCAGACTTGCTGACGTGCATGAAACATTATGGCACGACAGGTGTCATTGTATGGAGCAAGCTCAGGAGCCCAGCTTGCTCCTTACACAGCAAATATTTGGTGTTTTCAGCAGCCAACACCCGCCTGCAGCAGCTGCAATGAAAGATAACTCCAATTGCGGCTGTTAACCATTTTAATGCTATGAATTCTGAAAGCAACATTTAAATGAACTGATTGGGATTTAAAAATCTCAGATGGACCCAGCAGGATGAGATTGTATGTGCTATCCAGGTCTCATAGCAGCCTAGGGTCTTCTGAAGGCCTCCAGGATGAGATTGTGGGTCCTATACAGGGGTCAAAGTAGCCTGGGGTCTTCTGAAGGCCCCCAGGATGAGATTGTGGGTCCTATACAGGGGTCATAGTAGCCTGGGGTCTTCTGAAGGCCTCTGGGATGAGATTGTGGGTCCTATCCAGGGGTCATAGTAGCCTGGGGTCTTCTGAAGGCCCCCAGGATGAGATTGTGGGTCCTATACAGGGGTCATAGTAGCCTGGGGTCTTCTGAAGGCCTCTGGGATGAGATTGTGGGTCCTATCCAGGGGTCATAGTAGCCTGGGGTCTTCTGAAGGCCCCCAGGATGAGATTGTGGGTGCTATCCAGGGGTCATAGTAGCCTGGGGTCTTCTGAAAACCACCAGGATGATATTGTGTGTGCTATCCAGGGGTCATAGTAGCCTGGGGTCTTCTGAAGGCCTCTGGGATGCGATTGTACGTGCTATCCAGAGGTCACAGTAGCCTGGGGTCTTCTGAAGGCCTCCAGGATGAGATTGTGGGTGCTATCCAGGGGTCATAGTAGCCTGGGGTCTTCTGAAGACCACCAGGATGAGATTGTGTGTGCTATCCAGGGGTCATAGTAGCCTGGGGTCTTCTGAAGACCACCAGGTTGAGATTGTGGGTCCTATCCAGGGGTCATAGTAGCCTGGGGTCTTCTGAAGGCCCCCAGGATGAGATTGTGGGTCCTATACAGGGGTCATAGTAGCCTGGGGTCTTCTGAAGGCCTCTGGGATGAGATTGTGGGTCCTATCCAGGGGTCATAGTAGCCTGGGGTCTTCTGAAGGCCCCCAGGATGAGATTGTGGGTGCTATCCAGGGGTCATAGTAGCCTGGGGTCTTCTGAAAACCACCAGGATGAGATTGTGTGTGCTATCCAGGGGTCATAGTAGCCTGGGGTCTTCTGAAGGCCTCTGGGATGCGATTGTACGTGCTATCCAGAGGTCACAGTAGCCTGGGGTCTTCTGAAGGCCTCCAGGATGAGATTGTGGGTGCTATCCAGGGGTCATAGTAGCCTGGGGTCTTCTGAAGACCACCAGGATGAGATTGTGTGTGCTATCCAGGGGTCATAGTAGCCTGGGGTCTTCTGAAGACCACCAGGTTGAGATTGTGGATGCTATCCAGGGGTCATAGTAGCCTGGGGTCTTCTGAAGGCCTCCAAGATGTGGGTGCTATCCAGGGGTCATAGTAGCCTGGGGTCTTCTGAAGACCACCAGGATGAGATTGTGTGTGCTATCCAGGGGTCATAGTAGCCTGGGGTCTTCTGAAGACCACCAGGTTGAGATTGTGGATGCTATCCAGGGGTCATAGTAGCCTGTGGTCTTCTGAAGGCCTCTGGGATGAGATTGTACGTGCTATCCAGGGGTCATAGTAGCCTGGGGTCTTCTGAAGGCCTCTGGGATAAAATTGTGGGTGCTATCCAGGGGTCATAGTAGCCTGGGGTCTTCTGAAGGCCCCCAGGGCTGTCATGAATGATCATCTATCAAGTGATCAAACAATTGCAGGATCATGTTTCTATGGGGACAAAAAAAAAAACAGAAGTAAAATTAAATAAAATAAAGATTTTTTTTTTAATTATTAGAAAAAATATTAACTTTAAAAAAACAATTGCATCTCATAATGTTTTCTTTAATAGTTGCAACAATCAGTTTGAGATGTGAATTTCACGCTACTAATGCTACTTGTTGTTATACATGCAACAAAAATCAATAAAAATATGTTGAAACAAAAAACAATTGCATCAAAAAAGAAATAAAAAGTGGTATAACTGGGTCTGTAAAAGTGCAATTCATTCAAGTATACCTGAGTTTTCAACAAGTTATCTGAAATACACCCGGTTCTCTTCACCTGCTCATTTGCTGCTTTTTGCACACTGATTCATGTCTGTAAGTTTTGATCTTCAGGCGGTTTTCTGTTGCTCTGCTGTTTGCTATGCGAGGGGCGTGTAGCAAGCCTAGCATTCTGCCAGTGGTTCACTGTCCTGTACTTCCTTGCCCTTACTTTCTATGTTGCACTGCACTGTCTCTGGTCCAATCAGCAGAAAGGTTGCATCTGAATGCTCGCCCCTTTGCTTTCCCAGGAAGATCAGGCATCTAGAGTCATTCATTCCGATCAAATGGTTGGTAAACCCACTATAGTGTGTGTGTAATGTCTAGACACTGACACACATCCGTATGCTGTAACAGCAGGAGAGGCAGAGACTATAGAGATGATTATCTCAGTGTCTGCAGACACTGAGTGCAGGCAAGATGCCTGTGAAGATGCCCCCTCCACAGGTTGCCATGCCAATGTCCCTGTGTCCTTGTTACTACAGAAGCTCTGTACCTAACAACAGAGAGTGGATTGCAGAGATCCTGGAAGGGAGACCCCTAGTGGCAGCCACTTCAAATGTGATTTACAAAAGGTAAAGCAACAAATTCTTTAATGCAAGTACTGTATATTACAGAAATAATGAGACTAACACAAGCTAGTAGATGAGCAGAAGTTGTCTGAAACATTAGTGCCTCTTTAAAAATATAAATTCACCATAATTGTACGGACCCACAGAAAAAAGAGAAGTCATTTGTACAGTAACGTCAATGCTGTAAAATAAAACCTCGCCCTACTTTTAAAAAGTTTTCCTATATATTTATGGTATGTTAAATGGTACAATTGAAAAATACAACTTGTCCCGCAGAAAACAAGCGGCATGTAGCTCGGTCACTGGAAAATAAGAAAGTTATGATTTTATGCAAATGGGGAGAAAAAATGACAATGAAAAAAGAAAAATAGAAAGGGCTGCAGCGGAAAGGGGTTAAATGAAGCTCCCCACCAGGCCTGTTCCTCTCCTAATCAGTTATTACCCACATCCTTCCATATATAGAAGAGCTGTATCTGAACTGTTACAATGTATCGGCCTTGTGTCCATGGTTACAGTTATTTGTATCAGCTTTGCTTGCTGTGCATGTTGGGACCTCGTCCAGAGGCTCCCGGCGCTGTGCTCTGTACATCAGCTGTGTCATCGCCTTGTAATACGACCGCGCTGAGCAGAAATGCTGATTGAGACCTTACCGTAACCCGTCACAGATGGATATTCCTTTAGGCAGGAGAAGTCATACACTCAGCATGAGACGGGTGGAATCTATGATACAAAGTAACGATGACCCGGCCGTCCGCCTGCTGCTGCCGAGATATTTGTTTTACCTCCACTGTGTTCGGGGCTCGGTTAATGTGAAGCAGGTTAAGAAACACTGCTGATGTGTAGGAGCTGCTTTACCTTTACATCATCGGGTGTCCAGTCCAATGTCCTAAACATCACAGTATAATGTAAAGTGCTGCAAGTTTCTAAGATCTCTACTTGCTGTGGTAGAAAAAAGTGTTGAATATATTCTGAAACTCCCCTGCCGTAGCGCTGCCATGGGGTAATCATTTTTGTTTTCAAGATCTCTGCTTGCTGTGGCAGAAAAGAAGTGTTGAATTCTAGTACATTTTGAAAATTCCCTGCCATAGTGCTGCTCACACAGCTGTAGTTTGTTGCAATGTGTCAATACAAGTTAGTGCTGTTGCAAAAAAAATAATGGCAATTAGTGGTCAGTGTACAATTTTACTACTGTAATCATGAACGAGTCTTAAGCCCCATTTACACGCAACAATTATCGCTCAAAATTTGCTCATAAGCCATTGAGTGATAATCGTTGTGTGTAAATGCTTCCATCTTTCACTCTTTAGGTGAACGATGATTTTTAGGTAAGCATAAAATCCATCGTTCCGCTGGAGAGCTGATAGCAGGGACCGCATGCTGTGTTCTCCTCGGGGAGCACCGATTACATTGTTTTCAGCTTGCAGCCCCGCTGCAGAACAAAGGAACTGTATGCAGAGAACAGACCACCTGCTGTTCTCTGCATACAGCTCCAGAGGCTCATTTACCTGCAAATGAAGGTAATTACCTGCTAATGGGCATTAGTGCCTATTAGCAGTTTATGCAAAATGATCGCTCAAACGGTCATTCTCCCTATCTTTTGAACAAATTTTGAATGATCATCTTTGCGTGTAAATGGGCCTTTACCACTATTTCAGCATATAAATGCTCGTAGGTGACACTTTACAAAGCGCAAATCATGATTGCAAGGCTTCAGCTACCCTTAAGATTTAGGCTGTAATACTCGCAACTTGTGTGTAAATGCGTTTGCTCCATTGTCTGCCAATTAAAAGATACTTTGGTGTCTTGTCTCTGTACCATGTGACCATGACTCCAATGTTCTGGCAAAATAGCGGTATTGCCGCTATTTGTAAATACACCTCATCCAATTTTTTGTTCCTCGACCAGTAGTGGATTATTGCTGAATCATAAATACACCCTTAGGCCTGCAGCGCGCAGAGAATCCAACCCATAGATTTAAATGGGTTCGTTCACCCTTCTGTATTTTGCGCACGCATTTTGGTTGCAGAAAATAAAATAGAGTTTGCTCTATTTTCCGTGTATTTTCACACCAAAAATCCTCATAGAAGTCAATGGGGGGGGGGGGGGGGGTGCACAATTGCGCGTGCAACACACAAGGTGATGAAACGCTAGAAAAAGAACACATCTGGAACTCATTAAGGCTAATCAGCCATTTCAGTTGGTGCCTTTCTGTTTGCGGCGTGCAGATGAACATGCCTTGCGGGTGCAAAAAGTACAGTAAATTAGGCCGATGCATGCGCAAAAAAAGCATTGTTCATTCCACAGAAACACTATTCTCGTGTGCGCGCAGATATGCATACGCTTATGTGAAGGAGGCCTTAGGGGTTGTTCACATGGAGAATTTTTGCTGTTTTATTTGACGCACCAAATCTATGTAGAATTTGCAGCAAATCCGCATCCCATTTAATTCATTGGTAATCCATCCCATAGTCTATATGGTGCTAATTTTTTGCGCACACGGATTTCAAATTGTTCGGCTCATGTAGGGGTCTTGGCACGAAAAAAGATTATCCTATGTCTCTGTGGAGAGGGGATAACATGCTGCTCGGTGGGAGTCGGACCACTGGGGCCCCCATTGATTATGAGAATCGGGGTCCAGTATGTCTCTGAATGCATGAAGCGGTGATCGCACATATCCTCTACCACTCCATTCGTTTCATTGGGATTACCTACCAGAGATTGAACTCTACTATCTACAGGTGTCCCATTGAAATGAATGGAGTGGCAGTGTGCACCTGTGACCATGTGGGGACGCCTTGGAGCTGTATTCTCGGGAACGGTGGTAGATCCTGGGGATAGGGGATAACTTGTTTTTTGTGGTAAAACCCCTCTAGGTATTTTTAACCTGGAGTCCAGAACTGGATGGATAGATAGTTCTGCACTGCACCGATACAGTGATAGAGGACTGCCTGCACTGATACATTGTAACAAATGCTCAGCTCTGTGAACACGGCTATAACAGAAAATCTTCATTAAGAAGATATTATATATTGATATAATTTAACGCGCTTCTTCTTGTAGGTTAAACATTTATACATCACCGGGGAGTTCCATGGATATCCTCTGGAGAGAGTCGGCTCTATCAGGAGATCCGTGGGGATAACCAGGCACGGTATGTACAGGGCAGGTGTTAATGGCCAAGTCCTCATCTTCTTCCTTGGTAGTATTTGAGGCAGATACAATTGAGTGATTTCCCCTTTAAATACACGGTACATCCTGTCCATTACTGGCATTATTAAGACCGTGATTTGTTCTTCTCGTTTTATCAGATTCTGATGTCAGACCCAACAAACTTCTAACCTGGTGTCAGAAACAGACGGAGGGCTACAGGAACGTGAACGTCACAGACCTCACCAGCTCCTGGAAGAGCGGCCTCGCACTCTGTGCCCTCCTTCACCATTTCCGACCGGATCTTATGTGAGTCACTCACCGATCTGTAACTTTGCATAATCTCATGAGTGGTCATTTAAAATAGAGGTGGTCTCCTTTGGCCTTCAGAACTGCAGCAGTTCATCGTGGCGTAGATCCCACTAGATGATGACATCATTCTGCAGGAATATCGGCCCCTCTTTTGGCCGCTGGAGTCTCATCTTTCTGTTCCTCTTAGACACAATGATGCAAAAACTGATCGTCTGCTGTTATACCCATTCGTGCTAAGGAATGGCGAGTTGTGCGTTCGGACATGTTAGTTGGAGCTCCAGTGTTGTATTCGGCTGCTCCTGACTGTGTGTTAGAGCAATTCCTGACATCCTCCTTTGACCCCTTTAGATGACGAGTTGTTTTCTTCCACAAGATCCCCTATCACCGAATGTATTTCCTCGATCGCGCCATTCTCAGTATACTCTCCACAGCGTTACATGGGAAAACCCACTGCGGTTGGCAGTGAGACCCCTGCTAGTCTAGCACCGATGACCGAGCCTCGTTGAAAGTTCCTCGGATCGCTGAATTTTCCCATCAAATGTGACTTCACACTGAAACTGATCAACGGAAAACTTGTCACATGATTTTATGCTGCACTCCGGGGTCACTCCTTTAATTTTCATCCAGGAAAGCGCCACTTGTGAGAGGGCAGGGAGCTCTAATTAAAGGCCGGGGGCTCAAATAATGTGGCCGATTAGCGTAGTTGGATGCGTTTGAGAAGCCGGTCAAATATTATTGATTTTTTTCTACTGGGGTGGAAACAGGCTGACCTGGATGGTCATTGTCTTTTTCGCCCTAGCATACTATGTTACTTTCTTTCTATAATAATCCATGTGCAAAAAAAGATACTAACATTTCATACCAGTTTCATGGAAAACAGGCCAGTAGTCACCAGTAAAAACTAGAATATTTCTGACTCTTATTTAAGCCAAAATTGAACCGCTGCCTACAATGTAATAAGGTTGCATCAGTAATGCCAGAGATACATTAGTGAAGTAGTAATGCGGTAGCTGCTGAGAGGGCTGACAGTAGGCAAGGATGGATGTGCCCAGGCATTTTCCTGCCCCTGATGGGCACTTTGTGAAGTTATTATATGGTTGAGTTGAGCCCTCTTGGATTGAGCTCTACTGACCACCTATAATATTAAACGCACCTGCCTGGCATTGGGTAGGTCATTCTTATACTGATCCATGAAGTGTCCTGTGGTATCTGCAGCAGATCCTATTAAGTCCTGTACGTTGCTCGGTGCGGCCTCCTTGGATCAGATGAAAACTAAGAGAAGTTGCCACCTTTATCTCTCTTTCCTGTTCCTTCACTATTTCTGCAGTGCAACTGGCACATTATCCTAATTATTTAGGGAGCTGCCATTAGGGAATCCGACTGCCATCAGGGGGGACTTGTCTGTACAATGTTAGGTTGGTGGTACATATCATGTCAACATGATGTAAGAACCCAAGTTCCCAGCAGAATATCGCCTATCACACGATCCCCGCCAACATATCTTCTTTCCATCCTGGAGCCATCTCTTCCCAGGCAAGTGATGCACCCGACTGTCCACATTGTGTAACACGTGATTCATCAGACCGGCCACTTTCTTTCATTGCTCCAGTTCTGATGCTCATGTCCCCATTGAAGGCACGTTTGGTGGTGGACAGGGGTCACATGGGAACTCTGACCCATACACCCAACATGGACTTAATCAATAATTTGAAGAAACAAGCAAAAAGGTGCTCCAAAAGGTGTAATTAAACTGAAACAATACAAAATTGGTACCTGGGGCGATATAAAAACAGCAATTCAGCAGGGCCCTTATAGCAGCAACCTCCCTGATAGGTGGATGATCCTCCAGTAAGAACAAGAAGAGCTCCTGCTGCACTTCTCCACTAATCCTGAGCGCTCCACGGGAGATATGGCAGGTTTATAAGAAGAATATGATGATGACAAGATTCTGGACTCAAAGGATTTCAAAGGTAAAGGCCAGATGAAGGTGAAACGCGTTGCTGCTGAATTTCCTGGTGTCTTAATTGTGTCCAAGTATAATGAACACCCGCCGTTTCTCTTCTGTTTATCAATAATCTGTCCTATGAGACTAGCCGGGCGACCTTCACTCCTTACACACAGCGATGAGCCAAGGACGCCCATCACCCTGTCACCGGGTATCCTTCCTTGGGGCACTTTTGGTAGGTGATAACCACTACATACCAGGACATCCCACAAGACCGGCCGTTCTGGAGATGCTCCGACCAGTCGTCCACACGTCACACTTTAGAGCTTGTCAGTCGCTCAGATCCGCACACTTCTCCATTTTTACTGTTTCCAACATCGGCTCCAAGACCTGACTGACCATTCCCTGGTATATTCCCCGACAGGCACCGTTGTTACCAGTTAATCAGTGGCACTCGCCTCACCTGTCGGTGGCTTTGTGTTCTGGCTGGTCTCCGTATATAGTCTATCAGAGTTAATGCCGATACGTTCTGTATTGTCTCTGATTTCTCCACTCTCCATCTTCTCATTATTCCATGACATGTTATATAAGCGGCGGCGGTGTCTTTGATCCCCGGCCTATTAATGATGCCTTTCTTCCTGTGATATTGTATCCTTTGTTCCTCAGTGACTTCTACTCTTTGAACGAGGACGACGCTGTCAGGAACAACCAGCTGGCGTTTGATATCGCAGAGAAAGAGTTTGGAATCTCGCCCATCACTACGGGGAAGGAGATGGCGTCCACGGAGGAACCAGATAAGCTCAGCATGGTCCTGTACCTTTCCAAGTTCTATGAATTATTCAGGGGCGCCCCTCTGAGGCCAGTCGGTAAGTGGCTCTTTGTAGCTGTATCATCATGCAATGAGGTGATCCAGAAGGTCAAGGCGCCCTGGAGTCCAATGTAGAGCGCTGCCTGCAAGGTCAATACATAACGGCGTCCCAAGGCCAAGTTCTTTAAAGGAGTTTTCCAAAGCTCCAATATTGATGATTTTCCTATAGCATGGGTCATCAGTATCTGATCGGTGGCGGTCCACTGCTCTTGACCTTGAGTCCTCTTGAAGTGAATGGACCATTACGCAATGTATAGAGTTATTCACTTCCTACAGCAAAATAGCTAAAACAATCCAAGCAATGACCCCGTCACAAAATGAGGGAGCATCCGCAACCATAACTGTAGACCAGTGGACAAGAACAAGGGCCTTGGCTATATGATGCCTCAATTCCCATAAAGTATGGAGGGTCATAGTAAAGTGGCGCCACAATGTGATTACTTACCATGTTTATACTAACTAGTTATTTGTCACTCTGCTACAGTGGGCGGTCTCAGTTTTACAAATTCCCGTTTCCCTCTGCAGACTCCGCCCCCAAGGACAATGGGAAGAATGGAGAAGTGTATTCCTCCAAACCATCCACTCTGCTTAGTAATAATTACCTCAACTTAACATTACCCAGGAAGAGAGTGCCAAAGGTGAGAACCGAAACTCCACAAAACTCCTGCCACTTGTGGGAGGTTAAGATACGGAATATTTTTTATGTTTCCAAAGTCTTGAGACATTCAGTAATTTTGTAAAGTGAGTTCAGCTCTGGAGTATAATACAGGATGTAACTCAGGATCAGTACAGGATAAGTAATGTATGTACACAGTGACTCCACCAGCAGAATAGTGAGTGCAGCTCTGGGGAATAATACAGGATGTAACTCAGGATCAGTACAGGATAAGTAATGTATGTACACAGTGACTCCACCAGCAGAATAGTGAGTGCAGCTCTGGGGAATAATACAGGATGTAACTCAGGAGCAGTACAGGATAAGTAATGTATATACACAGTGACTCCACCAGCAGGATAGTGAGTGCAGCTCTGGAGTATAATACAGGATAAGTAATGTATGTACACAGTGACTCCACCAGCAGGATAGTGAGTGCAGCTCTGGAGTATAATATAGGATGTAACTCAGGATCAGTCCAGGATAAGTAATGTATGTACACAGTGACTCCACCAGCAGAATAGTGAGTTCAGCTCTGGAGTATAGAATAGGATGTAACTCAGGATCAGTACAGGATAAGTAATGTATGTACACAGTGACTCCACCAGCAGAATAGTGAGTGCAGCTCTGGAGTATAATACAGGATGTAACTCAGGGTCAGTACAGGATAAGTAATGTATGTACACAGTGACTCCACCAGCAGAATAGTGAGTGCAGCTCTGGAATATAATACAGAATGTAACTCAGGAACAGTAGAGGATTAGTAATGTATGTATATAGTGATTCCACCAGCAGAATAGTGAGCGCAGCTCTGGAGTATAATACAGGATGTATCTCAGGATCAGTACAGGATAAGTAATGTATGTACATAGTGACTCCACCAGCAGAATAGTGAGTGCAGCTCTGGAGTATAATGGATGTAACTCAGGATCAGTACAGGATAAGTAATACAGTATGTTCATAAATTGCATGTCTGTGTCTGGTGAAGTTCTCTTATTAAATCAGACATCAGGATCTTCTACATGAATAGAGAACATGGACCATTTGTTACTAATTACAGGGACATGTAGCGATTATCCAGTAGCCTGGACCTGTAGAGTGATGGAGGAGATGTGACTTCTGCATCCTCCTCCGCTGCTTTACAAGGTGCAGCTGCTACAGAATGCTCCCCGGAGTCGCTGATATATTGTAATTTATGACAATATAATAGGCTCCTACATGAATAAACTGCAGGATGGAAGGAAATCCCTCACAGAAACGTACATTATCCAAGTGTCTGCTCCACTTCTCCTCACTGTCCTCCCTTGTGATGGATCTGGGGGGATCAGACGTTGTGGTGAGCGCTGCCTATCACCCCTTTTTTCGTCTTTCATCTTTCATTAACTCAAGAACATAAATCTGGGCCCTGGATTGTGATGTCACCCCAAATTGCCATAGAAACAAAACACAGGAAACGCCATAACCTCCGATTCGATGATGTCAGCTAATTACCCTGACTAACATACTTGACTTTACCTCCTGATGCGGATGGAGCCGTTTAAGCCTTTTACTTTTTTTTTCTACTTCAATCTCAGAAAATAACCAGATCTCTGATTTATCTATCCCCACCCAAATTATCAATCACAAAACACTTATCTCACGTATGAACCGTACGCCGTGTGACAGTCAGATCCTTCCTCGCACCGACCATCTCCCCTATAGAGCGCACACAAGTGTATTTTACCGTAATGCAGGCCATATGTGTCTTAGGGCTGAGGCCGGCACCCACCTTACTGGCGAGGACGAGAATAAAAAAGGACTTTTCACTTCGTCAACTGTAATTTATCCCCAGCATGTGATAATGTAAGGAGGGGGGGGGGGGGGGCATTAAACTGTCAGGAAACTTTTTGTTTATTATTAGGAATCAAGTTCTTGCTCCCTATAGCAGAGTATGTGAGTGCAGTGGGGTCAGGAGATTATAGCACATTGTTATAGCCAATAAAGGGCTTTTTACACGCCCCAATGCTTCGGCACGTAGGATCATAAGTAGTGCCGGCCTTAGGTTAGATGACACCCTGTCTGGTATTTTTTTTGTCTCCCTCGTATGTAAGAAAAATTCAGTATATATTGCACTGATGGGCCGTCAGCTTGTGCGGGAAGCAGCAAGATACTAGCATATCTACACAAGAACAGCTTAGTGAGTAAATACTGTACCTGAACCAAGCTCAGTACATAAAAACAGCACCAGAACCAAGTTTAGAACATAAATATTCTACTACCCTAACACCAAGCTCAGTACATAAATACTATAAAAGAACCAAGCTCAGTACATAAATATAGCACCAGAACTAAACTCGTAATGTCAACACAGAACTAGAACTAAGCTTAGTACTTAAATACAGCACCAGAGCAAGTCTCATTACATAGATACAGCACCAGAACCCAGATTGTAACATTAATACAGCACCAGAACCAAACTCATAACATAAATACAGCACCAGAACAAGTCTCAACACATAGATACAGCACCAGAACCCAGATTGTAACATTAATACAGCACCAGAACCAAACTTATAACATAAATACAGCACCAGAACCAAGCTCAGTATATAAATACAGCACCAGAACCAAGCTCAGTATATAAATACAGCCAGAGAACTGAGCTCAGTATATAAATACAGCACCAGAACCAAGCTCGGTATATAAATACAGCCACAGAACCAAGCTCAGTATATAAATACAGCCATAGAACTGAGCTCAGTATATAAATACAGCACCAGAACCAAGCTCAGTTTATAAATAGCCACGGAACCGAGCTCAGTATATAAATACAGCCATAGAACTGAGCTCAGTATATAAATACAGCACCAGAACCAAGCTCAGTTTATAAATACAGCCACAGAACCGAGCTCAGTATATAAATACAGCACCAGAACCAATCTCAGTATATAAATACAGCCACAGAACCAAGCTCAGTATATAATTACAGTAGCAGAACTAAGCGGGAGCCCACAGAGGAATCCAGCCCTGTGCCCAGCCGATGACTGTGCGTACCTGTCTTCTTTCTTCTGCATCTGTACTGCGGATGGACCCGGCGGCTCGCTGTCGGACATGCGCTGTACAGATTTCTTTTTTCAAATCCTTTTTTCCCCACTGCACCATCGCTAGACTATTACCCGGAATCCATGACCTGTCTGCAATATCAATTGTGAATACGGCCGCAGACGAATTGCGAGTCGGACGGCTTTCATTGTGACTTCAATGGAAAGTGTCTGTGCGGACGGCGCACATAAATAGAGCATGGTGCGATTTCGTTTTTCTCCGTTCGCGGAAATTGCAATTCGTTTCCGTGAGTGTGCAGGAAGAAGCAATCTTCCATAGCATGCTATGCACAGTATTTGCTGCAAAACCGCGGTGCGTAGGCCGCCTTAGTAAGAATTTCCAAAGCTGCCACCAATCATTCAACAGACGAGCAAACACTAATTCATCAAGGGTCACATCTTCCACGCAGCACAAAAAATCCTCATTGATGGCGGCAGATCTTCCTGTGTGAACGGAGAATGTACTGCCAACAGCAGTGAAACTGAATGAGGGTCAAACCATTGGAACGATCATTCATCCTCCATACTGCCTGAATGGGTAAATGAGTGCCGATCTGTTAGACAGCCCACATCAGGTCATGTAAACGGAGCTTAAGGGCCTTTTAGACGATTGGCGAAGAACAAGATTGGCGCTTGTTTAAATGGCCTTTACACGGGTTGATGCTGGCTGGGGGGGGGGGGGGGGCACGAATACGATCATTCATCCCCTATACAGTATCATCACTGTCAGCGGCACATCCTCCAATCACCCCATGTGCTGACAGTCATCAATATTTCTGCAGCATAGATGACCCAATCAGCATGGCTTATTCATTGGCTGATAGGCGGCATATTTCGACGGCGCAGCGACTAGCCAAACAAATGTTCGTGTCGATCATTGACCCATGTAAAGCGTGTCAATTGAGGCTTGTTTCCTGGCAATTACACCCAGTAGAGGATCACTGGTACAAGGACGACCGACCTCTAATGAGATGCATGTTTGTTGTGTATTTTATTTTTTTCTACTGGTGTTTAGTAAACATTTAGCAACAGGGTGTTTTGCAAAACAGTAATATATGGCGGCATTTGTACAGTATATGGCGACATTTCTACAGTATATGGCGGCATTTCTACAGTATATGGCGACATTTCTACAGTATATGGCGACATTTCTACAGTATATGGTGGGAATTCTACAGTATATGCTGGAGTGTCTGCAGTGTAGAGTGTTAGTTAATTAGTATATGGCATCAAATCTACATTATATGACCTCAATTTTACAGTATATGGCGTCAATCCTACGATATATGGTATCAGTATATATTGGCATTTGCACGGTACATATAGATAATTTACCATTTATGTCTATTTCTTCTTTTGTGTAAGTAAAGTTGTTGCCGTTCACCTGGACTGTTCACATCTGACTTTTGCGCTTGCGCTCTGTAACTGCAAGCTCCGCCTCTTGCCGCTGTACATTAATTGTTTGTTTTTCTCTATCCAGGGAGAGAATAAATATGAAGAAAAGGATGCAAATAAGAGGAGGAGGAGGACGGCGATGCAGCTCTTTGATGAGGTTGGTGCTGACTACTTCCTGGTGACTGTAGACGGGTTCAGTATTGGAGCTGGAGTTATAATGTAGCGCAGATCTCTGACCATCGCTGCTCGCCACGACCCACGCATCATTACCAGCAACTGTAGCCTATTAGGAAAAAGCATCCCTAATGATCCAGCAATGGGAACTGCAGTAACCCAGCAGATTCCTCACCCTGGTCAGGAATTTATAGTGTTAATTGCAGAAGATTCCTGAAATGTAATGTAACTATACTTTTGTAAAGTATCCTTATATTACAACCGCTTACCTCCTATCCTTGCTGGCAAACTTGACATTCAGGAGTCTGGGGGAGCTGGGTAACAACCCATGTTGGAGCTCTACAGGCCTGCAGCCAGCTTGCCCAGAAAAAGATAAAAATAATGACAGGCGGCCGCCCCCTTGTTAAACATGTCTATAATCAGAACACAATCAGGACTCGGCAGGTGACAGAGCCAAGAAATTCCAAGCTCTTATAGAGCTGTTGTCATAGTATAAACATATGACACATAGCAAAATAAATCTGCTATCAGCCAAAGATATGGAGCATGAAAAGCTGGCCTGAGATAACAATGACATATTGCTGAGGGTGCAGCGCCCTGAAGGTCTGTACAGAGGTGCTTATCTAAAACAGTCATACCAGCTGGTGGCCCTAAAATCTATGGAACTAAAACTCTCGGCATGTCTGACCAGAGACATTGCTTGGAGCTGCTGATTCAGGATCACCTGCTTAAAACCTACCCGGATTATAATTGTTTTCTTTTTAAAGAATCATCATCCACTGTATAAAACGGTTGTATACTAAACTAGTATAATACTACTGTCCCTGTGTACAAGAATATAACTACTAGAATACTGCCTCCTATGTACAAGATTATAACTACTATAATACTGCCCCCTATGTACAGGAAAATAACGACTATAATACTGCCCCCTATGTACAAGAATATAACTACTATAATACTGCCTCCTATGTACAAGAATATAACTACTATAATACTGCCTCCTATGTACAAGAATATAACTACTATAATACTGCCCCCTGTGTACAAGAATATAACTACTATAATACTGCCCCCTATGTACAAGAATATAACTACTATAATACTGCTCCTATGTACAAGAATATAACTACTATAATCCTGCTCCCTATGTACAGGAATATAACTACTATAATACTGCCCCCTATGTACAAGAATATAACTACTATAATACTGCCCCCTATGTACAAGAATATAACTACTATAATACTGCCCCCTATGTACAAGAATATAACTACTATAATACTGCCCCCATGTACAAGAATATAACTACTATAATACTGCTCCTATGTACAAGAATATAACTACTATAATACTGCCCCCTATGTACAAGAATATAACTACTATAATACTGCCTCCTATGTACAAGAATATAACTACTATAATGCTGCTCCTATGTACAAGAATATAACTACTATAATACTGCCCCCTATGTACAAGAATATAACTACTATAATACTGCCCCCTATGTACAAGAATATAACTACTAGAATACTGCCTCCTATGTACAAGATTATAACTACTATAATACTGCCCCCCATGTACAAGAATATAACTACTATAATACTGCTCCTATGTACAAGAATATAACTACTATAATACTGCCCCCTATGTACAAGAATATAACTACTATAATACTGCCCCCTATGTACAAGAATATAACTACTAGAATACTGCCTCCTATGTACAAGATTATAACTACTATAATACTGCCCCCTATGTACAGGAAAATAACGACTATAATACTGCCCCCTATGTACAAGAATATAACTACTATAATACTGCCTCCTATGTACAAGAATATAACTACTATAATACTGCCCCTATGTACAAGAATATAACTACTATAATACTACCCCCTATGTACAAGAATATAACTACTATAATACTGCCTCCTATGTACAAGAATATAACTACTATAATACTGCTCCTATGTACAAGAATATAACTACTATAATACTGCTCCTATGTACAAGAATATAACTACTATAATACTGCTCCTATGTACAGGAATATAACTACTATAATACTGCCCCCTATGTACAAGAATATAACTACTATAATACTGCCCCCTATGTACAAGAATATAACTACTATAATACTGCCCGCTATGTACAAGAATATAACTACTATAATACTGCCTCCTATGTACAAGAATATAACTACTATAATACTGCCCGCTATGTACAACAATATAACTACTATAATACTGCCTCCTATGTACAAGAATATAACTACTATAATACTGCTCCCTAGGTACAAGAATATAACTACTATAATACTGCCCCTATGTACAAGAATATAACTACTATAATACTGCATCCTATGTACAAGAATATAACTACTATAATACTGCTCCTATGTACAGGAATATAACTACTATAATACTGCCCCCTATGTACAAGAATATAACTACTATAATACTGCCCCCTATGTACAAGAATATAACTACTATAATACTGTCCCCTATGTACAAGAATATAACTACTATAAAACTGCCTCCTATGTACAAGAATATAACTACTATAATACTGCCCCTATGTACAAGAATATAACTACTATAATACAGCCCCCTATGTACAAGAATATAACTACTATAATACTGCCTCCTATGTACAAGAATATAACTACTATAATACTGCTCCTATGTACAAGAATATAACTACTATAATACTGCCTCCTATGTACAAGAATATAACTACTATAATACTGCCTACTATGTACAAGAATATAACTACTATAATACTGCTCCTATGTACAGGAATATAACTACTATAATACTGCTCCTATGTACAGGAATATAACTACTATAATACTGCCCCTATGTACAAGAATATAACTACTATAATACTGCCCCCTATGTACAAGAATATAACTACTATAATACTGTCCCCTATGTACAAGAATATAACTACTATAATACTGCCTCCTATGTACAAGAATATAACTACTATAATACTGCCCCCTATGTACAAGAATATAACTACTATAATACTGCCCCCTATGTACAAGAATATAACTACTATAATACTGCTCCTATGTACAAGAATATAACTACTAGAATACTGCCTCCTATGTACAAGAATATAATTACTATAATACTGCCCTCTATGTACAGGAATATAACCACTATAATACTGCCCTCTATGTACAGGAATATAACCACTATAATACTGCTTCTATGTACCAGAAAATAACTACTATAATACTGCCCCCTATGTACAAGAATATAACTACTATAATACTGCACCCCATGTACAAGAATATAACTACTATAATACTGCCCCCTATGTACAAGAATATAACTACTATAATACTACTCCCTATGTACAAGAATATAACTACTATAATACTGCTCCCTATGTACAATAATATAACTACTATAATACTGCTCCCTATGTACAAGAATATAACTACTATAATACTGATCCCCATGTACAAGAATATAACTACTATAATACTGCCCCCTATGTACAAGAATATAACTACTATAATACTGCTCCCTATGTACAAGAATATAACTACTATAATACTGCTCGCTATGTACAATAATATAACTACTATAATACAGCCACCTATGTATAAGAATATAACTACTATAATACTGCTCCTATGTACAAGAATATAACTACTATAATACTGCCCCCTAGGTACAAGAATATAACTACTAAAATACTGCCCCCTATATAGTAGAATATAACTACTATAATACTGCCCCCTATGTACAAGAATATAACTACTATAATACTGCCCCCTATGTACAAGAATATAACTGCTATAATACTGACCCTTATGTACAAGAATATAACTACTACAATACTGCTCCCTATGTACAAGAATATAACTACTATAATACTGCTCCCTATGTACAAGAATATAACTACTATAATACTGCTCGCTATGTACAATAATATAACTACTATAATACTGCTCGCTATGTACAATAATATAACTACTATAATACAGCCACCTATGTATAAGAATATAACTACTATAATACTGCTCCTATGTACAAGAATATAACTACTATAATACTGCCCCCTAGGTACAAGAATATAACTACTAAAATACTGCCCCCTATATAGTAGAATATAACTACTATAATACTGCCCCCTATGTACAAGAATATAACTACTATAATACTGCCCCCTATGTACAAGAATATAACTGCTATAATACTGACCCTTATGTACAAGAATATAACTACTACAATACTGCTCCCTATGTACAAGAATATAATTACTATAATACAGCCCCCTATGTATAAGAATATAACTACTATAATACTGCCTCCTATGTACAAGAATATAACTACTATAATACTGCCCGCTATGTACAAGAATATAACTACTATAATACTGCCTCCTATGTACAAGAATATAACTACTATAATACTGCCCGCTATGTGCAAGAATATAACTACTATAATACTGCCCCCTATGTACAAGAATATAACCACTATAATACTGCTCCTATCTATAAGAATATAACTACTATAATACTGCCTCCTATGTACAAGAATTTAACTACTATAATACTGCCCGCTATGTACAAGAATATAATTACTATAATACTGCTCCTATGTACAAGAATAGAACTGCTATAATACTGCTCCTATGTACAAGTATATAACTACTATAATACTGCCCCCTATGTACAAGAATATAACTACTATAATACTGACCCCTATGTACAAGAATATAATTACTATAATACTGCTCCCTATGTACAAGAATATAATTACTATAATACTGCCCCCTATGTTCAAGAATATAACTACTATAATACTGCCCCCTATGTACAAGAATATAACTACTATAATACTGCCCCCTATGTACAAGAATATAATTACTATAATACTGCTCCCTATGTACAAGAATATAATTACTATAATACTGCCCCCTATGTTCAATAATATAACTACTATAATACTGCCTTCTGTGTACAAGAATATAGCTACTATAATACTGCCTCCTATGTACAAGAATATAACTACTATAATACTGCCCCCTATGTACAAGAATATAACTACTATAATACTGCTCCTATGTACAAGAATATAACTACTATAATACTGCCCCTATGTACAAGAATAGAACTACTATAATACTGCCCCCTATGTACAAGAATATAACTACTATAATACTCCTATGTACAAGAATATAACTACTAGAATACTGCCCCCTGTGTACAAGAATATAACTACTATAATACTGCCCCCTATGTACAAGAATAAAGCCACTATAATACTGCTCCTATGTACAAGAATATAACTACTAGAATACTGCCGCCTGTGTACAAGAATATAACTACTAGAATACTGCCTCCTATGTACAAGAATATAACCAGTATAATACTGCCCCCTATGTACAAGAATATAACTACTATAATACTGCCCCCTATGTACAAGAATATAACTACTATAATACTGCCCCCTATGTACAAGAATAAAGCCATTATAATACTGCTCCTATGTACAAGAATATAACTACTAGAATACTGCCGCCTATGTACAAGAATATAACTACTAGAATACTGCCTCCTATGTACAAGAATATAACCAGTATAATACTGCCCCCTATGTACAAGAATATAACTACTATAATACTGCCTCCTATGTACAAGAATATAACTACTATAATACTGCCCGCTATGTGCAAGAATATAATTACTATAATACTGCCCCCTATGTATAAGAATAGAAACTACTATAATACTGCCTCCTATGTACAAGAATATAACTACTATAATACTGCCCCCTATGTACAAGAATATAATTACTATAATACTGCTCCCTATGTACAAGAATATAATTACTATAATACTGCCCCCTATGTTCAAGAATATAACTACTATAATACTGCCTTCTGTGTACAAGAATATAACTACTATAATACTGCTCCTATGTACAAGAATATAACTACTATAATACTGCCCCTATGTACAAGAATAGAACTACTATAATACTGCCCCCTATGTACAACAATATAACTACTATAATACTGCTCCTATGTACAAGAATATAACTACTAGAATACTGCCCCCTGTGTACAAGAATATAACTACTATAATACTGCCCCCTATGTACAAGAATAAAGCCACTATAATACTGCTCCTATGTACAAGAATATAACTACTATAATACTGCCCCCTATGTACAAGAATATAACTGCTATAATACTGCCCCCTATGTACAAGAATATAACTACCATAATACTGCCCCCTATGTACAAGAATATAGCTACTATAATACTGCCCCCTATGTACAAGAATATAACTACTATAATACTGCCCCCTATGTACAAGAATATAACTACTATAATACTGCCCCCTATGTGCAAGAATATAACTGCTATAATACTGCCCCCTATGTACAAGAATATAACTACTATAATACTGCTCCCTATATACAAGAATATAACTACTATAATACTGCCTTCTGTGTACAAGAATATAACTACTATAATACTGCCTCCTATGTACAAGAATATAACTACTATAATACTGCTCCTATGTACAAGAATATAACTACTATAATACTGCCCCTATGTACAACAATATAACTACTATAATACTGCTCCCTATGTACAAGAATATAACTACTATAATACTGCCCCCTATGTACAAGAATAGAACTACTATAATACTGCCCCCTGTGTACAAGAATATAACTACTATAATACTGCCCCTTTTGTACAAGAATAAAGCCACTATAATACTGCTCCTATGTACAAGAATATAACTACTCGAATTCTGCCGCCTATGTACAAGAATATAACTACTATAATACTGCCCCCTATGTACAAGAATATAACTACTATAATACTGCCCCCTATGTACAAGAATATAACTACTATAATACTGCCTCCTATGTGCAAGAATATAACTGCTATAATACTGCCCCCTATGTACAAGAATATA
Source organism: Eleutherodactylus coqui (assembly GCA_035609135.1). NCBI lineage: Eukaryota > Metazoa > Chordata > Amphibia > Anura > Eleutherodactylidae > Eleutherodactylus > Eleutherodactylus coqui. The sequence continues at coordinate 140,550,534 of CM069415.1, forward strand.
ACTACTATAATACTGCTCCCTATATACAAGAATATAACTACTATAATACTGCCTTCTGTGTACAAGAATATAACTACTATAATACTGCCTCCTATGTACAAGAATATAACTACTATAATACTGCTCCTATGTACAAGAATATAACTACTATAGTACTGCCCCTATGTACAACAATATAACTACTATAGTACTGCTCCTATGTACAAGAATATAACTACTATAATACTTCTCCTATGTACAAGAATAGAACTACTATAATACTGCCCCCTGTGTACAAGAATATAACTACTATAATACTGCCCCTTTTGTACAAGAATAAAGCCACTATAATACTGCTCCTATGTACAAGAATATAACTACTCGAATTCTGCCGCCTATGTACAAGAATATAACTACTATAATACTGCCCCCTATGTACAAGAATATAACTACTATAATACTGCCCCCTATGTACAAGAATATAACTACTATAATACTGCTTCCTATGTACAAGAATATAACTACTATAATACTGCCCCCCTATGTACAAGAATATAACTACTATAATACTGCCCCCTATGTACAAGAATATAACTACTATAATACTGCTCCCTATGTACAAGAATATAAATACTATAATACTGCCCCCTATGTACAAGAATATAACTACTATAATACTGACCCCTATGTACAAGAATATAACTACTATAATACTGCCCCCTATGTACAAAAATATAACTACTATAATACTGCTTCCTATGTACAAGAATATAACTACTATAATACTGCCCCCTATGTACAAGAATATAACTACTATAATACCGCCCCCTGTGTATAAGAATATAACTACTATAATACTGCCCCCTATGTACAAGAATATAACTACTATAATACTGCCCCCTGTGTATAAGAATATAACTACTATAATACTGCTCCTATGTACAAGAATATAACTACTATAATACTGCCCCTATGTACAACAATATAACTACTATAATACTGCTCCCTATGTACAAGAATATAACTACTATAATACTTCTCCTATGTACAAGAATAGAACTACTATAATACTGCCCCCTGTGTACAAGAATATAACTACTATAATACTGCCCCTTTTGTACAAGAATAAAGCCACTATAATACTGCTCCTATGTACAAGAATATAACTACTCGAATTCTGCCGCCTATGTACAAGAATATAACTACTATAATACTGCCCCCTATGTACAAGAATATAACTACTATAATACTGCCCCCTATGTACAAGAATATAACTACTATAATACTGCCTCCTATGTGCAAGAATATAACTGCTATAATACTGCCCCCTATGTACAAGAATATAACTACTATAATACTGCTCCCTATATACAAGAATATAACTACTATAATACTGCCTTCTGTGTACAAGAATATAACTACTATAATACTGCCTCCTATGTACAAGAATATAACTACTATAATACTGCCTCCTATGTACAAGAATATAACTACTATAATACTGCCCCCATTATACAAGAATATAACTACTATAATACTGCCCCCATTATACAAGAATATAACTACTATAATACTGCTCCTATGTACAAGAATATAACTACTATAATACTGCCCCTATGTACAACAATATAACTACTATAGTACTGCTCCTATGTACAAGAATATAACTACTATAATACTTCTCCTATGTACAAGAATAGAACTACTATAATACTGCCCCCTGTGTACAAGAATATAACTACTATAATACTGCCCCTTTTGTACAAGAATAAAGCCACTATAATACTGCTCCTATGTACAAGAATATAACTACTCGAATTCTGCCGCCTATGTACAAGAATATAACTACTATAATACTGCCCCCTATGTACAAGAATATAACTACTATAATACTGCCCCCTATGTACAAGAATATAACTACTATAATACTGCTTCCTATGTACAAGAATATAACTACTATAATACTGCCCCCCTATGTACAAGAATATAACTACTATAATACTGCCCCCTATGTACAAGAATATAACTACTATAATACTGCTCCCTATGTACAAGAATATAAATACTATAATACTGCCCCCTATGTACAAGAATATAACTACTATAATACTGACCCCTATGTACAAGAATATAACTACTATAATACTGCCCCCTATGTACAAAAATATAACTACTATAATACTGCTTCCTATGTACAAGAATATAACTACTATAATACTGCCCCCTATGTACAAGAATATAACTACTATAATACCGCCCCCTGTGTATAAGAATATAACTACTATAATACTGCCCCCTATGTACAAGAATATAACTACTATAATACTGCCCCCTGTGTATAAGAATATAACTACTATAATACTGCTCCCTATGTACAAGAATATAACTACTATAATATTGCCCTCTACCTACAAGAATATGAAACATTACAACGTGTAGTAGAGTTCTCATATGTAACTGCCGTCCATTAAACCTTGAAGACTCTCTCTTCCGTTTTCTGTGTATCTGGAGATGTTGCAGTTCTTCTCATGCTGCTCCCGTCATTGGGATTTCCTCCAAGTCTGCTATTAGTTGCAGGCATCTCTGGTATGTGGTGTGACGCTGGTGAGGGCCGGCGTGTCTCATTGCATTTTCATTCTTGTACTGAAGCTCGGCATTGCTGAGGTGATTGAACAGGTAAAGGTTCAGCAGACACCAGTAAGTCACGTTTTTGTGGTTTTTGTTTTGCAGACGGTAAGCTTGTCCAGTGAAAGTATAAATTCTGGCAATGAATGCAGCGACACGAAGGAGGTGATTAATCAGAATAAAGTCAAGTCCATGGCAACACAGTTACTGGCCAAGTTTGAAGAGAATGCACCCAATTCATCATTACGGAGACAGGTAAATCGGCGCCTGTGTAATAAACGTATTATGTCCATCGCACTGCGGCGCCTTACATGATCAGGAGTTCATCATCTAAGGAGAAACGTCATATAGTGCTTCGTTCATCAGAGATCACATAACTCCGCATTGTCTAAATGCAACTTAGTTGCATTTTTAGTTCATTTTCTCACTTTTTTTATATCTTTGTTTGCTGTCAGTGAATGGAGTATCCTTTCCATTCAGCGACTGAAGCTTTGCACATACGTAATACTTCTCACAGTCAAGAGTTTCTTAAAGTTGTATCTTGTCTAGACCGTCATCTGTGAGCTAAACAGTTTGTTGTCTCCAAACCCACACATGTTACCTGCACTGATATATTGTAGTAACGGGAGAGACATTTATGCTGCTGACATATTTATTCAGAGAAGCTTCTTTTAGGGATTGTACCACAATTTAAAGTTATCCCCTATCCACAGGAGACCCCCGCCAATCTGGAGGACGGGTGTCCCGTGTCCCTCTTCCTCCTCACTGTTAGGTTATTGTACCTCCCACAGTGATGAGGAGACTGAATGGAGCGCTGGTTGCGCAAGTACACTAGCGCTCCATTCACTTTCATTAGGACTGTCGAGATACCTGAGCAGGTACCGCTTGGCTGCTTTCATCAGTCCTACTGAAATGAATTGCGCGCCAACCGCGCACGCTCGGCCGGCATTCAATTCACAATGACGTCACTGCTGGAAAGCAGCGAGACCCGGGAGTCCCGTTCTTGAGATCGGTTGGGGTCTCAGTAGGAAAACCCCAACTAATCAGCAAGTTATCAGCATGATGACTTGTAATCTTGGAACAACTCCTTTAAGACTGGATACAATTATAGCAAACTCCGGCTCTGAGAAGCATTTGGTTTCTATGAGTTTTTAGTCTCTGATGTAAACATGAATTTCCCCATTCACTGATGGCTAGCAGAGATCTTAAAAATGGTGAAGAAATGAACCACAAAGTGGGACATTTAAAAAGACTTTTACGCCTGTTAAGGATTGCGCTAAAATTTTGCAACTTTTGCTCCTCCACGCCATTTTCCCTAAAGAGGGTGGGGCTTTCTAGAGGGGGTGTGGCCACTCAGGACCAATACCTTTCTGTTCAGAAATGCACTCCAGATCGGACCTTTCTCTGTAGGTACACAGAGAAGTGAGAAGAGGCACATGCCTCTTCATGTATGAAGCGTATTGTGTGCTAGCAGAAACTATATTAGGACCAAAGATAAAAATGCCAATCTTAATACACTTTCTTCAAAGTACTTTAGAAAGTTTAACAACTTTTCGTTATAGAGTGACTAAGCTTTATCTACTCAGTCCAGGATACTTTTTTAAGGCTGAATTCACACAAGTGTATTAAGGGCTCATGTCCACGGGCAAAAGAAGAATTAAAATCGCAGCAGATTTTGACTCTTCTCCTGCCCGCGGATCCGCACCCCATAGGGATGCATTGACCACCCGCGGGTAGATAAATACCCGCGGATCGTCAATAAAAGTGATTTTAAAAAAAATGGAGCATGAAAAAATCTGGACCATGCTCCATTTTCATGCGGGTCTCCCGCGGGCTTCTATTGAAGCCTATGGAAGCCGTCCGGATCCGCGGGAGACCTAAAATAGGAATTTAAAAGAATTTACTCATCCGGAGCGGGCGGGGAAGGTCTTCTCTTCCTCACGGCCGGATCTTTCTTGCTTCGGCTCGGCGGATGTGCCCGCCGCCGTGACGAGTTCATCCGCCGGCCGAAAAAGAAGATCCGGCCGTGAGGAAGAGAAGGCTTTCCCGGCCCGCTCCGGATGAGTAAATTCTTTTAAATTCCTATTTTCAGCGCTCGTGTCCGCGGGGCAGGAGGGACCCGCTGCAGATTCTCCATGTAGAATCCGTAGCGGGCCTGATTTACCCCGTGGACATGAGGCCTAAAACTGGTCCATTTTTTTTCTTCTTTGTAGAGTTCTGTATGTCCGATTTTACTTCTGTATGTCATCCATTTTTTGATGTCTTTATTAATTTTTTCTGCATCCCTATACAATGGATCTGTGAAGTACGGACAGGACAAACGGCATCTGTGTGCTGTTGTTTACGTGACAAGAAAAAAGTTTGGTACAATGTGAGCCAGTAGAGCAAAATGTGATTGTTCTCAGCAAAAAGACACAATGTTATAGCGAGCTTTCCAACCTACTTAGGGTTCTTCCTCAGTAGGTTCGAAAGCTCGCTATAACATCATGTATTTTTGCTTGCCATCATAAGGTATTATATCTAGAAGATTACTTGGTTTCTCTTGCTGAGAACAATCACATTTTTACGTGTTCGCATTAACTTAAATGGGCGAATTTTGCCTGCAAATAGTGCTTCGCTGCAATTTTTGTTTTCGTGTAGACCCTGTGTCCATGTGAAAAAATGGATGTGTGAACTTGCACATTGACTACTACGGGTCCGTGTATCAGTGTCTAGTCCATAGTGGACTCGGACAGCACACGGGCAGAGAATACGCTCATGTGATTCAGCCTTAAAGGGGTTGTCTCGCGGCAGCAAGTGGGGTTAAGCACTTCTGTATGGCCATATTAATGCACTTTGTAATATACATCGTGCATTAAATATGAGCCATACAGAAGTTATTCACTTACCTGCTCCGTTGCTAGCGTCCCCGTCGCCATGGTTCCGTCTAATTTCGGTGTCTTCTTGCTTTTTTAGACGCGCTTGCGCAGATGGGTCTTCTCCCTTCGGCTCTGCTCGGCAGCATCGGCGTTTTAGCTCCGCCCCATGACGTGTGCCGGTTCCAGCCTCCTGATTGGCTGGAATCGGCACGTGACGGGGCGGAGCTATGCGATGACGCTACAAGGGGGCGGAGCCAAAACGCTGATGCTGCCGAGCAGAGCCGAAGGGAGAAGACCCATCTGCGCAAGTGCGTCTAAAAAAGCAAGAAGACACCGAAATCAGACGGAACCATGGCGACATGGACGCTAGCAACGGAGCAGGGAAGTGAATAACTTCTGTATGGCTCATATTTAATGCACGATGTATATTACAAAGTGCATTAATATGGCCATACAGAAGTGTATAACCCCACTTGATTTCGCGAGACAACCCCTTTAAGTCTGCATTCATAATGCTGAGTTTGTGAAAAGTGGGCAGAAAGTGCATCACAAAGCATACGGATTCATGTAACATCTGTATCTCTTGAAGGGATTTTCGTATTTAGATACTTTTCCGAACTCTCATTCCTGGAGCGGGACTATACAAGGACGCCGTTTTTCTGTACATAGCTGGGGCTGAGGTGGCCCTTTTCTATTAATGCAGGTTGCAGCGACTGACCCATTACACTCCTATGTCACATCCTATTGATAGCATGTAACCACACAAATCAGTAGCAAAGTGGCACAAAAAAACGCAGTACAACTTCATGTTGATACTTGCAACTTTGTTGCACTTTTGTGGAAACTATTCCTCTCGTAAAAATGAGATTGTAAAGTCCTGGAACTTTTTCTATAGAGTCACATTGCAGTAATGCATATACGATGCATTTGGAAAGACTTCAGACACTTTCACTTTTTCAGGTTTCTCCAGGGATGTTCCATTGGGTTCAGGGCTCTGACTGGGCCACTCAAGGGCCTTCACAGAGTTGTCCTTGAGACCCTCCTATGTGGTCTTAGCAGTGTGCTTAGGGTCATTGTCTTGTTGGAAGGTGACCCTTCTGCCCAGTCTGGGGTTCCTTGCACTTTGAATCAGTTTTTCATTATCTCTGTACTTTGTTCCATTCAGCTTTCCACCAGCCCTGACTGGTCTCCCCTCCTCCAGCATGATGCTCCACCACCAGACTTCACTGTAGGGTACCACAAAAAGGCAATGTGACAGCATAGAAGGTGCAGTTTCAAACAGGTTCCTTAATTCCTCTCGACCACAAAGACACAACGTTTCAACTCAGTAGAATCTTTATCAAGTGTAAAAAGTAAAACCAAATATGTATTTATATAGAATAAGACCAACACTTACAGACAAATCACAGCGTGCTCTGAAATTGGGCTGTCCTGCCCTCCAGCTGCAATGTTGATTGCCATGGCAGAATGCTCCACTCCACAGTGTTATGAAGTAATCCGTGCCTGGATGTCTCCTGAGTGATGTGTCCCCCGGAATCAACATAAGACAGGAACTGCAAATTGAAAACCATCAATGCGCATGCGCGAATTTCTCAGCAAATCGCGAGAACCAACTGCAAAACTACAAGCAGGAATTACATATCCGCAGCGGTAGAAATTGAAAAAAAACGAAAAAGACCCTGTGCTCAGGGTGACCTCTAATGAAAACGCCTATACTATAACCATGCAAATAATCTATTAGGGTTTGATATCTCCTGGAGTGAGGGGAATCAACCCAAAATGGTATCGTAAAGAGGTGTTTAATAAGTAAAACAAGATAGTGCAACGCGTTTCGGAGCTCACGGGGCTCCTTTCTCAAGCACAATAATCTAACTATAGACACAAGATATAAAATGTTACAGGTAGTTCTAAGATAAAATGAAATTGCAAGTCGCACATAGAGAGGACAAATAAAGAGATAATAAAAAATGTATATAAAACATCAATAATGTAATGTACAAGACCATATATATTAATAAAGGTTAAAATGAATATCGTGGTTTTTTTCCTTTTTTTTTCTCTCCTTTTCTGTATAAATATAATCATGTAGAGAACACAAAAGAAACATATGTATATGATAAGGATCCAAAAACCAATATATATACAAGTGGATGCGTAATTCTAGATAAATGCAGACATGTTTTAAATGGTTACCCAGAGGGTAAGACAGGGGATATATATTAGATGATGTCAGGTCCTTAAGGAAAGGGCTATAGGTGCCTACCTGGTGAAAGGTATTTATACAAATGAAACACCTGTATTATGTCAGCGGGTTATATCAAATTCAAAACCGAATCCATGGGGTGGCATTTACCCTGGCAGATGCTGCTCCTGTGTGGTGGTGCTCCACCAGAGCAGTCTGTTTTATGCTGGAGTAGCAAGATGGCGCTGGGATGCCAGTCTGCTGCGTGGTCACGTGATCGGCAGGACAGGGGCATGCGTCACAGGAAGTGACATCATATTGCGTGTCAAATCCAATGTAGGTGCGTTCCACAGGGAGGAAGTGATCAGAATAAGTATAGATAAATGAATTTTCTATAATTAGAGGGCCTTTATGTGTGAGAAATGGCTGGTACCTTAAAGAAAAGTCTTTATATACTATGAGCAAAGTGTATCCATGACTTTCTAGTTCATACTAGGGTTTTGTAACAAACAGGGTTTTATAAAAAATATATATTAAATATTTGACTTCAAAACGTCTCCAGGACCTCATTGAGCCCTCCTGGTTTTAGAGTATTAGGTTGATAAATCCAAAACATTTCTTTAGATTTGAGTTTTGAAAGTTTCCCAGATGTAATGTTTCCACTGGGGTCATCCGCATCCCTGAAGCCTCCTTATGATGATGATGTAAACAATGGTTTGATACACTGTGTTTTGTGTAGCCTCCTTGTATATTGGATCCGTGTTGGTTTGCTTGTATTCGGGGTGCGTTTGTTGTGCGCCCTATGTATTTTAGGTTACACGGGCACTCCATAAGATAAATCAGATATGTTGAGCCGCAGTTAAGGAATTGTTTTATCGGGAATTTTCTCCCATCCCCAATGTCCAACTCTATGTTACCACAACATTTGCACTTCTTAATTCCACATTTATTGTTCAATGAATATTTTATTGAAAGTAGCGTCAAAAATACAAAAAGCTTCAGACCCAAATTAAGGAAATCCCTTCAATCGGGAAAGAACACACACAAACTCAATAGGGCACCCTTGGATGCCCGATAATCCTCGCCATTCCCTCGCTTGGTAGTCAGCTAATCTCCTCTCCGGGAAGTCCCAAGTCAGATGCAAGTGACGAATAGCGTAGGATTTGTTAACAAGTTATAACTAAGTAGTAAAAACTTATATATGCCTCATACATAGGGGAGAGAGGGAAATCCGCCTAATTCCTGCGATATGTATCATGTCGGTACTATTGAATCACGTAGTGAGAGAAGAAAAAGGAGAAAGAAAAGAGGAAGAGAAAAAAAGGGGGAAGAGAAAGGGGGAGACATGAAGACAGAGAAGAATGGGGGGAGATTAGGGAGGAAAGGAGAAAAGAAGGGGGAGCCACTAGTGGCCTTGGGAGGGAAAGGGTAGGGGTAGGGCTTATCAGCCCGGTGGTTAATTCCACATTTATATACTCCTGATGGGGTATGCGTGCGTATAGTAGATGTGATTGGGGGAGCCTGGAATTTCGGACGGGACGGAGCTAGAAAGTGCTTTAGGTTGCGCCCTTTGTAGAACACAATGCTCGTCTTATCCGAAATTTCATCTGCCAAAAAAGTATCTCCTTTGAGGACGTTCCAGTACTTGTTAAGGATTTTTTTTGATAATCCCTTGTTGAGAACTGAACTCTGTCATGAACAAATTTCTTGAATCGAAGTTCTTTTTAGCCTTGTTCTGGGAGCTGGTATTTCTAGGTAAGGACAGGGCTTTGTTGTAGGCTGCTTCAATTAGGGGTTTAGGGTACCCTTTGGTCTCGAAGCGCTCTACCAGAATTGCGGATTGCTCCTTGAAGTCTTCGACTCTTGTGCAATTCCGTCGTATTCTATTAAATTGGCTAAACAGAATGTTGAGTTTCCATTTTCTTGCGTGACAGCTCTCGGAGTTCAAATAGCTGTTTGCATCGACTTTCTTAAAGTAGGTTTTTGTTAACACTGTATGGTTCTGGATAAAGATTTCAAGGTCCAAGAACACGATCTTCTCTTTGCTGGAATTTCCTGTAAACTATAGTCCCCAATCATTGTCATTTGGGTTCTCTGCAAATGTGGCAAGCCCATCTTCTGATCCATCCCATATTAACAGACTGTCGTCAATAAAACGGCGGTATAGTACCACACAGGGATCTTTGACCCTAGCCTCAAAGACACCCATATAGAGAGTAGCATATGAGGGGGCAAATTTTGCCCCCATAGTTGTTCCTCTTGTTTGAAGATAGAATTTTATATCATATGAAAAAAAAAGTTATTGTTATGCAGGATGAAGTGGATGCTCTTCAGGATAAAAAGTTTTTGATGGTATGGCATAAGTGGATCGGTTTCAAGGAAGGAATTAACCGCTTCAAACCCCTGCATGTGGGGGGATGTTCGTGTATAAGGCCGAAACATCAAAAGTGGCCAAGATATAGGTGTTTTTCCAAAGTTATCCAAAATACTGAGGCGGTGGTTGGTGTCTTTGAGATAGGCTGGTAGTGGTACAACATATTTTTGAAGATGCTGATCGATGTATGCGGACATGCCACTGGTGATCCCTGAAATAATTGGTCTCCCTGGTGGGTGGGTGACATTTTTATGGACTTTCGGGAGGAAATAAAAATATGGTATCTCTGGATTTTTTTTATACATATTGTTTTTTTTCTTCCTTGGATAAACAGTTATTCATAAATGCTTCTTCCACTAGCTGGTGAAGAGCACTTTTGATTTCTGTGGTTGGATCAGAAGGCAGTCTCTTATAATAGCGTTCATCTCCCAATATATTGTTTGCTTCTAATTCATAGTATTCTCTATCTAGAATAACAATGGCCCTTCCCTTTTCTGCATTTTCTATAACAATATTGCTGTTACTGGACAGCTGTTTGACCGTTGAGGTCTGGATTTTGCTGAGATTCGTATGTGTTGTTTTACCTTGTTTTGCTAATTCATGAAAATCGTCCTGAACTTTCTTGTAAAAAGTTTCAATAAAAGGACCCTTTTTCTCAATTGGGTAGAAGTTACTCTTTGGCTTGAGGTCAGTCATAATAGGATCATACAAAATGTTTTGAATGTGGCCCTTAAAAGTGGGGGGATGGAGGTCCTCTAGTTTCTTAGTCTTTTCGATTTTTTTGGGTTGGAAAAGTAGCGGCTGATTGTGAGGTTCTTGACTAGCTTAATGAGATCTATAAAAAGTTTAAACGGGTCTGATTGGTGGGATGGGCTGAACGAAAGTCCTTTACTCAAAACTTCCACTTCTATTCTTCGCAAATTGTGTTTAGAGATTTGATTATACCGGAGGTTCTTGCTTCTGTGTTATTCACAATTTGCTCTGACGTGTTTTCCGAGGATACACCTTTGGCTTTTTTACAGAGGCGTTTGCCTGCTCTCTTTCCCCATCTTCTTGGAGGGACCTCTTTCTGTGTGATGATTGTGTTGGTATGATGCTGTAGAATTCAGTGATTTCGGACCTTAAAACTGGGAACGTATTTCTTCTGGTAAGTGGAGTGGTGTGTAGAGATGGTACCTCTATCGGAAGTGGGTTGGTGGCCGATAGGGTTTTTGGTAGTTTTAAAAAAAAAAACGGGAGAATCTGTAGACATGGTAGATGCCAAACTGTCAGGGTTCAGGATGAATTGGGAGGTAATGGGTGTTGGCTCTGTGGTTTGTTTAGGCTGGCATGAGGCCACCGAAGGGGATGTTGCTGGGGGAAGTATTATTGTGGGTGTAGTGGGGGGTTGGAAGTGAGGCTATCTCTGGAAATAGCTGTAATTGGTGGGGCCATAGGTGTATCTGAGGTCCTGGGTGTGATGGTGGATCTCAGACCTTGATTGTACCTAAGGGTGGAAAGGTAGTTGGCTGGGGTGTTGTCTGAGGAAGGAAAGTCTTTTGGGTTGTGAATATGTCTGGGAGCTCTTATAGAAAGTTGTGATTTTGCCAACCCAGAAGGGTAGGGGTTTCCTCTCTTTAGGGCAATGGGATTTCTGGTTAGGAACAATCGTATTGGGGGAGAGCCCTTTCTTGCTATATCCCCATGGGAAACATTTTTTGTGTGAGAAATCTTTTAGATCTCTCGAGTTTATTTATCTTTCTACCAAATCGCTCCAGTTCAACACAGTTGGTGTACTGGAGAAGGCATTTCATATTGT